>CAMZMU010000095.1:16848501-18048501 GCA_947311845.1 Poa pratensis | reverse complement strand
TGGGGTTACTTTAGAAAGTGTACCACTTTATTGTGATAACACTAGTGCTATATGTATTGCTAAAAATCCGTGCAACATTCTAGAACTAAGCACATAGACATAAGATATCATTTTCTTAGAGATCATGTTGAAAAAGGAAATGTTGTGTTACATTTTATAGATACTGAACATCAATTGGCAGACATTTTTACTAAACCATTGGATTTTTCTCGGTTTGCTTTTCTTCGAGGTGAACTTGGAGTCATCTAACCATATGGGCTGGTTTGAGGGGGAGTTTTTGAGTCATTTTGTAACATATGTAATTTTTTTTTTCACTTGGTGTCTCTAGTTTTAATTGGTATTTTTCGTGTTGCTTCTTTTTAAGTCTTTATATTTGATAATTGAAAACACAAAAAATCTGGAAAAATAATGAGCATTGTAATTTATCTTGGAATGACATTTTGCAATCATGTTTATGCTTTAAGGAAATTGTCATTTTATATGTATGCTTGTGTAAGATAGTTTATCACATGACTTTCTAATACGAATGATAACTTGAACTAAATCTTGTCATGGTTAAACTTTATTAGCTGTGTTGGTCCTGGTTACTCAATTACTATCAATGATGAATTTGTTATGTTATCAAGATTTAAAATGTGCAAATGACACGTGGTGTAAAGCAAGTTTTACAAATAAATATGCCAATGTCACACTGCATCTTCACGAGACTGCTTACCATTGCACTTTGGTATGAACTTGGAAGTTGTTGTTGTTCTTGATACCATTGCACTTTGGTATAAACTTGGAAGTTGTTGTTGTTCTTGAAACCTTTGTTTTAAACTTCTGATTGCCTACCATTGTCTTAAGCTTCTGATTGTCATTGCACTTTGAACATAGGCTTGGCATGGTAGGTTGAATTGACATGGCATACACCTTCTTTGGAAATAAGTTTCATGTTTCTTTAAATGCTTTAAATATAGCTTGCTCATAGTGATTGTGTATTCAAGTATTGACATAGTTGATAAAGGGAGACCATGCCTTGTCATAAATCGTAAAAATACTTGATTCTTGGTCATGTGTGGACAGGATTATCCTTGTATACATGTCGAGTACAACTACTTTTTGCATGCCTTGGATGTAGAATTGTCATTTTCTTGATGGCTTATAATGCTCATTGAAACACACAGAAAAATGAAATATGACAAAGGGGGAGAGTTTCTTTGTGGTTTTGATGAAATTCATTGTCAAAGGGGGAGAAATTTCCAACACATATACACACCACATTTTGACATAATTTTATTTTGTGTTCTGGGTATGTGTTTTGTACACATATTTTTTTTGGGATCTTTTGTTGATTCTTCTATTTTTTACTTTTTCTTTTCAAAACCTTGCAAATCTGGAAGTTAAGTGAATACGTATGCCAATCAATGTTTGGTGTTTATGTGATGTTGCCAATGTTTTCATCAAGGGGGAGATTGTGAAATCATGTGTGATGTGCAACATTGGCAAGTGCTAAGTAGAACATTGATATGGATACTTTGGATGATATGGATACTTGTGTGGTGTGAGTTGTGTAGAACTTATCCTGAGTCAAGTCGTGGACTTGTGCTCGTACTGGTTATTTGTTGTGATCACTTTCAGGTGTTGCCGGAGCTGGAGGAACGTGGTCGATGACGGGATCGAGGGACAAAGCTTGGGAGAAGCTGAGGTCGAGGGATCAGAGTCATGCGGGACGTTCGTGCGAAGAAACAATGGAAGTGAAGGCTACGATGATCCGGGAGGGCACCGGTTTATCGTACATGGCTAGTACCGGATGTACGGTACTGAACATGACACTCGACATGTTGGTCGAGGTCCGAGATTCTGAAGACGTCACGAGGGGCGAGGCGTCGCGAGAAAAATCTACGGATGAAAAACGGTGGCCGACTGTCACCAGACTAATGCTAAGTAGAGCTTTTGATTTGATTGTGCATGCAAGTAAAGTGCAAGTGAGTGGGGCCCGGTGGTGCATGGCAGTGCAAGGAGTTTGCACGTTTCCTATGCATGCTGGAAGTGCATTGGAGTTGGATCGTATCATGCAGCAGCGATGAGTGTTCCATGTGCATGCATGTGTGTCAGCTTTTAATAAGAAAACGGAGCAGCAGGCGCGCGGGTCGCCAGAGGACAGATCCCGTCTGTGGTCATGCGAGACGCAGAGGCAAGGAGCAGGCCACGCGAGGCGTGTGGATGCGCTAAAAGACAGACGCGGCCTCGGAGTCTCGGACGGCGCGGCGGAAAATCTATTTTCCAAACCGACTTTGGACTCTGTTTTAGGGTTTGTCTAGCTCTTTAAATAGAGGGACATAGCCTAGGTTTTTGAGTGCGTATCAGGAGAGGAACTCAGATTTAGATCTAGAATTATTTCGTGAGTTCTTGGATGCTGGCACGCATCTTCTGTAATTGACCGACATCGTTGCAATAAAGTGATTTTGGCGGTGTCATCTCTGGTCTTCTCTAATCTTGGTGAAATCTTCGGGTTAGATCTCTCTAATATTTTGCTGCAGGTTTTTCACGAGATTAAGAGAAGTTTGTGGTGCGATTAATCTATCTTTCTTGCTAATTCTCGAAATTAGATTTAGATTGATTTTCGCAGTTCTTCTGTCAGCTGATACTGTTCTGATCATATCTTTTGATTCATAACTTCGATCGAGCTGATTCTTTTTGCGTTGGTTAAATAATTTTCATACCTTTAATTGGAGTACTCAAATGCATTTTTTGATTCAGTAGATCTTGAGAAACGACTGGTTTATCATCACGAACAGATTAGGGTTTCAGGGTTTGAAATTTTGGAAAAGTTGAAATTTGTTTCCGCGCAATCATTCACCCCCTCCCCCTCTGATTGCCTATCTCGGTCCCTCAGGTGGTGTGAACGGGAGGGCATCAAATTCAGGAGGAACGACGAATGCGAGAGTTAACTTACAAAACCCTCAATTAACCGCATCCGAAGGTTTGGAACTTACTGGAAAATCCCCAAATTAAACCACGCAAGCAGCTAGCTATTGTTACCTCTCGATCCTAGCCAGGCTGGGGCGTCCAAGTGACCTCCATTATAAGTGGCGGTGTGGCGCCCCGACCCGACTGTTATACAGTGATGCTGTGTGTCACCGGTTAAGCGATACAACCGGAGGTTACGGGTTTACCAATCCCCGGCCAAAACCTTTGGCAGGTGTTGCTCGGAATTGATCATCGGCAACACAACACCCCGATTGATGCCTTAACACAGGCACAACCCTCAAGGTATAATAGAGAGATCAAGACTTGTGGAACAACTGGCACATCACAGACTCTACGATACAAATCATATAGTGCAACTCTTATAATAGAGAAAGATAGCAAATGACAACCAGAGGTCACGGACCCAACATTACAACATGCGGAAGCGAATTAGGTTGTTCTAAACAACAAGATCCAAAATATGGCCTAAGAGGCCTACAGATAAACATTCAGCGCCAGCTGTTCCGGGATGTCCCAAGCTGCCACCTGGGAACCCCAGACTACTCGTCGACGTCCACAAAGAACCCACCTTCGAGGTCGGTGAAGTCCTCCTCTGAAACAAAACAAACGACGTTGAGTTCGACGAACTCACAAGATTATATATAGAGCTTTAGCTCGATGAGGCTTTCAAAGTTATATGGCTGTTTTGCATAAAGCTGATTTTATTTATGAAGAACATAACTCATTGGCATCGACTAATCAGAATATTTTCAAAAGAGGTAAGAAGTAACTCTTTATTTCATCACCTTACTCATCATAACCATCATCAACCACTGTTCATCAAAGGCACCTCCCCGAATCACCCTCGAGGAAGCTCACCTTGCAATCTTGAAATTGGTACCTCTAGTACCCAGTTTTTAATCATTCCGTTAAAGTTATTCTATGGTCTTATCGTCCTTTCCCAAGTTGTCCTTAACCGTGGACACGGCTTTTTGAAAAGATTTAACCCTGCAGGGGTGCACTGTGTTTACCTTCGGTACCGCCCGGCCCATTGCCTACACGTAGCTCTCTTCCGGGAAAGCCGGCTGAGTGGGAACGGTTACAACCTTTACCTTGTTAAAGACTAACCCATGATCATCAGTGAGGACGGAACATCGGATCATCAACACCCTGCCCCATGGCCACTCATTTTCCTAGACACCACCATCCTCATCCCAGTTCATACCACCATCATCACGCACGCGCAAATGGAAGCTCAAACTAGAGGACCCTGGCTAGTCCCGCTCAAGTTAGTCGGTCGACGAGGGCTCCATATACCCCACCGAAAGGAAGCGCGCTCATTCTTGGTTCAAGAGGTAAAGAACTCGCACCTAGGCGGCGAGAGTGAGACAAAACACCACCATACCGAAGTGGCCTCTCATCCCCACCTTTAAGCATCTTATTACCTGTCACCACAATTCCTCCACCATCACCTGTACATCTCATCACCTGTTCCCAACCAGGAAACATCCACCGGACTGCTAAGCATCTTAACTAAGCATGGCTAAGCCTCAACACTGCATAGTTAATTATTTTAGGCCAACAGTACCATCCTATGGATAATAGGAGGGGAAACAAGTAATGGGCATCGGAATCATAATGCAACTATAGGATACTCTAATCCGAATCAAATTGACATTTGGAACCGCATGCAATATTATAGTGGAGAAAATATTTGCGGAAAATAGGATAAGATATGCTCAGAGGGGGGATTACGCTTGCCTTGATGAGCGGAGTAGTCAAACTGCTCGTCGGAGTAAGGAGGCTCAACTCCGGACTCGTGATCTACCGGAGAGCAAACAACACCGGAAAGCAGAAACAACAATCAACACATGGCAATGGTGCAGTGCATACAAAAATGATGATATGACATTCTTAAAGCACCGACTTATCATTCGCTATCCGACAATTTAAATGGGGCGAGGAGCAATACTCGACGAGAGAGGAGTACGCCCCATATTTATCTTAGTGAGTCTTCTAGTGTCCGGAGGTGCATTACGGTTACGGTGAGCAAAAATGTCTGACAACATTTTTAAGAAGGTTAGCCCCCAAATTTGTGCCCAATTTTGGTATCACACCAAATTTAGGTTGCACCGATTAAAAGTTATTACCCTTATAGCTTAATCATTTAGGTATGTTCTTTTAATTATTTTGTTTCCTCTTCTGAGTATGTCCTAGTTATAGATTAAATCCAACCCAAAACAATTATTTAGAACCAAAATAGAAGGAGGAATAAATTCAACAGGAATATTTTTGGGTACTGTATTTAAATCGGAAATTCCGATTTTCTTTTACTCGGAATATCCGACTGAAAACAGAACCAGAAAATCGACTAAGGACTGGGAGAATTCGGTACTGCCTCCACTCGGAAAATCCGATGATTTAGAATTCGGATTATCCGATCGTTGGAGAAGGCAGAAAAATCGACTAAGGACCGGGGAATCTAACGTACTGGTACTGCTCGGAAAATCCGATTGCTCCTCGACCGGATTATCCGAGCGGAACACGGTGAGCACGGCGGCGCGAGGCGACCTGCGGGCGCCGGCGACAGAGAGGTTCCGGGGAGGAACGGAGGGGAGAGGAAGGTGCGTCAGCTCACCCTGGGCTCGTGTGTGTGCTCGGCGAGGTCGGGACAGACCACGGCGACGGGAAATCGTCCGGCGAGCGGCGGCGGTGGTCGGCAGGGATTCAGACGGCGGCGTCGATTCCGTGTCTCCCGGTTCGATTCCTCCGGCGAGGACGGAGAATGAGAGGCGGCGGAGCCGTTGGTGCTCTTCGATTTGGAGGGGAGGAGCTCAGTCGACGGCGGCGTGCCCAGCCATGGCGCGGCGGAGGGAAGCTCGGGGAGAGGGAAACGTGGGGCACGGGAGCAGGTGAGGGAGGGGAGAATGGGCAGGAGGGGCAGTGCGGCGACGTGGAGCTCTTCTCCTGCAGGGGTGAGGCAGAGAGGAGGGGGGGGGGGGGCCCGAAGCGATGCGTGCTTGAGGCACGGCCACGGCGACACGCCGTGCGCGGCTTTGGCGGGAGGAGAGAGAAGAGACGACATTTTTGCCAATACCCCCTGGAAGTTTTAAAAACATCACGAACAGGTCCTTTTCCAGTACTGGTTGCACAGTTTTGTAATTATTTGGGCCACTTAAACACCTCCAAAAATTATGCCAATTTTTGGGGAGTGTCTTTATATTAAAATGGAGTTCCCCTAATTTTTACAGACTATTTGAAAATCATTTAGTAGGGAAATAAAATAGAAATTGCTCACCGGCAATTTTGAGTTGCCCTCTTTTTAATTTATTTCCAAATCAAAATAGTTTGCCCAAATTTAACTTTGGAACTTTTGGAACTTCCTCGACAAATATGAGATGTCCAAGTATTTTGTTTTGCAACTTTGAATGTTGTCATTGCTTTGTAAAATTGTTTGGGCAAGTCTGGCAATCTAGTTTTTCCAATGTTGCCCAAAACAAAAAGTGTGTTGTTTAGCAATATAAGGTTGATGCATGCATGCCATGATGCAAATGAGGACACAAAAGTGAAAATTTGGTACTCAAATTTTGGTTCACAGGTTTGGGCTGTTACAACTCTACCCTCCTTACAGGAATCTCGTCCCGAGATTCTAAGATTGCGAAAAGAAGTCGGGATACTCCTCACGAAGACTAGACTCTCGTTCCCAAGTAGCTTCTTCCTCGGAATGGTGAGACCACTGCACTTTGAGGAACTTGGTAGTCTTGTTGCGGGTCTTTCTTTCAGCTTCATCCAAGACACGGATAGGATGCTCACGATAAGTGAGGTCTTCTTGTAGATCTAGCTCCTCATGATTGACCCCATGGATAGGATCCTTGAAACAACGACGGAGTTGGGAAACATGAAACACATCATGCACATTCGGGAATTTGACCGGTAACTCCAACTTATAAGAAAGATCTCCTCGCTTTTCCAGAACGGTGAAAGGACCAACATAGCGAGGGCCAATTTCCCTTTGATTCCGAAGCGGCGAACGCCACGAAGGGGAGAGACGCGGAGATAAGCTTTATCACCAATTTCATAGTGAATTTCCTGATGGTGCTTATCATAGTAGCTCTTCTGCCTAGACTGAGCAATCTTCAGATTCTCTCTTATGATTCGAACCTTCTCCTCAGCTTCATTGATCACATCCGGACCAAAGAGTGCCTCTCTCCGGTCTCGGACCAATTTAGAGGAGTGCGGCATTTTCTTCCATAAGAGCCTCAAAGGGAGCCATGCCCAGACTAGCTTGATAGCTATTGTTGTAGGAGAACTCCGCGAAAGGAGTACTTTTCCCAACTTGCCAAAAGAGATCACACATGCCCTAAGCATGTCTTCCAACACTTGGTTCACTCTTTCGGTCTGACCATCAGTTTGAGGATGGTAGGCGGTACTGAAGTTGAGACGGGACCCATAGCAGTTTGGAAACTCTGCCAAAACTTGGAGACAAAGATACTTCCACGGTCCGATATGATCCTCAGAGGGACCCCATGCAATGGAACAATACGAGCCAAATATAAGTCAGCAAGTTGACTTGCCCGTATATCATCACGGACTGGTAGGAAGTGAGCAACCTTGGAAGACGATCAATGATTACCCAGATTGCATTGTTGCCCTTTTGAGATGGGAAACCCGGTGATGAAGTCCATACCAATTTCATCCCATTTCCACTCGGGAACTGCAATAGGGCGAGAGTGCCGGCAGGTCTTTGATGTTCAGCCTTTACCCGTCGACATGTGTCACATTCAGCAACATACTTGGCAATTTCTCGTTTCATACGAGTCCACCAGAATTGTGGCCGAAGGTCTTGGTACATTTTGGTACTACCGGGATGAATAGAGAGAGGTGATTCATGAGCTTCTTGAGAATGAGCTCCCTCAAATTCCGGTTCTTTGGCACCACTAGACGGTCACCAAAATAAACAACTCCGGATTCATCTTCCGTGAAACATTTGGCCTTGCCACTAGCAATGTTCTTCTTGATATTCAGGATACCCTCATCCAGCTTCTGAGCATCCTTAATCTGGTCTACAAGAGTAGCTTTGATCTCCAGATTTGCAAGGTAGCCGGAGGGAACAATTTCCAGGTTCAAACGGGCAAACTCTTCATGAAGAGCAGGTTGGGCCTTCTCAATCATCAGATTGTTGCAATAGGACTTCCGACTTAGCGCGTCAGCCACGACGTTTGCTTTGCCGGGTTGATAGTTCAGACTCACATTGTAGTCCGTGATTAACTCCAACCAACGCCTTTGCCTGAGATTTAAATCCGGCTGGGTGAAGAGGTACTTCAGACTCTTGTGATCCGAGAAGATCTCGCAACGGTTACCAAACAGGTATGGTCTCCATTGCTTCAAAGCATAGACCACAGCGGCAAGTTCTAGATCATGAGTTGGGTAGTTGAGCTCATGCGGCTTCAATTGGCGAGAAGCATACGCCACCACATGGCCATCTTGCATCAATACACAACCCAAGCCTTGTAGAGAGGCGTCACAGAAGACGACGAAATCCTTGCTTGTGTCCGGCAGGACAAGCACAGGAGCGGACGTGAGCTTGGCTTTCAGTGTTTGAAACTCTCTTCAGCTTCGGCCGACCATACAAACTTTTTATCCTTCTTGAGAAGGTCAGTCAGGGCCTTGGCTATCTTGGAGAAACCTTCGATGAATCGGCGGTAATAACCTGCCAATCCGAGAAAGCTCGAATGTCCTTGACTGACATTGGAGTTTTCCAATCCAGAATGGACTGAATCTTGTCAGGAATGACAGCCACACCATTGCGGATATCACATGACCAAGGAAGATGAGATTATCCAACCAAAACTCACACTTGGAGAACTTGGCATAGAGGCGGTGTTCTCGAAGTCTTGTCAGAACCAAACGAAGATGTTCCTCATGCTCTTCATTGGTTTTGGAATAGATGAGGATGTCATCAATGTAAATGACGACAAACTTGTCAAGATAATCCATGAAGATGGAGTTCATGAGCCTCATGAAAGTAGCGGGGCATTTGTGAGACCAAAGGACATGACGGTATACTCATATGAGCCATAACGAGTAACAAATGCCGTCTTTGGAATATCCTCCTTTCTGATTTTTATCTGATGGTAGCCTGACCTCAGATCCATCTTGGAGAATACCGTTGCACCAGCTAACTGATCCAACAGATCATTGATGCGAGGAATAGGATACTTGTTCTTGATTGTCACCGCATTCAACGGTCGATAGTCAGAGACTAGACGAGGCACGGTAGAATCCCTCTTCTTGACAAAGAGTACCGGACAACCCCAAGGTGAACTGCTAGGCTGGATGAACTCCTTAGCTAACAGCTGATCAATTTGCTCTTTCAACAGAGCCAACTCTTCCACCGGCATACGGTAGGGCTTCTTGGAAATTGGAGCAGTACCGGGAAGTAGCTCTATGACAAACTCCACACTTCGGTCAGGAGGCATGCCAGGCAATTCTTCCGGAACACATCCGGGAAGTCACACACCACGTGTATGTCCTGGATTTCAGGAGGGGATTCGCCTTCCATAAAGCAAAGGAGGATCTCAGGTGATTGGGTACGACGGCGGACGGAGGTATTGATGTTGCAGGCCAATACTTCACAATGTCACCGGAAGGAGCGGTCACAGTAATGGTCTTGGCGGCACAGTCGAGATTAGCCTGGTATTTGGCTAGCCAGTTCATGCCCAATATGACATCAATGCCTTTGGACTTCAGAGCTACCAAGGCATAAGGAAAAGACAAGGAACCTATATTAATCTGGACCTCAGGAGTAACCCATCGGTTTGCCATTTGGAACCAGGAGTGGAGATCTCCAAGGTCGCTCATTTTCTCGAACGGTATGTTGTGGTCTTTTGCAAAAGCTATGGATATGAATGAATGCGATGCTCCAGAGTCAAACAAAACTGTAGCTGTATTGCCGTTGATTCGTAACTCACCCATAAGAACGCCGGGGTCATCTTCAGCTTCTTCAACAGAGACGTGGTTCAGGCGACCACGCACAATAGGTCCAGCCTTGCCAGTTGGAGTGGCAGGGGCTCGTGCAGGAGTTATCGCGAGAGGTGCCTTCTGGGGGCACTCCCTGGAGTAGTGACCAGCCTGGCCACAGGTGTAGCAAGTGACTCCAGGTGGAGCAGGTAGCATAGGACGGTACCCACTTCCGCCTACCCCAAGTGTCGAAGTAGTGGGGCGCGGAGGAGGTGGCCTGTATCCCGGCTCTCGGCATGAATGGAGCACGAGGTACAGCGCTGTAGGGAACAAACACCCTGCGCTTCTTGCTCTCAGAACCCGAGGAACTCTGGTGGTCCCCATGTGCGGGCCTCTTGGAAGCTTCAAGTTCCTTTCTTCCTTGCTCAAGGTGAAAGCCTGGTTGAACAGCTCCTGATAGGTCTGGAACCTGAAGGGCAATAGCTCATAGCGGAGCTGCGGAGTCAGACCCTTGCGGAACAGCTCTTGCTTGTCAGCATCATTGGTCACGTCCCTTGGGGCGTAACGAGAGAGATGGTTGAACTCACGACCATAAGTGCGGAGGTCCATCCGTCCCTGTTGCAAATCCAGGAACTCCCTCCTCTTCAAGTCCATGATCGGCTGGGAATGTACTCCGCACGGAAGGCAGTGCGAAATCAGCCCAGGTGAAGACATGGTTGGCTGGAAACAAGCCACATGGCTCCCACCAACAGCCAGCAGCACCAACCAAGAGGTAGGTGGCAAAGTTGACTTGCTCCGCCAATGGGACATGAGCGCGGAGAACTTGCGCTCCAAAGCACGAAGCCAATCATCAGCTTCCAGTGGCTCCTTAGCATCAGCAAAGGTGGGTGGCTGCGAGCGCAGGAACTCGGTGAGAGTGTTGCACTCGTTCCTCCGTGCATTCTGCTGCACCAACTGTTCCAGCAAGCGCTCATTGCGCCCACGGTTCTCCTCAATGGCCATCAAGACCTCAGCCATCGAGGGTGGTGGCGGCAGATCATCCTCATCATCATTGTGGTTACCGCGACCACCACGGCCTCCACGACCTCCTCGAGCCATTCTGGAGATTTGACAATGACACAGTTAGTATCTTTCTCCGAATGGTCGAACAATAGCATTAGCGTCTACACAAGTACACAGACTAGGGACGATAATACTTTGCGAGAAGGAAACAACAAGATAGAACTTGGGTCAAAGATCAGCATCATGTGCTACTAGTGAGAGTTAAGAAATCACAACTTAACACACTCTAGTTGACACAATCCGGGACCTTATGTTCAAGTCCGTGGGTTAAAACCCAAAGAAAGGATCAAAAGATTAAACTCGGTAGAAACATCTGAGTTGATTTGGGATTGCAACGCAGCGGGAGCAACGTGACACATAACACTAAAGGTCGAACCCACCCCGTTTCTAATCATTTTGAAGTAACAGTGAGAAGTAAAACCTTTAATCAAATCGAGGTAAGATTGCTCCGAGATTAGAGGGTAACCAGATAAGGAGTAAAAAGAATCCTAAGATGGTTTTCACAACTCATTTTTAGGTTAAAATATTTTCACAAACACTAGACTCAACATCGACCAGTAGAAGGGTTTCCTACAGGCAGTACTGCTCTGATACCAACTTGTGGCGCCCCGACCCGACTGTTATACAGTGATGCTGTGTGTCACCGGTTAAGCGATACAACCGGAGGTTACGGGTTTACCAATCCCCGGCCAAAACCTTTGGCAGGTGTTGCTCGGAATGGATCATCGGCAACACAACACCCCGATTGATGCCTTAACACAGGCACAACCCTCAATGCATAATAGAGAGATCAAGACTTGTGGAACAACTGGCACATCACAGACTCTACGACACAAATCATATAGTTCAACTCTTATAATAGAGAAAGATAGCAAATGACAACCAGAGGTCACAGACCCAACATTACAACAGCGGAAGCGAATTAGGTTGTTCTAAACAACAAGATCCAAATATGGCCTAAGAGGCCTACAGATAAACATCAGCGCCAGCTGTTCCGGGATGTCCCAAGCTGCCACCTGGGAACCCCAGACTACTCGTCGACGTCCACAAAGAACCCACCTTCGAGGTCGGTGAAGTCCTCCTCTGAAACAAAACAAACGACGTTGAGTTCGACGAACTCGCAAGATTATATATAGAGCTTTAGCTCGATGAGGCTTTCAAAGTTATATGGCTGTTTTGCATAAAGCTGATTTTATTTATGAAAACATAACTCAAGGCATCGACTAATCAGAATATTTTCAAAAGAGGTAAGAAGTAACTCTTTCTTTCATCACCTTACTCATCATAACCATCATCAACCACTGTTCATCAAAGGCACCTCCCCGAATCACCCTCGAGGAAGCTCACCTTGCAATCTTGATGGTACCTCTAGTACCCAGTTTTTAATCATTCCGTTAAAGTTATTCTATGGTCTTATCGTCCTTTCCCAAGTTGTCCTTAACCGTGGACACGGCTTTTCGAAAAGATTTAACCCTGCAGGGGTGCACTGTGTTTACCTTCGGTACCGCCCGGCCATTGCCTACACGTAGCTCTCTTCCGGGGAAAGCCGGCTGAGTGGGAACGGTTACAACCTTTACCTTGTTAAAGACTAACCCAGGATCATCAGTGAGGACGGAACAGCGGATCATCAACACCCTGCCCCGTGGCCACTCATTTTCCTAGACACCACCATCCTCATCCCAGTTCATACCACCATCATCATGCACGCGCAAATGGAAGCTCAAACTAGAGGACCCTGGCTAGTCCGCTCAAGTTAGTCGGTCGACGAGGGCTCCATATACCCCACCGAAAGGAAGCGCGCTCATTCTTGGTTCAAGAGGTAAAGAACTCGCACCTAGGCGGCGAGAGTGAGACAAAACACCACCATACCGAAGTGGCCTCTCATCCCCACCTTTAAGCATCTTATTACCTGTCACCACAATTCCTCCACCATCACCTGTACATCTCATCACCTGTTCCCAACCAGGAAACATCCACCGGACTGCTAAGCATCTTAACTAAGCATGGCTAAGCCTCAACACTGCATAGTTAATTATTTTAGGCCAACAGTACCATCCTATGGATAATAGGAGGGGAAACAAGTAATGGGCATCGGAATCATAATGCAACTATAGGATACTCTAATCCGAATCAAATTGACATTTGGAACCGCATGCAATATTATAGTGGAGAAAATATTTGCGGAAAATAGGATAAGATATGCTCAGAGGGGGGATTACGCTTGCCTTGATGAGCGGAGTAGTCAAACTGCTCGTCGGAGTAAGGAGGCTCAACTCCGGACTCGTGATCTACCGGAGAGCAAACAACACCGGAAAGCAGAAACAACAATCAACACATGGCAATGGTGCAGTGCATACAAAAATGATGATATGACATTCTTAAAGCACCGACTTATCATTCGCTATCCGACAATTTAAATGGGGCGAGGAGCAATACTCGACGAGAGAGGAGTACGCCCCATATTTATCTTAGTGAGTCTTCTAGTGTCCGGAGGTGCATTACGGTTACGGTGAGCAAAAATGTCTGACAACATTTTTAAGAAGGTTAGCCCCCAAATTTGTGCCCAATTTTGGTATCACACCAAATTTAGGTTGCACCGATTAAAAGTTATTACCCTTATAGCTTAATCATTTAGGTATGTTCTTTTAATTATTTTGTTTCCTCTTCTGAGTATGTCCTAGTTATAGATTAAATCCAACCCAAAACAATTATTTAGAACCAAAATAGAAGGAGGAATAAATTCAACAGGAATATTTTTGGGTACTGTATTTAAATCGGAAATTCCGATTTTCTTTTACTCGGAATATCCGACTGAAAACAGAACCAGAAAATCGACTAAGGACTGGGAGAATTCGGTACTGCCTCCACTCGGAAAATCCGATGATTTAGAATTCGGATTATCCGATCGTTGGAGAAGGCAGAAAAATCGACTAAGGACCGGGGAATCTAACGTACTGGTACTGCTCGGAAAATCCGATTGCTCCTCGACCGGATTATCCGAGCGGAACACGGTGAGCACGGCGGCGCGAGGCGACCTGCGGGCGCCGGCGACAGAGAGGTTCCGGGGAGGAATGGAGGGGAGAGGAAGGTGCGTCAGCTCACCCTGGGCTCGTGTGTGTGCTCGGCGAGGTCGGGGACAGACCACGGCGACGGGAAATCGTCCGGCGAGCGGCGGCGGTGGTCGGCGGGGATTCGGACGGCGGCGTCGATTCCGTGTCTCCCGGTTCGATTCCTCCGGCGAGGACGGAGAATGAGAGGCGGCGGAGCCGTTGGTGCTCTTCGATTTGGAGGGGAGGAGCTCAGTCGACGGCGGCGTGCCCAGCCATGGCGCGGCGGAGGGAAGCTCGGGGAGAGGGAAACGTGGGGCACGGGAGCAGGTGAGGGAGGGGAGAATGGGCAGGAGGGGCAGTGCGGCGACGTGGAGCTCTTCTCCTGCAGGGGTGAGGCAGAGAGGAGGGGGGGGGGGGGGGCCGAAGCGAGGCGTGCTTGAGGCACGGCCACGGCGACACGCCGTGCGCGGCTTTGGCGGGAGGAGAGAGAAGAGACGACATTTTTGCCAATACCCCCTGGAAGTTTTAAAAATATCACGAACAGGTCCTTTTCCAGTACTGGTTGCACAGTTTTGTAATTATTTGGGCCACTTAAACACCTCCAAAAATTATGCCAATTTTTGGGGAGTGTCTTTATATTAAAATGGAGTTCCCCTAATTTTTACAGACTATTTGAAAATCATTAGTAGGGAAATAAAATAGAAATTGCTCACCGGCAATTTTGAGTTGCCCTCTTTTTAATTTATTTCCAAATCAAAATAGTTTGCCCAAATTTAACTTTGGAACTTTTGGAACTTCCTCGACAAATATGAGATGTCCAAGTATTTTGTTTTGCAACTTTGAATGTTGTCATTGCTTTGTAAAATTGTTTGGGCAAGTCTGGCAATCTAGTTTTTCCAATGTTGCCCAAAACAAAAAGTGTGTTGTTTAGCAATATAAGGTTGATGCATGATGCATGCATGCCATGATGCAAATGAGGACACAAATGTGAAAATTTGGTACTCAAATTTTGGTTCACAGGTTTGGGCTGTTACAGGCGGCAAAGCAAAAGCCACCTAATTCCCTGACACGTCGGAAAGGCGATCGAGCTGAGATAGAGCTCCGATCAATCCCCATCGATCCGGACAGCAGGTCTGCAACAGCAACAACTAAGCTAAGCTAGGCGGAAGGTCTAGGCCCCCAATCATGGTGTAGGAAAGCTAACGCCACCAGGACGATCACAGAACCCCGGCCGGGCCCCTAAAACTCTGCAATGCATCAGCTGAATGAAAGCCGATCTCTGTTCTCCGCGCTGCACACATAGATGCAGCAGAACTTTCATGCGCTAACTCCAACCCTAGCCTCCTAAGGCTAGCTAATCTACTCGATCCGGCCCTGAACGCAACTGACCGCGTCTGCACCTTGCACGCAGCTGTAGCTGCAGCCTCCTTCTCTAGCTACGCAGTGCCAGTACGTAGTACGTAGAATAACTACCGTGCGCATTATATACGTACGCATGTGCCCACCTAAGGCCTGACGATGTACGTATTCGACATCTCTGTATACATGCATACGTACGTACTTTCCTGTCTCCTGGACTACTGGATCTATGCCTTAGTGCTGCTCTCTTTGTGGAGTGATTCGCCCGTAAATAGATCCCGCCTGTGTTTTCGCGGATGATAAAATTCAGCCCTTATTTTACATTGCCTGCGATGAAGCTCTGAATTCTGACAGACGATCGATGGATGGTTTCAGCAGGTATGAACCTATAGATCGTCTGCTCTAGGTGAGTTAATTAACTCTACTATGCTGCGTGCATGCATGCATCTGAGCAATGGGAGCACGCCAACAGCAGTAGCAGATGAAGCGAAGAGAAACTCGAAGCCTTGAATAAATTAAACACGTACGTCAGGCCATGAGGCCAAGGTTAGCTGTAAAAAAAAGAGCAGGGAGCAACAAATGGACGTCTGTCATAACTGACACAAGCATAATTCGCATCGGCTCTGAAAGATGACTGGATGATCAGCTGCTTTAAACTATGGGGATCTCTGCCGATCGACTGATCCATTTCTCTGCTCTGACGATCCGATACGAACACGTAAGCTCTTTTATCTCATAAATTATCTGTCTTGTAGTACCATGGTGTATTGGGCAACATGGCAGCCTACAGGGCTTTGAAAGTTTGAATGATCGATCGATCGATCGATCAGGACTGTCAACCGAGCAGAAAATTAACTCATGCATGTGTCACTCACATCACATCACACTTAGCCTTTGACCCGCAAGCCGTTCTCGTACCTATGGCGTTGTATGAGTTTAAACTTCTTTGACTTACTCTCTCACAATTTACACGTGTGAAACATGCGATAAATATTTATATCATGCAAAACTTTTTGAGTATGGATTAAATGGTTTAGCAAATAATCAACGGTTTGTTGGTTAAATTTATGGTCAAATTTCAACTACGGGTATCTATGTGGATAGAGAAAATTGATCCATTCCTTTACTTTGCGGGTGTAATACCAACGTATTGCTCGTCCACAAATAAGTTTGTTTTTAGGTTTTTTCTAAGTAAAATGATTTTTACTTTGACCAACTTCGTAGAAAAATATAGTTTCATAATCTATTACTCCCTCCGTACCATAATACAAGATGTTTTAGCTATTTCAATACGTATGTTGTTCATATTAAAATAGCTAAAACATCTTATATTATGTTACGGAGGGAGTACTTTATTGTTATAAAAATTACTACATTTTTTTGTGAAACTTAAAAATGTTTGACTTGGAAGAACTAACCTAAAAGTATATCTATTTGTGAACGGAGGGAGTACGCTTTGGTTTGTCTTGTAATACCAAGATGTATTGGGCAACATACAACGCTTTGAATGGTCGATCTACCAGGCCAGGCCATTCAACGGTCACTGAGCTCATACATGTGTCACCCACACACATTACTTATCCCGCAAGCCTTAGCTCATAATTATGGTGTTTTATAATTTAAAATTCTTTGAGATTATCTCAAATATATGTGTGGGAATCTAACATGTAAATGATACTGGTTAGTTGATACGTCTCAAACGTATCTATAATTTTTGATGTTCCATGCTTGTTTTATAACAAATGCTACATGTTTTATAATAGATTTATATCATTTTTATGCATTTTCTGGGACTAACCTATTAACACGATGCCACAGAGCCAGTTCCTGTTTTCTGCTGTCTTTTTGTTTCAGAAATCCTAGTCGGAAAATATTCTCCAAAAAACCTAAAAATTTATGGGATTTATTTCTGCGAAGGAATGAAGGTACCGATCAAGATCAACCAGAGGGGACCCACCGGGAGGGGGGACGGACCCACGGCGCGGCCTAGGGCTGGCCCGCGCCCCTAGGTCATGTGGGCCTCCTGGTGCTCGCTTGGAACCGCCTCTACGCCTATAAATTACTTCGTCCCCGAAAACCCTAAATACCTGAACACAATTCCACGAAAAGTTTCTTCGCCGCTGTCGTCGCCAACCCTAGTTCGGGAGGGTTCTGAAGCTCTTCCCGGCACACTGCCGGAGGGGGGGAGATCATCACCGGAGGGCTCTACACCACCATGCCCGCCTCCGGACTGATGCGTGAGTAGTTCTCCATTGGACTACGGGTCCATAGCAGTAGCTAGATGGTTGTATCTTCTCCTTGTGCTATCATGTTTAGATCTTGTGAGCTTCCTAACATGATCAAGATCATCTTTATGTAATGCTACATGTTGTGTTTGCACGGATGCGATGAATTGTGAAGTTCTGATCAAGTTTGTTTATCTATCTATATACATGTTTTATTTATGATCTTGCATGCTCTACGATGCTAGTGGTTGCTTCGGCCAAGTAGTTGCTAGTGTCTCCAAGAGGAGGTATTTATGCTAGATAGTGGGTTCACGTCTCCGGTTGCGTGGGATCGAGATGACAGAAACGACTAAGCCTTTGGATGTGTTGTTGCCACTAGGGAGAAAACAACGGTGATATGTCTACGTGTTATTTGCATTGTTTACATTACACACTTTGCTTATTGCAATTATCTGTTGCTTGCAACTTAATACTTTCAGGAGACAGAGATGTTATCCTGGGGGTGGATTATTAGTCATAGATGCAGCTAGCAAGCGGTCTATGTATTTTGTTGTAATGCGCAATTAAATACTACAGTAAACTATATCTTGTCATAATAGCATTGTCATGCTCTTGCAATTTGTTAATTGCCCAGCTGTAATTTGTTTACCCAGCTTGTTTGTTTTTCTGTTTTATGGAGAGACACCACTAGTGAACTGTGGACCCCGATCCATTCTTTTACACTGATAAAAACACCGTTTCCACTATTTCCCACCATCGTTTGCTCGCTGTTCATTCTTGCATTTTCATTTATTTTCAACACCATACATTTAATCCTTTGTATTCAGCAAGCCAGGGAGATCGACAACCTTCCTGTTTCGTTGGGGAAAAGTAGTTTGATTGTGTTGTGTCCAGGTCCACGTCAAGCTTGTAAGCAACGAGGTTGGTTGACACCGTGTTGAAGCTCTTCCAACTCCTACTGGCTCGATAACCTTGGTTTTGTTCTCAAGGGAAAACTGTTGCTGAACTACTTCATACCTTCCTCTTGGGGTTTCCCAACAAATGTGTGTTCCACGTCATTATTAGTCTTGTCAAACGAATGAACCCTTGCTGCCGAATGTGGTGGATGGACTACAAGCCGGCCACGGGGAACAGACGGCTGATGGTGGAATATCAACATGGTGATGGAGATGGGAGATGGAGTTTGCTGGAGCAAGAGCACGCGACCCATGAGCCTGACAGTTGGGTGGGTTAGGGACGTATCCGTAGCGGGAAGGTGTCGAGGGATGAGTATGGAGAACAACATGAATGAGTGACCAATTGCCAAGAAGTGAACCCAGCTCACTTGGTTAGGGAAGTGGATGTCCAACCTAGCCACCCAGGTTTGAATCCTCACGGACGAAAATTTTGGTTCTTATTTTTTTTGGAAAAAGATCCGCTGTACGGGTTTCCCCTACCACATTTCTTTCCAAAAAAAAGTGACACATTGGCAGGAGGGGGTTACGAGAGGGATTTTGGGTAAATAGCCGCTCTCCAGCACCGTTCATAACTTATCTCACCGGAGAGGGGGGAAGATGACATGCTGAAGATAAATACTACCCAAACTTCTGAACTAGTGGAGGTTGAGTCGTGTTGTATGTTGAATTGCATGTGCTTAAGAGTCCACCCAAAGTTCTGAACTAGTGGAGAAGGCAAGAAAATGCATTTATTCTACAACATTTTCCTCATGATAGAATCTCTTGGTCCTAAATCACGTGAACCAAAATCAGGATGCAATTTTTCTTTAAGTTGCGTCATGTGGGTTCTGAACTCAAGACATCTTACCTTTGATACATAGTAGATCAATGCATAGATTAATTCAGATAAAGTCCAAAATGATGGTGCCGGAAGGAAAATATATTTGAACACTTCCACTCACGTCTAGACTTCTCCAAGGTTTAGGCGTGAAGTCGTTATAGGCCGCAAATATTGTTATTAAACATTATGTTGTTTGAACTTGAGATCCCATGGCTCCAATATCAAGTTGAATTGCATCCACCAATCAGTTCGATCAACATTATGAACTAGTGAAGAAGAAATATATATATTCATAATTCAACGGTGCATATTATTTCGATGCAAACCGAGGATGATAAATGCAAAGAAAAGAGATGATATGACTCTATCTTAAAGAAAAGGATACCACAATTATTTGGTATGTTCTAGGTATCAGTTTAAATATTTGGTGTATGATTATGCCGCGAGCTTATTTCGTTTATAATAGAAGGATGCCCCCGCATGTTGCAACATGAATCTCTTTAAGAACTCTATTGTATAAATGAAAGGGTACTGAACATATAAAACATGAAATTGAATTTAAGAATATGTAATATTTAATTGGTGACAATAGCCGAGAGGCTAAATTTAATCGACATGAAATGGTTGTTGACGAGGTGTACCCTCATCAAATCCCATGGTTAAGGACCTAGGGTTGAGATTATGGGGAGAGAACGTGGTAGTACTGGTAGTTTCGTCGGCTGACAAGCAGAGGCAAAGATTTACCCAGGTTCAGGCCCCTCGGGTGGAGGTAAAGACCCTACTTCCTGCTTGTCTGGTATTGATTGTGGATTATGCGATTACAGGAGAACTCCGGCGAGATGATGATCTCGCAAGAGCTTTGGTGGTTCGAGTATGGCTTGGTCCTAGATCGGCACCCCTCCCAGCCTTTAAATAGGCTGGGTCTCGGGAGTACGTAACCGACCTAGTTTACACGTAAGGAAAGCCTAAACCGACTATGCCTATGTCTAATCTTGGAGGGTACTCCATCTTCTTGGGCCTCTTGTCTTGGGCTTCGAGTAGGCTCTTCAATATTGGGCCTTTAGTCGTTACGTGCACCAGGTACCCTCATGATAGGGTACCCGATATGTATACCCATGTCAGTAGCCCCCGAGTACTTGTCTGACTCGAAGAATCGGGCATGGACTCTTTCGTAAGTGCACGTCATATGCTTTGTATTCTGTATATATATAATTTGGAATTCCTGTATGAAATAGCACACGTTTGGCTATGTCGAGTATCTCATCGACTGTGCTTTATGATGATCAAGGGATAATAGCTTAGCAGGCCCAGTACACTCGACGGATCGGGACTGGTTAACTACACATTCGGGTAAAACCTTACTAGCTTTCAATCAAACTCGAGTCCCCGGACTCGAATCTGGAACAAACTGGTCAGATTCGACTAGGCCGCTGAGGTCTTACTGAGTCGATCTGCAGTATAACTTTGAATTTTACCCAACGCGTCCGTCGGGATTTTTCATCATGTCTGCTGACACGGAAAGTATAAGGATTGACGTTGCTGAAACGGTCCTTAGCCCAGCTCGAAAGTTCGGCGGGTCTTACCTTTGCACTATGCATGCAACATCCGAGGTATTTGCGACGGACGCAACTCGGGAATGTTTCGAGTATGATTTCTGAACTTTGTTGGACGAGTCATGCCCTTTGTGGACTGATATTTGCTGTTATGCTATCGGGTGCGCGACAGCGCTCCCGATGGGAGTAGCCCCCGAGATTGTGCTTTATTGCTTTGCAATGGAGGATAATCTCAAAAACTCTTCTTACTCTGCATATGTTAATCGAAGAAATTTGTGCCATAATTCTATCGGGTGCACGACAGTGCTCCCGATGGGAGTAGCCCCCGAGATTATGATGTATTACTTGTAAATGGAGGATAATCTCAATCATTATTCTAAGCATCTTTAGTCGAAGAATTTTTTGAACACGCTCCCGATGGGAGTAATATGACTTAGTCGAAGGAACGGTCGAGTGACTAATTTTGCCTTAAGGAAATTTTGTCACACCCGAACTAATCAGGGCAATCGAGTGACCAATATGCGTTGAGCATACTCGAACGTATTTTCTGAACAGATGCTTCAATGACGTCAGGGATGACGTTTCTTTCGACTGCAATTTCTGACACGCGTGGCGTGCGTTATGCTGCGATTGATGGGACGTGTGTGAGGACCCCGGTTTAACTATCCGAGATACTCGTTATGTTTCCTGCAACAATCACATGATCAGTCTGTTGTTGCACATAACTCGAATTGGCATCACAGAACACCCAGAAATACCGAATGAATATACTTACTTGATTGAAGTCATAAACTTCAACAGGTACTTGCAGCGGAAATCACCAAACAGCGTGGAGCCCAAGTCATTTGCCTTAACACTACAAGCAGCTGACTGGGAAGCGCCCTAGTTCGCATTCGACTCTCTCCGGTTTCTAGTTAAAAGAGGGGCGTTAAAACTTCTAATTGCGTCTGGACACTTCTAGTTGCGTCTGAGGTTGCTTGGTGGTTGATGTTGCCAACAACAGGTGCTTCCGTCATTTGATTCTTCTGGGTACTCCGTTGGTTGGTTGTCTACATTTTTTTTGGGTCCTTCTTCAGCTGAGTAAAGAAGGAATTTCATTGTTGACTTCCTTGGTTCTTGAGCTTCACGAGGATTTGGTAAGAATCTTAAGAGGTAGAGTCTAGGGTATCGGGCTTCCAGAGGAGTCTAAAAGTCAGTTCGAGTGTCCTGAGGTAGGTGGTTCAGTACGATGCTCAAAGAAGGTACAAGGGTCGCATTCTCAGTTAGCCTTAAAAGTTAAAGAGGAAAGCTTCATGTCAGCAGTCTCCATTTGCGTTCTTGCATCCTCCCTTGGTTTGATTTGTCGAGGCAGGTTGAACGGGAAGGTCGTTTGTCAGAGGACGCTGATGGTGCTTGCTCTCGAGTCAGCTTCACGTGGATGGCCTTCGATGTTGGACGACTTCAGCCTTAATGATGGCGATCTTCTCACTACCAACTGTAGGTGATTCTTCGTCTGTTACCTCTTAATAGACCCTAGAAAAATTCAGTGAAGGACTTTCGCACCTGTTGTTTTTCAAACGGGTACCTTTTTCTTTTCTTGTTTCAGAAATCATATCGTTGGAGAAACACTATAAATTTTCACGTGACTTTCTTATTTAGAACATGAACATTTCTTAAGTTATACACTTGATTTAAGAAAATTATTATTGCCCTTTATTTAAGTTCCAACATCATTTGCCTCACCCTGCGGTGAAGACATCCACTTAGTCCTAGCAAAGCTTTCCATTAGTTAGTTGTATAAGAATGTGGGTGTCCTTTATGACATCGAATTGCCTTAGTCATACAAGAAGAATTTGTTAACAAGGTAGCTAGTCTTGTCATCAAACCACTTTTCATATTCCAGAGGCTGAGATGTACTGGATTATCTGACGTTCCGTTTATTTGTATATGACACTCAATTGTTTGAGCATACAAAAGTGATTTGTTAACAAGTTCATGAGGCTTGTTACCAAAGTACTTCTATATAACACGAACATTGGAATATCACATGATTTCTAGAGAGATTAATAATAATAGATTCTGATATAAGGGTTTCCAATTATTCCGTGATAGTCTGGTATATTACTTCTTTGCCAACCTAAGAAATTTCTCTTCAATGTCCTCTTGTCGTAGTTCCTCCTTTTTGTGGTCTCTGAGCTCGAATCGTCATAGCAACTCTTATACACTCCTTGAGTTCCTCTAGTTACCAATCCTAAATGAGTCTCCTTATGTCCTTGTTTCTTGTCAAGACTTATAGTCCTAGAAGATCAGTTAGTACTCTCGTGGACTTGAGTCAGATGTTAACCTAGAGTTAGATATGATACGTTAGTGTGGTATTCTTGTAATTTTCACAAGTTAATTTTGCGAGGTAAGACTCGTGTCTTCACGAGGTTGCCGTATAATTGCAGTTTCCTTCGAGATCTTGACGCACTTGCTCCAGATGGTGCATGAAGGTCATTGTCTGACTTGCCGGTTAAGTTGCAACAAATCTCAGGCTGTTTGGTTAAAGTTCGGGGGTCTTTTGTATCTTGCGGAACTGTCAGTTCTTATCGGGAGATGGTTTAGATGAGAGGAAAAATATATTTTCAGAAAGATTTTTCCTAGGCGGTTTTACATCTGCAACTAGGTGCAACTATGGCGAAGCGGTCTAAATTTAGTTTCTTTTAGGTGGCAAAAAGGAGTTTTACAAAAATAGAATTTTGGGGTTACTTTGTGTTGCCGACAAGGCGTGATTGTGAAACACACAGGAAAACAACACACAAACAGAGAACTCACAACAAACAACACATAAGCAGAGTACACACAAGCAAAGAGCACACAAGGTACGTCTAGTACCAAAGGACGTCTAATACTCGTGGTAGTCGGGTAGTACACCCAAGGTTCCTATCAGGTTTATCCTATGCCTCGGTTTAAACATGGTTGGTAAAGTCTTCACTCTGTCGCCTTAGGCTTCATCGGGAAAATTGAGATTGTCGAGGTAGTAACCGGGTGGAATGGTCGATATTGGGCTGACGCCTTCGAAGGTCTCTTGCTTTGTTGATATTGACGATGTTGGTATTTGCAGGTCAATCACCTTGATGTTGAATGTTGAATATTCGAGATGGAAGCTTCTTCTTGTAGATGCTAGCTAATTAGATCACACTTGGGTTCATCGTCACGTATTTTGAACGGGTAAGAGGGAGTAGAGCATCCATGGGAAAATCTTAAATAGAGGGATAAGACTCAGGAATATTTGAGAAGGTGAGAAGAGTGGAAGCTATTTTCCTGGGCTTCCTTGGATAAAATATATTTTGGTAGTAATATATTTTTAACAAAATATCTCCTTTCCTAACTAACGTCCTATGCTAACTAAGGTCTCCTACAGTCAACGATGGCTCTGATACCAAGTCTGTGAGGACCCCGGTTTAACTATCCGAGATACTCGTTATGTTTCCTGCAACAATCCCATGATCAGTCTGTTGTTGCACACAACTCGAATTGGCATCACAGAACACCCAGAAATACCGAATGAATATACTTACTTGATTGAAGTCATAAACTTCAACAGGTACTTGCAGCGGAAATCACCAAACAGCGTGGAGCCCAAGTCATTTGCCTTAACACTACAGGCAGCTGACTGGGAAGCGCCCTAGTTCGCATTGACGTCATTAACCACTTCTTCTTCGAACTGCTCCTCTTCAGAATCTGGCTAAGACAATAGCCAGGGACGAAACCAATATGAGTACATTTGAATGTACTCGCAAACTACCCCGGAATGAGCATGCACTACTCTTTTATTGTTTTAAAGAAAACTTCGTTTACTTTGAAAACTCCATACCCTTGTTGAAAAGAGTAGGATGGACTTTTGTTTAATAACACTTTGTTTTGAAATCTCTATATCTTTATTGAAAAAGAAAAGAAGGCTTTTAGAACTTTTCCCATAAATCTGTCTTTGTAAGAAGTCTCTTTTATAAACATTTTTCCCGGAAAATCACCATTGTATCTGTTTCTCCAAAACTCCTCCTTTTTCGACCAAAACCATTCCTGGTCAAATCATTTTTCCAACAACCTTATACCAACCCTTTGGTATAGTTGCATAAAACATTTTCCACTTTCAAGACACAAAACTTTGCACTTCTCGACCATAGCCCCTCAGGGTCCTCCTCTTTTCCAGCAACCTCATACCAGCCCTTCTGGATAGTTGCATATATAGAACATCTCCATTTTTCCTTTTTAAATCTCAAAACTTTTCCAAAACTTGCACATGGTCAGAGGACAGCCTCCCAACCGTCCATGACCGAGGACTTGGCTATTCGAATAGTTTTACACTCTGCAGAGGTGGTGCACTTTCACCACACCAAACTGTCATTCCGCCGTGATCAGCCACGGTCCTCATACGACAGTATGTGGTGGTTCGGATAACATGATCAAAGCTTTTCACTATGTCGACCCTAGTATAGAGCCTCCTCTTCAGTGGGACTGAATCTCCCCGGCACCCAGTGGAGATGGCCATCGTATTGATCCGGTCTCTCCAAGCAACACTGCGCCAAGCCAGGAGGCCCACTGTTTGCAACCAGCAGTGAACCAGACTTAAACTGGATCCCGCATTTAGATAACTTGGTTCAGAGAACCTCGTTCTCCTAAGCATTTTGAGGCGCTCCATACTAAAATAAACAAGTTTCCGGCTAAGCCCTACCCATCTCAGGTAGTGTGGTTGCACGGGTTAATTGGTCGTCATAGTACAAAGACGTCATGTGCATTTTTCATAAACATCACCATTTCTCCACTTCAACACCGATATCACGGCATTCCACATTTGTCCAAGTACTTCCAAAGGAGTTTTGAGTAAACCATATTTTTCCCATCCTATAGTTTGAAAAAGAATTTCCATCTAATAACTCCATATAGGGTGTCAAAATAATATACTTGTATTTTGGGAAAAGGGTTTTCAAAACTCATAGCTTTAGTGGCAAACGCCACATAAATAACATATGCTCTTTATAATTAAAACATGTGAATCAAAATAGATGTATATAGATGCAAGCTCAGAGAATAGCTTGCCTGATTTCAGCATAATGTCCCTGGACTTCTCCTCACTGATCAAATAAATAAACTCCGATTCTTCTCCAATAAATCCCTTCCAAGGTTCACTCCGGTAGCGTTTATATCTAGCGTCGCAAAAAGGAAAGAATGCAATCAACACAGAGTAGGACACTCCAACAACAAACATTAAGCAATACTAACACACAAAAATCATGAGGGAAGACTATTTGTTTTAACAAACAAGTTTGGAAATCACCACACTACTCATATTTATAAACATAGGATTAAAGTTGTGATTAAGCATCTTTATTAAAATAGGAAATACTTCAGACAAAAGTTAAGCTACCAATTAATCTCTGTAATTCAAAATGTCCCACCAATCTAAGGTAGAGACATCGACAAGATACTCAAGCTAGTACTCCACTTCAAGACAACTAAGTTTAACAAGCAAGGCAATTATATTAATCATACAAAATAATCTAACATCAACATAAACAAGTGATACATACAATTACTAATCTACTAAATCAAGCACCACAACAACTCTCAAGCATCACATATAGCTACTGCACACACAAGCAACACACTTTGGTTTCCTTTTAATTTAATTAACTATTATTTAGTGATGTCTTAAATATGGCAGAAACTAGTGGTACATGTTTAATTGCATAACTTGGGTTCTGTTGATCACAAAAATACAAACTAAAATTCTATAGAAAGCTACTGATGTGTAGAAAGCAATACAATTGGGTTTGATTCATTTGGAGTTATTAAACTCCCTACATAATTGTTTGATTACAGAAAGTTATTAATCAAGTTTTAGCTACCAATTTAGTTGGGCTGTTCTAAATTAAATCCTTTTAGGGGTAACTAACATTGATTAGTTTTGATCTAACAAAATTGGTCCTAACTCATTTGGATTAACCAATAAACATCTATAATTGTTTTAGTCCAGAGAGGGTTGGTAAACTTTAATCCAATGCCAATTAATTAATAATGCTTAATTAAATCTACCAAAATTAGGGAAGCTAGGTGATCACATTACTAAGCTCACAAAATTGGATTGGCATCATTTGGATTAATAGAGTTCCAGAAACAAATGATATGGTGATTTAAACCTTCTGTGGCCTTTTAAATACTACTCTATTTTTAATAATCTAAACATGGTGAATCTAGTTTAGTTGCACAGAGAATTTCATAAGCTTTCTATAGCATTTTCATTTGATTTATTTGGACTCATATTTCTCGAGTTATTGAATTTAAAAGTGAGGTCCAGTATTAGATTTTTCAGTGTTCTAATTTTAAACAGAAAAACCGAATCGGTATGGCACCGTTGGATCGAGATCCAACGGCCCACGACGAATCCATCGTCGACGACCAAGAAACGGCGGCGCTGCCGTGGCCGGTAACGGTGGCGGCGGAGCAGGGCTCACCTAGGGGCACGCACGGGGTCTACGAGGGCCGGTGGGGGACGCGGTGAGTCGAGGCAGTGGCGGAGAGGTCGAAGCAGTAGCAGCAACGCCCACGAACGACGCCGGCGTGGTGCACGGCCGACACGGCGTCGATGACGGCGGCGATGCTCCTGCGGTTAATAGACCAAGCCAAGATGTCAGGGAGGTTCATGAGGTTCCAGGGAACAAGATAGGGCAGCAATGGCGGAGAAATGAGGGCTATAGCGGCGGCGACCTCCGGGTGGATCTCGCACGGGCTCCGGCGAGGTTTCTTCCTCGTCTCGCTCACAGAGAGCGAGCGGGAATGGATGAGTGGTGTGTGGAGTGCGCTGGGTGTGTGTGAGAGCTGGTGGCGAGAGCAGAGGGTGAGGGGTGGCTTATATGCACGGGAACACCTCGGGCTTCCTCGGGCAGTGAAGATGGGCGGTGCACGTCGTCGAGCAGAGGGCTCTGGGGGGGTCCGGGGGCAAGCAAGCAAGCCAGGCAGCGGGGCAAAGAACGTGTCGAGCGGCGAGGTATAGTGGAGGTGGTCGGGGAGTGGTGGAGCGCCTGGGGAGGAAGCTGTCCCCTCCTGTCTCCCCTTCCTCGGCCTCCTCTTCTCTCTTCTTCCTCTCTCTAGTCAACCACTAGGGCAGACACAGCAGGGATAGGATGGTGGTGCATCAGTGCATAGCTAGGACATAACTCCACTTCCTAATTCACTCTAGAAACAAACAATTCGAAGCAATCAAATTGGTACCGAAGCAACATTCAGTAAAGTTCAGAAATAGGACTTAGCAAAATTTCCCAAAGTGCTGAGAAACTGTTAAAACTAATGAAAAGCTCATGCATGATTAACATAGCAAATGATCTCCAATTGTAAAAATTCCAACTTCCCATTGTTAAGCATGTTGTAAACATCCAGAAACACATTTTTAATAATTTTTATAAAATGTGCAAGACTATGGAAATATGATGAACATATGGTATCATTTTGTTTTTCTCTGTTTTCCAAAACTCTGTTTTTCTGTCTTAATTTGTTGCCATAAAAACCAGCATGCATCTAATGGTTCCAAAACTACAAAATTCAAACTAAGGACATGGATTTGCAGTCCACACATCAGGGAACAATGTTAAGCACAAAAATCACTAAATTGGATATTTGAGCTAATTAAAATCATAGGCTAAAAACAGGTAGTTGGATAGGTTTTCAGGGAATTCAATACTGCTTAGACCTGAATGTCCACATGGAAAATGATGTTTTAAAGAATATCTCAACTCATAACTTAATAGTTTTCAAAAGATTTGATAAAGAGAAATATGTGGGGTAATATATTTCCCACTAGTGTTATTTTCAAATGGAGTGGAAATAAGAGTGTATAAAATGGGAGTTGCATACACATGCAAAATATCAAGGTTGAAATATAGATAGGTGATAACATATAGATCTACATATTTTTTGGAACACATAATTTTGGAAATCACTTTTACCTTCTCAATAATGGATGTTTTGGTTGTTGCCAAAACCAAGCATCATTGAAATGAACTTTGGTCAAAATAAGAATGGTAGAGATATATGGAATCTATTCTTATCATAACATGATCACCAAGATTAATATGTCTTTACTTAGGTTGGGTTCTTGGGTTGATATTTACTAGTCAAACAATTATAAACATCAAGTCACACAAGGTCACACATAGCAATGGGAAGGAAAACACAATCATCAATGAAACATTTCAAAAAGTTTTTGTTGGTTCTGGATTTCGGGTCTGGTAAAACTAAGTTTTTCTTAATTTCAAAATTTGGGATGTTACAGCTCTTCCCCCTTAAAAATAAATCTCGTCCTCGAGATTTGGCCGGGGGTAACAGGGGAGTAGGAGGGCACGGGTTTTGGGCTGAATATACTTCCAAAGTCGATGCTTCTTTAGTGAGGTGACCTTCTGGGATCTTGACCAATTGATGATGCAAGGCTTTCTTTGTCGATAAATTTCTGTGTTGAGTTCAGATCCCTGATGATGAGGTTGACTTGACGATCGATGCTGATGGATAGTCGTGGTTGGCTGTTTCCAGATACTATAAGGTTGAAGCGCAAGGAGCTAATTATTACTACGTTCTTGTATACCTATTTAAGGTCTTCCCCCCTTAAAAAGGGGTTTTAAAGGTTCATCCTGAAGGTTGCGGCTGGAGTTGACTCGGAGGCATTGTTCTTCTTGGGTAACTTGACAATCTTCGTCTTGGGTGTCGCGCCTTGGTGCTTGGGGTTGGTGCTGACGTCACCTCCTGATTTTGCCTCCTCATGAGGGTCGCGGATGGGGACGCGTTGTTCTCAGGATACGTCAAGTCTGTGTACTCGACTCTCTCCTGTTTCTAGTTAAAAGAGGGGCGTTAAAACTTCTAATTGCGTCTGGACACTTCTAGTTGCATCTGAGGTTGCTTGGTGGTTGATGTTGCCAACAACAGGTGCTTCCGTCGTTTGATTCTTCTGGGTACTCCGTTGGTTGGTTGTCTACATTTTTTTTTGGGTCCTTCTTCAGCTGAGTAAAGAAGGAACTTCATTGTTGACTTCCTTGGTTCTTGAGCTTCACGAGGATTTGGTAAGAATCTTAAGAGGTAGAGTCTAGGGTATCGGGCTTCCAGAGGAGTCTAAAAGTCAGTTCGAGTGTCCTGAGGTAGGTGGTTCAGTACGATGCTCAAAGAAGGTACAAGGGTCGCATTCTCAGTTAGCCTTAAAAGTTAAAGAGGAAAGCTTCATGTCAGCAGTCTCCATTTGCGTTCTTGCATCCTCCCTTGGTTTGATTTGTCGAGGCAGGTTGAACGGGAAGGTCGTTTGTCAGAGGACGCTGATGGTGCTTGCTCTCGAGTCAGCTTCACGTGGATGGCCTTCGATGTTGGACGACTTCAGCCTTAATGATGGCGATCTTCTCACTACCAACTGTAGGTGATTCTTCGTCTGTTACCTCTTAATAGACCCTAGAAAAAGTCAGTGAAGGACTTTCGCACCAGTTGTTTTTCAAACGGGTACCTTTTTCTTTTCTTGTTTCAGAAATCATATCGTTGGAGAAACACTATAAATTTTCATGTGACTTTCTTATTTAGAACATGAACATTTCTTAAGTTATACACTTGATTTAAGAAAATTATTATTGCCCTTTATTTAAGTTCCAACATCATTTGCCTCACCCTGCGGTGAAGACATCCACTTAGTCCTAGCAAAGCTTTCCATTAGTTAGTTGTATAAGAATGTGGGTGTCCTTTATGACATCGAATTGCCTTAGTCATACAAGAAGAATTTGTTAACAAGGTAGCTAGTCTTGTCATCAAACCACTTTTCATATTCCAGAGGCTGAGATGTATTGGATTATCTGACGTTCCGTTTATTTGTATATGACACTCAATTGTTTGAGCATACAAAAGTGATTTGTTAACAAGTTCATGAGGCTTGTTACCAAAGTACTTCTATATAACACGAACATTGGAATATCACATGATTTCTAGAGAGATTAATAATAATAGATTCTGATATAAGGGTTTCCAATTATTCCGTGATAGTCTGGTATATTACTTCTTTGCCAACCTAAGAAATTTCTCTTCAATGTCCTCTTGTCGTAGTTCCTCCTTTTTGTGGTCTCTGAGCTCGAATCGTCATAGCAACTCTTATACACTCCTTGAGTTCCTCTAGTTACCAATCCTAAGGGGTGGAGGAAGAGGTGGTTCTATGTGCAAGTGGACCAAAATGTGGCCCCAGCATTTTCGACTACTGGTATAGCCGCTAGGACAAAAGCCTGGGATCACGAGCTTTCGACTGAAGAAGTGGCGGAAGCAGCACCCATGCCGGAGACAATTGGGGGGCTCCTCAACAGCATCACTGGTGTGCTTCTGATTGCCACCTTTGTGAAGATGCGGGTATGGCCGCTCCGCGCTCATGCCCACCCAATGTGGGAGTATGAAGGTGCCCTCGACACCACCCGCATGAGCAAGGAGGAGCTGTCCAGGAGTGAACTAATGACACATGTGCGGTCCATCACCAGCACAAAACAAAGCGAGCCCTGCAACGTCGACTGTCCTGTCGACCCTTATTCGGCTGAAAAGCCTTTGCCAGAGGTTAGTGAACCTATCGATTTTATGATTTCTGGGTCTTGTTATTCTGCTATGCATCTTTGTGACATTTTGACTATTGAATTTTGTGTGCAGGGCCACTCGACCACCTTGACCCTTCCTCCCCTTCCTGAAGATGGCCCAACTCCTGAAACAGAAGTGACAGTAGAAGCGAAGGGAGGAGATGAATCGCCTCTACCTTCGGCTACCACTTCACCCACAGAGGAGGCTGAAAGGAAGAGGTAGAGGAAGCACAGGGCAAGGAGCCTGCCGCGACTGAGGATGTTAGCGACGTTCCTCTCCGCAAGCGCCGTCGGACGGCCCAAGTTATGTCTTCTTCCACGAGCTCACCCGCGAGGGAATCGGATGTGAGGGATGATGGAAACTCAGCTCCGTCTCCTACGACCACAGCTGCTCCCTTGGACGTGAGTCCTTTGAGCTCGGCTCCTCCTCCTCCTCAGTCGAGTGGGCAGCTACCTTTTGGAGGCCCAAACTTTGACGAGTTCGACACTGAGGATGAAGAAGAGCACAGGTTTGCTCCTTTTTGCACTTAACAAATTTTTTTTATGAATTGAGTACTGTTTCTTTATGTTGCATGTCTTTCGATCACTTGCAGTGCTAAGACTGTGCGACCTCCAACTCCTCCAACCGAAAGAGCTCCGACTCCAGACCAGCCAGAAGCTTCTCCTAGTGCGGCTGAGGTTGTGAGAACAGTAGCCACGGCTACCACCATTGAGGCCGCCAACATTGCGAGTACATCGACTCCGCAAATGGGAACCTCTGCTGCCAAACCTGCGCCTTGGGTTGAACACGTAAGTGTCTTTTTGTCGAGTCTTCCTTCTGGACCTATTTGTGTATAGCTTATGTTGGTTTCGTGTGCGTGCAGCCCTTCTACCTCAACCTGGTGGAATCAGGTAAAGCCTTTGTCCAGGTTGAACAGGAGATGGATAATCTGCGCGCTGTTATGGAGCAGCTCACCCGTAAGTGTCTTGGGTTTCTGTATGTCTGTGCCTTGTCGATTGTGAATGACATCTGTCCATCTTCCTCAGGTGACAAGGCAACCGCCGAATCTTGGGTTAAAGAGCTAGAAGAGGCACTCGCCAAGGAGCGCGCGGAGTCGAAAAAGGCCTTGGATGATGCCAAGGACTCCGCCGCTTTGCGCGAGAAGAATTATGCTGAGCGCCTGGCGAGCCTCACCCGAGACATAGGCGGTAAGTTGAACCTTTCACTTTTTGCTTACTTCTTTTGGCCAGTGAATAGTATGTGACATTTTCTGTTACTTCTGCTTTTTTGTAGGAGCTGTTGGCGCATCGGCACCTGTAGACCAACCGAGTGTCGATTTGTCCCTTGACCGCGCAATCGGCGACCTGGATGTCGTCTCTACCCAAGCCAAGGATGCACTCGCCAAATCTACGAGCATGCTCGGCGCTGTGTTCAAGGATGTGTTCCCATCCAGCCAACCTCCTTCGACTGTGGATGGCTTCGCAGACGTCCTGGGCCCGGGAACTTCGACTATGGCGAATTTTGCTCGCGCTTTGACGGTACGCGGCTCAGAGACCACCCTCAAACTCCTTTTAGGTCATGGGATAGAGGGTGACTTCGAAGCCGCTCTGTCTGCTTTCCCTCGCAAGCCTGGTGGGAAACTAGTGTCCCTAAAGCATTTGAACGAGCCAGCCGCAAAGTTGGCTGAAACTTTTATGCCCACCATGGAACGCCGGGCAGCAGAGGTCGCCGCTCGTGCGAGTAGGGCTAAGTCGGAGTCGATGTCTGAGAAGTAGGGCAGTCGTGTCGTTTTATGCTTTGTAATTAAACTTATGATCATGCGAGCACGCATGTACTTTTGCTACTTTTGTATGAATATAATTTCCTCATTATGATCCTGCGTGTAAGACTGTATGTTGCTGCTCGCCTGAGCTTTGTGACTAGTTTCTCATGAAACTTTTATGATGCTTGGAACAGAAACGGCCAGCCGCCACTTCATCCAGTTCGTCGCGGCATCATGCCCCTACTCGATCTCGAGCTCAGGCGGCAAACGACGCCACAGTAATACGTTATATGAAGGCTCGACTCGCGAAACAGGAGCAAGAGCTGGCGAGTGCCCGAAGCGAGCTGGAAAGGATGAGGGCAAGGCCTGCTTTGCCCACCCAACGGGAGGAGTATGTGCTTGGCGAGATGGAGATCCTGAACAGACAGCTCGAATGTAAGCATGACTGCCTTGATCTTATGAGTTCACGGCCTGTTCTTTTTTGTTCACCCAACTTGTGTTGTTGCAGGTTTTGTTCAAGATTTCCAGGCGGAGCAGGCCCGCGTGGATGAGCAGTTGAACATGGCAACTGACGAACCCACGACTGGCCGCCAGCACTTTCGATTGGACAAGCACCGAGCACGCATACTCGCGACCCTGCAGGATCAGGTGTGGCGGAGCACTATGCTTCTCGAATTGTGCAGGTCGGCCTTCAGTCGAATCAACCAGATGGTTTTTCCGACTGGGCCACAACCTCAAGGAATCCACGCGTTGCTCGATCTCTTCCGGTCAACAGGTTCCATTCGAGGCTTCATCACCCAGAAGCTTGTGGACGGTGCCAACGCAACCATGGCATATCTCCGAAGTCAACGTCCAAATTTGCAGCTACGTCCACCTGTGCCTGGATCGTCTTTGTCCCAGTCGAATCTTGACGAGACATTCGATCACGCGAGGACATTGGTTGATTGCTATCAAGCGCAACTTATGGGCCCTGTTCTTCCAGCAAAGGATGAACCAAAAGATTAGGGTATTTATGTATAGGGAACAGCCCCCGGGTGTAAATTTGCCACTTAGTACATATTTGTTCACTTGTATGTATGCAGCCCCCGAGTGTATCGAGTGGGGTTTATGAAAACACTTTACATAGATCATGAACACAGCCCCCGAGTGCTCGAGTGAGGCTATGATTTTATGAGAGTTGAAGCTTCAACTTATGCTGCAGGCTCAGCCCCCGAGTGATTGATTGGGGTTGAGCAACTTTTTTGTGTTTTAGTGTTATGATCCAGCCCCCGAGTATTCGAGTGTAGCTGGAGTATTATGTTTGAAGGAGCAAACGCTCTTATGTTTTGAGGTGGCTCAGCCCCCGAGCATATGGGTGAGCCTAATTTTTGTGCTGATAAGCTGTGCGAGTAGTAAGTATGAAAAGTATGGGAATTTATTGACTATATTCCATTTATGAATATTAGGCAGCAGGCCGCCTCATTAAAAACCTTCCAGTCCCCTTAGGTACCCTGGTAAGGAAAAGAGCGCGTCTGAAACCTGCAGCCATCCGACATATGAGCCTATTACATTATGCGACTGAGCAATCTAAGCATAGAAATAGCGCAGCCGTGCAACGTTCCAAGGATTGTGGGAGAGTTCGTCGGTCTTCGCGTGCTTCAGTCTGTATGCTCCACCACCAATGACCTCGGTGATGATGAAGGGTCCTTCCCATGGAGAAGCAAGTTTATGCACCTTCTTTTGCTTCAGTCGAAGTACCAAGTCACCCACCTCAAAGGATCTGGCACGTAGTCGACGGCTGTGATAGTTGCGTAGATCTTGCTGGTAAACAGTTGTGCGTGTTAGCGCTGTGTTGCGTGCTTCTTCGAGCAAGTCGACTGCATCTTCGAGTGCTTCATCTGCATCCTCTTCATTGTATGCTTCGACCCTTGGTGCGTTGAACCTTACGTCTGATGGCAGGATTGCCTCTGCACCGTAGACCATGAAGAACGGAGTGAACTGCGTTGAGGCATTGGGTGTTGTGCGTAGGCTCCATAGCACAGACGGGAGCTCTTCTACCCAAGCACCCGCAGCCCTTTTGAGTGGCACCAGGAGGCGCTTCTTGATTCCACTCGTCACAAGCCCATTGGCCTTTTCGACTTGGCCGTTTGATTGCGGGTGCGCTACAGATGCATAATTGAGCGTGATATCCTGCTCTTTGCAGAAGGACTTGAATTCCTCAGCCGTAAAGTTTGTACCGTTGTCAGTGATGATGCTATTTGGCACACCAAAGCGGTGTATGATGGATTTTATGAAATTGACTGCTGTAGTGGCAGTCGAACTTGTGATGGGTACTGCTTCAATCCACTTGGTGAACTTGTCGACCGCCACCAGAAGGTGAGCATGCCCTCCATGGGAGGATTTTTTGAGTGGCCCAACCATATCGAGCCCCCACTGGGCGAAAGGCCAGGCCAATGGTATTGTCTTCAACACCGATGCGGGTGCGTGCGGCTTTGTGGCGAATTTTTGGCAGCCGATGCACCTTTTGACTATGTCCTCCGCGTCTTTGAGTGCTGTGGGTAGGGGTGTAAACGGATAGGATAATTTCCGTATCGAATCCGTCGCCGAATCCGTTTTAAAGAATCCATATCCGGTTCCGAAGAATCTGCCGGATAAGGATATCCGATTCCGAACTGAACACCTGGATACGGTATAGGATATGATATGTAAAATAGCATCCGAATATGGATTATCCGAATATTAATTAGGATTATCCGATGGTTATAATCCGAATAATCCGATTTTTTACCGAAATGTCTAAACTAATAGAGCACAATTTGTAATTAGTGAGTTGTGAAGTTCATTTGTGGAGCACAATTTGTAGTTAGTTCTATTTGTCTAAACTAATAGAGTACAACTTTGTTAGATTATTACGTTGTTGAGCTATTGTTTTTGGTTATGTGGGTTGATGATGTACATTGCGCATTCCGATCTGACTAATTTTCTTTCCGCCCCGAATCCGTTCCGTTTCCGTTCCGAATCCGTGATTATATCTATCCGCCACTGAATCCGCAACCGTTCATTATCCGATCCGATCCGATCCGAATCCGAGAAAAAAATATGGTAAAGGATATGGTAGAGGCAAAATCCGATCCGATCCGTTTACACCCCTAGCTGTGGGCCAGTGGAAGCCTGCGCGAAAGGCTTTGGCTACGAGTGATCGACTGCTGGCGTGATGCCCGCAAGTACCTGCAAGAATATCACGAAGGATGGCTTGGCCATCTTCAAATGCTATGCAACGCTGGAACATACCTGATATGCTGCGTTTGTAAAGTTCACCGTTGATGACAGTATATGCTTTAGATCGCCGAGTGACTCGTCTTGACTCTGTGAAGTCTTCGGGTACCTCGCCGCGGAGTATGTATGCGAGGAAGGGTTGAGTCCAAGTTGGCTCGATGAGGAGTACCTCGACTGGTGGGTCATCTGTGCTAGGTGTTTTGCTCTTGGCTGGTGCGGCTGGTGCAGGAGTTGCCCGCTTCTTTTTGATTGATCTGTGCTCTATGCGCTCGAAGAAGACACCAGGTGGCACTGGTGCTTTGGTCGCACCAATGTTGGCTAACTTATCTGCTTCTTCATTGCTCTCACGCCCTATGTGCCGCAACTCGCAGCCTTCGAAGCTGCCCTCCATGATGTTGTACAAGTCACGGTAGGCGATCATGTTATCTGCGATTGCGTCACAAACCTTCATTGTTTGCTGCACCACCAGATTCGAGTCGCCGTAATCATCAGTCGAGTGCACCCGAGGGCTTTGGCCATCCTCATGCCATGGATCAGAGCCTCGTATTCTGCTTCGTTATTGGACGGGAACTCGAACCCATTTGTAGGATGTAGCGGAGCTTGTCGCCTTTTGGTGATATGAGGATGACACCTGCGCCTGCACCTTCGTTTTTCTTCGAGCCATCAAAGTACATAGTCCAGGAATTGGACACATCTGGTGCTCCTGGGAGCTGAGCTTCAATCCACTCGGTGTGGAAGTCGGGTAAAACTTGTGCTTTGATGGCCTTCGGGTAATCATACTTGATGTCTCTTGGTGCTAGCTCGATGAGCCATTTTGCTACTCGCCCAGTTGCATTGGGGTTTGTGAGGATGTCCCCGATCCCTGAGGTGCTGATTACAGTGATCGGGTGCTCGGAGAAGTAATGCGTCAGCTTCCTTGAGGACATGAACACGGCGTAGCCAGCTTCTGATAGTGCGGGTACCGCTGCTTTGATGTGGAGAGCACTTCACTCAAGTAATAGACTGGACGTTGTATGCTTTGGGCGTGTCCCTCCTCTCTGCGTTCGACTACTAGAACAGTGCTCACCACTGTTAGTTGCAGAGACATATAGGTATAGTGGCTCGCGTTCCCTTGGTGCGACGAGGATTGGAGGGCTTGTGAGGACTCGCTTGAGGTCCGTGAAGGCTGCTTCGGCTTCTGGCGTCCACTCGAATTTATCTGCCTTCTTCATCAGTCGATAGAACGGGAGTGCTTTTTCGCCTAGCTTGCTGATGAATCGACTGAGTGCTGCTACTCGACCCGCTACTTTTGCACGTCATGGAGCTTTGAAGGCCTTTGCATCGTCAAGATGGCCTGTATTTTCTCCGGGTCCGCCTCGATTCCTCGAGCTGAGACTAGATACCCGAGGAGTTGCCCGGCTGGCACGCCGAACGTGCACTTCTTCGGGTTGAGCTTGATGTGGAAGCGTTTGAGGTTTGCGAATGTCTCTCGCAAGTCATCGAGTAGTGTGTTTTCTTCCCTTGTGGTGATGACGATGTCATCTACATAGACCTGGACGTTTCGCCCAATTTGCTTCTTGAGGCAATCTTGCATCATGCGCTGATAGGTTGCGCCTGCGTTCTTGAGCCCGAAAGGCATTGTGGTGTAGCAGTAGACCCCGAGTGGGGTTATGAACGCCGTTTTCTCTTCATCCTCTTCCTTCATCCTTATCTGGTGGTAACCCGAGTAGCATCCAGGAAGGACAAGCGAGCGCACCCGGCGGTGGAGTCGACGATCTGGTCGATTCGAGGTAGTGGAAAGTGATCCTTTGGACAACACTTATTGAGTGCTGTAAAATCTACGCACATCCGAAGGATATCTGTGTGCTTCTTCTCTACGAGTACGGGGTTGGCCACCCATTGTGATTTCTTGATCTCTCTGATGAATCCTGCTGCGAGTAGCCTGTCGACTTCGGCTTCGACTGCAGTTCTTTTTGGGCCGGATATGCGGCGCATTGTTTGTTTGACTGGTTTAGCACCTGGAAGTAGCTGGAGAGAGTGCTCGGCGAATTCCCTGGGAATACCTGGCATGTCTGCTGGACACCATGCAAATATATCCCAGTTCTCACGGAGGAATTCGACGAGCGCGCTTTCCTATGCGATAGGCAGACTCGACGAGACATTGACTGTCTTGGTCGGGTCAGTCGGGTGCACCTGATGCGATCTTGTGTCATTGGTGGCATTGAATGCTCTGTCGACTGCCACCTTTTTGTGTCTGGCATAAGTGTTCGATCGTTGGAGACCGCTAGATCAGCGAGTGTTGCTTCCATGCCAAACATCTCAGAGATTTTGCTGAATTCTCGGTCGCAAGAGTCAGACTTTTGGAAGTTCCCTTGACTGTGATTACTCCTTTTGGTCCAGGCATCTTCAGCTGGAGGTATGCGTAATGTGGCACCGCCATGAATCGAGCGAACGTCGGGCGTCCAAGTATAGCATGGTATTGTGACTTCCAGTCGACCACTTCGAACTCAATCGACTCTGTCCTGAAGTGGTGCTTGTCCCCGAATTTACGTCGAGTTGTATGGTGCCCTCTGGGCTTATTGCTTTCCCTGGAACGATACCGTGGAAGGTATTTGAAGATCTTGGCAGGTTTTCGACTGACCTGTTCATTTTGCGGAGCGTATCTGCGAAGATGATGTTTATGCCGCTCCCACCATCCATGAAGACCTTGGACATGGCGTAGCCTCCAATTTGCGCGTCGAGTACCAGAGCAGAGTGCCCTGGTCGAACAACCGATGGAGGGTGGTCCTCTTTGCTGAAGCTTATTGTAGTATCGGTTCCCTTCAAGTATCTGTCACCGCAGGAGGTGACATGACCGCCATGTTTACTTGTCGAGTGCGAAGTTTTTGCTCCCTGTTGGAAGGTCGACCTTTCTGTATCATGTACATCTGCCCTTGGGGAAGGGTACTGTGGTTCGTCCACCCGAGGTACGGGCTGTATGGCACCCGCGAGATTTCCGCCTGGGGCAGGCTGTGGTGGTGGAGGTGGTGCCATCAGAACAGGCACGTTGTTTGGCTGAGGCACGGGTGCAGGTGCTTGTGCGGCTGCTGCCTTTCTGCGATTTACGTAATCAGTCGCCATTTGGTCGAACTCCCTGCAGTTTCTCATCGAGTGATTGGATCGCAGTTTTCCATCGTCCCCCTTGTACAGGTGGAATCTGCAATCAGCGTCCATCTTTTCTTCGAATGATCGCTCAGATTGTGCCCGTGACTTGCGCCAGTCCTTCCTCTTGTAGCTATCACTGCGTTGGCGCTCTCGCGTCTCGACTGTCCGCGATCATCTCGACTGTCTCGCCGATCATCTCGACTGTCTCGCCGATCTTCCGACCGTCGGTCGCTTCTGTCCTGGTCATTGCGGGGTGTGGAGAACCCAGCCGCCATGAATTCGGGTCTGTCGTCGTCGTAGTGACGTTTTGAACGTTTGCGCCTTCGATCGTCCCTGTACGAGTCTCTGCGGCTTCGACTGCCGCTTTCATGATTGTCACGGGGTGAGGACCCGCGTGTGTGCGCGCCATATCTTCTCCATCTGCCCACTCAGTCGCGGTCATCAAGAGGTTAGCCACAGAGGTTGGCTTTTTGCGACCGAGTGCTTCTTTGAGGTCATGCCTGGCGAGTCCCATTATGAAAGCATCCATGGCCATGTCTTCTGAAATTACTCCGACTGAGTTGCGTATCTCAGTCCATCGTCTGATGTATGACCTCAGCTTTCGTCTGAACGTTGCACGCAGGCCCGCAGCTCCTCGAACGTTTTTGGGCGCTCACACAGAGGCTCGAAGTTTTTGATGAAGTCCTCGCGGAAGTGATCCCACGAGTCGTATTTGATGGAGGTAGGGCCTTGAGCCAGTCGCGGGCTGTGCCTTCGAGCATGAGTCGTATGTATTGCATGGCTGTGGTGTTTGTGCCTCGCTGGCACGCGACAGCCAGCCTGTAATCTTCCAGCCACCCAGAAGGTTCCTGTCGACCCGTGTACTTGGGCTGTTCAGATGTGAGTTTGAACCCTTTGGGCATCCGTGTCTCGCGGACGCGTCGAGTGAAGCACAGAGCTCCATGTGGCTCAGGCTCTCGATCAGAGTATGAGTCGCTACTGTATGATCTGCGTGATCTGCTCCTGGACCTGCGCCTTCGCGAGCCGCTTCTTTCCTTCGAGTGGTGGCGACGACCACTGTGATTATGCTCTTCCCGAGCGCGTCGACTAGGGCACGGTCTCGACTCCCACCTGGAGTTCTTGGAACTTGGCGTATGGCCTTTGCAGCTAAGGCGAGTGATTTGATCTGTTGGCGGTGTAGTTTTGCATTGGGGTCATCCGCTGGGGGCTTGATTGCCTCCAGGTATGCTGCAGCGGTGTAGAGAGCACCTGTTGCTGTTTTGGGCACCGGCATCCTTCCTCGTCGTATGTCATGAAGGAGTTGCCTAAGTTGCGGGTGAGTGCCGCCCTCTCTCCGGCGAGAGGTGTGACAACCTTGATCTGGGTCTTGTGTCTGCTCGCCCGGTGGAGCTCAGGGAGAGCTGTCTTCTTCGCACTCGATAAGCTAGCTTGCTTTTTGCGTTCTTCGAGTGTTGCTCTGACCTACCGCAGTCGAAGTGATTCTGCCAGTTGAAGTACTGGAAGGTCAGCATCTCCTCTTGTGTTGCGTCTGCTGGCATCATTGTGCACTCCTTGATGACTTTATCTGCTTTTGCTGCCATCTCAGCAGTGATTATGAGAGTTGTGACTCCGTCCGGCATAGTAACTGTGCACGGGAATTCCGTAGGCCTGCGGCTGGCCGCAGCATCTGATGATTCTGCGGCGATGGCGACGTAGACCTGCTGGGGTATCACCCGAGGGTATGTGTATGTGCTTTCGAGTCCTGTCATGGACTCGATGTCGTCATCAAGACTCATGTCAGTCGATATGCTCGTCGAGTGGTTCTTCTGGATGGATCTCGCAGTCGATGCCTTCATCGCCCATGCTCATCTCGGCGTCAGCGAAGCTGTTATGAATCTCAGAGTCGAGGTTGTTGTTGGTGCAGATCTCGGGGTCGACGTGGTTGTCGATATGAGTCTCGGTCTCGTCGAAGTCGCTGAGAGAGATCCCGCAGTCGAAGATATCTTCGAGTGGAAGATCGATCTCGGGGTTGTTTATGCGGTATGCTGACTCGGCCTCCTCACCTTCGAGCTCCTCCATGAGCTTGTTAAGTTCTCGAGTTGAGATGGATGTTGCAGACGAGCAAGTTTGGAGGATCGACGATGGTATGGACGCAGTTGATGGCTCCGCAGCCGCAACCGATGGAGCCTCGGGTGCGGAAATCGTGAGTTGGCGTGGATCTGTCAAGTCCTGCACACCAAGCTTGTTGACGAAAAAATTGAACGAACCAACGGTTAAATCCAAACCTGACTCGAGATCGGAGAAGGTCTCCTGGAATTCTGGCGAGTGTGGCTCGAAATCCATCAGAGGATCTGATGTGCCGTTTGTCGAGTGCGTCGGCGAGTTGCCGTGTGCTGCCCGAGTAGGCGAGTTCTGGTTTGTTGATGCAGCCGGCGAGTTGCCGTTTGTAGATCCGATCGGCGAGTCGCCGTTCTCCGATGGAACCGAAGGAACCGTGAGTCCAGCACTATTCTTTCCCACAGACGGCGCCAATTGACGAGGTGTACCCTCATCAAATCCCATGGTTAAGGACCTAGGGTTGAGATTATGGGGAGAGAACGTGGTAGTACTGGTAGTTTTGTCGGCTGACAAGCAGAGACAAAGATTTACCCAGGTTTAGGCCCCTCGGGTGGAGGTAAAGACCCTACTTCCTGCTTGTCTGGTATTGATTGTAGATTATGCGATTACAGGAGAACTCCGGCGAGATGATGATCTCGCAAGAGTTTTGGTGGTTCGAGTATGGCTTGGTCCTAGATCGGCACCCCTCCCAGCCTTTAAATAGGCTGGGTCTCGAGAGTACGTAACCGACCTAGTTTACACGTAAGGAAAGACTAAACCGACTATGCCTATGTCTAATCTTGGAGGGTACTCCATCTTCTTGGGCCTCTTGTCTTGGGCTTCGAGTAGGCTCTTCAATATTGGGCCTTTAGTCGTTACGTGCACCAGGTACCCTCATGATAGGGTACCCGATATGTATACCCATGTTAGTTGTGTTTTTTACGAATTAAAGTTTGTAACGATTCAATAATTTACTTGATTGATGTGGATAGGATGAAATAAACATGCTGAAGAAATTGATGATGTGAATGGTTTGCACGAAGAGAAGTCATGCATGCCACTGCATTTTTTTGAAGACGTCTTTAGTGGTTTACATATAGAATATCACATAATCTAAAATGTCGTTGCATGATGTTTCATCATTGAAAATAATTGGCAGAAAATCCGCTTGGCAAGACAAAACTAGTTATCGTGTTCTAGCTGCACATTATTTCGTTATGTAATTATAAAGGATAATGGTTATCTATCGGACGGTCAAAAATGATGACACGTGCAATTTTTCTGGATACAAGAATAAAATTATGTTGATAGGTTGCATGCAGAGATAGATAATCATTAATAAATTGTAGTGGGAATGAATTGGACAATTAGTCGACATAATGGGTGATGCAGTATATTGTTTACATATGAGACAGACTATCATTAATGAATGTCAATGTAATTTTGCTCTATAGATCTGTTAGTTCTGTCTTATATAATTGTTAATTAATCTATAATTATTAGCAACGGAAAAGTTGATACCGTGAGCATCTTCCTCCATCATCTCCCTGGTGGCGACCCAGTTTTGACGGTGGAAATCAGCGGACAGGTGCAGTAGATCTCCTGCGGAGGCTCGGTACGGTATCTGCGTGCGGGATTGGCCCTCCAGTCCGATGGTCATGCCCCTGCCATGGCAGCCAGGGAGCTTGAGCCTGATACCATGGAGGTGCCGGACGACGACGAGATGGACGACGACCAAGGCCGATTTTCCCGGTGGCGTGGCAGTTTCTGCGTGTGTGTGAGGGTTGCATTGGGCTGACACGGCGCGGGGAGTGCTCGGTGAGGTTGCCGATGGCCTCCTGGTCCTTTGGCTGTGATGTTGGGTGCGCAACGCTAGGCGGCCTGGAGAAGCAGTTTCGCGGTTTGCTCTGATGTTGCTACTGCTCAAGGTTGAGCTTACAGTGCCTTTCTTAGGTTGTCCAAGTCCTTCCATCCACTCGCCAACTCCTTGGGCTCTCAGCCTCATGATGGAGGGTACGTCTACGAGGAGAGTTCGGATGAAGGGTGTCATTCTTTGAAGGTGACTGACTTTGGTCGAGACGTGGATTTGTGGTTCGGTTTGGGTGAGGTTCTTGTGCGCTGTAGTTGTAGTTGTAGTGTGGGGTGTCTAGTGTTCGGACTAGCCTTGAAAGGTGAAAAACGTGTCTAGCCGGTTGGCTACTTCTCTTATGAAAATGATACGTCTTTTCATTGTATAATTTTGCCAAAACAAGTAAAAAGTAGGCGGCTTGGGGAGAGTTCACTGGTGTTTTTTAGGTAAAGAGTTTACTCTTTTATGTGACGGATCGGAGAGCATCAATCGGTTGAAATCTGAGCAAGGTAAGTATGGTCTCGGACTCGTTTTACTAATTAAATAGGGAGACACACTCAATTTCGGTCCGTACATCTTAATAATGAGTATAAATATGTACCTATACGGTCTTAATTAATGACCCAATTTCGGCCCGTAAATGCAACGTACTTACGCTATCGGACACATGCACGGCGCCCATGCATGTACGAAGGAGCTATATTTGTACGTACGTAGCACAATTAATTTGTTTAACATCGACAGCACCATAATTAGCATGTCCAAACAATTGTTATGCTACATTAATAGCAGAAACATGCATGATCCCTGGCTGAAGCAAGATCGATCCACGTACATTTAGTTGCATGTTTATCCGTTTTGAAAAATACATGTGGCCATGTGGGTGTCTCTACTTCTCTAGCGATGTGATAATTTATGGCTCTCCATGTGGGTGTGCCCCCAATTTATGTACTTACGTGGGTAGCGAAAAGTATAATTTTTTATTTTGTTTCAAAAAAAAGGAGCCCCAGGGACCTCTGACGAGTTGCTCCCTCCCGAGCGGCTCCCCTCCAAACCCTAAAAAGCAGCATATCTACGCCCCCCCTGTCACCCTGCTGCCGACGCCGGTGGCGGTGGCGGCGCCCATCCCGTCGATTGACGGTGGGCAGGGGGATGCCTCTCGGCGACGTCACATTGGAGATGGTGTGGCGGCGGATGAGGGCATAGGGCGGCGTGGCCAGGCTGGCCGGTGCCTGAGGACCCCGGTGGAGTGGCGACGAGGAGGCGGTGATGCGCCACCGGCCTCCGCGGCGTGCGTTATGGGCCGTAGGTTCTGATCTGGGCTACAGGGCCCCGATCAGGGCTAGTGGGGGCCAACCAAGGCTTGTGCAGCGCGGGGAGGGGGGTCACTACAAGAAATATGCTAACCTATGACCTTTTGACAGTGACCCTGAAAATATTGGTCATAGATTTGTGACCATTTTGAACAATTTGGTCACTCGCTATTTTGGAGGGTCTAAACCCGAAAATATAATGACCAAATCTGTCAGAAAGGTCATAATCTCCTTACATGAATTGGTCATAATGCAAATTACACTAATTTAATATATTTTTTCTAGCCGATTACGACCAATTTAAATGGTCATTCGCGCCAACTCAGTAGTCTCGCCTATGTGTCACTGCTTAGGTGTCATTTTCGCTTACATGTCACACTGATTGGACAGCCAACTCAGTAGTGTCGCCTATGTGGCGTGTCATTTTCGCTTACGTGTCAATATGACATGTAGGACCCATTGTCAGCTAACACACCTGACCGGTGGGACCAGCTCCCGCCCAGCACTGACATGTGGGACCCACCCCGACCCGACATGCGGGACCCGCCCCAACCACTGACATGTGGGACCCGCATCCATCATACCTGACATGTGGGTCCCACCCTCAACCCCGACCAGACATGGGGGACCCACCCCAACCCCTGACATGTGGGACCTGCATCCATCATACCTGACATGTGGGTCCCACCCTCAACCCTGACCTGACATGTGGGACCCACCACAACCCCTGACATGTGGGACACGCAGCCCTCTAAACGTTAGTGAAATAATGCACAGAAAAAGGCCAGCAAAAGGCATCCCTGGGCACTCGAACCGGCGACCAAGGGTCCTCCTAGCGCGCACCTAACCACCAGGACAACGTCTCCTTTGTGATAGAATACCGCACTGGCCCTCTTTAAAGGATAAGTCCGTTGCTGGCCTAGGCCGTGGTGGGATGAGCCTCCTCTTCTCCACTTTTTTTTCTTTAACATTTTCGCTGTGCGAGTGGGCCGATCGGCCTGGTTCGGCTACGCTGCTGGGCTGGGCCGGCTCGGCTCGGCTGGTTCTTTTTTTTTTGGTTCTTTTCTTTTTATTCTTTTCTGTTTTCTTTTATAACTTTTGATTTTGAATTCCAATTTCAACCAAATAAATTTTGAAAATTTTGTAAAGATTTCCTCTGTCATTATAGACTATTAGGGACTGTTTTTAGTCAAAATAAAATACAAAATACCCCTGAGCTTATATAATGCTATATATAGGGATTCGAAGAATTTGAAATAAAATTTTGGGATTATTCTTGTAAATTCAAATGCAAGATAAAACAAAAGCAAGGTTTCAAAATTATTCCATGATGAAATTCAAACATCCACTTCTAAAATTTGGGTTTTAAAAATTTGTGCCATGATATTTTTTTATGCCGATTTCAAAATACGGTCAAAACGGCGGACATGACCGTTCGTAGCTAGGGGTTGAATCTTGCAAAACTCTTGATATATCTCTGATGAAATAGCTACTTTTGTACCTAAAAATGATTTTTGCAAAAAATCATGAGCAAACTACGAAGCCATCCCACAATGAACACATGTGCCAAATTTGGGCACATTTCGACAAACTATGTCATGAATGTGTCCAAAACATTACTCCTTCATCTTGAAAGATATGAATGTTCGTTCGTGATAGCAAATTTCTGAGAACACTTTTGCAGTAAAAGTTTCACAATGCAAGTTTATATTTTTTTTGTGGTAACTAGGTCACATATCATGACGCTACGTGAAGGTTTTCCATTTTTTGATTTTTTTTTTTTGAATTTCGTGTGCTCATTTGAAAATCTAGTCGAATTCGTGGCCGTGACCGTCGTGTCTAGTGTTTGAATCATGTGGATATTTTGATGTATCTATGATGAAATGGATAGTTGTGAAGCTAAAAATGAAATTTTAGAAAAATAACGGGCAAGCTATTTGGCAGCTGCAGTTCAAAATCTAGCCGTTTCCTGCTGAATCGGCAGGAAGCCGTATAAATGGCCGGAAATAGGCAGAGAGCTCAGAAATGCATGCCTTTCAGTAATTGTACATGAAATGATGTCTACTATGTGAAGAAAATGTATCGGTGCCATTTTGGACGACTTTCTCGGTAGGCGCTTCACAAAAAATGCTATTTTAAGCACTTGAAAAATGAAAAGCGGTTTTTTTTGTGAAACATGTTGAAATCTTTGGTCGGCAACATTGCTTGCCATCCCACAATGAACACATGTGTCAAATTTGGGCACATTTCGACAAACTATGTCATGAATGTGTCCAAAACATTGCTCCTTCATCTCGAAAGCTATGAATGTTCGTTCGTGATAGCAAGTTTCTGAGAACACTTTTGCAGTAAAAGTTCCACAATGCAAGTTTATATTTTTTTTGTGGTAACTAGGTCACATATCATGACGCTACGTGAAGGTTTTCCATTTTTTTGATTTTTTTTTAATTTCGTGTGCTAATTTGAAAATCTAGTCGAATTCGTGGCCGTGACGTTCGTGTCTAGTGTTTGAATCATGTGGATATTTTGATATATCTATGATGAAATGGATAGTTGTGAAGCTAAAAATGAAATTTCGGAAAAATAACGGGCAAGCTATTTGCCAGCTGCAGTTCAAAATTTAGCCGTTTCTTGCTGAATCGGCAGGAAGCCATGTAAATGACCGGAAATAGGCAGAGAGCTCAGAAATGCATGCCTTTTGCTGATTGTACATGAAATGATGTCTACTATGTGAAGAAAATGTATCGGTGCCATTTTGGACGACTTTCTCGGTAGGCGCTTCACAAAAAACGCTATTTTAAGCACTTGAAAAATGAAAAGTGGTTTTTTTGTGAAACATGTCGAAATCTTTGGTCGGCAACATTGCTTGCCATCCCATAATGAACACATGTGGCAAATTTGGGCACATTTCGACAAACTATGTCATGAATGTATCCAAAACATTGCTCCTTCATCTTGAAAGGTTCGTGATAGCAAGTTTCTGAGAACACTTTTGCAGTAAAAGTTCCACAATGCAAGTTTATATTTTTTTGTGGTAACTAGGTCACATATCATGACGCTACGCGAAGGTTTTCCATTTTTTTGATTTTTTTAATTTCGTGTGCTCATTTGAAAATCTAGTCGAATTCGTGGCCGCGACCGTTCGTGTCTAGTGTTTGAATCATGTGGATATTTTGATGTATCTATGATGAAATGGATACTTGTGAATCTAAAAATGAAATTTAGGAAAAATAACGGGCAAGCTATTTGGCAGCTGCAGTTCAAAATCTAGCCGTTTCCTGCTGAATCGACAGGAAGCCGTTTCAATGGCCGGAAATAGGCAGAGAGCTCAGAAATGCATGCCTTTCGGTGATTGTACATGAAATGATGTCTACTATGTGAAGAAAATGTATCGGTGCCATTTTGGACGACTTTCTCGGTAGGCGCTTCACAAAAAACGCTATTTTAAACACTTGAAAAATGAAAAGTGGGTTTTTTTGTGAAACATGTCGAAATCTTTGGTCGGCAACATTGCTTGCCATCCCACAATGAACACATGTGCCAAATTTGGGCACATTTTGACAAACTATGTCATGAATGTGTCCAAAACATTGCTCCTTCATCTTGAAAGCTATGAATGTTCGTTCGTGATAGCAAGTTTCTGAGAACACTTTTGCAGTAAAAGTTCCACAATGCAAGTTTATATTTTTTTTGTGGTAACTAGGTCACATATCATGACGCTACGCGAAGGTTTTCCATTTTTTTGATTTTTTTTAATTTCGTGTGCTCATTTGAAAATCTAGTCGAATTCGTGGCCGCGACCGTTCGTGTCTAGTGTTTGAATCATGTGGATATTTTGATGTATCTATGATGAAATGGATACTTGTGAATCTAAAAATGAAATTTAGGAAAAATAACGGGCAAGCTGTGTGGCAGCTGCAGTTCAAAATCTAGCCGTTTCCATCTGAATCGACAAGAAGCCGTTTAAATAGCCGGAAATAGGCAGAGAGCTCGGAAATGCATGCCTTTTGGTGATTGTACATGAAATGATGTCTACTTTGTGAAAACAATTTATCGGTGCCATTTTGGACGACTTTCTCGGTACCCGCTTCACAAAAAATGTTTTTTTAAGCACTTCAAAAATGAAAAATGGTTTTTTTTTGTGAAATATGTCGAAATCTTTGTTCGGCAACATTGCTTGCCATCCCACAATGAACTCATAGGCCAATTCCATACGTTGAAATTTCATTTAATTGTAAACATCCAGCTCTGAGAAATGTGAATAAGCAAAAATATGGCCCCAAAGAAATGAAAAATAAGAGAGCTAAACTTAAAAAAACTGGCTTTGGGCTGTGGCTGCGGAGAACTGGATGGAGGCCCATCCATTTCTAGGTTACGGGAGCGCGCCCTATATAAACTACTCGCCCAGCGCCGCCGCCTCCACACGCCCGTCTTCCCTCTCCCTTCCTTATCCGCCGCAGCCACCCACGCCCCCCGCTTCTCCTCTTCACCGCGCCCCCATCACCCCTCTCCCTTATCCGACCATCGATCCAAGGCGAGGAGGAGCCGTGCTTCCGGCGCCATGCTCGCGGTCCGGGCAGTGGCAGCTCTCCGTTGCACGGAGTCCAGACCAGCAGCCGCTCGCGTTCAACCGACGACCCCACCCATCTCTCCCTCTCCCCTCAGGCCCCATCACCTCCTGCTCAACATCTTCTAATGCGCTGCATCTATTGAAACAGGAACCAGATCTCAGCCTTTCGGGCCCATCAGGGGCGTCCTCGACCAGATCCCCCGCGCCTCCATCTTCCTCACCGACGCCGGCTCAAGCAGCGGCAGTGCTTCTACACCAACAAGAGGAACCGTCGCGAGATATGCAAGTACTTCTACACCGACGAAGATGTGGAACAGATCATCTCCATGAAGAACCGTCGCGAGATCTGCAAGAACCTGTGTCTTCCTCACCGACTGCGGGGGAGCACCGACAGGTCCTCTACACCGACAAGTACGAACCACCGGCATGCACCTCTTCCAGGGTGAGTCCCTCCCCTCCTTCCTTCTTCCCATCACGCATCGGTACCATTTCTTTCTGTGGCTGTGATTGCGATCCAGGTGCTATCTCCATAGTTGTCCTAGTCATATTTGCATGATTTTGTTGTATTGTTTCAGAGTTGAACGACACGGTAGTTGTTAATATTTTATCGTGCAGCCAATTCGAACATACACATGATTGTAAGCATATATATATCACAACCTATAGCAAAGGATTTGGTTCTAGCTTGTGAGGTCTATTTCCCTTGTGGTGTTCTTGCGCAAGTTCTATGATCTGTGACATCAACTATGCAGTTTTCTCTTACGGAGTAGTAAATAACTCAGCTGACCTTTTGAATTGTATAAATATATCAAAACCTTGTGTTGTTAAATCAAGCTTATTATCAATTTGCAACCTCTTATTGTTGTAGCTGGACCTTCTTTCACCATCCCTCTAATAAAGAATAAAAGCTCGACGCTTATTTTCCATCCAGGTACAATCACAGAAAGCTCATCCTCCTCGTCTGCAGCTACTGCACGACTATTGCCCTGCATACTCCCTCCAGTTCCTGGAGCATCTGGCCTGGCCTGTCGCTATTAGCCACCGCACGTGCTGGTATGCTTGCTGCTTGTATCCTGTCTTTTTGCTGTTTTGCTAGAACCGTAAATGCTGATACATGAAGATCTCTTGTGGATATCTGCCTGGGAAGTTCTCTTGCTGCCTTTGGATATAATATGTACTCATAGGTTTTCTTTTTTTTCTTCTCTGAGACATTTATGTTTGCATTAGTTTCAATTGATGCAGATGCTTACCTTCAGTCATGTTTGCTTTTTTTGCTCCTAACCATATTGTTTTATAACATGCAGATGCTTGCCGTCATTCATGTTTGCCGCAAGCTCCAAGACGAAGAAGTCCAAAGAAGTATAGGTTCTGCGAAGATTGATTTAGAAATTTGTGAGTATGCATAGGTTCTGTGAAGATACATCACAAACATCTAGTGTTCTGATATATAATTGGTCTATAAAGTATCTAGTTCGTTGAAGTTCTTAGAATCTGTTGCTTCATCATACACTTGGTTAATAAATCTGCATTTCTGTAAAATTTCTTTAAATATGTAGTTTTCCGAAAGTCTGTACGCTAAACCTGGTGGTTTGCAAATCTAGTCTAGGAATAATAGCTACTCTAATGCTGGTGCCTTTGTGTTCTCTTTACAGGAACTCCAGGGCTAAGAAATATGAAGTTCGAAGACATGGATCCCTACTCAGCAAAGAGTTGTGTTTGACTGTAATATACTGTAAAGATTGTACAATTGTAGTTGTAGTCATATTGGGGTTGTAATAGAATGTGCAGATTGTAATACATTGTAATTTAGTGCTATTTGATGAATAACATTTGTTCTGTTCTGTTTGGAATATTGATTATGCATGTGATTTGAAAATGTGAGAAATGTTAATCTGATAAGTGGGTCCCACTTCAGAAAATAATCTGAGCAATTATAAAATTTCTGACATGTGGGACCAAATTTAGCAGATCGTGACAAGTGGGACCAGCTCCAAGATATAATAGACAAAACACAGTAAAAGGCCACAGCCCATTAAATAAAAAGGCTGATTTGTTGGGCTCGGCCCATGTTGCCGTCCAAAATTGACAGGGAAAGAAAAAAGGCTGAATAGTTGGGCCCAGCCCATTTAAACCACCGAACTGGACCGGGCTGATTCTGCTATATGACCATTTTGCCACGTCATCTCTGCCACGTTGGATCTGACGTGGATAGGCCAGATTGGTAGTGACCAAAACAGTTGGTCATAAAATCTGTGACCTTTAGTTTTGGTCACAACCGTCTGTGACCAATCCCCAAAAAAGGTCACATACTGCCATTTGTGACGCTCATCTTTTGACCAATCGTTTTTCGTCACAAAAAGGTCATAAATGACAGTTCATGACCATTTCTGTGACCAATATCGAGGGTCACAAGTTAGCATATTTCTTGTAGTGGGTCTGCCTGTGGCTTTGTCCACGTCGGGGATTGCCCTCTTCTCTGCTATTGTTCCTATTGGGAGTTGACTGGCGGCGTGGGGGCTTACGAGTCTTGAGAATAAAGGTGGTGATCCTAGATTTCTTCTCGCATCAAGACGATGTTCTGCTTGATGTCTGGCCTTATTGATCTGGCCGGTGACGAGTTCCGAAAGGCTCTGTCGGAGATCTTCGTTGGGCACTTGATGCCAGTAAGATTGACGGATCGGATGAGATTCGGTCGTGTGCACCCATATTTCACCCAGAATGGAGTGACGTGAAGCTTCGTTGTCTTTTCTCACGATGGGACATATCGGTATTTTGATTTCTTTGGTGATGATAGTGGTGGAGAATGTCATGACGTCTGTGGTCTGAGGTATAGTAATTGCGGACCGAGTCTTCAAGCCGATGAGGACTTTGCTTGGTGATTCGTGACTTGTAGCAGCGACATTGACAAGCGGGGGTGGCAGCACATGAGGAGTACAGAGTCTTATTTTTCAGGGTGAAAATCAAAGGTCTGGCCATAATTGGTTGTGTCTAGCAATGGCCTTGTTGAAGGCATTATTTTGAGAGCGCGGAGTTTCTCCATGGTGAAAAACTAAGATCTATGATCGGGTGGCGATGCTGCTTGTGCACTGTTTCCTTCTTATAGGCGTCGCTTTTGGAGAATTTAGACTCCAAGTGTTGTCTTGGTGGTGGTTTGTGTTGCAGCTATAAGGAATTGATCACTGTAGCGGATCTTTTGTTTTTCTTATTCTCCTTTTGGTTGTAGAGCTGCCTGCATCCCTAATGTTGCGATATTAGTATATTCCATCTATCGAAAAAACACGGCATTCTACCCGAAGTCTGTTTCTTAATCAATTTCCCTACTCGCATTGCATATGTGTACATACGTACATTAACGGTCGAATATTTGGACTTGTTAGACAATAAGTACCTACGGTTTTTAGAGCATCTCCAGCGGATACCTTCAAAATCCATACCGCAAAGACAGTTTGAGATATCCCGAAAACTGTTTTACGGTTTAAAAATGCAACTTGTAGAACAGAAACCGCAAATGCATACTACAACTTTTTTAAATCCGTGCTGGATTTAAAAAGATAGTTCAACAGCGATCATGTCAGCAAACATGGACAAACAAGTTCATACATCACATAGCAGTTCACATAGCAAACTAGATATAGACACAACCTAGCCCACCCTAGTGTTCTTCAAAGCCGAGATAGTAGAGGACGACGGATTTGCGCGCGAGCACTGTGAACTCGTGCTCCGCCTTGGCTACTTCGAGGCGGCGCACCAACGCCTCGTCTTCCTTTGCCGCCCATCACGTTCAGCGGCAAAGGCGTCTTCCTATGCAGGCTTGCCTTTATCCTTGCTCGACTTGGTTGGTGGTGCGCCGACGACCTGCACTATGTTTTTGGTCCCCAACCATTTGCTTAGTGGCGGCGGGTCCGCGTGGGGCGATTCTGGCGGCAGTGCATGGGCGAGAGTGACCGGTTGGGTCGATTTGAGGGGTGACGGTTTCATTCCTGCCGGAAGCGGTGCTGGCGATGGAGCCGGAACTGCTGCGAGTCGGGCGGGAGACAGAGCGCCAAAATCTTTTACTCTGTGAGCCGCCTTTGTGCGGGAAAGAGAGCTGCAAATGGGCAGAGTAGCCATGGAACCTTGCCGGCCGGGGAGGGGGATCGGGGGCATCCGCGGGAAATGGCACGAGCAGGCTCACGGTCGATTTTTTTTTCTTCGAGAGTACGTCTACCTTAGTTACATAGACGGCAAAACTTTGTTGCTCAAAAAGATTGAAAGCAATCTCGAACAGAAACATCCCCCCCCCCCCCTCCCAAAAAAAAAAACTAGAAGAACCACTAGTATACTACATGGTTATAATCGACCATCGCACACGATTTATGGCTATGTCGCTATTCATGGGTTGCGATTTTGCGCTTTTACAGATCTCGACATTATCTATATCTGAGTTTTTTTTCAAGTTTTTTGAAAACTCAAAAGCGGTCGATTTCGATTTTTTCAAAAAAGGGCTCCGTTTAAGCTCAGGAGTTGTTTTAAGTTCCCGTGCGCTTTTTCTGGTTCTGGTTGGGTGACAGGGACAGTTCATACCGTCGCCGTCGCCGTCGCAATGCACGCAGGCATCGGCCGGCCGGCGGTGATTCCGAGATTACCCGAGAAATGACAGCCAGGTTGCGTGCCCATTAGTCAGGGCATGATTGAGAAATAATTAAAGGGCACGTCTCCATTAGACCTAACAAATCTGTGCAGGCGAGGCACGTACTCCTACATACACGCCTTAAACATTGAACATACTACATGTGTCACCGCACCAATGTACAGTACGTACATACAGTTAAAGGAAACTCTCGCGTCGCGTCACACAATCGCATCGACCCCCGTTGATTATACGGTCTGGCGATGAAGCACGTGGGACTGGGAGACAGGACAGGAACATGGCTCGTCGGCTGGCTGTACAGTACAGGACCAAAATGGCAAAGCGAACATGGCTCGCAAAAGCCGATCGATCGCTTGGTAGCTTTGGGTTTCGTTTCACATCACATGGAGTATGCCCGCGCGCGACCTGTATAATTGGTGCATGGGTCTGGCCCGTACCACGAGTGCAGGCCTGCGACGCGTAAGCTTGCCGGCCTGGCCCTGGTGCGCGCGCGCCGTCGATGGCATGTGGGTGTCTCGGCCAGTAGAGGGCAGCGCGCGCGATGCATGGACTCTCGACGCTCTGCAGTCTGCACTGGAGTCTGTGGACCACCAATAATGGACAGGAACATGCGGCACAGTACATGGTGTGCTCGATTGTGCCCGCGCGCCTCTGCCACCATCCCCGAGCGACAAAGGCTGGCGGCCTCCGAGCGGCGGCGGTGACGTTGCCCCTCCTTGTCGTTGCCCAAAGGCGCCGAGTGGGAGTAGGGAAATGAACCATAAATCGTCTCCCATCCTATTGACATCGTGGAATTTTAGAAAGGTTTTCCAGGTCAGACCGATATGTGATTTCTGTTCGGGCCACCAAAACTGCATTCGGGCTGATGGGGTCTTAGGTATCTGCTAGAGATGCTCTTAGTATCCTCCATTGCGACATCAAATAATTTCGCTCCTAGTTTTAGTATCACATACCCACTCTCACAGCTAGCCAGTCAGTTCTCTCCTTTTCCGATATAAATATTATTCTCTCCCTTCCCAGTTAAGTGGCGCTGAATTAAATCTTGCGTGACTTAATTCGGAACGGAGGGCCACGTTGTTCTTAAGATTGCTAGTCCAATCTTTTCGATGACCCATGCCAAAAAACACACACATTAATTTCAGTGCAACCAACTTCAATACAAAACATGCTGGGTCGAAACTTACCCATTAAATTATATGTAAAACACTATCAACGTTACTAAAGTTTTATAAAATAAGGATGTCTCCAACGCGGAAGACCCATCTAGTCCGTTTTTTGTCCGAAAAATGTCCGTTAGGGTACTTGTCTGGGCAGCCGGACAGCTCGATTTTGCGAGTACACCCAACGCCCACGGCCTATTTTGGCCGTCTCCTCTTTTTGGCAATTTTTTTCGTTGATGAATAGGGATGAACAGCGGCACAAATATCATTGCTAGCAAATTTGCACAATAGAAAGAGAGAGCAGCGACAGCAGTAGAAAGAAGAAATCAGCACAAATTCGCATCTAGTCTCCGCTGCTGAACTAGTACTGCACGCTCACACGGTGGAGACGCGGCCATGCTCACACGGCACCCCATGCCTCCATCGATCAGCCAAGATGGCATGCGCCTGGCGCCTGCTAGGTCCAAGCTCCAAGGAGACGGCGGTGGAGGCGCTGACCGCTGTGGGTGTGGCACATCGCGACCGCTCGCGTCCGCCGTGCACACAGCGAGCATTAGATCCACATATTTTGGAGATTTGAAAGTGCATACATTAGATCCACATATTTTTGACTTTTGTGTAGCTGTAGTGTTAAAATATAAAGCCTAGTCCTTTCCATCAGTTCGGACTTTTTTTTTCTCATTCAAAATTTCACAAGTTTGTGTGATACATCATTGATATCAGGCAAAATTATTTTCAGATTTTTTTGAAACTTATAAATATTATTTTTCTTTTTTTAATTGAGAGCACTGGAACCCGGAATCCATAAATTTCTAATCCCAAGGAAACAATATAGGACATACATCTCAAGCGGAAATCGGTTTTGCCTACTAGGAGAATATGATCTCATTGCCAAAAATTCATATTTCAAAATAACAAAAAAAATTCAAACAAAAATTTCGGATGTACATCTACATATTTTATGTTCACACACAAAGTTTCACGGTAAAATGCTATTTTTTGTGGGTTGTGTAAAAAAGACAAATCCCAGTGCTACAAAATGATTTTACGACAAGACATTGTTTTGTCTTGGTACTGCTAAAAGTAATAGGGAGACAGACTATTTCATAGGAGGTTCTCTCTACACTGTTTACGAGGGGCATCTAGCTATATTAATTAAAGCCATCAAGGAGTCAATCAATGTAATTGGGTACGTGCGTGTTGTACAGACCAACATGATCATTCCCTGCATGGGTACAGCATCGACCCCGCGCAGTTCCGGGGCCGTCATGCATCGATACATATATAGATATCCAGTAACGGTAGCGGATCGATGCATACTAGTGTTGTATTATCATATCTTCATATCTACCATATATACTTCTGCTTTAAGCATAAGAGCTAGCTAGCTTGATGCATGCATGCATGCTCCCTTGCATTTTGCTCTAGCCATTCACTCCTGTGTGTTGTCAGTTTTGACAGAAGCGGTACTTTATACTCCCTCCGTATCAAAATATAAGACTCTCTAGCTAGATTGTACATACATATATGTAGACATGTTTTAGTGCATATTTTGATATGGAGGGAGTACTTTTTTACTAGAGTTTTTACTACAGACTCTGGGTTTTATTCATTAACTCCCTGGGAAAATATTAACTGAAGGAGTGCTCAGAGAAGATGCATATCACTATATCAGCATGTGTGAAGATATTAACTATTGAAGATGAGAAGCTCGCTTGACATTTACTACCATTCAATTATGTAGTTCTATCAGTTCCTACTAGCCCTGATTGAACCTGATATCTTGATATTCAAAGGGTGTTAACTTAACCGTCCCAAGCATGTCCATCCAAGTTCAGACTATAGCTGCAGCGAGTGCACTGAATGCACCCACACCTCTTTTAACTCAAAAGAGAAATGACATTTGGAGGGAAGTTGGTATGTCATATCTCATTCAGTTGCATGTTTTTTGGAGGCACGAGGTAGTAGTGTTAGTGGCAGCGCGGGACATAAATTCCTATTGGTTGATAAGATTTTCATTTCTTTTTTATTTCACATCATTTATAAAATACAAAAATACATAGTATCATAAAATGGATCGTCTTTTAAGTTATTGCTGGTAATTAATTATTTCTATGCTCCTAAAGTTATGTGCTGTTAAACTTAAACAATAAAATGTAAGGGGGATACGTCCAGCACTATGTAGAAAATGTCTTATGTTTTCTTGTACTCGCTCTTTCTAAAAACAAGGCCACTAACAAAAATACAATTTGAATCTATACAAGGCCACTATCTCTTTCCGAGAAAATTTGATTAGAATTTTGGTGCTTATTAATGTGAATGTTGCATGCAATCGTAGAGAAAGAGCCACCACATACAACATGTTTAATTAGCACAGAACTCAAGAGGTTTTCCACATAGCTAATCATGCTATTTAATAGTTAGCTTTGTTTTCTTTATATCTAAGAATTGAGATAGTGGCCTTGTATATAAAATCGGAGGGTGTACTATGTTAGAGATCATACTTTAGTTAAGGTAATGAAATCCTATTTTTCTGTTTATCTCTATTCAAACTCAGCGATCGTCCTACGTGGTGTTGCTAGAATTACAGCATTATATATACGGACACACCCAAGTACCCAACATGCACCTTCCCAGAGTTTGAGTCAGCTAAATCTTCATATTTGTGAAGTCGACACAGTCACATCGTAAGCGATGAACATGCCGCCGTCTCTCACTAAAAGCACATCGTTGAAAAGTTTGAAATAAATCTTTAAAAATACGAGCAGCCGTTCCAATTATAGGACTGACCTTGACGGGCAAATTTCCACCATGATAAAATTAATCAACTGGCTTAATTGGCTCAGTTTGCAGGTTCTACATATATTTAGGTGGAGACAACTCGTGAGGATGATGCATGGTTGGAACTCGAAAGTTCATGAAAGTTAATGTTTAGAGATGTGACCAGATCGACTTGAAAAATGAATTAAACGTGTACGGTTTTACAATTAATTACACATCGATTTACTAGATTTGGTTATATAAGTGTAGCAATTATGTCAGGAGAGGTACATGTGAGCCATGGCTACACATTTAAATGTGTACCAGCTACGGACATAGTAAATATCCAATCTCAGTGCTTTTATTAGTGCGAAAATTAAACACGATGTGTCGAGCTGTCGATTCCCTACACACAGTTCGTGGTGTTTGTACCTCCTGAAAAGTGAGATCGATGTCACCTCATTTTATCTCCAAGTTTAACGTTTGACACGCCACTCTAACTGTATCCATAAGTAGTAAAATGAAGCTCTTTTCCACAAACCATATACACGTACCATATGCACGGAGTATATGAAACTGATGACGCGAGGTAGTACCTTTTTTGTACGAGAAAGTTAATCCAGTTCGTGCATTTGCAGAAAAATACGTCTGTTGTGGCAACACAAAAACTCGTTGGAGATTCCGAGCCTTTGGCTTCATATGTACACCATTTTTAGTTAAAAGGCGTTAAACGCCAAGATTTAAATTAATAAAGCCCCATACAGCAGGGTTGGTACAAAGATGATGATGAACAACTTACAACAACAAAGACAACATCAAACAGATTTTTTTTTTAAGAAGACCAGCTGGAGTCGATGATGCGCCCTCGAACGCGAACGGAGCACGATGAAGCAATGAGGAGAGATTCGGGAAGGAGCGTCGTCAACGAAGAGGAGCGGAATCATCTGCACCAGGAGAGGCTGCCTCACCTTGTCATTCTCTTTCATGACCAGAGAGGGACCCCTACCTCCTCGCCCTGCCTCGAGGGCGCCATACCGCCGGCATTGGAGAAGCTCACACTGACTAGAGAACAAACCAGGAACCAAGCTGCCAATTGGGCCAGAACAAAGCCCGGACTCTTGCTGCACCAAGCTCAGCCTGAAAAGCCTTGCTGCCATCCACGGGTCCACCCTCGAAGAGACGAAGCTGCAGACTTGGTCGTTGATTATGAAGTTTGAGAGGTTCGAGAAGACGCCATGATCATCACAAGGGCAGGGCCGAGGGTGCAAAAGCAGCTCCATCAAGCACCGAGCCACACAACTGCCTCCGGAGGAGGGAAACACTTCCCTTCCAACCTAGGCTTGTGGGACTCGCACCGCCGGAATGCAAGAGCGACAAGGCCAGGCGAGGAGCATCAAAAGATTCAGCGCTGCCAACACCGGCGAGAACAAGACCAAAACACGGGCCAAACCGCTGCCTCAACCCACCAGCCATCTCACAGCGCATCCACAACCCCATCATTCCCAAGACGGCGATTCAAGAAGGGCACGTACCGCCGCCGCCCCAACAAAGTTGAGGTTTTCACCTGGGAGATGGATAGGAAGGGGGGAGGGAGGAGAGTGAAGACGATACCTCCAGGAAGGGAACAAGGCACCCGCAGGCGTCATCATTGTTGAAGCCGGCCTGGCCAGCCATGGATTTCTCCCACTCTCTAGTTCCCACCGCCAACAGGCAAATCGGCCTGAGATCCGACGATCGAGAGCCACCATAGACCAAAACCGGAGGTGCAGGGTGTGTTCGGGGAGAGTTGGGGGAGATATCTTCAGATCTGGTGCCGGCGGCTGCTGAGACCACCGCCGCGTCACGCCCAACGCACGCCGGCACTTCGCCATCCACACGGTCGAGGCTGCTGGCCGGCATCCGCGCCCACCATTTGCCGCCATGCCAATGGCGTCTCTCCACCCGAGGCGCCGCCACGGTGTCCAGAGCTCTCCATGCGGGCACGGAGCAATGAAGCTCCTCGTCGCCACCTTCATCGGCAGTAGCCCCGGCTTTCCCGGCGGTTGCCTCTGGCAGCGGAGAGGTGTGAGATCAGAGGAGGTGAGGGGGGAGCGGGGTGGCGCTAGGGTTTTGCCCTCGAGTCGCCTGAGAGAGGCGACACGAGGGCCAGTTCCCAGTTTCAGCTTTGGACATTCTCTTCCATATGTACACCCTTTGATTGTGTTTGGTGGCTAAACGAAAAGTATAAAAGACAAGTAATAGCATGTTTGTAATGCAATTTGTAGTTTTGCACGACGTTTGAGAAATTTTCTTTTACATATGGACTATTCATTTTCATCTGAATTCTATGACAAACTCGCAATTTCCGCAATTTGCTGACCACACATTCATCGTGTGAAAACGAAGGAATTTAGAATTCTACCGCTTTGGCCCTGCTTGGAGACTCTATGGTTAAAATGATTTCAAAAAGGCATGAATAGAAAGTAGGACTTGGATGGCATAGCACGGGAAGTCCCTACAGGAAAAAAAAAACAAGAATGTGTAATACCCCCTCCGTTTGTAAATATAAGAGGTTTTAGCATTTTCCACATTCACATGTATTTAGACATGTTTTAATATGTATGGTCACTTATTTTAGTACGCATCTAGTTAACATGTGAAACATCTAAAACATCTTATATTTAGAAACAAAGGGTGTAAATTTTATCTGGTTTTCCCGCAAGGAAAAAACACATGAGTTTTTTGAAGTATTTGGTTGTATGCCAGACATAGTTTTCATCGAATCAAATGAAAGCTTCCATGAGATTGGACTGCATGAAAAATGCATAGTACGCCTAGTTCCCTTTCCCTATTCCTATGTTATTACTCGTTTCAGCAATTAAGCTCTAAATGTAGAATCCTTGCCTAAAAAAAGAAGAAACTTACAACCTATACATGCGCTTCGATCGATTGCCTGCGTGCGTATGAGACCGCTTCTGAATGTATTAGTGTGTGCGATTCGCCGGCTGGTCGGAAGCATAAAACTCTACTACCCTTTCGTGATCCACATCGATCGTACAGGCGCGCGCCGGCCTTGCGTGGCCGTGACCGCCACTTCTAATTAATTCTCCGATGAAGCTAGGTCCATGACTGCTGATGCTTGTATACCATCGTGCGCCAATGCAAAATCTTTTACCGTGCATGCAGCCAAGGAGAGAGAGAGAGAGAGAGAGAGAGAGAGAGAGAGAGAGAGAGAGAGAGAGAGAGAGAGTCTGGGTGAAGCAGGCACTTGTTACAAAAAAATGGCAAGTCCGTATGATCTTGCAGCAACCATTCTGCCAATCACAAACACAAATACCGGTGTTGTATACAGCTCGATCACTTCACTTACCACCAACAATTTAGCACCTACTCCTATACTTACTGCCTCATCTCTCTCTAGATCTCCCTCTCTCCTCGACCGCCTTTTTAGGCAGCCAGCCAGCCACTCTTCCGCACCACAGCACACATACCTGCGTCTTCCTCGCACCCATCATCATTCAGGCCGGTGGTTACCACCTCTGCGCGCGCGCGATTGCCGGCCATGATGAGCAGCAGCGGCGGCAGGTTAAACAGCCCCGGCACGATGGCGAGCGACGCCGTCGACTTCGGCTACGCCCCCATGCACTCTTCCTATGCCAACTTCGAGCCCGCGCCGCTGCTCCAGCACCACCACCTTTACGACAGCTTCGACTTCACCGCCACAAATGCCTTCCAGTTCCAAGACCCTTTCACTCTCTTCTCCTCCGGCTCACCTCTCACCAACCAGCTCCATCAGCCCTTCGTGCCCCAGATCACCATGCCGCCGATGGCGCCGTCGTCGCTGCTCCAGGGGCCCACCACGATGACGGCGTTGCCGTCGGTGGGGGACACGTACCAGCACCCTTTCATGGGCGGCGGCGGGTTCCTGAAGCGGGAGGATGGAGGCCTTTTCTTCTCCGACTCCGGCGGTGGCGACGGAGGTGGGAGGATCGGGCTGAACCTGGGCCGGCGGACCTACTTCTCCCCGGCGGACGTGCTAGCCGTCGATCGCCTGCTGATGCGTTCCCGCCTCGGCGGCATGGGCGTGCTGGGGCTTGGGCTCGGCGCCGCCCATCACCCGCCACCACGGTGCCAGGCCGAGGGCTGCAAGGTGGACCTCTCCGCTGCCAAGCACTACCACCGCCGCCACAAGGTCTGCGAGTACCACGCCAAGGCCGCACCGTCGCCGCCTCCGGCAAGCAGCAGCGCTTCTGCCAGCAATGCAGCCGGTACGTGCACGTTCGTCTCTGCATAATTCCCCACTTCGTGCATGCATGCATGGGCTGCGAAAAAAGCTGCGAGCTTTCGATCTAGGACTGACCTCGCAACATAGTAGACTTGCATGTACTCATCATCATCATATCTTGTCAGAGTGTCATATTACTATATCATTCAGAGGTGACGCACATCAGATCAGAGCAGGGTTCTTCTCTGAGCGTATCCGCATCTGAATCCAGTGCTCTCCCTCTTTATCATTCAGAAGTAGCTGCCAAGGAATATATACATCGACCAATGTACAACCATCATTGCATTGCAAAAGATCGAGTTCGTTCGTACTGCCTAGCTCTCATATACAGATAATACGATATGTACAGACATATTGGGTACGTAGCATGTACGTGTAGTTTTTCGGGCCGTCTGAATAATTTTTGTCTCCTTCGATTTCTCCTGCTAGGTTCCATGTGCTTGCTGAGTTTGACGAGGCCAAGAGGAGCTGCCGAAAGCGGCTCACGGAGCACAACCGCCGCCGCAGGAAGCCTGCCGGCGAGCAGGGAAAGGACACGACGCCGCCATCCAAGAAAGCAGACACCGGCTCATACAACGGCGATCACAGGAGTAAGCCCACTAGCTCTTCACATATGTACCTTGATCTCAACGTCTATGTCCCAAGGATAAATTCATACCTTTCAAAACCCGTTTTGAAAATTGCATGAAAACACACAAAAATTTCCAAGCAACGATACAAGTCAGACATTTTAGGTAAATAGTCCAATTTAAGTGGGATATATATGTACCTGCAATGTTACACTTACACACTAGTGCAGACTTTTAGCCTTATTTTTGGAGCAAGTCTGTGCCAATTAATCAACATATATAGCAGGTAATTCTATGTGCATGCACGTTACTTGCAACCGTTGGACTAGAAAGAAACTATCAGTACAACTACATGTACCTGCCATAACACGCCTAGCTAGATGCTACTTCTATACTTTTGTACATGGATTTGACGTACGTACTATCCGGCAGCTCAATTAACATGATGCATACGCATGGCCCCAAAAAATGTCGCATTCGTAGGTGTAGGTGTACCACGTACTGTACACTAGACGGTAGATGCAAGTCCTGCTGCAATACATGTGAGCCTCATGTCTACCGTCTTTTCTGACGTCGCGACATATTGATGATCAGCCACAAAGTCTTCAACGGCGGCGGTGGCCGTGTCGCCGACGGCCAGCGGTTTCAGCTGCCTGCAGCAGCAGCACGAGCTCGACAACGGCGGCCAGTCGAGCAACACCGCGGCGGCGCCGACGACCCTGTCCCTTGCCGCCCCAGCTTCGCCGCTGCACGGCAGGGGCAGCTACGGCGCCGGCCTGGACACCATGCTGCTGCAACATCAAGGTCGCGACGAGCGGGAACAGGAGTTCATGGTGACCTCGCTCGTGCAGTCGCATCAGCAGCAGCAGCAACAGGGCACAGCGACAACATCTTGTCATGCTCGACGACGTCGGCGTCGGACCGGCGTCACCAGAACGACGGCGACAGCTGCTGCAACGGCAACAGCATGCAGCATTTCTTCGAGGTGGATTTCATGTAGCGTGATGCATGCATTTATGCAGATGCATGCATTGCATGCTTGAATGAATGAACCTGGCATAGCCTAGCCTAGCGTAGCTAGAGGTAGTTTGACTGCATTATCGTAGTATGGTCTATGTGTGTGTGTGCATGAAGTGAAAGAAATGAACAACCCTAGGCTGTTCATGGAGTATAGCTAGGGTAGGCAGTGCAGCCTTTTCTTTTTACTTTTATCATAGCTAGGGTAAGGGAATAGTGTATGTACCCGTGTATCTGTTTTCACTTTTGGTAAAACGAAAAGTCTACTTTTCTCTTCTAAACTATTGTCTTGGCACACTAATTGTCTCAAATTGTTTAGGGCTCCTTTGATTCAAAGGAATTGCATAGAAACTTTGGAGAATTGAATCGTCGTATAGGGAATTTTCCTGGTTGTTTGCTTTTTCTACAATTCCTTTGATGTAATCAAACAAAACTTGGTGCATACAAAATCCTACAAGATTAAAGTGGGCATGCCATTTGAATCCTACATTTTTCATGTTCCTACATCTTTCCTATCCTACGAATCAAAGAGTCCCTTAAGGGTTACTCAAATCCTCCTCCACCCCTCCTTAATCCTTCCCAAACTATGTTATCCGGAACATTTTATCCCCATTCGGATCTACAAATAAGACAAGCATACCTAATCATGAAAAAATTGAAAATTTCATAGTTGTATCTTGTGTTTGGGTATAGTTTAAAGTAGAAAACGTGTGATCTAGGAAAAACAAATATTTATTTCACACTTCACAATTGGCGTGTTTTTAAAGGACATTTACTACTTCATTTGTTCGGGACCGTCAGGCACACCTAAAGGTGAACCCATGCCAGCACAAAGAGCTCATGAACACTCATGCCATGCCACTATGCCAGCATACCTGAAGGTGAAACCATGCCAGCATACTAGTTTTTCCAAAATTCAAACGATGTAAAATTTACCAAGTACATAGGAAAATATTAAATATTTACACCTTTAATACATATATAATATGAACTTATATTTCATGACGATTCTAATAATATTGATTTGATGTTATAGATCTTGATAATTTTTCTACATATTTAGTCAAAATTTACATCGTTTGCCCTTTAAAAAACTAAGGAGCACTACAAGTATACTGTAGGTTTTAATTCCATTTTTTCGCTCCCTCACTTAACCGCCAAATCATGGTGCAATTAACGCCTCTATGCATACATTATACGGTGCTTTCATTGTTTTTTTTTTTTGCCTAACGTAGCCACTAAAAACGTCTGTTGAATGCCCGATAAATTGCACTTGGCAACCTCCAGTGCAATCGACCACACTTGCGGTTCCGGTAGTGATTGTACTACCAGGAGCTAACGATTTCCTTTTCATATCTATATTACTAAAAAAAAATGAATGCGTATCTAGGAGGAACTAGACACTACTTTAATATAGTAGAAGATGAGATTTGAACCCAGAATGCCTAGTCCACCATCAGTGGTGCTAGCCAGTAAGCCTCTGGGTTACTCTCCATATCTATATTACTATGAAGGCACTAATTTTGTGTAATCTAAATGATGTTAGATACTCGTACGCACAAATGGAGTATTCATGTAGATATAGTCACATCTGGTGGCTCACAAATGAAGTTAGAGCATCACCAAATTCAGAGTAAAATAAGACACAAAAGTACACTCTGTTGAGTTAACAGTCGTAAATCGGAACTGATACTGAAAGATCAATATGCCGGATTTGCTCAGTAATTAGGGTATCTTCGTATTAAAACCGAGGGACCGCCACGCGTTTACTAGCACTAGCAGTGTGCTTTAGCACTCAGTGTTTATGCATGGATTACAATGGGAATTAAAGATGGAAGTACGCAAAGGGACCATCCGCCGGCCGTTATTAATTCGACCATATCGCATCTGTAACCAATGATGCTTTTAACGTAAGATTGGGGTAACAGTCTTAAATATGATTTTTCTCAACTAAATCGATATCAATGCTCTTTTATGTACAAAAGAAAATCATCCTCCACTACAAGATATCCAACAGATAGAGACACCCAACGCTGATATAGATTTTACAAAGTTCCAACGTACCAAAATGTGCCGTCGATCCTTGAGTTCTGAAAATTCCGGACCGAAGCAAAAAAGGTGTATTTTTTTGGGTGTACCAAGGTGAGGTTATACTTCAGAACACTCCCACTCTAAATATAGATATATTGTCTCTTGATAGCGGAAATCCATATTGGGTCATGGGTGCAGATGCACCCACTGCATAAAAAACAAATTTTAAAATATTAAAAATTCAAAATAAAAATTGCACATATACTTGAAGACATTTTATGTTAGCACAATAAGATTCGCAAAGAAAAGATATTTTTTGTGACCTGTGCAAAAAGACAAATCTGGCGCTCCAAAATGATTTTGTACGAGACATTTTTTATATTTTTTGCACAGGTCACAAAAAATGTCTTTTCTCCGCGAAACTTTTGTGCTAACAAAAAATATCCTGATGTATATCTGATTTTTGTTTTAGAATTTTTTGACATTTTAAAGGATTTTTAAAAATATTTTACACAACGGGTGCATCTGCACCCGACCCAAAACGTCGTGTCATGGATGTTGAATGTCCCGTTATTTTTTTGATTCCATAGTTTGACAGATGCGGTTGTGTATAGATTATGCCATAGCTTTTGTGCTCCCAGGTACTTTTTTTTTTGAATTTATGAGGCAATTTGCCCCTATATATTAATTAAGAAGGAGTTAGAGGCTTAAACATTGTTTACATCACCGACCATAAGGCCCAAACCAAAACCAAAAGCTAGATAGGGGATTAATCTCCCGGTAGAATAAACTCCAAATGCTTGGCACCCGCTTTGACCCATGTTTGTGCCTCGTCTTTGATCCTCCCCAAAATGATCGAAGGGAGTGTGGACTTGTGCCGGAACACTCTAGCGTTGCGCTCGGTCCATAATTCCCAAGAGATAAGCATAGTGAGGGATGCAATCGCCTTTCGCCTAGCGGAGTCATTCATGGTCATATGAGTCCACCAATCTTGGACACAATTGAAGTTGTCCCAAGAGTTCACGTCCAACCATGATAAGTGAAGCCAATCCTTCACCATGCACCAAATGCGCCTAGCGAACCGGCAATGGAACAAAAGGTGAGCGGCCGTCTCTCTTGTTTGCTTGCAAAGTGGGCAAAGATCACAATTTGGTCAACCCCTCCGTCGTAGTCGGTCCGCCGTCCAAACCCGGTTTTGGATGATAAGTCAAGCGAAGAATTTGCATTTGGGAGGCGCCCACACCTTCCACACTAGCTTCTTCATGTTGGATGAGGTGGTGCCTATGAATTGCGCGTGGTAGGCCGAACTTGTCGTGTAGGCTCCCGTGGAGGAGATGGTCCATGTGATGGTGTCGGGGACATCGTCATGAAGGTGCACTTGTTGTAGAGAGGTCCATAGGGCAACGAATTGTTGTATGTGGGCGAGAGTGACCCCGTCGGAAGTGTTTATTTGATTTATCCATGCATCATCTTTCATGGCCTTTTGCATACACCATTTTTTCCGCTTCGAGATCAAGTAGATGAGGGGTGCGACGTCACGAGGCCTTCGTCCGTCCAACCAAGGGGAGTCCCAAAATGGCGCCTTGTGACCGTTACCAATAGTGATTGCGGTGCATGCATAGAAGAGGTCGTAGTCCTCACTTGTGCATGGGTTGCCCATACCGATCCATAGCTTTGAGGTGTCCGTCCACTCAAGCCATAGCCAACGTAGCCGAAGGGCTGCCCCAAATCTTTCCGTGTCTAGTATCCCCAATCCACCAAGCTCGGTTGGACGGCACACCTTTTTCCAATTAACCTTACACTTGCCACCGGAAACCTTGTCGAGGCCGCCCAAAGAAGGAGCGCTCGATTTTGTTGACCTTGGTGATGAAACCGGGAGGCAACTTGAGAGAGGTTTGGTGGAAAATGCCTTGGGAGGCCATAACCGACCTAACCAACTCCCTCCTCCCCGCCGAGTTGATGTATTTTCCCGCCCACATGGGAACCTTGCCGGCAATCTTGTCTTCAAGGTGTTGAAGGTCCACCCTCTTGAGTTGCCAAACGGAGAGCGGGAGGCCAAGATAGCGCATGGGGAAACCGGTCCTAGAAGCCGGGAAAGCTTGTAGCACATCATCCCAGGTACTTATACATGCATGTACCATGTGTGTGTCTTTCCATTCAGCGAACAATTCGCGTAGGTTTAACTAACCTACTGCCTTTAGCTAAAGCGAAAGCTGCCGAGCATATGTGTGGGCCATACATGTATCCGTGAGTGGACTAATTAACCTGGCCGACCGTATGTAGAGGCTAGGCCGCTGCCAAAATCTACGCTGGCTCCAAGTACTCTGCTCGAGCTCAGCGTGTTCAGGTATCTTTGTCGGGGATGGGTTCGGGCAAAGGAAACAAATGGATACAGCGATCAGGAGGCCCACACACCCAGAGTTTTCTCAACCAGCAGCTTGAGGGCGTTCCGATTCCATTAAAAAAACAGTCGTCAGGTGTGCAAAGCTGGTCAGTATTGAGAATGTACGGTTTTAGCATAATATGATTGCACTTTCTGGCAAATTTATAGGTTTTCTACATGAAGCGGTGTGTTGAGACGACAATGGCCGAGCATGAAGGCTTAAAAACGCGAGTCACTACCGGATTTCAGTTGTCCAAGACACTGCCAAAGCCCCAAAAGCTCCCGGCAAAGGTTTTGCCTGAGTGCCACCCCTTGGCAAAGGGCGTTGGCGGAGATGTCACTCACGCACATGTACAACATTATATTTAATGACAATGTTTGTTGGAATCTACTCTCTAAGATACCCATTGTGGTGTCATCTCCCTCTCACATATAAGTATATAAGTATACATGAAGTCCACTTAGTGTAATTTCTCGCTTTTTTTAGTTTACTTTGAAGATTTGAATATACTCATACGTGGGAGTTCACAGTTCCGCTTATATCTCTTTTTCTCGTTAGCAACGACATTGGTCCGTTTTCGATCAAGAAAGCACCGTTTCTTCGAATCCCGATCAGATACCTTTGGTTTTGGAATTCTCATATTGTTTTGGTTCCCTAGAAGACACCGTCTCTTGGAATCTAACATCTTGGACTCTACGGTGCTACTTTGGCTTATGCAGCTCAATTCCAAGGACCCCTAGTCCAAGTTCGACTCCACCCATCTTTGGTCTACTCATGTTGAGCCGAAATGTAAGTTCTTCCCTTGGACCATCCTTCTTGGTTGTTATAAACGATAGCAAATAAACGACGAAGAGCGGAACGATCAAACCAAAGGGGACACGAGATTTTAACGTGGAAAACCTCTCCAAACAAAGGAGAGGAAAAACCACGGGCGTCAGCCAGCAATACTTCACTATATCGGGGTGAGGTTACAAACGCCGGGGATTTACACAATGCGACTTATCCCAGCCGGCGGCTTACAAGATGTATATATAGTGGTAAAACCCTAGGTCAACTCCAGTCCGACCCGGAAACAACTCGTACCGTACCGGGACGCTCCGCTCTCCTCGTCACAAGTCGGGTTTATCAGTATATACGAATTTGGATCACCACAAAATAACACTCCACCTTGAGACAAATTCCATCTTATAGCATGAACGAGAACTTCACCCTGAAACAACAAAGAAAACACCTTCGGCGCCAAATAGCCTCTTAGCCTAGACAGTGATACCAACTAAACCCGAGCAAAGCTCGAACTTAGTAACAGGAACTGGCTTTGTCATCATATCAGCAGGATTATCATGAGTACTTATCTTGCATACCTTCAGCTTACCTTGTGCAACAACATCACGCACATAATGGTATTTGACGTCAATGTGCTTTGTTCTCTCATGGAACATCTGATTCTTAGTAAGGTAAATAGCACTCTGACTGTCACAAAACAGGTTAATGCAAGTATCATCTCCACAAAGCTCAGCAAACAAACCTTTCAACCAAACCGATTCTTTACATGCTTCAGCAATAGCCATGTACTCTGCTTCAGTGGTAGACTGGGCAACAACGGATTGCAACGTTGCCCTCCAACTCACGGCACAACCACCAAGCGTGAACACATAACCTGTGAGGGATCTCCTCTTATCCAAATCGGCGGCAAAATCTGAATCCACATAGCCTACGAGTCCCTCATCAGTCTTGCCGAACTTGAGGCAAGCATTGGATGTGCCACGAAGGTACCTGAAAATCCACTGAACAGCCTTCCAATGTTCTTTACCAGGATTAGCCATATATCTACTAACCAAACTCATAGCATATGATAAATCTGGACGTGAGCAAACCATGGCATACATTAAGGAACCAACAGCACTAGAATAGGGAACTTTAGACATGTACTCAAAATCCTCATCCGTACTAGGACATTGTTCAGCTGACAATTTAAAGTGAGGAGCAATAGGAGTACTAACAGACTTTGCATCATGCATGTTAAAACGATGAAGAACTTTCTTAATGTAATTTTGCTGACTAAGAAACAAACCAGATTTTCTGTCACGGGTAATCTCCATACCTAGAATTTTCTTAGCAGCACCAAGATCCTTCATCTCAAATTCGCTGCTCAACTGTGACTTGAGAGCAGCGATATCTTTCTTGCTCTTGGCAGCAATCAACATATATCAACATATAATAACAGGTATATAGGTGATCCATTAACAAACTTAATGTACACACAGCTATCAAATTCAGACCTCTTAAAGCCATGTGACAACATAAAAGAATCAAACCTTTTATACCACTGTCGAGGAGATTGTTTCAAACCGTACAAGGACCTTTTCAACTTACACACAAGATCCTCCTTACCCGGCACTATGAACCCTTCTGGCTGGTCCATGTATATCTCCTCCTCCAACTCTCCGTGCAGAAACGCAGTCTTTACATCTAACTGCTCAAGCTCAAGATCACGCATAGCAACAATACCGAAAAATGTACGAATTGAACTATGCTTAACAACCGGAGAGAAAACATCATTATAATCACACCTGGAATTTGACTGAAGCCTTTTGCAACTAACCTTGCCTTAAATCTTGGAGCTCGCTAGGAGATAAACCCTCCTTTCTCTTGAAGATCCACTTACAGCGGACAGCCTTTTTTTCTTAGGCAAGCGCACAACATCCCATGTGCCATTTTTCTCGAGTGACTGCATCTCTTCTTGCATGGCAGCAATCCACTTCTCGCGGTCACCGAACCAATAGCTTCAGTATACGTGGACGGCTCATGTCCGTGCTCCACCTGTTCTGCACAACTCAGAGCATAATCAACAATGTTACACTCTTCAATTAAACATGGTCGAGGACCACAATTCCTCCTGTTCCTACGAGCAGCAATAGACTGATTTTGTGGCTGCAAAACAGGGGGTGAGTTCTGAACATTATTATTATCAGAATCAGAATCATCAGAACCAGCAGAATCAGGATCAGAATCATCTGAAGTAGCAGCACCATCATTGTCAACAGTGACATTTTCCTTTTCAACAGAGTGCTCCACCTCGACACGAACCTGCTCCTCAGAAAATCTGGCAAAATATCTGAGGACAACTTATCAAAGTACATAACAGATTCATTGAAAACAACACTCCTGCTCATAAATGCCTTGCTAGTTTCGGGATTCCATAACTTGTATCCTTTTACACCCGAACCATAACCAATGAACACACACTTAATAGCTCTCGGCTCTAACTTTCCATTATCAACATGAGCATAAGCAGTGCAACCGAAAACTTTAAGCTGTGAATAATCAGCAGGAGAATCTGACCATACCTCAATGGGAGTTTTCTTGTCGAGGGGAATAGATGGTGACCTGTTTATCAAGTAGCAGGCGGTGGCAGCCGCCTCAGCCCAAAAACGCTTACTCATGCGAGCGTTGGAGATCATGCAGCGAGCCTTGGAGATGATGGTCCTGTTCATCCGCTCCGCTACACCATTCTGCTGAGGCGTGTACGGGATGGTGAGGTGCCTGACAATGCCTTCTTTCCTGCAATAATCATTAAAGGCATTCGAACAAAATTCGCCACCATTGTCAGTACGAAGCAATTTCACCTTCCTTTCTGTTTGCCTTTCTATCATAGCTTTCCACTCTTTAAAAGCAGCAAACGTATCATCCTTATTTTTCATGAAATAAGGCCAAACTCTTCTAGAGTAATCATCAATAATGGTAAGCATATAACGAGCACCACCATAAGAGGGCTTACGAGACGGCCCCCAAACATCAGCATGTACATAATCAAGTGTACCTTTGGTGGTGTGGACGGAAGCATTAAACTTAACTCTTGTGTGCTTACCGAAAATGCAGTGTTCACAGAACTGCATCTTACCCAAGCTGCAGCCTTGCAGCAAGTCTCTCTTGATCAATTCTGCCATACCAAGTTCACTCATATGTCCAAGACGCTTATGCCAAAGGTTAGTTTTACTAGCGTCATCATGAGAAACAGCAGCAACAGTACCAGATAACGTGCTACCTCTAAGAACATATAACTTAGCAGAATTCATATCACCAACCATAACAATGAGAGAACCTTTTGATACCTTTAGGAGTTTATTTCCTCCTTTGTACTTGTACCCGTCACAGTCAAGGGTACTGAGCGAGATCAAATTTCTTGCCATGGTTGGTATGTGTTTCACTCCCGTCAACGTGCGTGTCATACCGTCGTGTGTCTTGACCTGAACGGAACCGACGCCGGCAATAACACATTGTTCATCGTTTCCCACGCGCACGAAATCTCCAGTCTGCACTAACTCATAAGAACTGAACCAATCTTTGTTACAGCAAATATGAAACGAACATGCAGTATCAAGAATCCATTCATCATGACGAGAAACACATGCAGCAAGAACAGCTAGGCATTCTCCATCAGAGCTACAATCAACAACAGTAGCCTCACCGGTATCATTACCTTCATTATTTCTCTGTTGGTAAGTACCTTTCCTTTTCTCCTTGTTCTGCAATTTCCAACAATCATCAATGACATGATTAGCTTTCTTACAATACCTGCAGAACTTGTCACGGCCTTTAGACTTTGAGCGACCTCTGTCACCCTTGCTCTTGTCTCTGTTGTTGTTGTAGTGATTATCTCGCTGCTCAGGCCTCGCTCGGACCTGCAAAGCATCGCCCTTGGAGGACGACGTCTCCTCTTTCTGTACCATACCTTTCATCTTTTCCCTGGCAAGCAGGGCCTCATATACTTCCGCGGTGGTTAGTTCATCACGGCTGGTTAGATCTTTTGACATGCAGATCGACTCCAGCTTAGCCCACAGCTTCGTTGCGGTTTTCTCCTGCAGTACTTCTTGCAGAATATCATTAGACAGATGAAGTTGAATAAGCGATAAAGCCTTACGGTCTTTCCGCTTCACATCGGCGGTCCATGTCGCCGCATCCTTGTCGCCGAATTTCTCTAGCGCCTCGTCAAGATCATTGGACTGTGCGAGGATCGCACGCATCTTGACCTGCCACAGCGAAAATCTCGTCTTGTAGTCCAGCGCCGGTAGATCGAACTTCATCGATGCCATCCAAAACCCTATTCTGAAAACAGATCTGAAACATGGCTCTGATACCACTTGTTATAAACGATAGCCAATAAATGACGAAGAGCGGAACGATCAAACCAAAGGGGACACGGGATTTTAACGTGGAAAACCTCTCCAAACAAAGGAGAGGAAAAAACCACGGGCGCCAGCCAGCAATACTTCACTATATCGGGGTGAGGTTACAAACGCCGGGGATTTACACAATGCGACTTATCACAGTCGGCGGCTTACAAGATGTATATATAGTGGTAAAACCCTAGGTCAACTGCAGTCCGGGACGCTCCGCTCTCCTCGTCACAAGTCGGCCTTTATCAGTATATACGAATTTGGATCACCACAAAATAACATTGGTCGCGTTCTCACCGCCGACATGTTGGCCGTTAGGGGATGGCCGCATGATCCAGCTTCCTCGGTCATGCCTCCAGACACCGAATCAAATCAGGTGACATGCTTGGACCATCGAATTCGTGAGAGAATACTGTTCTGGCGGAACAAATCGGGTCAGGAGCTGAACCGGCAGTTGCCTCCTCTACACTATGGAACACTTGGAAAGAAACGGCATTGTGCGTCTCACCCACCTTGAGGTGGTAGGCCTCGCGTTCAAGGGCATCAAAAACATGCCCTCTGTTTTGGAACCACCCCATGCCAGCAGGAATCTGCTAGATCCTCTCTTTTTTTCCTTTTCGGTTTGGGTATTGGCGCATCCTTTCAAGAGACAAGAAACTGTATATGTGTTTGTTGTCTCTTGAAAAAAGTTTTTGGTCCGTACTTGCGTGAAGGAAGCACATAATGGCCCATGGGCCGGCGCCCGCACCAGCGAAGTAATTTGATATCCTTCCATTTTGATCTTGAAGAAATAGGCTTTCGCCCCGCTATATTAATATAGCAACCACCCGATACAAGCTTTGACACCACCGCTGGGGCAAAACAGCACACTCATGCCCAAGAGAAAAGAAAGAGAACAAGAAAAGAAAACAAAGCCGACATAGACGGATCAACGAAAACAAAGGCGACTCGCAACCGCTGCGCTCTCTCCGGCAAAGTCCCACCACTATCCTAGCACTCTCAATTGTCGCGTACCGAACAACACCTCCAAGAAGGAAAACAACGACGACGCTGCTGCTGTCCGGACTGGTCCTAGGGTTTCCCCGGTACGCTACAGGTAGTGGGGAAGAGGTACACCCGACGCCCTTCAGGAAGGAACAGCGACACCCACAAGCATCACCGCGGCGGTGTCAAGATGACAAGGATTTCTTCCGACCTCGAAAAAACCATATCCCTGGACAATCCGACATGCGCCACCTAGCTAGCCACCCACCAACAAACGCCACCACGGAATTGAGGACACCATTGTCGTATCACCAGGCAAGCACAACACGACCGGTCGAACCGAGAGGAACCCGCCGTAGACAGAGCGACAGTACCGCAGCCACGTGGGAGGGATCGACCTCCACCGCCATAGACGGTAACCGACCGGACGCAGCACGCAGGAGCACACCAAGCCACATTGGAGCCGGAGGGCGGCCGCAGCACAGCCACCTGGAGGACTACCTCCACCGCCATCGGCGGGTGCCGACCGGACGCGGTAGCAGAGACACACCAGGCTGGTCAAGCCCGGCCGGCCCCTGACAGGGTCCGTGAAGTCTCCGCCACCACGCTGCAGCACGTAGGCCGACGCCGCTGCTACCCTCAAGATCAGCACCACAGGCTCGGCCGGACCCAAACGGATCCGCGAAGCTCCCGGCGCCACGCTGCAGAAGACGTGTCGTCATCACTGCCACTCCGTCACAAGCAACGTACCACAGTCAAACCGGGTAGCCAGGTCGGGTTTGGGCCCACACTGACCCAGATCGGGCCCAAAGGGCCCAGATCTGGGCCTGCAGGGCCCTGGCCGATCCTAGCCACCCGCACCACCAAATGGAGGCGCCGCCGCTGCGCTCACCTTCGGCCGCAGAGAGGAGCACGGGACTCCGCCGTGTAGCCGCGCCACCGACGCCTGGGAGCACCACCCAGAGCCACGCCGCCCCGCACGAGGAGGGCACCGGGGGGAGAAGCAGGGGGCCGCCGGCGCCGGCGCCGCCCCGGGCCAAGCCCGGCGACGCACGCCAACGGCGGCCGCGGCGAGGAGACGGGAGGAGGTCTCTGGGGGAGGAGCGGCGGCGCGGCCGGTCGCCCGCGCGGGGGGCGGCCGGTCGCGAGAGGAGGAGAGCGGGGGGAGGGAGGGGGGAGCGCGGCGCGGCCGGACGGCGGCGCTAGCGCGGCGGCGGCTAGGGTTACGGGGAGGGAGGAGACGGTCGGGAGAGCTCGGGGTCCTTTCACTGGATCCATTTTGCTCTTGATAGCGCCGCGGTTAATTATCCGTATAATCAAAATTTAGGAGCAAGTGCTGAAACTAATTAATACAGCATCTACGCCCACCGTGGGGCATAAGGCGTCAGGCGTCACGTTTTGGACGGGACCATCTTCATCGACAAAATCTGGCCGGAGTCATCTCCTCCGACAAGGTCAGCATCTACATCACCGGCGGATCGATCTGGCCGGCTAATCCGTCTTGCCGGCACGCGCGCGGATCCTGCATCCTCGTGCAGATCGATTCGGCCGACTCATCTTCATCAGCGCGGGGCTCAGCGCCGGACCTGTCCTCGTGCGTGCTCATCTTCCGTGCCACACACGTCCTGGGTGATTTCACGGAAGGCTTATTGCAGCAACTAGGCGGCGGCGAGTCCCGAGGCGAAAGCAAGTCGCTGCATGCGTTCGGTTTGCCGTATCCATGCGTTGATCCAAAGCAGTCCATCAGCCTAAGGGCTAAGACGAGCGTTCGTCAGAACGCTACAGCTGAGATCAGCATGGAAAAGGCAGTCAAGTCCCGAGAAACGTGCTAGCAATCAGGCTACCATGTGGATCTCGTCGGAATTGGAGCCACCCGTGCAGTTAGCAAATTGTTTTTGGGCATGTCTCGTTTGATTCCAAGATTGGATCGAATACATGCTAGCACAAATAAATCACGTGCTCCAGGTTCCAAGGGAAAAACAGTCCATCAGTTGGATCAATTTCCAAGGAGCAGCCAATCACGTGAGACTCGATTATATGCATGGATTTTCCTGCCAGGATGCCATGTTTCAAATCGTACAAAGTCTTTTTTTTTTTTTGAGATTAAATCGTACAAAGTCAAGGCGGCCAGATATCCAGTACATCTGGGTCTTCGTCTTCGACCAAATATTGCACTCGACTATTCGAGTCATCAAATCTCACGATGTCATCGATGTCAGCGGGACGCCGCCATCATTGCATCCGACTTAGATGAATTCATCGCCATCTAGGCCATGTTCGGTTCCGTTCCGACATCCGGCTTAGGCGGATTCGTCGCCACCTTCATTCTCGCATTCTGGCTTAATTGCTAACACGACACACGCCTTTCCGGCATATTTACAGTCGCGTTCCGATGCGGCGTGACATCTTTCCGGCATACTTGTTGGTCGATCGTCCAAACCTGCCCAGTTTGGGAAGACATCGATCGATGCAAAAAACAACCTACGTATGCAAGGAAAATTGCACATGCATGGATTATTTGTCCAGAGCGCTAAATCGCATGCATGCCAATTCAAGTGGGAGTCAGCATCTCACCATCATCGTCGCCGCGTCCCGGCAATGCCGTCGCGGCCTAATTGTCATCGTCTATTCGTCAAGCAGGCGCAACCGACAAGCTGTGGCATACAACATAAGAGGAGAAATAGGAAGCTGCGCCGCTTTGTTGGAATTAGCCTCAGGATACCGGGGGCTGCCGCCTACATCTTGGGGGCTGGCATCTTCCGCCTCGCCCTCTTCTTCGACATCAACGTCGACAAACATCAAAAGCTAAGTCCTTTATAACATTTATTTAATCATATGGTCATGAAATAAGTCTATGGTTTGCTCATTATGCTCTGAGATCATGCTGTCTTTTGTCTTTTCATATGATCGTATACTTTTAGTATCTAAGTTACCCAAAATCTGCTCTGTGCTAAGTGGTTCAAACTTTTCGATACTTGCCGCCTCCGGGCCAAATTAAGCAATCATTTTGCACCGCCTAATATCATTATTCTGATTGTTTATATGTGGGTTTCCTAGTAGTATGTTTTTGGCACCAACACGCCGGGTTTGGTCTCTGAGTCTAAACTATTTGGTACTAGCCTTGGTTGACTCAGCTGAAGTAACTGCGCTGCGGTACCGCCAACATACAAAAAGCTAAGCATATATGCCAGATAAATATTAAGGCGGGCCACATAAAATTTACAACCCTTAAGTGTTTGTCCAAAAACTACTGGCTCAGGCCTTAACATTATCCAGCTTACATTAAAAGTACATCTTAATGCAGCTATGTTTACTATGCAGGATACTTGACACCTGGGGGCTGCGATCGCAGCATGTTCATCAAGTCTTAAGCCGCCTTTTCGTCAAGGCGGCACAAACCTCGACAACTAGAGTCATTCGATCTACAACGCCACAAGTTTTTCGGAGCATCGAGCCGACTTTCAAGTACGTCGACTCAACGCTCGGGGGGCTGCAGATAGGCGGATGAAGAAAAACTCTAGCCAACGAAGCCCGGGGGCTCGACATCGACACTGCCCCTCGCCAGGTACTCGGGGGCTTGACATCGACAATGCCTTCGCCCGATACTTGGGGGCTGCACGACATGCAGCTCCATCATCAGCGTCACGGCCGTCTTGTCATCAGCGACACGACCGCCTTGTTGTCAGCAATAAGGTCGCCTCCGTGGCACGGCCGCCTTGTCGTCAGCGACACGTCCGCCTTATTGTCAACGACATGACCACCTACATGTACGACAGGCAAGCATTGCTCCGCGCAATTCAGCTGCGCTGCGTCACGTGCCTGACCGGCTATTCAAGTCATTAAAATCTCGCCATGTCAACGATGTCAGCGGGATGCCGCCATCATTGCATCCGGCTTGGACGAATTCACCGACAGCTATGCTACGTTCGGATTCACTCCGACGTCTGGCTTAGGTGGATTCGTTACCACCTTTATTGTCATGTTCTGACTTAATTGCTAGCGTGGCACAACCGCCTTGTCGTCAGCGACACGGCCGCCATCATTGCCTCCGTGGCACGACAGAAATGCCATCATGATATCGCTCCATCTCTCCTTGAGTTCAAACTGTCGTGGACCAAGGATGACATGGACACGTCAACTATTAACAAAACCCTGCGTGAAAGATTTCTGACAGGAGGTCAGGCCGTCTTTCCCATGTGTTGGTCGAAGGCGGCGTCACTCCGGCTTTATTTAGATGGATTGATGCCTACCTTTTTACTTCGGAATGCTTCAAGCTCTTCAGCCGCCTACATTCAAGAAACAAGACGGACATCGCTCAAGACGAAGACGGCAACTGAAGAACTTAAACCTTTCTGGGGGCTAATGTTGGGATATACCAAGTGGGGGTATCCTTGACATGGATCAATCCGGCTTGGTGGAGGTGGCCCGACATTGGCGGCCCAGCAAGCTGACGACAAGGAAGATGGCGGCCGGCAAGGGAGAAGATTCTAGACAAAGCCCACCAGGCCCACGAGACCAAGATGGAAGGCGGCAACTCTGCCGACTAGGGATAGGACTCTATTTACTTGCCGGTTAAGTCTTTCCTTGTAACCCTAGGTCCGGCCGCCTATATAAGCCGGACCACGGGAAGCCTTTAGGGTATACTCTCATACTTTCACACATCCCATAGCTCATTGTAACCTGTAACACGGCGATCTGCCTTATAGTGAGTTATAGCAGCACGTAGGGCTCCGCCACCGTCGTGGAGCCTGAAGCTAGGTAAACTGCCGTGTACAATCCCGACCTCGACGACGTCCACCTTCTTGCCCTACGTTCACCCTCGGCTAGCAGGACCCCGTCTCCTATCCAAGATGCCACAGGTCCTGCCGGCTTGGGCAGTGGAGTGGTGGTGAAAAGATTGCGCTTGGGCTAACTTGGCGGTTACTTTGGCGTTTTCCTCCTTGGCCTCGTCGAGGAGGCCCTGGACCTCTGTTTGCTTGCTTTTGAGGTACTCAGTTTGCTCCACCAAACTGTCGTCGTATCGGCATCTGAGATAGGAGACTGGGTCCTGCTAGCCGAGGGTGAACGTAGGGCAAGAAGGTGGACGTCGTCGAGGTCGGGATTGTACACGGCAGTTTACCCAGCTTCAGGCTCCACGGCGGCGGCGGAGCCCTACGTGCTGCTATAACTCACTATAAGGCAATAGCCGTGTTACAGGTTACAATGAGTTGGTTGTGCGTTGAATCGTCTGAGAGTATGCCCTAAAGGCTTCCCGTGGTCCGGCTTATATAGGCGGCCGGACCTAGGGTTACAAGGAGATTACGTATCCGGCAAGCATACAGAGTCCTAAACCTAGCCGGCGAGTCTGCCGCCTTCCGTCTTGGTCTTGGTGGCTTCATGGGCTTCAGTCATGGGCCTCCTCCTTGCCAGCATCCGCCTTCCTTGGTCGTCAGCTATCTGGGCCGCCCGGCAGGCAAAGCCTTCGCCACCACTGCGGGCCACCCGGGACTAGCCGGATTGATCCATGCTGGTGATACCCCTAGTAGGTATATCCCCAACATTAGCCCCTGGAAGGGTTCGAGTTCTTCAGGCACCGTCTTCTTTTGTCGGCGACGTCCGTCTTGTCTTGTTGGCGACTGAAGAGCTTGAAGCATTCAAAGTTGAAATAAGCGGCGATCCGCCTAAAGTAGTCGGATGATTTGCCGCCATCATGGGAAAGACGGCCTGACTGTTGTCAGGAATCTTCCCGGCACCAGTCATGTCATTTGACTGATCCCGTCAAATGTTGACGGATGACGTCAGGCAGTCCACGACAGTTTGGACTGGGCATGCGTCATGATTACTTCTCCACTACGCACGAGAATCGGGGAGAGGGCCGCTGACACCGTTGCCACGACGCGCAAATCGTGGGCACGTGGCGGAGATCGTGTGTTCCCCCAATATTGCGCACGGATCTTGATGCGGAGAGATAAATACCCAAAGGGCACATCGGAGTAGAACTTCCCCATTCGCATCCACCGCAGCCTCCTCAGCTTCTCGAGCGCTCCTCTCCTCCGTACCCAACTCCGGCGAGCACGAGCAAAGCTTCCACAGCAAATGGCGAGCACTCCTCAGCAAGATTCGGCGGCGGCGGCGCTGGCTGCAACTCCGGCGGCCGCGATTGGATCTGGATCTGCGGCAGCGGCGGTTTCCGCGAGCGCGCCGGAGACCTTTCCTATCCCCACCACGGCTGCGGGTGGGGTTTCTTCTTCTTCTCCAGCTCCGGTGGCACCCGCAACGTCCACACCCACCTTCCCGCTTCCATCCTTAGCGGCCACCAGCGCCGAGGCCACGGCGGAAGCAGAAGCTGCCGCCGATGACGACGCCGAGGAAGAAAAGGAGGTGTCGGACCTTGGCTCCAGATATTGGCTGCCGTCAGTCATGACGTCAGCTTATCTGAAGGAGCTGGAGGATGGCGGCTACATTCCGCCCAAGACGGAGTGCTCCTGGAGAGTTCCAGGAGACGAGGCAGTCCCTGACCCGCAAGACGGAGAGCGCGTCATGTTGGCGTCGCACAGCCTCCGCGGTATGTCTCTGCCGCTATCCGCCTTGTTTTTGGCGGTGCTTAGCTATTACGGCCTGCAACCGCACAACATAGCGCCCAACAGCATTACGGCCTGACGCCTTATTTCGAGACGGCGCGCGGCATTAAACGCTTCACGTGACGTGCACCAAGTGAGGGAACACCGGTACTGTACTAGGTATCCTAGGCTAGATATACTCCCCGTCAGCTTAGTCGCAAGTGAACTCAAAGATAAACTCAAGATATACTTTTAGATTAATAAAATTTATGACCTCCTAATTTGAATCGTACGTAGAATTTTGATACTAGGCCTGGAGTGAGGTCGAGAGAGCGTTTCATGGATTTTGGATTGGAGGAGGGAACTGATGGGAAATGCTGGCGGCGATTGGATTGATTGGCCGCTTTGCTTTGCTGGGATGGAAGCGATGGGGGCCGGTCAGTGATCCGTTCAATCCCGGTCCAGAAAGCCTGGTCTGCACTGCAGGTGGCACGCTACGCCGCGCAGTTGCCATTCGCACATGGGCAGCTGCGGCTAGTGCTCTGCTTTCTTCTTTTGTTCTTCATTATACCTGCACTCATCAGTAGTCATCACAGACTGACACACTGTGTCCCAGAGTTGTAATACTGAACGCATGCTGCCAAAGACCCAAAGTCCCTCCTACGCCGACCTTGCGCAAGTAGAGTAGAAATGGAGGAGTTCGGAAATGGAGATAAGAGAACTTTCCACGGAAGAAGAGCCGGCACGTGAAAAACCTAGCTGCCAGCCGCTTGCCGGAGAGGAAGTAGACACCACACGGTTCCCTGTTATTTGGCCGGTTTTCCTAGAGCCTCCGGCGGCAGAATGCAGAATAATCGGCTAAAGCATCTTCGAACTGAGCTGAAACCAGCTTCTTCCCAATCCACGCGGCGGCGGCCGGCGAGATGTTAGCTGACCGCAGGTCGGAGCGAGGAGCCGCCCACAACGACAGAGGACCAGAACAGCGGTGCTGCCTACACCGTCGTCAAGTTCTTTCGATCTGGGACAAAGGGATGGAAGGAAATAACGGTGCTAGAACGGATGAGCCGAGTAATCAGTCGGCTTTGCAAGCAGCTGATGTTGATACTCATATGGCGAACAGCAGCAGGTGAAACCAACTTGGCGGCTTCCGTACAAGCTTTGGTGCGGCCGGGGTATAGCGGTCACTCCGTGCTATGGAGATCGTCAACAAATCAAGACAGAATCATGTTCTGTGTGATACTGGTGCTGTACGTGAGCTAGATGGGCAGCCGGCTGTTGATGTTGCTACGATCGGTCATGATGTTGATGTTGCTACGATCGATCATGAAGTGGTGGCTGAGAGTGGCACTTCGAGCGGCCAAAAGCAACCCACCACTCCGGCGCGGCAACGGCCTGTAGGCATCCCAGCATGTGCGGCTGCTGGCCTGACTAGTGCTGGGGGCCGGGTGCGCTTCATCGGCGGTGTCCATCGGTGCAGCGGACGCCTGCCAACAGCCCAGCTTTTCAGCGGCCAGGAGATGGGCCGGCGCGGGACAAGTCTGCAGTCTGCTGGGCAGCCCGCCTTCGCCTCCTTCATCGACTACGTCTGCGCCAGCTTCGACGTCGACACTGCAGCCGGTTAACCTCGCCCCCTTTCATGGTATCGCCGGTTCATTCTCAGCCTTCGGCCACGACTACACATAGGCGCAGCGGACGCCATGTCGTAGCTGTGGATGGTTCGGCGATGACGGATGAGTACTCGATGACCAAGGCGATGCGTCGTAAGGTGGCGCAGAACCTCGAGCTTTTTGAAACAAAAGGCCCTCCCGATTTCTATTAAAGAAACCAATTATTACATAATCCGCCACAACACGGCCACCACCAGACAAACCCAAAACCAAAGTAAAGTATCAACATCTCAAGCAGAAGTCTCAAAACTGTGAAGGCGAAACTAAAGAAAGCAGTAAAAACTGCAAAGCTAATCTCTCCAACGAACATTATCCTCCAAGTCTTGGCTTCCATGTCGCCCATCCTCGAGTGCTTCTGAAGGTTTCATCAGCGACCCGCACCAACAGCTTTGCGGCCACATGTAACTCCATTCTTGCGTCCTCCGAAACCTGCAATTTTGGCCACCAGTCAATCCGAAAACCGATCTTATGTATCACCTCTATAGGTTCGTTAGGCCATTTATTCTCAAAGTAAGCAAGGTTCCTAGCTTTCCATATCCCCCAAAATACTGCTGCAACCCCTACCGAAACTTTTCCTTTCTGTTTTTTCTCAAAACTATCAAGCCAATCAGTCAAGCATTGTTGTATCGTAGTAAACTGACATTTCATGCCAGTTGCTACACTAACAACATTCCAGACATATCTAGCTAAAGGGCACAGCAGAAAGAGGTGATCAATGCTTTCATCTTGTCCACATAATAGACAACTTTTAGCACATGTCCCTCCTCTTTTCAACAAAACATCCCTAGTGAGTATACTTTTTTTCAAAATCAACCAGATGAAAGTTCTTATTCGTAAAGGAATTTTTACTTTCCACCAGAATTTATAAGGGACACTCTCCATGGACTGCATAGCTAAGTAGAAAGATTTCACTGAAAACTGTTTAGAAGCGGACAAGAGCCAAACCAGCTTGTCATCCACTTCTGACAGTCTCACTTCTGCACAAATACTCACCAACTTTCTCCACTCTACAAGTTTGTCTCCAGTTAGGTTTCTTCTAAAGAAAGGGAATTAATCCCGGATTCAAACACTGTGGAGACTAGAATGTTGTGATCATTCGAAATTCCAAAAAGGAGCGAAAACTGCAACGTAAACCGTGTATCTGAGAGCCACAGGTCTTCCCAGAAACGTGTTCTCTTACCATTCCCTATATCAAATTTAGAGCAAGCTAAAAGGAGAGGTTTTATCTCCATCAACCCTTGCCAAAATTGTGAATCACCAGGTTTCATCACACATTGCCCTAGGCTAGATCCCTCTAAGTACTTTGCATGTAAAATCGTTTGCCACATCCCTTTTTCATTCATTAATTTTCAGAGCCATTTAGCTAACAAAGCAATGTTCATGAGTCCAATGTCTAGGACCCCTAAACCCCCTTATTCTTTTGGTAGACAAACCGTCTTCCAATTCACTAAATGGTATTTCTTTTTTTCAATCTTATCACTCCATAAAAATCCCGATCTAATTTTATCAAACCCCTTCTGCTTCCCAACAGGCATCCTATAAAAGGTAAGCATGTAAGGCAAGCTACCGGTGAGAGACGTGTTTATTAACAACGTTCTACCTGCAATAGAAAGATTTTTTCCATTCCAACAGCCTAATTTCCTCATAAGTTTTTCACCTATTGACGTGGTGTGGAACACGGCATATGCCACGGGGTGGCTAAGATAGGGATTGGGGCAGCGTTCTGCAACATCGGCACCCGCAGGGATTGCGCCGGAGCGCGGACACGGGAAGTACCCAGGTTCGGAGCCCTCCCGGAGGAGGTAACACTCCTACTCCTGCTCGATCTCTCTATCAATGGTGGACACAGTACAGAGTTGCTCCTTGAGCTGTTCGGTGAGTGTTCCATGGCTCGGGTGTGGGGGGGAAGAAGAATGAGGTGACCCCTTCTACTTGGGCACCGGACAGCCTTATATAGGCCTGGCTGTCCGGCTTACAGGCGGGGCCGGCTGGTCCGTGCCAGCCGGCCGGTGTCGGCTACAGGGGTGTTTCTCCGTGACGCCGTATGTCCGCGGCACAGTGCGCTACGCTTCGCACAGACGAACTCCATAGCCACGTAGGAGGTGTCGGGGTAGGTTTGTCGTCGTGGAGGGCTGACCGGCTGCGATGCCGAACCCCGCCGACCGGGCAGGCGGCGCCTAGGATCTTGTCGGGCGCGGGGCAGCGCTCTGTGTCTCCCGTCTGTCGAGGCTGCTGGGCACAGTGGGAGACGTAGGGCTAGGCCTCGCTTTAGACCACGCCTGGGCGACGTGGAGGGCACACCGGGCACGGCCCCGGCACCCGCCCAACACGGGCCCTTCTCTTCCGCTCGTCATGGGAGCGCGGCAGCCGGTCATCCGGCTGGCGAGCAACCGAATCCGGCTGCTACCGTTGACCTTGGTCGCATAAGGCGGGCGATGTTTGTCGTTATCCGTTTGTCTCTGGGAACTGTGCTAATGACGAATCTGCAGTTCCTCTTGCCCGCGCCGCTCGGCTGTGCTTCGACTGGCTAGGCGGATTCTGGCTGCGCTCGGGGCAGACGGGCTCGGTTTAGCCGGACAGCTGGAGGCGGCCGGGCATTTGGATTTGCGTTTCACTCGGGATCTTCTGTGGGCCTTTGGGTACCCAGCTTTTATCCCCATGTCACTAGCCCCCGAACACGTTGGAGCAATGCAGTCGGTTACGGCGAGGAGGGCTTCTGCGTGTTCAACAAACCGAAGAAGTTCATCCGGTCGAGGAGGCGAAATGTCGAGCGCTCCGCCGGCCGGGTGCTGGTGATGACGTAAGGGATGACGCTGGCACGTCCCATCCGCCTGCCAGGCAGTCGCCCGGCAGTCAAGACGACTCCTCGGTTTCTGTTGCAGGATCTTCTGTGGCGATGTAGTAGGAGTGGGATCTTTTGCGGCATAACTGCCGCCCACGATCTCGCCCTTGATCGTGCGGTTGCGCGCCACGCGGCGCGATCTCCGGGGGGCGGTTACCGGTTGCGCGGGCTATAAAAGGGAGGCGACAGCCGCGGTGGGAGGAGTTCGCCTCCACGCGCCCGAGCCCTCCACCGCAACCTCCGCGCTTCTCTTCTCCTCCTTCTTCTCCGGCGAAGCGGCTGCTCCACCGGCGCGGCACCTCTCCCTCCGGCGCGTGACAGCAGCGAACACGGGCCATCATCACTCGACGCCGGCGACGACTCCTGCTCCCCCGGCACGCTGGAGCCCGAGATGGCCGAGGGAAACGACGACGGCGGCGACTGGCGCGGCTCGCACATCACCGCGGAGGACATCGAGGGCCTCCGCGCGCGCGGACTCCTGTCAACGGAGGAGCACGTGGGGGTGCGCCTCACCGCCGAGGACGAGGTGATCCCCGTCGCGCACGCCGGTGAATCGGTGGTCTTCATGGATCACTTCAACCGCGGGCTCGCATTGCCGGCGAGCCCGTTCCTCCAGGGCTTCCTCCAGTTCTTCGGCCTGCAGCCGCACCACCTCGGAGCCAACTCCGTGGCGACGCTGACCTACTTCGCCACCGTCTGCGAAGGGTGGCTCGGCATCTAGCCATCCCTTTCTCTCTTCCGCCGGCTCTTCTACCTCCGCGGCCGATACCTCAGCGACGAGGAGGAGCTCGGCTTCGTCGACTGCGGAGCCGCGATCGTCTACCGCCGGTCGCGGACGGAGCTGCCGGGTTACAAGAAACCGGACACGGTGAAGGACTGGCAACGGATGTACTTCTACGTCCGCAACCTGAGGGTGGGTGAGGATCACATCCGCCTGCCGGCCTTCCAGCCGGTCGCCCCAGTGAGGGACAACTGGGGCGTGAAGAAGTACGGCGACCAGACAGGCGTCGACAAGATGCTCGAGCGGCTCGAGGCCCTCTCCACGAAGGAGGGGCTGACCACCCGGGACGGGCGCCTCGACCCCACCCGGCTGACCTGGAAGAGGTTGAAGCTGGAGTCGCTGAACGGCTGGCTCCGACACGTCGCCAAGGAGCAGAGGGTGGCGGAGAACTAGAAATACAGCAGGGCGCCGTATACCCGCAGGAAGCGGGCGCCCCAGGTACACTGTCTTCGCTTGTGCTCATGCCTTTTCTTTTATGCCCCGGCCGGCTGCTGATACGGCCGGCTGCGGAGTTGTTCAAGATCCAGCTCGAGGAGGACGGGCCCAACGGCCCCCAGTTCCGGCCGAACATCCAGCTGGAGATGGATGCGCCTGGGGAGGCCCAGCCGGAGGGTGAGGAGGAGGCGGCCGAGGGCGGCGGCAATGGCGAGGGCGACAACGACGAGGCCGCCCAGGGAGGCGGTGGTCGCGTCGGGGGCGATCAGACAGATGACGCGCCGGTTGACCAGGCGCCGCTTGGAGGTGGCGAGGCGGGCAACGCTCCGCCGGCTGCTCGGGGTAAGCTGGCTGCCTCTAGCTCTGATGTTGACGAGGTCTCGAAACCTGTGGAAGTCATTTATCTCTCGGACACTGAGAGCGTTGAGAGTGCAGAGACTGCGGGGTCGAGCTCAGCCCCTCGCCCGAAGAGACCGAAGTCGGCTACTCCAACCAGCATGGAGGGAGACGACGACGATGAGTTGCTGCTGAGGAAGCGGCCGAAAAGGGTCCCGGTCAACGTGCGCGGGTGAGTGCTTCTTGTTGCTTGATATTTCGGCTGTCTTGGCGGATGAATCATCGTGCTTTCTTCAGGGCGCCAAGGCCCTTGGCTGTTGGCGGGGCCGCGGAGACGGCTGCTGCGCCCGCGGACGCGGCTGCCCGGGCAGTCGGAGAGCAGGAGGGCGGGCTAGGGGAGCAGCGCGAGCAGCCCCCCGCGCCGGGTGCGGGAGGCTAGCCGGTGGGGCCGCAGGTCGAGGTGGTCCCGCCTCCCAGCGGAGGCGAGACCGAGAAGGCCGGCGATGCCCCGGGGGCAGCCGGGGTCGGGGCGACGGGCGCTCCGAAGACGAGGGCCGGCGCGGCACCCTCTACGAAGAGGGCTGAGTCGGCGGCGAAGAAGAAGGCGGGGAAGCAGGTGGCGCCGGCAGCCGGGGAGAAGGCCAAGGGCGCCGCTGCTCCTTCACAGCGGCAGCTGGTGCGGCTGATCCCTCCATCGCCGCCAACGCCGGGGGGACGCGGAGGCCGACCAACCCGCTGGACTTCGCCTTGGAGATCCGGAAGGAGCTGGTGGTCTAGCTCCAGGACTTCGACCGTTTCCTGGAGCTGCTTAAGGTATGCTCTTGTGCTTAGTTTCTTTACTTTATCTTTGGCCGGCTGCGGCAGCCGGCTCGAGTCTTGAGCCTCATCTTTTCTTAACTTTAGGAGGAATCCAACCAGAAGGTCCTGCAGCTGGAGAAGGACCTCGAGGCCGCCAAGAGTAAGTGTAATGCCCGGCTGCGATTTTTCCATACGGAGCCGGGTGCGGGATCTGATGCTTTTCTCTGTAGAGAGCGACGAGGAGCTGCGCGCCAAACTGGCTAGCTACCAGTTCAGCGACCTGGCGCAGGAGGTGGAGCGCCTCAAGAAGCGCGACGAGGAGCGGCAGGCGAAGCTGGACAAACTGGCCAAGGCCAAGGAGGCGGTGGAGAAGGCGGCGGTGGAGGCACGGGAGCAGTTCGAGAAGCTGGAGCAAGGCTACAACCAACACCGCAAGGACAACCAGGCGGAGATCACGAGGCTGAAGGACGAGGTCACCCGCATGACGGCGGAGGAGGGGTCGGCGCGCAAAGAGCTGGCTCGAATCGACCTCGCTGTTTGAGGTAATCTTCGTGACGATGTCCTTGTCTTGCTGAAGATTTTCTTGTCGTGACGTTTCTTTTCCGGCTGCATGCTACTATCCGTCTGCGGGCATGGAAGCGGCTAGGGCCCAGCTGGAAACCCTTGGGGTGGAACCGACTGATGCCGCCATTGCCGGCTGCTCAACCTCCGTGGCGGACCGGATGGATCGGCTTGGGGTCGATGCTTGCGCGTTGGCCTTCGCGACCGGGAGGCTCTGCAGGTACGTCTGGCCCGGCCAGGGAATCCCCATTGTCCTGGCCGAGTTGGCACGTCGTCTTGCTCTTGCGTCGGCTGCGGTGCAGGAGCTGCAGGAGTCGGCCGCGCGTGGCGGAGCCCTGTGGGCCGTGTCGCTGCTCAAGTCCTGGTACCCGGCTGCCGACCTGGAGCTGCTCATGGTGGGCTTCCGGGATGACGACACGTACACGAAGCTCAAGCAGCGCCTGGACCTTCGCGATGCCGCCTGCACCATCGCTGACTTCGTCGACTTTTCGGACTTCATCCCGACAGGAAATCGGCCCAGCCGGCCAAGGACTCGGAGGCTGAGTATGCCGAGGAGGACGATGGCGACGAAGTCGAGGAGCCGGCGAAGGACTCCAAGGGGAGGGCCGCCGAAGAAGCCGGCTGCTCCAAAACTGGCGACGTGGCCAGCTCCTCGAAAGCCGCTGAATGAAGACCTCGGGATGCCGGGTTGCCGCTTGTATTCTCGTACTCTCTTGTGAACTTGTGTTATTTGCCCCCGGGATGCCGGGTTGCCGCTTGTATTCTCGTACTCTCTTGTGAAGTTGTGTTATTTGCCCCCAGGATGCTGGGCGTACTTGTTTAGAACTTCTGGTACTCGTGTCGTGACTTGTATGGAGCTTCGTCTCCTTTACTTTGTTTCTGCCCGGAGTTTCTCGCAATTGCTTTTGCCTCTTTACCCTCACTAGCACCCGAGATTCGGCTCGGCTGGCGCAGCGAGTCGAGTTGGATCTGAAGTGTCTTCGATAGTTAGCCCGGCTGCTCACGGGGCAACCGGGTTTCCGCGCACTAGCCCCCGAGATTCGGCCCGACTGGGGTAGCCAGTTGAGTCGAATCTGGACTAGGTATCTTCGATAGTTTGCCCGGCTGGTCGTGACAGCCGGGTTTTTGCGCACTAGCCCCCGAGATTCGGCCGACTGGCGTAGCCAGTTGAGTCGAATCTGGACTAGGTTTCTTCGAGAGTTTGCCCGGCTGGTCGTGACAGCCGGGTTTTCGCGCACTAGCCCCCGAGATTCGGCCCGACTGGCGTAGCCAGTTGAGTGATCTGGACTAGTTTCTTCGAGTTTGTGAGGCCGACAAAAAACGACACATGGAACCTTCGTTAGATCGTTAGTCCTCAAAATCGAAAAGGTTGGCATTTTTTAGCTTCGGTTTTTATTCGATTAGGGGCCGGCTCGCCCTTGTTTTACGCCCGTGCCCCTTCCCGTGTCTCGGCTCTGCGACCCCTGCTCTTGCCGGCTGAACTCTGCAGCCGGATCCGAAGAGAGGGCCGGCTGGCTGGGCGCACGGTACTGAGATCTTTGAGAGGCTGAACGCAGGCGAACGAGAGCGCGGTTTTTTCTGTCGCGAGCCGGAGACTTTTTCTTTCTTACGAGTTTTTGCGTGTGCCCCCTAGCCGGTTTCTGCCCAACGTGTCAGCCGGGTTGCGGTCTGCAGCCGGATGTGAGAGTAGGCGTCGGGGTCGAGCACGGTACTAAGCTAGCGTAAGCGAGAATCGGTAGTCGGCTAGCCACAGCGAAGGACAAAGAAACAACACTGATACAACGGCAGCCCCCGAGTGTGCGCTCGGGAGTGCTAACTTTTACTCAAAAGAAACAACAGGGTGTTACACTTCTTCTAGGAGTAGAACGGCCTGAGGAGGCTGGCGTTCCACGGGCGTTCCCCCTCCTCGTAAGGGGTAAACGGCTTGTCTTTTTCTCCTCGCGTACGTCTGTGAGATAGTACGCGTTGTTGCGCAGCGCTCTGCTGATGATGAACGGGCCCTCCCAAGGGGAGGACAGCTTGTGGAGTCCCTTGGTGTCTTGGATCCACGGAGCACTAGGTCTCCTTCGCGGAACGTGACCGGGTGCACTTTCCGGCTGTGGTACCGGCGCAGATTCTGCTGGTATATGGCCGATCTGGACAAGGCCAGTTCTCGCGCCTCCTCGAGGAGGTCCACGCCGTCTTCGTTTGCCGCTTGGCTTCTTTCTCGGTGTAGAGGATGGCTCGAGGGGAGTCGAACTCGATGTCAGCCGGCAGGACTGCTTCCGCGCCGTAGACGAGGAAGAAGGGCGTGTAGTTCGTCGAGTGGTTGGGGGTGGTCCTGAGGCTCCAGAGTACATGCGGGAGCTCTTCGATCCAGCATCCGGGTGCTCGCTCGAGTGGGTCGACCAGCCGGGGCCGGATTCCGGCTAGGACTAGGCCGTTTGCTTTCTCCACTTGGCCGTTTGACTGGGGATGAGACACCGAGGCGAGGTCCAGCCGGATTCGCTTCTCGCGGCAGAAACGCTTGAAGACGCCCTTGGCGAAGTTCGTGCCGTTGTCGGTGATGATGCTGTGCGGGTAGCCGTAGCGGTAGATGATGTCTTGGAAAAAGGTGATGACCGTCTGGCCGTCCCACTTCTTGACTGGCTTGGCCTCGATCCACTTGGTGAACTTGTCCACCGCTACGAGGAGGTGAGTCATGCCGCTTCGCGCCGTCTTGAAGGGACCGACCATGTCGAGCCCCCAGACGGCGAATGGCCAGGTGATGGGGATGGTTTGCAGAGCTGCAGCCGGCGTGTGTTTCTGCTTGCTGAAGCGCTGGCAGCCGGTGCAGGCGCGGACCATCTGCTCGGCGTCAGCTAGAGCAGACGGCCAGTAGAACCGTAGCGCAAAGCTTTCGCTGCGATTGACCTGGACGCGGCGTGGTGCCCGCATTCGCCCTTGTGGATGTCCTCTAGCAGGCGGCGCCCTTCTGCCGGCTCGACGCACCGCTGAAAAACCCTGGCGCTGCGCTTGTAGAGCTCGCTGTTGATGATGGTGTACGCCTTGGAGCGTCGCAGAACTTGTCGTGCTTGCACCTCCTCCTCTGGGAGTGTGCCGTGTGCGAGGAAGTCGAGGAATGGTTGCGCCCATGAGGGAACTTCGTGGATGGTGAAGACGCCGGCTAGCGCCAGCTGGGCGGCTTTTGGATCCGGCTGCGCAGCCCCCGGGTGTGTCGGAGCAGCCCCGGGTTTGCGCTGGTCTTGTCGATGAGCTCGGGGACGGGTGCGGCTGGCGCCTCGTAGCCGGGTGGGTCCAAATGACGTGGTGGGGGGACAGCCCCGAGTTTGCTTGTCCGGCTGGTGGGCCTGCAGCCCCCGGGTTTGCTTGTCCGGCTGGTGGGCTGCAGCCCCGGGATGACGATGGATTCCGAGTCGGGTGACGGTGTGATGGATGGCTTGTAGACGTGCTCGAGGGAGACGCCGGGTGGAATGGCTCGCCGGGTGCTGCCGAGCTTGGCGAGCATGTCAGCCGTCTCGTTGTTGGCTCTGGGCACGTGGTGGAATTCGCACCCCTCGAAACATGCGCAGAGCTGCTGCACGAAGAACCGGTAGGAGGCCATGTTGGCGTCCTTGGCGTCCCAATTTCCTGAAGTTTGCTGGATCACTAGGTCCGAATCGCCGAAGCACAGGATGCGCTGGATGCTCATTGCCTTGGCGAGCTTGAGGCCGTGGACGAGGGCCTCGTACTCGGCGACGTTGTTGGAGGCTTTGAAGTGGATCTGCACGGCGTACTCCAGCCGGTTGCCCTTGGGCGCGGTGAGGACGATTCCGGCTCCCAGGCCTTCGTACATCTTGGAGCCGTCGAAGTGCATCCGCCAGTGCGCGGAGTCGGGCACAGGCGGCAGGTACTGTGTTTCCGCCCAGTCGACGATGAAATCGGCGATGAGCTGGGACTTGATGGATACTCTTGGCTGGTACAGGACCGTGTGCGGGGCCAGTCGACTGCCCACTTGGCGACTCGGCCGGTTGCGTCTTTGTTGCCGATGATGTCTCCGAGTGGAGCCGTGCTCACCACGGTGATGACGTGCTCTTGGAAGTAGTGGCGCAGCTTCTTCTCCGCCATGTGCACGCCGTACACGAGCTTCTGGTAGTGGGGGTAGTTCTGCTTCGACTGCGAGAGGACCTCGCTCACGTAGTAGACCGGCCGCTGGACCGGGTGCTCCTTGCCTTCCTCTTGGCGCTCCACCACTAGGACGATGCTGACGCACCGGTTGGTGGCGGCGATGTACATGAGCATGGGCTCCTTTGGAGCAGGCGGCGCCAGGACCGGTGCCTCGGACAGTGCCTTCTTGAGCTCGGCGAAGGCCGCGTCTGCTTCGTCCGTCCAGACGAATTTGCCGGTTTTCTTCAACAGGTGGTACAGGGGCAGGGCCTTTTCGCCCAGCCGGCTGACGAACCGGCTCAGCGAGGCCAGGCAGCCGGCGAACTTCTGGATGTCTTTTAGCCGGTTGGCCGCTCCATGCCCTCGATGGCGGCGATCTTGTCTGGGTTGGCCTCGATCCCTCGCGCGGAGACGAGGAAACCGAGTAGCTGGCCAGCCGGTACTCCGAAGACGCACTTGGTGGGTTCAGCTTCATCTGGAACCGGCGCAAGTTGGCGAAGGTTTCTCTCAGGTCGTCGATGAGGGTGCGGCGCTCTTTGGTCTTGATGACGATGTCGTCGACGTAGGCGTGGGCGTTGCGCCCGATCTGGTCGCCCAGACACTTCTGCATGCACCTCTGGTAAGTGGCGCCGGCGTTTTTCAGGCCAAACGACATGACCGTGTAGCAGAATGCTCCGAAGGGCGTGATGAATGCGGTCTTCAGGTGGTCATCCGGGTGGAGCTTGATCTGGTTGTAGCCGGAATACGCGTCCAGGAAGGACAGGTAGTCGCAGCCGGCGGTGGAGTCTATGACTTGGTCGATGCGTGGCAAGGCGAAGGGATCCTTGGGGCACACTTTGTTGAGGCTGGTGTAGTCGATGCACATGCGCCAGGTGTTGTTTTTCTTCATCACCAGGACTGGGTTGGCCAGCCAGTCCGGGTGGTACACTTCCATGATGAAGCCCGCGTCGAGTAGCCGGGCGATTTCTTCTCCGATTGCTCTTCTCTTCTCCTCTCCGAAGCGGGAGAGGTTGCTTCACCGGTCTAGCATCCGGCTTGACGTGTAAAGAGTGCTCAGCGAACTCCGTCGGTACACCTGGCATGTCTTTTGGAGACCATGCGAAGATGTCCCGATTCTCACGGAGGAATTCGATGAGCTCGCCTTCCTATTTGTCGCTGAGGGTGTTGCCGATGGTGAGGAACTTCCCGTCCGGCTTGCTTGCGTCAAGCGGAACCTGCTTGCTGTCTTTCTTGGCTTGAAACTGCGTCTCGCCCGACTGCTTCTTTGCAGCCGGTACGCCGGGTGCTCGGCCGCTACGGCGCGCCTGATCTCTTTGAACTCTTCAGCCGCTACCAGCGACTCGGCGAGCTTCGAGCCGGCCGAGGCGCATGCCATGGAGCGCTTGAAGTCGCCGGCTACGGTGATGATGCCGCTCGGGCCCGGCAGCTTCATCTTCAGGTAGCCGTAGTGGGGTACGGCCATGAATTGAGCGAGAGCCGGGCGGCCCAGGATGGCGTGGTAGGGGCTGCGGTGGTTCACCACCTCGAAACAGATGCTTTCACGGCGAAAATTTTCTTGTCTCCGAAGACGACGTCCAGCCGGACGGTGCCGATTGGTGTGCAGGACTGCCCCGGCACGATGCCGTGGAAGATCGTCCGGCTGCGGTTCATCCGGGCCTCGGTTATCCCCAGCTTGTCGGCGGTGTCCTTGTACAGGATGTTGATGCTGCTTCCTCCGTCGATGAGCACTCGGGAGAAGGTGACGGCGAACTCTTGCTCGGTGACGAAGGTGGGGTCCAGGAGCAAGCTGTAGCCCCCGGGATTCGGCATGATATCCGGGTGGTCGCCGGGTCCGAAGGAGATGGGCTGGTTTGCCCAGTCCATCAGCTGCTGGACGGCGGGGACGACTGCGTTCACCTCTGCGACGCGCAGCCGCTGGCTGCGCTTGTCGTTGCGCTCGATGATGGAGATGACGTACGCGGCGTCCTTGTTGGGGTACATGTCACGAGATGTGCCGGCTGCGGCAGCCGGCTGTCTTGGGCGCTCATTGCGCTGGTTGTTGCCTATGTTGATGCCGCCTTGGGGAGGGGGTGGGCCGGGTGCTGGAGGCGGCGGACCCTCTCCGCGCTGCAGACGGAGAGTCCAGCTGCAGCGCGCCGTCGTGTGGCTGGCCGGCTTCCCGGTCACGCTGTGGTATCGGCATGGGCCGTTCATCATGTCCTCGAACAGGTATGCTGGCTTCGCCCACTGGCGGTCCTCGTATCGCCCTTCTGGCTTGTTCCACTGGCGGGGATTCCGGTTCCCACCGTCGTCGCCAGCCGGTTGGCCGGCTTCGGTTGCGTTGACGGCACGGTTCTCGTACCGCCCGTCTGGCGCGCCGCTTCTCTTCCGGCTGTCTCGATCTCGATCGTCGCGGCGGTCGCGGTTGTCGCGGTTGCCTCCATTGTCCCGGATGTCGCGGTTGCCTCGGTTGTCGTTGCTGGGGCCGCCTGGCTCTCTCGCAGCCGGCTTTTCTTGTGGCCTGCCGGCTCCATCTACTGCATTGGGATTCTCATGGCGGAGTCGGCCGTGGCGTACTTGTCTGCTATGGTCATGAGCTCCGCCATGGACTTTGGCTCGTCTAGGAGCAGCGCGTGCTTGAGCATCGTGCCCTCCCGGCAGCCGTTGATGAAGAAGCCGACCGCCTGGATGTCGTGGACTCCCTCGCAGGTGTTGCGCAGGGTTGACCATTTCGTCAGGTAGTCGCGGTCGGACTCGGTTTTGCCCTGGGTGCAGCTGGCTAGCTGGCGAGGGCGAGCCGGGCGCTTGTAGGTGCTGGAGAAGTTCCTGACGAAGACCTGCTGGAAGTCCAGCCAGGAGTTGATCGATCCATCCGGCAGGCTGTTGAGCCATGTGCGAGCTGAGTCCTTCAGCATGAGTGACACGTAGCGCACCGCTACGCGCTTGTTGCCGCCTGCGATGGAGACGGCGGTGACGTAGTCGGATAGCCAGTCCTCTGGCTTCGTGCTTCCGTTGTACTTGGGCGTGTCGCGCGCGAGGGAGAAGTTCCGCGGGAAAGGCTCTCTTGCGATGCGAGGTCCGAAGCACCGGTGGACCTCGCCCTCCTCTTCTTCGAGCCGGCGGGATTTCTCCAGGGCGTCGAGGCGGTCACGGGCGTCGGGGCCGAACGTCGGGCCTAGATCTCCCAGCCGGTCGTGGACGCTTCCCCTGCGGGCAGCCGGCGGGTCGGGGTAGTTGTACTGGCCTTCGCCGGCAGCCGGCGCGTTGTTGTAGTTCTGGCCGCCACCGGCAGCCGGCGCGTTGAAGCGGCTTGGTCTGGAGTTGATGCTGCGTGCGCGATTTCCACCCGGCTGGGGGGCTTGTGGCGACGACGCCTGGCGGTCACCTCGAGTTGCGCCGGGTGGAGGGGCTCCAGGTGGGGGCGGTGGGAGGGACGGCGAGTTCATCGCGGACGCGGCCTGGTTCTGGCGAAACTGGTGGTCGGCTGTGTCGAGGAGGTCCTGGACGCGCTGTTGCTGCGCGCGTAGCTCTTCCCCCTCCAGGTTGGGCAGTTCTGCTGCGGCGGCGCGTGCTGCCTTCATGTTCTTCGCGGGGGAGCTGTAGACGGGTCGACGAGTAGGCGGTGCTCCGGCTGGTCCAGCCGGCTCGGCGTCGGCAGCCGGTCCTCCTGCCATCTCGTTGGCGAGGTTGCGCCTGACGTTTCCCCGCGGGTTGGGCTCGACGGCGATGGGGGTGAAGCCGTGGGCGAAGTTGTACTCGCGGACCTGCGCTTCCATGCGGCGATGCGTCGCTGCGACGCCGTGCGCGCTGCTGAGGAGGCGCTGGCGTGCTTGCTCGAGGAGAGTAGCGGCCTGCGCGGGTCCGCGTCGGCGGCGATGGGCGTGACCAGGCCCTGGAGCATAGCCTGGACGGAGTCGACGGGGGCGTGCTGCTGGGTGCTCGCGACGTCGGACACCATAACTTCCGCGTAAACGCGGGTCTCGGTGCTGCTCTCGCAGCCGGCCGTCTCCTCGGGGAAACGGTCGACGCAGCGCTGGATGTTGGGGGGTAGGCGGGCGCGAGGGCGATGTAGACGCGGTGCTCGCCGAAGTGCAGGACAGTGCCATCCTCGGGGAAGGCGGAGCCGGCGAAGCAGTTCGCGTTGTCGTTGACGAAGTCGATGGAGCCGAACGTCGAGACGAGGCCGGAGGCGACTCGCTCGCCGAGACGGCTGCGGGATCCCTGGCGGAATGTGACTCCGGCTGCTGCCATCTGCCCCACGGTGGGCGCCAAATGACGTGGTGTGGAACACGGCATATGCCACGGGGTGGCTAAGATAGGGATGGGGGCAGCGTTCTGCAACATCGGCACCCGCAGGGATTGCGCCGGAGCGCGGACACGGGAAGTACCCAGGTTCGGAGCCCTCCCGGAGGAGGTAACACTCCTACTCCTGCTCGATCTCTCTATCAATGGTGGACACAGTACAGAGTTGCTCCTTGAGCTGTTCGGTGAGTGTTCCATGGCTCGGGTGTGGGGGGAAGAAGAATGAGGCGACCCCTTCTACTTGGGCACCAGACAGCCTTATATAGGCCTGGCTGTCCGGCTTACAGGCGGGGCCGGCTGGTCCGTGCCAGCCGGCCGGTATCGGCTACAGGGGTGTTTCTCCGTGACGCCGTATGTCCGCGGCACAGTGCGCTACGCTTCGCACAGTCGAACTCCATAGCCACGTAGGAGGTGTCGGGGTAGGTTTGTCGTCGTGGAGGGCTGACCGGTTGCGATGCCGGACCCCGCCGACCGGGCAGGCGGCGCCTAGGATCTTGTCGGGCGCGGGGCAGCGCTCCGTGTCTCCCGTCTGTCGAGGCTGCTGGGCACTGTGGGAGACGTAGGGCTAGGCCTCGCTTTAGCCCACGCCTGGGCGACGTGGAGGGCACACCGGGCACGGCCCCGGCACCATCCCAACATGGGCCCTTGTCTTCCGCTCGTCGTGGGAGCGCTTCAGCCGGTCATCCGGCTGGCGAGCAACCGAATCCGGCTGCAACCGTTGACCTTGGTCGCATAAGGCGGGCGATGCTTGTCGTTATCTGTTTGTCTCTGGGAACTGTGCTGATGACGAATCTACAGTTCCTCTTGCCCGCGCCGCTCGGCTGTGCTTCGACTGGCTAGGCGGAGTCCGGCTGCGCTCGGGGCAGACGGGCTCGGCTTAGCCGGACAGCTGGAGGCGGCCGGGCATTTGGATTTGCGTTTCACTCGGGATCTTCTGTGGGCCTTTGGGTACCTGGGTTTTATCCCCATGTCACCTATAGGATCCCAAGCTCCACTTTTTAATCTAGTCTCATCTACTAGGACCCCCAGATATTTCATTGGTAAGTCACCAACTTGGCAGGTGAAAATTTCCTCAAATTTTTTATTCTCTCTTGATCAACGCCTAGGCAATATACCTCACTTTTGTGAAAGTTTATTTTCAACCCCGACATCTGTTCAAAGAGGCACATAATGAATTTTAGATTTCTGGCTTGTTCAAAACTATCCTGAAGAAGGAGAATCGTATCGTCTGCATACTGCAGAATCGATACTCCTTTGTTGATCAAGTGGCAGGATAAACCACTTAATAAATCACATTACGTCGCTCTCTCTATCATAATTGCAAGCACATCCCCAGCAAGGTCGAAAAGCAAAGGGGAAAGTGGATCCCCTTGCCTAAGTCCTTGGTGAGTGCAGAAGTAAGGCCCCACCTCGCCATTTACTTTTATTCCTACTTTGCCACCTGAAACTATTTTTAACACTAAGTCATTAAATTTATGCGGGAAACCTTTCATTTCTAAGACCTGGAGAAGAAAAGGCCATTTGATTTTATCAAAGGCTTTTTCAAAATCGATCTTAAAGAGAATCCCAGCGTTTTTACTAATGTGAAGATCGTTTAGCACTTCGTGAAGCACCACCACACCCTCCATTATGAATCTGTTCTTAAGGAAGGCAGTCTGTGAAATCTTAACTACTTTAGAGATGACTGGGGTTAATCGATTCACTAACATTTTGGTGATGATTTTAAAGACTACATTCAGAAGACAGATGGGTCTGTATTTCTGAATTCTGTCTGCATCAACCCCTTTTGGAACCAAAGTAACCACCCCATAATTCAATCTATCAATATTAATTTTGTTATTCACAAAATCATTCACCAAGGCTACAAGATCCTGGTGGATTATTGGCCAAAAATGCTGATAAAAATCAGCATTGAAACCATCCGGACTGGCTGCCTTATTTTTTTCCATTCCAAAAACCGCATTCTTTAGATCTTCTAAGTTAAAGCAACCTATCAGGCTTTCTGCCTCCTCTGCGCTGATTTTATCCACACCCACAGTGTTTAGATGTATCTGGCACTGTTCAGATCTACCAAACAGTTTTTTGTAGAAATCGGTGATATACTTTTTCAAGTTATCTTGACCTTCTACAACACCCTCATCTTGATTTAGCCTGACTATTCTATTTTTCCTTCTTCTACCATTTGCCTTAGAGTGATAATATTTGGTGTTATTATCCCCTTCCAGCAACTCTTTTTCTCCTGATCTTTGTAGCCACTTGACTTTCTCCTCTTTAAGTATTTTATTAAGATGAACCTTACACTGTTGCAGATGATCCCAGTCATCTGTAGACAGTTCTCCAGATTCACTTAACTTGTCTAAACGATCAAATTCATCGGCTAAAAATTGCTTCTTCTTTCTAAAGTCACTTGCGAAATTTATATTCCAGCCTTTTAATTTTCTTCTCATGTTCTGGTACATTTTCATCCATATATCAAGACTTGAGCCATTTCCATAATCTAGTTTCCAGACTTTTTCTACAACATCTTTTAAATCATCTCTAAGGAACCAGACATTTTCAAACTTGAAAAGTCTTGGAACCTTAGCCACCTCTCCAGTTGATATTAATAATGGAGTGTGGTCTGACAGATCTCTTGTCATCGCCGTAACTGTGACTAAAGGAAATTTTTCCTCCCATGAAGGAGAGACTAACATTTGTCCAACAGCGCAAAAGTGGGGTCCTTTCGGTTGTTTGACCAGGTGTACTGTCTCCCGCTTAGCTGAATTTCTAATAATTCACCCTGAGAGATAATCGAATTAAAGAGTAAACTCCATCGATTAAGCCCTCCTGGTTTATTTCTATCTCTTATCCTTCTTGTAATATTAAAGTCACCTGCAATCACTATTGGAACTTTTGTTTGTTTAATGATATGCACAAGTTCCACTAGGAATTTAGCTTTTCCTGTGGGTTGCGCATCCCCATAAACAACAACAAGGTTCCAAGTGAAGTTCTCAAGTTTGCTATGTACCAAGAATCTAATAAAATACTCTCCTAACTCTTTTTCAAGAACATCCATAGTGCTCGAATTTACTCCCAACAAAATTCCACCCGATTTACCTTTTGCAAGTGTCCATGCCCAATTAAACATTGTATCTCCTCCGATAGACAAAAGTAAAGCTTCGGAGAAATCCTGCTTAATTGTTTCCTGAAGACCAATAAAATCTAGTTTATGCTTGTATGATGTTTCTTTAATAAAATCTCTTTTGCTTTTATCACCCACTCTCCTCGGATTCTAGATGAAGTCGTTTAACATTTTATCGTTTTTTTTCTCTCTCTCCTTCTCCTAACCATCGTTCTCACATGCGTCTTAACAGAATAAACCTCAGACGAGCGTTTATCTGCCAAGAGCCCTAAGAGCATAGTCATATTATCATTTAGTAAGTTAACACTCTCTAATTCTCCTTCCATTTCTTCCTTATTTAGTGTCAACAATTCTTTTAGAATTGTATCCACTTCATCAGGTTGAAGATAAGTATTCCCTGTTTCCTCAATTTCCACTATCTTTGCTTTTTTCCCCAAAGACCGCCATCCTGGCTTCTTCTTGTACACGAATCAGATCTAAATTATGCTCTACCATGCCAAGCGAGATTCCTAAGTCTACTCCAATCAATCTAGCAATGTCAATTAAAGTGCTATTGTCTGTGTTAAGAACGGAAGGGAAACTGTTTTTACCTTCCTCGTTTTCTAGAGTCTTAGCCTTGATAGTTATTCCTCTTTACATCACCGGAATGTCACCAGTGTTCTTTTCTGCCAGTCGACCACTGCACCTGATGACTTGTTCCTCCTGACTGTTGTTTTGAGATTCATTCTGCGAATTAAGAGTATCTTTGCCAACTAGGAAACCGTCAGTGCCGTAAGCCTTCACTTTGGTGCTGAAGCTGTCAGACTGTGAGGCATCCAAATCAGTGTCCTGTTCTGTATCTGAAAGATTCACTCTCTCCTCCCCCAATTTCTCTGTTTCCCCTTTCCCCATTTCAGTGTCTCCAGGTGCTCTAACATCTGGAGATCTGCTTGCGTTTTCTCAGATTGTGGGAATAAAGCTTTCCTGCCCTTTTTGCATTCATTCTGATGTCCACCTCATCTTGCTCTCTCAAATTCTCTGCTCTTTCAACCAGAGCCAGCAAAGTTCTGGTACTTGCCACAGTGTTTCCCCTGAGTTAATCAGCTGTCCTGACGGAGAAGGAGCAGCCTGATCATTGTTTTTCTGCCTTTTTGGGTCTCTTTCTTTCTCAACTTCTGGCTGACTGTCCATTACATCTTCAAAGTCTTGTAGGAACTCTTCTTCTGGTATATCCCACCCCAGCTCCACTATCTCTTCTAGCTGAAAATAAATCCTGTAGAAGTAGAGTTTTTTGGTGGTAAGCTGCGTCCACTTCGGGATTTTCAGGTGGTCCACCACTCCAACTTTCAGTCTCACTTGTCCAGTCTTCTTCATGTGTTCCATGTCGGCTTCCAAATGGACTCCCAGAGTGGAGCCAACCTCGCAAAGCCCATCGAAGTTCTTCAGAATCTTGGGGACTCCTTTCGCCTTAACCCAAACAGTTGTGAGTTTTCCAGATGCAAGTGACTCATAAGTCAGGGCTTATATTCACCAGGACATTGATTTTTTTCAGAGGCACCCAATCATATATCTCGGCTTCAGAAATCTTTGTTGCAGACGGAAACTCCACCAGGTAAGCTCCAGCAGCCACCTCCTTCGCCTTCCATGCCCATCTCCAAGGATAAGTACTAGCCAATCCTAGCTCCAGCTTTTCTGCAGACATCTGTTAATCTAGATCCTCCTTGATTTTGATCAGAGCAGTTGCTTTTCCTTTCTGACTAGAAGCAGATTCTTTTGCATGTTCCGCAACAAGCAACCTAATCCCTCTCCTCCAAAACCAACAAATGTTGCCACTGGCTTCCTCTGGTGAAGCCAAGCACACTTGGAGGAGATGTGTGATACTTTATCACAATTGACACACTTCACATCTTCTTTGCAATCTTTGAGTTGTGCTTCCCTGATTCTCCACAGCGCTGACATTGAAGTTTCTCTATACTTGTTTCAGCAGACGTACCCCCCACAGCTTCTTTCTGAACTGCAGTAGATCCCCCTCCTGAACTAGCAGTCGTCTTCGCAACGTACTGTAGTTCTTTCTGCTTGTTCAGTCCACTCGCTATTGGAATGCCAGATTCTGCAGACACCGACCTGTTCTTATTGTTGTTCTGACCAACAAAACCTCTCTGATTCCAATAGTTGCCTCTGTTCTGATTCTGATTTCCATAACTCTGACCTCTAAAATTGGGATTCTGAAAATTGGGGTTGAAATTCTGGCCTCTGTAGTTGTTGTTCTGATAGTTACCTTGGTGAAACTGTCTCTGAGGATGATTGTTGTTGAAGTTCTGGTTTGGCCCGTACCCGCCGCCGCCTCCGGGAGCCCCGCCTCCGCCATGGAAACCTGGTCCCTGACCGCCGCCGGTACCGCCCCCCCCCCTTCCTCCTTGCATCCTCTCAAGTTGCGGATGGGCGCCGCTCTCCTCCTGACCTAGCTCTCTCACTGTGCCTCACTAGTAGCGGAAGTCGAGCTCCAGAGATGAGCTAATAATGGAGATAAAAATCCAGCACGGTTTTGGGGATCCAACCTAAAAGGACTGGAAACCCTAGCCTGCCTAATCGCATCCCCATCGTCTCTTTGCAGAACCTCGAGCTGACTACCGGTAAGTCCAAATCTTTTCATTCATTTACTACACCTCAATTGTCTTCTAGGCTATTTAGCATTAGTATGGGAAGAAATGAAAAAGAAATTCTAGTTTCGGCAAATGCTTTGAAATATGTGGAGATTGACCGTTTAAAGGCATCCAGAGTGTGTCCAGTAGGCCAGTTGACACATTCCTAGATGAAGATGAGACGAATGCCACAGTCGATGTCGTTCAAACCAACTTGGCGGCTTCTCAGTGGACCCTTTGTTGCCGCAAAGCGTAGGACGGAGTGGAATGTGATGCTGGAGCGCCTGAAGTCTTCGTCTTCGAATCTGCACTTCCTCCTCAAGGCGCGTCATGGAGTTGGTTAATCTTTTTTTTTTTGAAACCGAAGGCAAAAGCTTTGCCTTATTCATTTATTAAGCAGAAGGTGCCTGGTTTATTAGTGGAAGAAACCGGACGAAAACCATACAACTAACACCACGGGGCAAAGCCCACACAACACCCACCCCACGGCCGGCCGGCCAGCAAGCCACCCTTGCCGGAGAGAAGAATCCGCAACTGCTATGGGAGGAGCAGGTACGGGACACTCCGACGTAGATGAAAGCGGCCACCGCGGGGAGCCTCGACGACGAACAGCACCGAGAGCAACCTTGTCGCCCACACGACACAAGGAGGGACGCCCTCGATGATGCAGAAAACTCGGAGCCGCCGCCCCGACATCCGACTCTCCATCACGCCCTACGCAAACCACCTGGACCACCTTCCGGGGCCGCCGCCCCGACGTGCCACCGCCCACACACGAGCCACGACGCCGCACGACTCGGCCACTCACAGCCCAAGCTGCACCAGGTAAGCCGCTCGCAGACCACGGCCGCCGTACCAACATCCGGGGCCGCCGCCCCGTCCTAAAAGGCAACCGCTGCTGCCGTAACCCCAGCAGCCCCGACAGCCTCGCCGCCAATACCCCCTTCCGGGACCGCCGTCCCGACATATCACCGCTCGCAACCGAGCCACGACGCCACACGAACCAGCCACCCGCAGCCCAAGCTGCCCAGGGGGAGCTGCTCGCAGACCACGGACATCGCACCAACATCCGGGGCCGCCGCCCCGGCCTAAAAGACAGCCGCTGTTGCCGCCGCCACACCAGCCTCGACACCCTCGCCGCCACCGCCCGCAACCACAGGTCCCTCCGGCCGGTCACACTTCAAGAACGATGCCCCCAAGGGGGAGCATGACGCAGGACGCCACCACCACCCGATCCCGAAAGATCTAGGGTTTCCCCCGAAGTGGCACGAGCAGAAGGCAAGCATCGCGTCTCGATGGTGCCTCCAAGAGGGAAACGGCGCCCGGAAGCGTCGGCACCGCCTGCGCCGGGAAAAACCCGCAGCAGAGCTTTCGCTCTACGACGACATCCCATGAGCCAGCCCGCGCAGCCGACCGGCCAGCCGCCGACCATCCCCGAGCCCCTGCCGCAGCCACCCCACCTCAGCCACGCCCCGCGCCGCAGCACGCGCCGACCACGCCGACAATCTCGAGCAAAATTCTTCTCCTCACACGCTCGGAGAAGACAAACCCCGCCGGCACGATTGCCGGCCTCCAGCACCCTGCTGCCACCGCCGCCGACCTGGGAAGAAGCCCGGCCACGACCACGCACCCTGGCTAGCACATCATCAGCGGGCCCGCCAGATCCAGATCCGGCCCGCCCGGCCCATCGTGCCAGCGCCGCACATCCGCGCCGCCTACCTGCCACCCACACGGCCAGGTCGACGGGATGCACCCCACCAGCCCGGAGCCGCCGCTCCGGCGTGCCCGCGCCGGCCCTTGCCGAACGAGAGAGAACCACCCCGCCAGCCAGTTGTTTGGCACGGGAGGCCGGCGGCAGCAGCGGCGAGGGGGGAGAGGAGGGAGAGGGGGCTGGTGGCGGTGCGGTCTTCCGCCTCCGGTGCCGCCCTGGGAGCGCGACACGGGAGGTTTTTTCTGGAGATCTGTGGCCGAGTTGGTTAATCTTCAAGTTAGTGATAGGTGGTGGTGGGAGCGGCAGTCTGTTCTCTTTGTTTTCTGTGTTTTGGCTGCGACTGAGAGTCTGTTCTCTCTGTTAGTTTTTGTTATTTTGCTGTCTTCGCGAACTGGCTACACCAGTGTTATGTATGACCTGAACTTGTGCTTTCAGTAAAAAGCAGGGCCATGGGCCTTTCTTCCAAAAACCAACTTGGCGGCTTCCGTAGAAGATTTGTTGCGGGGTATAATGGCGATGGAGAAATATTTCTTCCGATTTGAAAAATTAATATTAAGGATGGATCACAAATTAGATTTTGGTAGGGAAAATGGTTGGGAAATACCACTTTTCGGGACCAGTATCCAATTCTATATAATATTGTCGTCATAAAAGTGATACAATAGCCACAATTATGATGTCATCGCCGCCGAATGTGTCGTTTAGGCGAGATTTGGTCGGACCTAAACTTGCGGCATGGAGTGTCTTGCTAGTACGGCTGACTTTGTTACAGATGTTGCATGGGCCTGGCGAAATTCGCTGGAGTCAACGTGAAAATGGAAAATTCGGTGTGGACTCCATGTATACAGCTTTGGTTCATTCTCAGATACCGGTCGATAATAACAAAAAAATTGGAAAATAGATACCACTAAAGCTAAAAATATGTGTGGTATATTCGTCGAGGTGTTATTTTAATCAAGGGTAATCTTGTTAAACGTAATTGGCACAGACGTAAAAAGTGTGTTCTCTCCTCGGGACGAAACGATCAAACACTTATTCTTCGATTGCAAGTTTGTCCGTTCTATTTGGACAACCATCCGAATAGTTTCGAATTTGTATCCTCCACGATCAGTTGCGAATATTTTCGACAATTGGTTACATGGTGTTGAGCACATGTTTAGAATGCTAATTAGGGTGGGGGCGCCGTTTTATGGTCGCTCTGGCTGAATAGAATGACAAGGTTTTTTCGATAATTTTTTTCTCTCATGCAGGTAATCTACCAATGCACCAATTTACTCTATGCGTGGTCCACGTTACAACGCGTGGAAAATCGAGACCTTTATAAAGGTGTCTGTACAACTAAAAAACACGGCGAGGGATATTGACATGGATGGTCGCGTAATTTTCGGATTGGCCCCTAGTGACATAGGCGATACAGAGCTACTAGCTTGTTATTTGTCTGTGTATTTTTATTTTATTTTCAGTATGTTATGAGTGCGGCTGTGTGCATTCTAATTATGTAGAGTACGGGTGTAATGATTAAACCTGGCCATTGTAAAAAAAAGTTCTTTCTGAGTTGAAATGCACATTTTACTACGATGTAGGCCGGACAGATCGACCAGCTGGATCGACCATGCTGCTAATGTGCGGCCCAAACTAGCCCAGCCCATACAACCCAATCACCCTCAAACTTCCACGATACACGGGCTTTAAGCCCAGACGTTTACTCGGACTGGGCCCGTTCGTCTTACCCAAAAACCTCTTCAGCGTCGCAGAAACCTGCAGATCCAGTGATCCGTGTCGATCGCATCGCTGGAACAAGTCAGAAGTCGCTGCTCCAACTGTCAGAACTCCTCCGACCGCTCCCTTCCCGCCACTTCCTCGCCCTTCCACTGTTCCGCACCACGCACGCACCGTATAAAAACCCGAGCTCCATCACTGAATCCTTAACACTCTCAGTGATCCTACGCGGTCGACACTCCATCCATAATGGCTCCTCCTCGCAAGGCAACCTCGCTGATCGCGCTCACCGTCGTCGGCGCCCTCCTCGTCGTCGTGCCGGCGCCGGCCGCCTCTCAGGCCACCGTCCCCGCGCCGCCTATCGACATTCTCAAGATCCTCTCCGGCTTCCCGGAGTTCGGCGCCTTCACCTCCATGGTCAACGACACCGGCCTGGCCCTCTCCATCAACGCCCAGAAGAAGGTCACCGTGCTCGCCGCAAACGACACCAGCCTCCCCGTCGCCGCGCTCCGCCGCCTCCCGAACCAGCTCCTCGGCGACCTCCTCGCGCTCCACGTCGTCCTCGACTACCTCGACCCGGCCAAGCTCGACGCGCTGCGCCTCGGCCGCACGGGCAAGGGCTCCGTCGTCAGGACCCTCCTCCCGGGGAAACAGGCCAAGCTCCTCCGCGTCTCCGGCGGTGTCAACGGCAGCATCACCTTCTCCTACGCCGGCCCCGTTGGCAGCGGCCGGCCGCCGCTGAACGCGACCCTCGTCAGAGTCGTCACGGCGCAGAACTTCAGCGTCATGGTGCTCCAGGTGGACGGCCTCGTCCTCCCCGCGATGATGCCGGCCACCGTCGCCGCCCCCTTCGACGTCACAACGATCCTCGCCGCCTTCCCCGAGTTCGGCGCCTTCTCCGCCCTGCTCCGCCAGACCGGCCTCGCCCGCGCCATCAACGCCCACCCGATCGTCACCGTCCTCGCTGTTAACAACACCGACTTCGCCGGCGCGCTCCGCGGGATCCCGCCCAGGTCGACCGCCGACGTCCTCGCGCTCCACGCCGTCCTCGACTACCTCGACATGGAGCGCCTCGACGCGCTGCGCCAGGGCCGCACGGGCGACGGATCCATCGTCACCACCATGCTCCAGGGGACGGGAGCCGGCGCGCGGGGCCGTGGCGCCGGGTTCGTCCGCGTCTCCGGTGGCAACGACGGCCGGATCACGTTCGCCTCCGCGGCGCCGGGAGGCGGCGGTCCGCGCAACGCCACGCTCGTCAAGGTCGTCACCAGGCAGGCGTTCAGCGTGATCGTGCTCCAGGTGAGCGGCCTCATCGTCCCGCCAGGCCTCGTCGTTGCGCCCGCACCCGGACCACAGAAGCCGAGATACAAGCACATGTCGCTGCCCCCGACCCCCGGGCCAGCGCCGGCGTACTCGCCGGTCATGCCGGAGCCTGAACCGGTTGTAGCGGGCTCCACGCCGCCGCCATCGGCTGTCATCCCGATACCGAGCGTTCACGGCGGAGTTGCGGCCAAGATACCAGAGGCCGCTGCAGGTCGCCTGGCGGCGGCGGGGAGCTGGTGGAGCGGTGCCGGTGCGGCATTCGGGATCATGGCCTGCCTGCTCGGGAGTTTGTAATAACTAGGAGGATTTTTGCTAGGGAGATATTTTTTATTTTTTGAGATAAGCTAGGGTGCTGTTTGGTTTAGCTTTGATTCATTTTATCATTTCTCTTTCTTGTTCCGTTGTTAGTTTGTAACGGACAGCAAGTTTGTGGTTTTCTATTTGGTTAGAGAATATATTTGGCACATCATGGAATGTGTTTATGCGATGAATCGATGATCCATTTTGTGTTACTTTTTTGTGCTGACGAAAGATGAAATGGTGATGGACTTCACATTTCTGAAGACAAACAAGTGAATTAGTTTGTAATAATGGTGTGTTCGCAACAAATTGACCATGAGTTCATGAATGTGTTTGCTTTTAAATGATAACCGCATGGGCGGGTCTTCACGCTGGGCATGATCGGGAAGGATTGGCGTTGATGCACCGGAGAGGAAGGCGATGGGTGAAGCTGGCACTTGGTCGGTCACTTGCAGCTCTGCTTGCTGCTCCTACTAATAACACAGATCGTGCGGAAAATCAACTCCACCACTATGTTGCCCCCCCCCCCCCCCCCCCCCCCCTACTATCTCTGCCGTCCGTTGCTGTGAGATCGTAGGGCTGTCTTTTTTGTCAAAGTTTCACACGCATTTGCAGTTTAGTACCCAGAGAAATCGCAAATCAACCAAAAGTCACCGTACTATCTCTGCCATCTTTGACTCTAGATCGAAACACTCTCCAGTCACCGTACAGTTTTCAAAAAATATTCTACCATTTGTTTTTCTCACAAAAAATTTATTTTTATATTGAGTGTTTCACAAATTTCAATTCACATAAAATTAAACATTTTTTCATAGAATTCTAAAAACATTATAGATTTAACAAAGTTTCACCAATTGTTCATAAAAAATATCACACTTTCACGTAAGATTTTTCGCGAGAATATTCAACAATTTTTTTCTGTAACAATGTCATATAATTTATTTCCAAAAAAACAACATTTTTTTCGCAAATAATTTTTGGTAAAGATCTTTTCTCAAGATTTTATTTCAGAAAATATTCGTACAAGTTTCAAAAGTATGGTATTTTCATATATTTCGTTCATGTTCCATCCCAGATTTGAAATTTATGGTTTTTTATCGGAAGACTAGCCTGGAGATTAATTTAACGAAATGATTGTTGTATTTTTTGTAGGAGGTTAAATCCGAAGACTAGTTTTTGTAGGAAATAAAAAAAAGATTTTCAATCATAGAAAAATGATCATAATATTTTCAACTTCATTTTTTATTTCAAACAATTTTTGTCTCAACAATTTTATACAAAACAAAATAAAGATTTTTAACACTGGAAAAAATGATTCATAATTTTTTCATAACCAATTCACACTGGATTTGTACAAGTTTCAATACATATTCATTACAGAACTGAGTCACAAACAAATTTGACAGAAAACGGACATAATATACATAACTGTTGAATCTACTTTATTTCCAACGAATTTACAATATATTTGTACAACTAATCTTAAACAGGAGCTACAATATATCTTCCACATGACCTGCAATTATACAGGATTTTTCTGATACACATATAATTTCTTATCAAAAGATAATTCAACATTTTCCACAGATTTTTCAGGATTTCATGTTTCGTTTCACTATTTTTCTGTGAACATTCAATTCACAGAATATTCAACAGATTTTTCACACAAAATTCAAGCAATAATATTCAACAATCTTTCATTCATACTTCTTCAAATAATTATACAAGGAACAAGATTATTACATTCATTCATATTCACAGATTAGCAATATTTGTTCTCTGTTTCAATCCAGTTTAATCACGGATTTGCTGCAATTTAACGAATTTTATGCACAGACCATCAAGAACAGAACCTAACAATAAGAAAACATCATAATTCACAGATTAGCAAGATTTGTTCTCTATGCAATCCAGTTTCATCACAGATTTGCTGCAACTTTCACGAATTTCATGTACAGAACATCAAGAACAGAACCTTACAATAAGCAAAATTCATAATTCACAGATTAGCAAGATTTGTTCTCTGATTGAATCCAGTTTCATCGTAGATTTGCTGCAACTTTCACGTATTTTATGCAAAAAACATCAAGAACAGAACCTAACAATAAGAAAAACGAAAAAAGAACCAAATCAAAAATAGAAAGAAAAGAAAACACCCCCGGGACAGGTGGAGGGGCGACCTTCTCCTAGCAGAAGGTGGATTATACTTGGTCTCATGCATTTTATTGAACTTTAGAGATCCAGACAACCATATATATTCATTTGGAAATTCATATAACAAGATTCCTTCAGAAAACACACAGATCTAACAGAGACAAAACTGATTCAATCCAGTTTCACCAAAGATTAGCAAGTCCTGTACATGTTTTTTCCTTACATCAGATCCTCACGAGTCATATGCACAGAACCAAACAATAATCAACAAAACAAAAGCCCGAATATCAGAGAAGAAACACAAGGGATTGACACCAGTTCCATCTCACCGTGGGGTTGGACGAAAAAAGAAAGAACAATCAGAAGCAGGCGAGCAAGAAGCCGTCGAGGCCATGGCGGAGGCCATTGCGGGATCCGGCAGTGGAGGGTCGACGCCGATCTAAAGTCGATCTCTCCTCTTGTCAAGATAAAAACAAAATCGACAACAGAATAGAGAAGAAAATAAATATTACGATTTTGACATATCTAGATCGAAGGCACAAATCAAATCTTTAATTACAAAAGAAAAAGATCCAGACCAGAAATTATATGAAGAAAAATAAGAGATCGAATCAAGACACAAGAGAGAATCAACATATATGCATACAAGTTCAGAAAAAGAAAAAAAATAGCAAGATCCAACCAAGTCCCACGAGACAAGTTGAAAGACCAATACAGAATAAAAACAAAAATCCACCGAGAAAATAGACATGAGATCTGTACCAGCAAAATAAAAAAAGGAGTAGAAACAAATCACGAAATCGACGGCTACGATAATACGGGGGACCAACATAGTGGTGGGAAATCCCTATTGCAGATCGTGATGGTGATAACATAGAGGATGATTTGTACTGAACTTTGCTGCTTTTCGAATCTGGTTAGATTTTTTTTTGATAACCGCCTCGAATCTGCTTAGATAGAATTAGTTATTCCCTCCGTTACTAAATATATTCCCTCCGTTCCTTGTTATATGGTGTATAATTTTTCTTAAAAAGTCAAACTTGACTATCTTTGACCATGATTTTAGAAAAAACTATCAATATTTGAAATACTAATAAAATAAAATATATAAATATATTTCATGATGAATTTAATGGTTCTAATTTGATATTGTAATTGCTAATAATATTTTCCATAAATCTTGGTCAAAGATAGTCAAGTTTGACTTTTTAGAAAAAAATATACACCTTATAGAATGGAGGGAGTAACATGTTTTAGGTATTTCACATGCTGACTAGATGCAGACTGACATGAGTGAACATACACACTAAAACATGTGTAGATACATGTTGATAAATATGAATCTGGAAAATAGCTAAAACATCTTATATTTGAAAACGGATGGAGTAGTTTTTTAGGGCTTGCCGTCTCTTCGGCCCCCAGATGCAGCCCTGGGAGGGCTGATGTAATAGAAGGTTCCTTAGGGCATGTACAATGGTAGAGAAGGCTGATCTTCTCTTAGCCCTCCACGTCACTTAGAGAAGGCAATAAATAGTAGTCGTACAATGCGTTATCTCTTATTGTCATCTCTAGCAATTAATGAGAACTAAATAAATTTGGAAAGAAATTATGTTAATAAGGGAGAGCATATGGTACAATGGACAAAATAGTTTTCTCTTAATTTTTAAGAGATCATCCCTAGCTAAGGGAAGACAACCCTCTCTCTCTTGATTCTCTTCCCTCCAACTAAGCAAATATCCGACGTGGCATCTCTAAGTGAAGACTTACGTCACCGTATTGTACATACCCTTAGTGCTGAGCCTGGTTACTGTCGTAGTGTAGTTTTTTTTTAACTGACTGTCGTAATGTAGTTGGTTTAGTGTAGTTGGTTTTTGTTTTGCTTGTACTGATTATCTCTGTTGAACGCACTAGGCCGTGCTAGAGGTTTTCTTTACCTTTCTGCGTATGGATGCTTCCAGCTTTCGATGGTGTTGTGTTATCAGTTTTAAACTGGAATCCGGACATGCTTTTGAGGATCCTATGGAGAGAAAATAAAGGATAACCTCATTCCAGATCGGAAGATCCATCATGAGTATGACAAGTGGCGATAGATCAAGACAGGATATCCCTCATACCAAACGAGTCAGATATGATTGGGTCCATTCGCCATACAATTTCTGAAGAAATGACATACTTCTAACATTCAGCGGAATGATAGCACAATCCAGATGAACAAAAACTGAAAAGTTTGGTCACCAGCCCAACCAAACATCTAGATAGGCAAGGGAGCAGACAAATTGTGCATCCTGCATCAATGAGGATTACATCTGAAACGGGCTAGGTTTATCACGTTCATGTCACAAGCGTACTGCATAAACCTCAAGCAGCAGCCCACGTCTTCTCACTCCGCATCCTCTATCTCGGTATCCTCTGGAACGCCGCGCATATACATAACGTTGTTACACCTGATGATTGAGGAACCAACACACCATTAGGGACAACTGGGTACGATAAACATAACAGTTTGATCAAGGGATATATGTTTAGTGTGTACACGCGTAAGATGGACTCGGCAATAAATTACATGGTACACATGTTCATTCTATTTCATCCAACTACAGTAAAGCTTAGAACACACAGTGGTAGCATGCATCCTTCAGCAGGGATACCTCGTCAAGTACAAAAGTATGCAGCATTATTTTACACAGGAAGGTTAACAAGATGATAAAATTGTTACCTTATCAGTATCTCTCCAAGGTTTCCAGAGAATTGCCCATCAATGTACTCCTCTGTACTAGCAAGCTGCAAGCAGTAGACAAGGCAGTAAGAAAACTAAACGTGTTGACCCATCACTAAGATAACAGCTCTAATTATGCAGTTGAATAAAACGAAAGTAATACCTGCAGATTCATGTAGGAGTCCACAGAGACAAGGTACCCTGGGGAATGAAAACGTTGTTAGTATTTAGGCAAGGGGATTCTGAAAAACAACATACATCACAAGGAAATTAAAAAAGTGCATATGTTACCTTTGTACTCCATACCCCACTTCAGTTTAACAATAACAGGCTTCCCTGTCAGGTTGTTTAGGAAAGGCTTCGGGTTAACTGGTACAGTGGCCTACACGAAGTAAAAATACATTAGGAAGTGAACCACGAGGCCACGTTTCACCATCAATGGAAAGATGTGACAAATGAACATTCCATTATTTTGACTTCTTTCTTATCCGTAAATTCAGTTTATCAACTGTGCGATCGTATGCCAACATGAAATGGTAAGTGGCATACAATTCTAAAAGAGACATGGGAGATTTTCGTTCGGCTTAAATTATATATCATAATACACATCTTGATCTATTTACACTTTTACAGTAAAAGTAAGATATTCTAAATAAAGTGTCCATACGTAATCATGTTTGTTTTGCAACTATAGCAGCTAAATAACAATTATGAATGCTCAAACAACCTCATTAGCAAACTTAAATATCTGAAGATTGATATCCCTATAAACTTCATGATTTAAGTACAAAATTGTGGCAAACAGTGTTGTGCTTAATCAAAAGTCAAGTCTGGTTGTGTCTTTGGATTGTGCAAACCAAGCTACACGACTGGTATTTGGAAATTACAAGCCAATGATATCACTTGGGTCATTGATAAGGTAATGATGACCGAAATCACAATCACAGGAAATAGCAAATCAGCAGCCATAACAACAAAAGGACATGCAGTGAGATTCCTAACGCAAAATCATTGTCAGGAAATGCAACAATATCATCAACAGAGAATTGCCAAGGTGACATTACAGATGTTGCACCAACATGGTTACACGAGGATTCACCACTTTAGAATAATTCACAACACAGGTATAATACGTAATCTATTGTTCTGAGAACATATCTAGTGCTACCACACATTTGAGTGCTACTTTCTCCCATTGTTCTGTATGTTAATGGCTTAATGCTAAACTGAAACAACATAAACTGCAAACATGGGAAGTGAGTGCAAAATATGACCGTCGGCAGTGCAAAATATGATCTTCATGGAGAGGTGAAGATCATTTGTTGCAACTATACCACATAAGTATGTAAAATCTTAGTCTTAAAAGAGAATAGAAGGGTATTTTTTTCCCATTACCCCTTCTAAAGATTCATTTCAGAGCGGAGATAGATCATTCCCTTCCCATGTGATGGATTTTTTTTCCATACAACCACCGATAACAGGGTCGGCTTCCACTATCATCAAGATAACGGAACAAAAAAAAAGATAAGTTCACAGGTGTACGTTCGAAGTTCGAAAAAAGTAAAGAGTAGACTAAAGGACTACTCGCCCCCCAGGACGCACCGCAGCTGCTAGTGTTCTTCATGGAGGGAGTACTACAAACTACAAAGCGAAATCAAAGCAAACGTAACACCTCAGGACATCTAGGCAACATCCATGTGCTGGGTTGTATGAACTCAAGATTCATATTCTACTCGTACTTCTTAATGAAAAGACAGAGCATCAGCGAGTTCCTAGCAAAAGGTTTATATCAAACACTCGATGTTAAGAAGCTCCATTATACTTCAATGACAAGCAGTTGTGTTGGAGACATTACAGATGTTGCACCAAGCCACCAACATGGACACCCAACACGAGGATTCGCCACTTTAGAATAATTGACAACACGGGTATAATACATAATCTATTGTTCTGAGAACATATCTACTGCTACCACACATTTGAGTGCTACTGGTACCTTCTCCCATTGTTCTGTGTGTTAATGGCTTAATGCTAAACTGAAACAATATAAGCTGCAAACATGGGAAGTGGGTCCGAAATATGACCGTCGGCAGTACTCCAATGAATGAAAGGCTAGGGTTTCAAAGGAGATTTGCCGTAAAATATAAACCAACTTGTCCAATCTGCAACCCACAAACTTCTCCAAGCTACATCAGCACAACAACCTAGCGCCCAAGTGGGAACTTTTCTTCAGTTCGTCCCAGTCTGTACCCACTAGCTTCGCGGATTTCGGAGACAATGGTGCGTAAGGACGGAGAGGACAGGTAACTCACCATGGCTAGGGTAGGGCCCGCGTAGATCTCCTGAAACTCGAGAGGAAGGTCGAAGAGGACGCGGCGTCCGTCTATCCGGTAGCGGCGGCGGTTGGTTTGGCAGCCGGTCGTAGGAGAACTGGAGAAGCTAGGTCGCCGTCGCTGGGAGCGAGAGGGCGGAGGCGCGGAGCAGGGGCCGGCGTCTGGGTCTGCGAGAGCACAGGGAGAGATGGGGCTTTTCACCGCCTTTGGCAGAGAATTGGACCTGCTTCGCCTGAATCATTTCCTATTCTGCTGCATTCGGTGGAGGCCCATTAACAGTTCTTTTTTACTACCTTTTATCTTTTCTAAACGCAAAAAATATATTCACTTTTATAAATACCTTAATTATGCATTGATTGTGCATGGATATGTCTTGGTGATAAATCACTAGAGATTTCATCGCTCGCTGATAGGGGTGCACCCTCACCCTGAGAAAGTATCAGGTGGAAACCAACTTTCAGTAGAAACCGGTGAAAATCACGAAAAAATAATGTTTAAAATTCTATTAGATTCTTAAAAAAAGTATTATGTTTGGAAGGTGGATTTCTATAGGCATGTAAATTTACAATTTGAAACTCAAAATTATTTAGAAGCTAAAAATGACAAATTCTGTAATGAATAGTAAGAATTCATTGCAGAATTTTTCTTTTTCATATCTCCTAAACAATTTTGATTTTATATTTGAAAATATATAGGTATATAAAACTCTACCTTTTCAAGTATTGCATTTTTGTTAAGAATTTTTTAGAGCTTTAAATATGATTTTGTTTCGTGGTTTTCACCATTTCCATCGAAAGTTGGTTTCCACCGGATACTTTCCCTCCTCCCCTAGTCATGGCTTCACCCTAGAAGTAAATTTAAATTTATCTTGAGTTTCATTCAAAGTCAACCGTTTAACTTGTTCCATCCGTCAAAAGGCAACCAGCAAAAAAATCCCCTGTGTCGCTCCTCCCAAGGCGACCTGGGTGGAAAACTAAGGTGTCGCCACAGCCGTTCCCTAACTCCCCGCCTCCCCTTGCCGTGCAAAGCCTAGGCGTCGTCAAGCAAAGCCTAGGCGGCATCGGCGGCGCTGTTTTCGGGCGCGGTGGCGAGTATCTTGCGTGGAGATGCGGCTTGTGTTGGGGCGACGACTCTCCCTGGTGCTAGGGTGAGATGGTCGGCGCGATGCTAGATACAGATGGTCGTCCTTAGGGGCAGCAGTGGTGGCAGTTTTGGCTGGAAACTGTGGCTGCACGAGGCGGCACGGAGTGCCTGCGTTGCCGGTCTGTGCGGTTTGCACTGTGCAGTTTGGGTTGCGGGTTGCTGGGGCGTGCGGTGTTGCGGTTCGAGCACGAGCAAGGGTATGTCGGACGACCGCCCCGGAAGGTGGTGTTGGTGGTTCGCTCGGTGTGACGGGTCAGCTGGATGTCGGGGCGGCGGTCCCCGAATTTTGGCAGTGTTGAGGGCGTCGATCTCGAGTCGTGCGGGCGACGAGGTTGCCCTCGATATTGTGTCGCCGGCGTTGTGCTGACGCGGCTCTCGTGGAGGGTTGGCTTCTTTATCTTTGTCGGTGTGTCACGTGCTTGCTCCTCCGATAGCAGTCACGACATCTTCTCTTCGGCTTTGGTGGGAGCTCATCCGATCTTAGTGGAGTGGTGTTTGGGCTTTGCCCTGTTTGTGTTGGTGTTCTTGTGGGCTAGGCCCGGTGGTATCGGTTTTTGCCCGATTTTTATTTAATTAACCGGACAATGCTCTCTTCTTAATCAATAGAATAGGCAAATCTTTTACCTCCTTCTAAAAGAAAGTCAACCACCTCTTACAAAATAGTCAATCCTCTACAAAGTTTTTCTCCTCTCTCTCTCTCTCTCCCAAGCTAGTTTATTATCTTCCCGAGCTCCCTAGGTATTGCATTATAGGTAGAAGTACCTCTAATACATGCATCGTATTTAAGTGCATTGACGGTTACATAGTAAATTTTAGAGAATAGTAAGTTTACACAGTTTCTCGCAGGTTCGAGACTCATTATTTATCGAAATTTGCTACAACTATCCGTTACACTTGAGGGTTATTAGTATCAATGTATTATATGCTCGAAACTTGTCGACCATTTAGGGATAATTGATTAATTTGTGAAGATGTGTCATAGTGCAATATGAGGAAGTCATTTTGAGTCTTCACCGAGCGCGATTAGGAGAAGTATTCCAACTTGAGACAAGTATGAACGTTAACATTAAACTCAAGTGGAATGTCCTAGATCTTCCTAATTTTACGGGTCTCAAGACGTGCTTGGAAGAGACCGGGTTATTGTTTTGATTGCCGTACTACTATCATATGAGTAGTCTGAACACGTCGTTTGTAGAGTGATTAAGGCTTTGCATATTTAGCCTGAACATTTAAAAAATAGGGCATATAGCTCGGTCAATGTCAAGAAACAGGTTCCCTTGAGAAAATCCCTCAAAAAGATGTCAAGAAACAGGGATAGCATGAAAGCACAGAGTATGAAATACTCACTCCGTCCAAAAATAAGTGTCTTTAATTTGTCCAAATATGAATGTATGTAGATGTGTTTCATATATAGATACATTCATATTTAAGCAAATTTAATATTCTTATTTTGTGACGGAGTGAGTATTTTCATGTGTTATTAGCCACCAAGATGGACACTATAGTTCGTGTCCCCTCCTTCCATCCCGAAGCTGCCGAAAGCTCCATCTCCGTGAGAATGTATAAACGGACGAGCTGTCAAAGGAGCATAGCTCTCGGTTTATTAATCAAGGAAACCAAAAGGTTAGAGAAGTTCAAGGCTTCCAGCCATCATCCAGAACAAGAAAATGAAGCCAATCCAAACCGGTTGACTTCTAATGACAGCAACTTTTCCGTTTCAAAAAGAAAAGATTACAGCAGCGTCGAAAGCAACTACAGCCTGTATACATCCACACAAAACAGAATAACAAAACAGAGTCTCACGTGTTGTGCGTATACGGATCTGGTCACGCATCGGCCTGCATCAATGGCGCATATTTAACACTTCAGACGCTATCCGAGACAGTTTGCGCGAAGGAGCAAGCAAGCAAGCAGAGAAGCATTCGGAACTCCGTGAGTGCAAGTCGTGAGCAGGGACGAACAGGTCCTAAAAACGCACGCGCGTTCCACCTTTCCCGCCTCCATGAATAAAGCCATTTGAAATGGTCAGCCAGAATTTTAGTTCAGTATTTTATAGGATCTGTAGAGCATTGCAGAAGAGAGTAGAGAGAGAGAAAAAACACGGGTCGTTCCCCCGCGTCGCTCCCGTGGGCGACGGGGGAACCCTAGCAGCCGCCGGCGCCCCGAGCTCTCCCCAGCCTCCTTCCTCCCCTCGCCGCCGCCGGACAGCGTCGCCGGCCGCGGGCCGGGCGCTGGCGGCGGCGGGGTCCCTCCTACTCTCTCGCGCGGGGTCTCGGCGCGGGCCGTGGACGTCGACGGGGGTGTCCCGTTGGGCAGGGGCGTGGCGCGCGGCCGTCCCGGCGGCGGCGTGGTGACCTGCAGGTCTCAAGCGGGCTCGGGTGGCGGCGGCGCTTCGGCGACGGCGAGCTCTTGGGTGGCGCAGCAACCTTAGCCCGGTGGTCGGCCCTCAAGGCCACGGCGGTGACTTTGCGGAGGACGACGGCCTGGCGGCGGGGCTCAACGACGGCAACAGTGGGGACAGCACGGACGAGGGAGACGGGTTGACTCGGGACCTGCCGTGGCCGGTGCTGCTCGGCCCAGATCTGGCCCCACCGGGCCCGATCTGAGTTCTACGGGCCCTGGCTGGTGTGCTCATCCGGGAGTCGCTCCGCAGATGACATCGGTGACCTTGGCGCTGCAGCGCGGCGGCAGAGCTAGTCGGGCCTGATCTGGGCCTCCTGGGCTGATCTGGGCCTGACCGGCACTGCTGCTGCGTCCGGTCGGCGACCGCCTCGGACGGTGGAGGACGACAGGTCTCCTCCTAAGGGTTACCGGTGTCGACTTTGTGGGCCTGGCTCCATCACTGGACTCACTCAACCGCCTTGTTGACCCCACGACTTGATGGTTCCTCGAGCTGAGGTTGCGGATGCCGGGGCGGCGGCCCTGGAAGGCGGTCTGCACGGGCGTCTCTACGGCGAGCGACGTGACAGCGGTGATGGTTCTCTCCTTGGACCGTGTGGACGGCGAGGAGCGAGCGACGGGGGGAACCTGGCGTTGGTGGCAGCAACTCCCATATCGTGTTCTGGAGATCCTACTCGGGGCTAATGGGCGATTCGACTGTGCGGATGTTGTGCGTAGGTTTTTTCGAGCGAAAGCTCTGCGTTCCGGCGCCAATGGCGGCGATGCATGCGGGTATCGTTACCCTCTTGGGGGCGTCATTGTGGCTACCCTCGCCGCTTCAGGGCTCCGGGTGAAAACCTTTGACCTTCGGTCTCGATGTCGGCGGCGTGCTACGTCGTTACCCTCTTGGGGGCGTCATCGTGGAGCCACACCCCTCGGAGTCGTTCCGGTGACATCGGTGGCAAGTTTGGATCTCCATGATTTTTCTTTTTGCTATCTTTGATCTGCTTTGTAAGAGGTTCCCTCATCACTTTGTATCGGTTCGGCCGTTGGGCTTTATTTATAAAGCGGGGCGAAAGCCTGTTTCGAGAGAAATGGTCAGAAAAATGCAAAGTTAATTAGGGCAAGTATGCAAGCCCAAAAGCTTGGGAGGGCTTGGAATCCTCAATCTTAGGAAGTTTGCCGCGGCTCTTCGTCTTCGATGACTTTGGTTCGAGTGGGATGAGGAACCCAAGCCGTGGGTAGGTTTGGGAATCCTTGCACCCAAATGATGTCAACATGTTTGCGTCGGCAACTAAGGTGGAAGTGGGCAATGGAGATAAAGCTAGCTTTTGAAGCTCTCCGTGGCTTGATGGAATGCGGCCCAAGGATTTGGCTCCTCTCATTTTTTACCTCTCCAAGAAAAAAGTGTGCTCGGTTCGCAAGGGATTGGAGAATGACTTTTTGGTCTCACAAATAAATACACAAGATGGCCTCACCGTAGAGCATATATCCCAATTTGTCAACCTTTGGAGAGTGCTTCATGATGTCCAACTTGATCCGGAAACCCCGGACAAAATCACTTGGAAATTCACCATGAATGGGAAATACTCGTCATTCTCGGCCTACAACATGCAATTTTTGGTTCAAGAAAACTCCATGATGCCCACCTTGGTTTGGAAGCCGTGGGCGCCTCCCAAATGCAAAATCTTCTCGTGGTTGATTCTACAAAACCGGGTATGGACGACGGATAGGCTAGAACGAAGGGGATGGCAAAATTGTGGGCAATGCAAACTTTGCAACCATGCGCAAGAAACAACGACACACCTCTTCTTTAAATGCCGGTTCACTAAAAGGATTTGGTCCTCTTTGAAAGCTTGGCTTGGGCTCCATGATCTTGACCCATCAGCGTGGGATACTCTACAAAATGTGAAAGAATGGTGGACTAACGTCATTCACAAAAGAGGAGCCAATCCGAAGGCTGTAGCATCGCTTGCTATGCTTGTCTCATGGGAAATTTGGTTGGAGAGGAACGCCCAGTCTTTCAAAACAAGTCGACCACCGCTCCTATGCTTATTCAAAAGATCAAAGATGAGGCGGTTATGTGGTCTAACGCTGGTGCCAAAGTGTTGTGTAATGTAATGCCGCGAGAGTAGACTTTATTTGTTGCCTTCGCCCACTTGTGGGCAAGGCTTGGCTTGTAATACATCTAAAAAACTTCTCTCTTAATTAATGAAAATGACAAATCTTTTGCCTAGTTTCAAAACAAAACAAAAACAGCCCAGTGCTAGCTGCTAAGCTGCAACGTGTTTGGTTTTTTTTTTTTTTTTGTGAAGAAGAAGAAGAAACGTGTTAGGCAATGGGAAGGAGAGATGATGCATGTTTATTGTTCCAGGCCAGGCCAGACAAGACAAGCCACCACGAAATTAAGGCTGAACGTCGACCTGTCTTGCATTGCTAATTCTCAGGTGACGAACTGTACCCTGCCGATCAATGGTGACACTACTAACCTGCCACTTAGCAAAACTGGTTATTACGACCTCAGTGTCGTGTACCCAGGCCGTACAGGACGTGGTAGCGGTAAGCCAAACCAGCGGCCGGCTCTCCCGTCATCTGAAGAAGAAGTCTGACGATGCACTCTACGAGCTGGAGCCTGGAGTACGTGCGGATGCCACTCGTGGCCGCTGCCCAACAACCCCGGACGGACGAACTAGTGGGTTGCTTTGCTCCGGGCGTGGACGGCCACACCCGCGCACCGCCGCCACTCTACGCCGCCCTACCCACTCACCCTTCGGCGGTGGCATATGATGCCCATCCATCCACCCACGGTCACCTGCCGGAGCAGCGGCCAGCCACCCAACGTTTCCCTCCTACTCCCGTGTCGCCGACCCACCCATCCGCCGGAGCATGGTTGCTCAAACGGTTGGACGGACAGCCAGACACAGCCTAGACAGGGGAGAGTAAATTTGTTTACCTAAACATGGTAACCAAACACTCCCCATACGTCTGGGGTGTTCGGCACACCCCAAACTCATCCCATATACGGTTGGGTTTGGGAGAGTTTGAGAGTGTTCGAACATGTCCGACCAATCCGCCATGTAGGACGCGGTCAACCCCAAACTAATTTATCTCTTTCTTTACTCTTTCTTTTGTCTTTCTCTCTCCATCCCCACCAGTCACATACAAGTGACCGGACAATTTGGGGGGATTTTGGGGTATGTGGTTGGACACACAAACTTTTGAGGATTCAAAACACACACGTTCGGGCACTATCTGGACACGTCCAAACATGTTTTAGGGGCTAAATTTGACCATTGTAGTTGAAGATGCTCTTAAGGACCGGATTGTCGGATGCATCAGCATGACGTCCATCGGCTCGCCCGGTCGGACTCGTTTTGTGTCGAACAGGTCGGTGTTAGGTGGAGCCGATCGACGGGCCTCTTGGTCGTCGGACCGTTGAGACCACGGTGGTGCCCTCCCCGTCAGATACTCACTCACTCCTACTTCCTCCGTTCCATATTAGTTGATTTCAAAACGGATGTATCTACACATATTTTTAATACTAGATACATCTATATTAGAGTCAATTAAAATGAAACAGAGGGAGTACATTGTTTGACTATCCCAACCATTTTGTTGGATTTCTCTACCCTACTTGCTGGTTAATTAGGTCCGAGTATCCGACCATATACAATGACACGCACCATGTGACCGTACTACTAGTGCTCCCGAGTTCCGACATGGAGTACAATAGTTCTAGTCTAGTCGCCATTAATACACGCCCCGTCGCGTTCACGCACTCGCTGCTCAGGATTTGACTTTGGAATGCTAATTTTGATCGCCCACTTGCGCTTGCATTGCTAATCGATCACACTGTTTAATATTCCCTTTCTGATAGCGGTGGTTCTTAAAGTATGTTCAGTTTTCGAGGATGGAATTCCGTTTCAGAACAAAATATATATGAGCCAACTTGTCTAAAAATACACTATTTGGAAGAGGAAATTTATTCCATGACACATCTCTAAATTCTACGCCCTCCGTTTCTAACTATAAAGATGTTTTAGACGTTTCACATGTTGACTATATACGGACTAAAATGAGTGAACACACCCTAAAACGTGTCTAGATACATGTGGATACATGTGAATCTGGAAAAAGGTAAAACATCTTATATTTTGAAACGGATGGAGTATGTTCTAACAAAGTTTTTTTGTGAAGAAACGATCTCCCTCCGTTGCTTGATGTAAGGTGTAAATTTTTTTGAAGAAAAAATCCATAATATAAGGTGTATTTGCTATTTATGGACAATTTGACCCATAAGAAATGAGACCTAGTCTTAAAAGAGGGATTTAACGGTTTGTATTCATTTTGTGCCTATTAAGAACTCAACTCTCGTGATTTTTTTCATAAAAAAATAAGTCCACTGTATACAAAATACCCATGTCTTAATATACATGCAGAAAACTATACACCCTACATTTAGGAAAGAAGGGAGTATTTTTTTGTGTCAGTGTGCAAAATGGACAAAGTTCGGTGGTAACAAAGACATTTCACGTGATTTCTTTTGTCTTTCTTACACATGCCATGATAAATCCTGGTTTTCATTGTCAGACATGTCCTTCCATGTGCCAAATTGAATTTTTTGGAAAGTTCTCGTTGAACCCCATGACACCTACGCAGGATATAAACTGATCGGATCGGAATTTTCCTTTACCATATCGTCTACCACATGTTTCCCTCAAATTTGGAGCAGAGCGGATAACGACCCGTTGTTGATTTGAATACACATATATCGGACCGTGGATTAGAAACGGAAATGGAGCGACTTGGGACGGAAACAATCATAATCTTATAGGTACACACATAAATAGATCGACAACCTATCCAACAACAAGTAATTTATAAAACAAATTCAACAAAACACTCATTGAATAATAATGGTAACACAATAAAGTCAATAAATATAACATGATCACATGAACAACATAGATTCATATAGATACAATGACGTAAACACAAGGGTTAAGTTGCCCTCTACATATGCTTCAATGGCCTAACAGGCTAACGAGACTGAAATCATAGTCGGTGCAATGACTATATAAGTGAGTTGAGCATTAACAGACAAACTTGACAACTCACTAAGTACTAATTATGATATATTCACTTAGTCTTTTCGGTAGAAATCAGATTATTCGGTTAAAACCATTAGATTATCCTTACTAGCTAGTTTTCAGACAATCCTTATTTGGATGCTTATTTACATGCCATATCCTATAATGTATCCTGGTGTTAATTCGAAATTGGATATCCGTGTCCGTAGGCTTCCTAGAAACGGGATATGGATTTACAATGGATCCGGTATCAAATTTAGCGTGGAAATTATCGTATTCGCTTACATCTACGCCCCCATTTTTAATTTTTTTATCTCTCAAACAACACAACATATTGATTTGAAACTTTACGTGTCACCGAAATATTCAATCTTGAATGCAAAAAAAATAGTTTGGATTTTTTGTGTAATTTAAAACTTCAAATATGAAATTTCAAATAATTTCATTAAATAAATATATATAGTGTCTGAAAAAACGCAAACTATTTTCCACCTTCTATGCCGAATATTTCAGCTAGTTGCAAAGTTTCAAGTCCATAGGTTACATGGTTGGAAATCTGGGTATATCAGCAAGCATTCTCTCCCATTTAATATTTAATGCGGATACCAACATTGTTAAAAGAACTCCACCACAAATTGTTTTCGATGTTTGTCGTTACTATGGCACCTTAGTCATACATGTTCCTTTTTCACGCAATTCAGTTAAAATTTGTTTGATGGTATGTGTTATTCAGATAACCGTGATAACGGTGAGCTAATACGTGTAACAAACCCTGACTTCTGGGAAGGGCGTATTTATTAGATAAAAAGCTCACATGGGTTTTGCCCGCTCATCTGAGGATTCGTACCTCGACGGATTGCACGGCTCTTGTGTCGGCGATGCATCATTAAAATTTCTAGCCTATCAACTTTCAATAATTGCATACGGATCTACTACAATGGTGAAGGGTGACAGAGAATTATGGTACGATTTGGCAGAGAGGGGCTGTTTGGATCTCGCCCGCGTCCGCCCTGCCAATGGTTGGCGTGCCAATATATTGGCGAGGGAATCCGCCGCCAGCGTTTCACCCGCTCGTGGGCGTGAAAACCGAACTGCTAGCCAATATTTTGGCGTGGCTTCAAAGTTTTGGCTTCCAACCAAACGGCTGCGCACTCTAGCAGTCAACGCCAATTATTTGGTGCTGCAGCTCGGGGCTATGATCCAAACGGCCCCAGAGAGTCAGAGAAACAACTACCACATCCAAGAAAGTCAGGAGTGGCGCAAGTTACCCAATCCTAGACCAAGAGAGGGTGAATACCGACACATAGTATCTGATAATTGGAATGACTACAATGTAAATCACTTAACGAGTATCAATTGGGTTATGCCCTGTAATCAAAGCAATACTTGACGTTATACACCATTGTATGCAGTTTAAGCTTCCCTATACATGTTTGTCGTAGGATTGTGTACTAGATAACTATACATAAGAAGGAACCAGGACCTCTTCATTTTTGCAGTCATGAAATCTTCCACTTCACACTTGCGCATCTGAGCCTCTAACTCAAAACTGTTAAAAAAGACAAAAAAAATCAGTACGGTGTTCTAAGCAATTAATTAAACCAAGGGATTGAAATCGAAAACAATTGTGCATTAGTAGTGTAATTTCATCATTTTCGGCATACTTTGTTCATTTATTTTTTGACCATTGAGGAAGTCTTGATCTCATCAACAACAACAACCACAAATGACTGAGAAGTAACAAAGCGGCATTTACATAAACCGCAGTTTATCAGTCCAGCTCCATGAATGTCTAACTTTATTGTACTTATTTTACAAAAAAAATACCCAAGTCTCGAGTTAGTGGACCTTATATATAGAGTTTGTTGAGCCTTTAATTTGTCTACTCTATCAATAACTTGACAAATGCCTGTCATTCATACTGAACTCTTTTACCTCATCATAATTAATCTGTAACCAAATGCATGCTTTTTCGTTATCTTTTATACATAATCTTAAATACCACTTTTTAGGTATAGCAAATAATAACTAATAGTGTAATCATGCCCTAATATAATAAAACAATTGGTAGAAGTACATTTCTTTGTGCTAAACCAAAAATGCATTTTATAGCCAACAATATTTATTATATTGATTCAGTTTGGGATTCAGAAGAAACATTTTCTTGTAGTGTTTTTAAATTAAATATAATCAACCAAAATTATCACATTCATCATATTTTTATTTTTCCTTGTATATTATAGTGCGTTCATATGTGTTATTCATCATAGTATTATTAAATATCTAATTCATAGTATGTTCTAGCGTTTCCCCCTTGTTCTTTAGCTCCCTCGTGTGGGGGATGCGGATGTGTGCTCTGACTTCACACCGCCTCGGCACCCATTCGCCCCGAGAGAACACGTTCATGCAGTTAGGGTTACACTGCCTCCCGTCGGCGCCACCGCCGATCTGCCTCGCTTTTGTGGCCTTCGGGCCATGGAGGCGGGGTGGATTTCGGGCCCGTCGGTGGGAGGGCTCCGTTTTCCTAGTTTTAGGTTGTAGGTTTGGTGGCGGCGCTCAGGTGGTGGCGGAGGCGCCTCGTCCAATAAAGTGTCACCGGCTTTAGCCCCATCTCAGTGGCGACGTCGAGAAGTTTGTGGGAGTGGTGTGGTTCTCAAGAACTTCTTCTGGCGGTAGCGTTCTCTGGATCGTCTGGAGCTTCATCGGTGGTTTATCATTCTTCTTCAGCTCCTGAACGGATGTGGTCTTCTTGACCGTTTGGCGACTTTCCGTCCGTAACCAACAACGTCAGGCCTGCTCAGGGAGGAGCGGCAGCGGCGGCACGCCGTCGACATGGTATGGAGGTTGAAAACGAAGGACATTTAAAGAATCTCGTTGTTACTTTCGTTTTTGTTGCGGTGCTTTGTACGATTTGGTTTTCCTTCTAATGCCAGGGTTCTTTTCGCAACGAAAACATATGTGTCCTCTAATCACATCCTCCAGAACATGCATGAGTATCTAAAATACAAAAATTTATATGATGTACTCCCTCCGTGCATGAATATAAGACGTTTTAGCTATCTAACATGTTGTCTACATGCATACTAATATGAGTGCATATACACACTAAAATATGTCTACATACATCTAAATATATGTGAATGTGGACAAATGCTAAAACAACTTATATTAAAAAACAGAGAGAGTAGTACGTAGGCATGCAGCATTTACAACGGAGAAAAGAGGATATAAAAAATGAGAAGTTCAGTAGGAAAAAGGGCTAGCACAGGTCTTGATGCACGCTGAGTCGCTGACTGAGTTGGTCTTCGGAAAAACCGCTTCGTATTTTTTAGATAAAGAGTATATATTAATATCGCGAAGATACCAATTACACCCAGCCTCTGCAACAACGCGTTGCCCTAGCGGCCCCACGGATGCACACACCCAGAATAAAAAGAAGATTACAAAAAAAAAGGTCCCGCTACAGTGATCTATTCCTTGTGACAGCTGACCTAACCCCACCAAAACAGTACCAGAAGTCCAACTGCTCCAAAAGCGACGCCTCCAAGAAGGGAACAATGCTCAAGCGTTGTCGTCGCCCGATAATAGATCATAGGTTTTCACCCTGAAGAAAGTCCACACTCACAAAAACAGCGCCTTCAACAAGGCAATTGCCAGACACAACCAATTAAGGCCAGACTTGGGTTTTCACCCTGAAAGTTTGGACTCTAAACTTCTCCTGTGATGTCGCCCCCTCTTGCCGTTGTCGCCGCCCCAAGTTACAAATCACTTAGCCAATCCTCATCCCACCAGGACTCGAAACCACCATTGCTAGTCCTCAAATCTCGGCTTCCAAGTCATTCTCCGCACTCTGACTTCATGATGGAACAAAAGACAAGTCCATGATGGCAACAGACTACAGAGCTTCGCAACGACTCCTCTGAAACCAAATGGTCAGAAAAAACATGGCTGCGCGCGACCGAATCCCACCCGATCCGTCAATCTTCAGGCTTAATTTGCCCAATGGAGATCGTCGGCGGAGCCTTCCGGAACTCGACACTCCGGCCAGATCAATGAATACCTGCACCAAGTAAATCTTCGTCTTAGTGTGAGAAGGATCCATGACCGCCACCTTTATTCAATCCGAACCGACGGGACTGGACAGTGAGGAACCAGACCGCCCCCGCCTGACCGGCCGCCGGCACCGCCACGGTGCCAAGCAACCGGTGCCGCCTGTCGCCACAGCCACCGCCTCAGGCCCGCAGGGACCCAGATGGGCCACGAGTGGGCTTGGAGTCGTGGCCGCAGCAGCAGAGGCACCTCCGCCGTGGGAAGGCCGCAACCCTCCGTCGTCATCGAGTCGCGCTCGTGCCGGGACTCCACAACACCTCGCCGCCGAGCCGTCGTCGCACCACGCGCCGCCGCGAACCGAGCACCGCCGCCGTCGCACGAGGGAGCAGTTCCCCGCCGTCGCTATCGCCGCCAGGGCCTCGCCCCACAGGTCCTCCAACGGCGGCGGAGGGACGGATGAGAGAGGAGGAGGTCGAGAGATGGCGGCGACGGCGCCCCGTGTCGCCTAGGGTTGGACGACGCGGGGGTCTGTTGGAAATTAATCAAACCGCTTCGTATATATTATTGTCCTCCATGCGGATCAGAATTGTATGAATGGGCACATGCTAGTATAAACTAGTTTTTTCTACGAAAGTAGTACAAACTAGTACCCATATATCACTGTGGATCATACTTTTTTTTGCAGGGATAAAAACGAACCTAATGGCGAGGAAAACACAGAATATATCTCCTTTCAAAACTGCCACCTTTTTTATTTGTGAAACTCCTCCATCGAAGACTAACAAGTAGAAACGAGAGAACGGGTTGTAAAAAAAACAGAGAACGGAAACCATGACTTGAGACAAGCCTGTCAAATGGAGGAATCACCGGCGGTAGACCGTACCAAATCAACTGGATTGACCCCCCAAAACACCAGGAAGTTGAACATGAAAGTTCTACCAACCTCTGGTATTTCCATCTCCTACACAAGAGATACTGTAATGCAAAATTCAGCTTTGCAGGTGACACATGTACCTTAGCAGGTTTGGGCATGAGACTTTTTTGCTGCAGCGTGAGATTCAAACCATCATCACCAACCCCGGCGCACGCACGAATGGCCGAGTAAGCAATGCGAACCGAGGAGGGAGGATAATGGAAATGGAGTAGGTAAACGACGTCGACATGGCCCCCTCGCGCGCCCCTGTCAACGAACCCCAGCCACGCCAACCCTCCCACTCTCACTGCCACCAGGGCCCCACGCGTCATCCTCCACTGGCCCCACTCACCAACTCCCCAACTCCCTCTCCGGTATATACACCCGCCATCTTCCCTTCCTCACCTCTTCAGGAGACCAAGCAAGCAAGCGCAAGCCATCTCCTACAACGACTAACTTAACCAGCTTAGTAGGTTTACTTCCCGTTTCTTCATCGATCGATCGATCCATCGCCGCCGGTGAGTTAGCTAGCTAGCTACGTACCTAGATCATGGGGTCAGTGCCGGAAGAGTCAGCCGCGCCGGTGTCGGCCGCGACGACGGAGGTGGTGTTCCGGTCGAGGCTCCCCGACATCGAGATCCCCAACGAGCAGACGCTGCAGAGCTACTGCTTCGCGAAGATGTCCTCGGTCGGCTCCCGCCCCTGCCTCATCGACGGCCAGACGGGCGCCTCCTACACGTACGCGGAGGTGGAGTCCCTGACCCGGCGCGCGGCCGCGGGGCTCCGGCGCATGGGCGTCGGCAGGGGCGACGTCGTCATGAACCTGCTCCGCAACTGCCCCGAGTTCGCCTTCTCCTTCCTCGGCGCCGCCCGCTCGGCGCCGCCACCACCACCGCCAACCCCTTCTACACCCCGCACGAGATCCACCGCCAGGCGGAGGCGGCGGGCGCAAGGTGATCGTCACCGAGGCCTGCGCCGTGGACAAGGTGCTGGAGTTCGCGGCGGGGAGGAGCATCCCCGTGGTCACGTCGAAGGGAAGCGTGACGGGTGCGTGGAGTTCAGCGAGCTGATCGCCGGCGGGGAGCTGCCCGAGGCCGACGAGGCCGGGATCCGACCCGACGACGTCGTCGCGCTGCCCTACTCCTCCGGCACCACGGGGCTCCCCAAGGGGTCATGCTCACCCACCGCAGCCTCATCACCAGCGTCGCGCAGCAGGTACATACATACACGCCATTCTTCTCAGATCCTCTGCTTCCATTGCTTGCTGGGTCAACGGAGCTGGCTCTGCTTCGGACAATTCACCTATCGGCGCCGTGCCAGCCGAGCTGAGCTGCTTCGCACAGGACGACATGTGGGTCCACGTTCTACGCGTCTGGCCCTAGGACCCATCTGCCAGTGCCACTTAGAAGAGTTGTCTTCTTCTTCCTCGCGTTTCATGTTAGTGGTCAGAGCTCTGGGCGTCAAGCAAGTAGGCCGGCTCATAAATCTGGGTGTAGACTATTTTGGTTATAGATTCTTGGCATCTCGTGCTCCACGCGCATGGAGATTAGTAAAAAACCGTCCACATGTGTTCTCCGGTCCACTCCAGGGGATCGCGTGTGGGCCCACCCACGGAATCAGGTGCCTTGCGTGAGTCCGATCCAGACGCCAAGATTCGTGCCCACACACGATGCGTTCGGCGCCAACGTTCACATGTTTCAAAATTAACCCGAACCTGAAACTAAATGGGTGTGAAATTTTCCATTGTCCTTCAGGTGGACGGCGAGAACCCGAACCTGTACTTCAGCAGCGAGGACGTGGTGCTGTGCCTGCTCCCGCTGTTCCACATCTACTCGCTCAACTCGGTGCTGCTGGCGGGTCTCCGCGCCGGCTGCGCCATCGTGATCATGCGCAAGTTCGAGATCGGCCCGCTGGTGGAGCTGGTGCGCACGCACCGCATCACGGTGGGGCCCTTCGTGCCGCCCATCGTGGTGGAGATCGCCAAGAGCGACCGCGTCACCGCCGACGACCTCGCCTCCATCCGCATCGTCATGTCCGGCGCCGCGCCCATGGGCAAGGACATCCAGGACGCCTTCATGGCCAAGATCCCCAACGCCGTGCTCGGACAGGTCGGTGGCCGATCGCACAATGCTGACACTGTCTAGTCGTGTGAAATTAATCAGCCTCTGTTTTCTGAACTTCATCTGACTTGACGTGCAGGGGTACGGGATGACGGAGGCCGGGCCGGTGCTGGCCATGTCCATGGCGTTCGCCAAGGAGCCGTGCAAGGTCAAGTCCGGGTCCTGCGGCACGGTGGTGCGCAACGCGGAGCTCAAGATCGTCGACCCTGACACCGGCGCCTCCCTCGGCCGGAACCTGCCCGGCGAGATCTGCATCCGCGGGGAGCAGATCATGATAGGTACGTACGACCTCACCATCAAACCCGATTGTCGCTCCGTAGTCTCTCTCTCAATCCGCTCCACTTGGCGCTTTGCGTTGGCATGTCGCATTTCGCATTACGTAGTTGTCGTACGTTGCTTCGTCCTTGGAAGCAAGGAAGAGTCCCGCGTATAGCGAGCGATCGACGAGTGATGTGGACATACTTCCTAGTGTTCATTTGGCTGATACATGCCGAACGACCGCGACCAACAAATTTGTTCTCCAACTCGTCGCCTGCCGATGGAGACCCCAAAACTCCATCTGGATTCTGGATTAGTAGTACAGTTCTCAAGGAAAAAACCGTCAGTTGTCCCATTCTATGTGGAATTTCTCGCAACTTCAAACCCCCTTTTGATCGCAAAGGTAAAAGTAACAAAATATGAAAGAAATGAAGCTGATGCGTAGTTAGGCCACTTTTAAGTGTTGGAGACTTGTGGAAAGAAAGAGGCTAGCTAGCTGTTTAATTAGTTAGTGGTTTGTTCCAAACTAGGTCCATTTCCAATGATCATCCATCGGGGGAGAATTCCCGTCGACTGCACTCCACGTTTTCGGGTTAGCAGCCGCGGGCTCGTGGTTGCTGGCACGACACTACTACAACCTGTACTGTTAGCGAATAAATAAACAGCGACGCACGTTGCTAACGACCTGCAAATCATGACTATAGGTAGGTAGGTAAGCCAAAAATCTGGTGGAGGAACAGAAGGAAATGTGCATTATTATGTAGCAAATCCATGGCAGTAGTGGAACCACCAACCACTGCGACCTCACAACATGTTGGAGGAACATACTTCTACTGTATTCTGTAGTGCTCAGCTGAGAATACAATACCCTGCCAGGCAATGGACAGGTGAGGGGGAAACAAATGAGAGCTTCTTAATTAAGTTGATACCAGCCTACCATGAGTTTGTTAGGTATACTGAAAGCTCGGAACGAATCGTCGAGGTTGGTGTGTGCAAAGTGGAGATCACGTCGGTCAGATGGTTGCTGCAGAGCAGAGAGGTCGTGGTCAAGAAGCTACTCACGCCATGATCTGTCGATCTGTGTCACAACCACTAACGAACTAGACTGTACCCAACACAAAACCAAACCAAACCAGACTGTAGCTGCATATTAGTAGATGCCACAGGTATAATATATAAGCTGGTTTGGTGACCCAACCCATCATGCGACCAGGAAAATAAAGCCCAGGTTTGGTGGCCAACTCCAGCCTGTGGAAGAATCAGCTGGTGTCACGGGTCAGTTATAACATTGCTCGTGAAAGAGCCCTGTCTTACCAACTCTTCGCATGATCCTCCCAAGAATCTTGGGTTCATTGATCCCATGTGAGGTTTCACTTTCAGAGGTGCCCTCATGTGCTTACACTGTGGTGGTTCAGTAAGTTTCTCTGGCTTATTACTTGGAGCCATCATCTGAATGCACTTGAATGATGGTTGGCACCGCCCACCTGAGATGTGTGCCATATATAATGGGGGACACCTCTTAAGATGCAGTTTGGGGCACGACCCAATGTTTACTGAATGCTGTCATGTGCGAATTGCAATTGAGTTTATGGTGGTTGTTTGTTTCTGACCGTCTGTCCCCTTGATATGTGCTACATAATTTTTTCACAAGTACTAGATCTTTGAGACAATGGAAATGATGGTTTCTCTGAACTAACAAGCACGCGGAATGAATCCAACAGGTTACCTGAACGACCCAGAGTCGACGAAGAACACCATCGACAAGGACGGCTGGCTGCACACCGGAGACATCGGCTTCGTGGACGACGACGACGAGATCTTCATCGTCGACAGGCTCAAGGAGCTCATCAAGTACAAGGGCTTCCAGGTGGCGCCCGCGGAGCTCGAGGCCCTCCTCATCACGCACCCGGAGATCAAGGACGCCGCCGTCGTAGGGTAATATATTTCTCCTCCCTTAATTTGTGCCCAGTTCGTGTTTCCAGCCACAGGAAAGAATGCTCACTTTGCTCCTTGTTATTTTCCTTTCAGCGTGAATGATGAAGCTGCCGGCGAAGTCCCGGTCGCCTTCATTAAGCCGATTGAAGGATCGGAGATCACAGAGAACGAGATCAAACAATTTGTCTCAAAGGAGGTAACTGATGCACACTCTTCATAAGTTTCCATGTAGTAAAATTATCTCTCACGCAGAGCAACAACTACTGTTGTGGTACAGAAAGTTCAGAAAAACTGTTTTACTATCTGTCAGTTACTAATCATCATGTTCATGTAGTCAATTGTCTGCATTGTTCATGAACAATTACTGAGGAACCAGAAAATTTTGTGAATAAAATAGCAGAGCTCATGACTAAGTTACTGCACGATGCAACTGCAGGTTGTTTTCTACAAGAGGATCAACAAGGTCTACTTCACCGACTCCATTCCCAAGAACCCTTCCGGCAAGATCCTAAGGAAGGACTTGAGAGCCAGGCTCGCCGCCGGAATCCCCAGCTAAGCGGCGCCGCCATTCTCCGCTTCTCAGGCATGCAGTGACCCACGGTGCTGTTTAGACCACACGTAATATTTGTTGATCTCCACTAAATGGGGACAGAAAGGGGAGCAGATCCTTCCAGGAGATATCAGTTTGTTGGTTCGTCCTGCTTGTGTAATGTTGATAAAAATGAAATGATATATATAGATGTGATGTTTTTTGACCATGTAAGAACAAGGCTGATTTCAAAAGGGTGCAATGGACACGCTACTTATTTTTTGAAACAAGGCAAGACATCAAGAAAAGAGCAAGAATTGCACATAAGCACTAACAGAAAATCAGACAAAAACTGTGGCAGACTGCCACACAGACACATGGCACCGGCCAACCTGGCTACAAACGTCGAATACAAACACCCCTTCAAGTGTCATCGTCATCACCCATCACCTTCGATCAAACGACAGAGACTTAACCGCAAGACAATATATCTTGGTGTGCCATGCTAGGATTTTTTTTTGTATGCAATCGTTGCACCCGACGCGAGTCAACAGAAAGCTCGTCTTTATTTAGAGAGAATTCCTTATTTGGCCCTTTCTTAAATTCGTCTTCCTTATTTGGCCCTAAAAACTAAATTCTTCCCAATGTGACACCTAAATTTCATTTTCTTCCTAATTTGGCCCAACCGTTAGTGCCGTTTCGTTTTGCCGTCAGTTGACTTTTCTTTGGACCAAAATACCCTCCCTAACCAGACCGAACCAACTCACCTGGCCCGATCGATCTTCTCTCTCGCATCCCCTTTCGAACCCAACCTGGCAACACACAGTGAACCCTACCTATGGCGGCGCGGTGACTCGTAGCGAGGGCGGCGGCGGCGTGAGCAGAGGGGAGGAAGAGATGGCTGCGGCCGGCAGCGCGGGCGCGGGCCCGGCGGCTCGGGAGCGGGCACGGATGCGGACGGCATCGTGTGTGGCGAGATGGCGGCGGGCACGGCTCCAGGCGGCGTCGTGGGCGGCGCGGCCACGGCTGCGGCCAGCGGCGTGGCCACGGCCGCGGGCGGCGGCGCGGCCACGGCTGCGGGCGGCGTCGTGGGCGGCGCGGCCACGGCTGCTGCCAGCGGCGCGGGCACGGCAGTGGCCGGCGGCACGGGCGTGGCTCCAGGCGCGACCACGGCTGCGGCCAGCGGCGCGGCCACGGCTGCGGGCGGCGTCGTGGGCGGCGCGGCCACGGCTGCTGCCAGCGGCGCGACCACGGTTGCGACCACCGGCGCGGGCACGGCAGTGGCGCCAGGCGCGAGCACGGATGCGGCCGCCGGGTGAGTTTCAGCTACTCCTTAGACTTGAAATTGCAGGAGATTCTCATAGCCATATCATTAGCAAATTAGCAACCTTTATGCGTATATTTGTGTTCCATTTACAGGATGGATCCGAGTTCAAGTTATTTGCTGATAATTTGATTGGTTAGCAACCAGAAAAAGGTTAGAAAAGGAATTTTAGGTTTCAGCTTTGAGAAGATGATTGATTCTGACTTGACAAATTATAAGGATTTGGTTGAATCAATTGTAGACCAGTACCCGCCAAGATATTTGGAAGTTGCACATGTTCAATACTACGATGATGTTCTGAAAATATTTCCAAAAGTAGAATCTGGCCAAGATTTGATGTTGATGTTTGAGAAATTCTCCAAGACAAAGGTTGTGCAAATGTTTATTTCTTATTGTGGTCCTGCTGAGCCATATGAGCCTATAACTGAATATTCTGCTGCTGTGTTTACCCAACCTGAACACAACATAGACGAGGATAGTTACCTTCGCAACCCAATTCCCGAGAATGAGCATGTTGGTATTGATGAGGAGAATCTGTACCTAGAGAAAGAACCTACACCTACACCTCTAAATGTGGTTCTTTTTTCTGGTAATGAGAAGGACAAGGAATATGTTCCGGAGGATGGCAGCGAGGATGGCAGTGAGGAGGATGAGCCTGAAATAGAGGAGGATGAGGAGGTGCATGAGGCAGAGCATGCGCCAACTGTAGAGTACAATAAAGAAGACCCTCCAATGACCGAAGGTTCCAAGTATCCCAATATGGCTGAGTTTAAGTTGGCCCTTTCTCAACATGCAGTCAAATACGAATTTGAAATCAACATTGAGAAGAGTGCACCACATAGGTTCAGGGGCTATTGTAAAAGAAGAGATGAAGATAAGTGTCCATGGAGGATATATGCTTCCACAACGGATGATATGTGCACCGTAGTGGTAATGGTTTAACTCCATTGTTTCATTGTAAACATTTTTTGCATTCATATTGTGTAAGTGTTTCGAACTAAGCAACTAATATTGGGAAAGAAGAAGTTCCACGGAAAGGTGTTCGATGATCACCTTTGGGCTGCTGCGTACTCATGGAACCCATATTTGTTTGACAAACATTGGGTTGCAATGGAGGAAGTAAAACCAGCTGCAACTGCATATATAAGGAAGTGGCACAATAGGCTATGGTCTAGGAGTCAGTTCTCCACAATATGCAAGGTGGACTACGTAACCAACAACTTGGCAGAGTGCTATAACAATTGGATTAAGCACCACAAGTCCTTGAACTTGGATGACTTCATGGACAAGGCTCGGCAGTTGTTGATGATCATGTGGAACGAAAGGAGAACTGTGGGAAAGAAATTGGATGGACTAATTCTGCCCCACATAATTAAGAAGCTGAATGCAAAGACTAGAGAATTAAACTTGGAGGTGGTACAGAGCTCAGAAGAAGTGGCTGAAGTGACCGCATTAGGAGGCAGCGGCTTTAGGTTTGTGGTCAACTTGCAAGAGAGGACGTGTTCTTGTAGACAATGGCAAGTTTCTGGCCTTCCTTGCAAACATGCTCTTGCATTCAGTACATCACTTAGCAATGCACATATACAAAACTATGTTGACTTGTATTACTCCATTGACAAGTTTAGAGGAGCATATGCCCAACTAATCTCTGCTATGCCTGACAAGACCCAGTGGCCTAAATCTGATCATGGATTCGTCATGCATCCACCACTCCTAAAAGCCACTACTGGTAGGCCTAAAACTGAGAGGTATAAAGGCGGCGGTGAGAAGAAAAGAAAATCAGGCCAACACATATGCCCTATTTGTAAGGGCTATGGGCATCATTGGCACAATTGTAAAAAGGGTAACCCAGATGACATCGCTGCAATGTTGACAGTGAGGTAGTATAGGTTTAATCTTTCTTGTATAATTTATTTTCTAACCAACTATACATATTGACTGCTTTTCTTATTGCTAATGCAGAGGGCCACCAAAGAAGAGGATAAAGAGCACCAAAGCAACTGATTCGGCCATTGTGCCATGTGTGGATGAAGCACCAACTAGGATGTGTTTCCCACCTAGGTAAATCATTTTACATTTATGCTCATGATTACATGAAGCTGTTTTTTACCTGCACTAATTAGCTTCTATCTCACCTTAGCCAAATCCTTGAAACTACAACAAAAAAGGAAAAACATGGAAAATCTAGTGCTGGAGCTTTAAAAAGGTAATCAACTAGTTCTGATTTCACATGTTATTTATTGTTTTCTCTAGTATATATTCATATAGTTGCTGCTGCCATACGTGCATGAGTGCAGGTCAAGCGAGGAGAACCTTCCTGTGAAGGCAAGAGCCAAGAAAAAGAAGAAAGATGTTGTTGTGATTCCTGCAGTGACACTTGACAGCCCTGCAATGAGTACAAGAAGCAAATCTTTCATCCCTGCTAGCCCTGCAATGAGCACAAGAAGCAAAAGAAGGCTCAGCATGTGATTCCCATCTCTTCTCTTCGTGTACTGAGTCGTGTGAGAACTGCATGGAACTTACCTCATGTACGTGATGTAAGTGAGACCAAGTGAAGTGGTGCTGCTTTTGTGCCCTGTATGTGATATAAATTGTAGAACCAGTAGTGATGTTTCGTTTATGTGATGTGGATGTATTGTTATAAAATGTCTCTGTACAGACATTTTATAACAATACATCCACATTTCTTATTTGCTTAAATGTGTCACGAAAATTAGAGAGTTTTTTTTGTCACATAATTTGTCAGGGGTAAAAGAGTCTTTTCACATCCCAATTTAACACCGTTAGTGCTGAGAATGCACTACGGGGTCATATTAGGAAGAAAACGAAATTAAGGTGTCAAATTGGGAAGATTTTATTTTTTAGGGCCAAATAGGGAACAAGATTTTAAGGAAGGGCCAAGGAAGGAATTCTCTCCTTTATTTTTTTTGTATGCAATCTTGAGTTGGACTTATCATGGGCGCACGGGCAATGATTCCTTTTGAAGGTTCCGACTCGAAGTTTTGTACTTTCTCTTCATTTATGTATTTTACCATAGTGTTATTGGTAATCTGGTGGAGGTACTATCACGAGGCACACTGTTGACAAGATGGGAAGTCGGAGCGAGAAGACGCCAACGACAGTGTTCTATGGAATAGATCGATGTTATAGAGAAGAAAGCAATGAAGAGGGTTGGGCGAACACTCCAACCTGGACATATCTAGGGAGACATGGCCTCACTATCTCCACAATGAAGTCGAAGCTGACTAATGTTAAATATCGGTCTTGTATAGGCGTATGTACGCTGACCGTACATGTTGTGTACATGTATTGTAAACTGCCGTTTATATATATATATACTGATCACGTGGATGCTAGACCCCACGAAACCCTAAACCTAGTTTCTAACTACTAAAAGTTGTTGGTCAAAGGAAAAACCATCATTCGGAGACAAGAAAACTACTTGCAAAACACGAAGACGGAACTAGAACCACCACTCCACAAGAGCAAGGACCAGACGATTCCCTACCATTCTCAACGTCATCGACAAGATCATTGCCGACGAGGTGGACGAGTCGAAGAACATGACATCATATCCTTTTCTTTCCATTTTGCTTTGTCTGGTATGCACAAAATTAGAGTGAACTAGAGATGAATTGAATCGTTTTCCTTGAAGCTCATTCCTCGCAAGGACGGAGATTTACGTGGGGAAATGTAACGCGTGGACTAAAATATATGGACGTAAAAAGAGAACAGTGCTCAAAAGAGAGTAGAAAATATGTAACCGGAAGAAGCGTTGCCTCGGGCCACTCCATTCCTTCATAGGCCTTTTTTTAGATGGAACGTACTCCTTCCATTAGCCAGGGTTTCGAGCAAGATCGCTGGCAACCAAACGATGGACGAAGGTAGGAACACGACCCGGCCATACGACTTGGGGTTCGCGGACCAAGAGTGTCTGCAACCTTATTACAGGCCCGAGGGCAATAAGAAAGCTTAAAAGACACAAAGTTTAAGTGAACTAAGGATCTAATCTCCTTAAATAGGACACCATTGGGTCCTCGATCATGGTCATAATTCTTCACCGCTTGAACTGGAGTTGGGCATCAGTTTCGACTTCGATCCTGTTCATTCCCCATGATTGTGCAACCGTGAGTTCTTGAATGCATGCTTCAGCTTAGAGAAAATTGCCACAATACCACTATTGAGAACCGTCAGTTCCAAAGTACCACTCAAGAAACCCCTGTTGCCAAAATAGCATTGCCGTTAAGGCTTTTCATGCCCATATAGCACCGATGTGACATGTCAAACGTTTCACGTTAGTCAAACTGTGAGGATCTTGTCAGGTTTTTCAGAATGCCAAAATTACCCTTCTCTAGTGTAGAAAAAATTCCAGCCCATACCAAAATTATCCATTCTCAGTTTTGGCCATGGCGTCCCCGACCACCCCATCGTCGCCGCCGCGGATCCTCTGCTGTCCCCTCTGAATCCTTTCACTGCTCCCCGACTCCCTCCTCAGCTCCATCGTCGCCCTGCTACCCGACGTCGTCGCCCTCTCTGAGCCCGACAAGGAGACGAGCGCGGTGACGCCGGCGCGTTTGCCAATCTCCCTGACGCCGGTGCCCTCCCCGAGCTCTCCACGCCCTTCCTAGATCCCCGACGCTGGCTCCGCGACATCCCAGGCTTGCGCCCTCTCGTCCGCCCGCTGAAGCTCCTCTGCATCCCGCCCAAGCTCGTCTACTCGGCCGCTCTCCACTCTTCTGCTTGGTTCTCCGAGACTCCAACTTCAACACAAGCTGCAGCCGGTGTAGTATTTTTCGTAGATGAATGCAGAAAGTTCAGAATTTGCTGTATTTGTGTGTTTCAGCCTTAATCGATTCAGTAATATTTGTTGTGTTTGTTGGCGAGTATCGGCTTCAAGTTGGTGACTGGGTCTATGGACATTGACGCGTCAGGTGATAGACATGATTCAGCCATGGGGAATCTGAGAAAGTGTCGGAAACTCTGAAATGTCGAAAGCTTTGAGTGTACATGGCCGTATATTCTATGATGTTTAGTGCACATGGCAAAGTGCGGATAACGAGAGACAGAATGAGACGGACTGCTATAGCTGTGGGACATGTAGAAGACTATCCAGGATGAGACAACTGTGAATTTGACTCAAGGTGACTAAAGTGCAACGGTGAAATTCCTTCAAGGTGAAAGCACTTTCACGCAGATCAGTGATCAGTGTGTGATAGTGTTGAACAGGAAGAAGGGATTACAGTTGCAGGTGGAGTCACGTGGAGTCTGGGAGTAGCAGTGGAGCTCATGGAGACAACCAAGTCCGGAGTATATGGAGGTTTGACGCATTGACGAATTCAAGGTGGTGGAAAATATTCGCCAAGGTGGAGTTTGTTGTGTTTGTGTCGAATATTGTGTACGAGTAGGGTTACGTGGACTTGGTGTTGTAATAGGTGTGGATAGGGTACGTGTAGTGTTGTAGTCGAACACGTTGTATCCTAGGGCCTCCCATATAATGAGGAGATACCACATGTTGTAACCCATGGCGACTTGATAGCAGCAGGCGCGCAAGGGGAGCTGGCGATTTGTGCCGGCGACCAAGGCGGCCGGTGCAGCGGTATCATGGGGAGGAGCGCCCATAGTCATGCCCGCAGATGTAGGCGAGTTCGCCGAACTGCGTTATCAAATCTCGGTATCGTCGTTATGCTGTGATTGTTTAGTTCTCGATAGATCGACGGTAACAATATTTGTGTGAGAATGTAAGGGCATATAAGTATTTTTGTGTGGGTGTTAGTCTCAGTTAGTTCATAGTATTTTGGCATCAAAAACCGAATCTGTAATGGTATTTTGGCAACCTGGTTTTTTTCAATGCTCAATGCTACTCCCTCCGTCCATAAATATAAAAAGTTTTACCTATCCAACATGTTGTCTACATATATACTAATATGAGTGCACATACACATTAAAATATATCTACATACATCTAGATATATATGAATGTGGATAAATGCTAAAACATCTTATATTAAAAAACAGAGTGAGTATTTTGGAACTTTTGGTTTTGACTAGTGGCATTGTGGCTATTCTCTCTTCAGCTTAAGCATGGAGGAGGTCTTGGAGACACGAGATATGGCCAGCTCCATAGTTTACCTTGTTTTTTGTGTGTGTGTGAATTCATGGCACTTTATTGAACTAAACTTGTTCTGGGATACTAAGACCATCAGGGGGCTGGAGGAGACTACTAGAAACAGCAAAACGTGCCATGAGCCTCTGAATTTGACACTCGATTTTCATGTCTAAATAGAGCCTCCACAAGACGAGAGGCATCAACAATTATTCCCAATCGAAAATACTTGACGGGCCACTTTGCAACATACAAGAGGGATATATAATACTGGGCCTCATTTCGTTTAATGTTCATATTTTGCTCACAAATTGTAGTACTTCCGCCCGTGACAATGATGAAACTTTATGTATAGTTTAACAAACTAGTAATCCTGATCCACTTAATATTGTTACCAAAAAAAACCTGAAATAATTTAACTTCGCTTTTTCTTTACATATAACCATGCATGTTCTAGTTTGAGACGTTGCTAGCTGCTAAAGCAAAGGCTGATGGACATCATCAGGAAGCCTAGAATCAATTATCTCCAACGCCTTCTCTGGTCGTATATATCCCCATTTTGACTTACGATGCTTGGCTCTGATGCTCCCGGCTGCCGCGCCTGCGGCCGCGGTGGCCGGGCGGCGAGTAGAGGCGGAAGAGGTCGCGCGCGGAGAAGGCGGAGAGGATGGCCATGCCGACGGCGGCGGCGAGGCCGCAGACCATGCCGAAGGCTCCCTGCACGCAGAAGCGGGTGTAGATGTTGCAGAGCCTGCTCCACTGCAGGGGCTCCACGCCCGTCAGCGCCACGAAGCACGCCGACAGCGCCGCCGCGCTGGTCGCGAACACCACGTACGCGCAGCCCTGCGGAAATTCAGACGGGTAAAACTAACTGTTAATAATCAGACGCTTTCCGGACGCTAGGACGACGACATACTGAAATAAGAATTAATTGAGCTTAATGTGTTTGTCAGCAAGATAGTATTATTTTTATCGGTTTTGCTAATTCTCAATCGATTGAGAAATTGCTTAGCACTCAGTCGAATCATCCACCCTTCATCCAGTGCGTCGCGATTCGTGCAAACCCTAGACTACTTCTTCTTCCTCGCGACGACGGTGGCGCCAAGCTGAGCCAGAGCCACCGCACCCGCGGCTGGCCGCGGCGGAGGCGAGGATCAACTTAACTTGGGGTGCGGCTTCGCCGGCGCCGGAGAAGAAGGGACGGGGTAAGAGGGATGGCCGAGGCGGCGGCGAACCGGCGGAGGAGGAGCTCAGGGCAGGGCGGGGCGGCGAGACGTCGCGGTAGCGCGCCGGCCGCGGGCGGGGTGGACGGTGGTGTCTCCGAGGTAAGCGAGCTCACCGGAGTTGAGAAATAAGAGATGACGTCAGCCGACTGACTTAGTTCTCAGTCACCCTATTATTATTGCTAGATGTGTTTATGAGCAAAGATAGTGTTATATTGCTAGCTAGCTCGATCTGTATTAAATTGGGCGTTGTAGATCGGAAACGACCCGTTACGCACGGTTGCAACCGCATGAGTTATTGTGCTTCCTTTCATGCTCGTCAGTTGATCAAACGAGATGGAGTACACTTACCACATGCGTCGGACAAATGTAAGCTGTTTAGACATTGACGCGTACGGTTAATTCTAAAGTAGTGAATCTTTTTTTGATCGCCAATTTTCCCCCCCTAAAATCATGTTACTTGAGCTTGTAGGGGCAGTTGGCTGGTTCCGGCGATAGCAGCTCATGAAGACCGACGGGAAGCACGTCAAGAGTGGTGGCGACAGTGAGGACTGAGTCGAGCTGTTGAAGAAGAAGCTGGCTAACAGGCTATGATCAACGGTCTAACTAGTACTAGACGTCCAGTCACCGCTACGCTACTCCATTAGTGTAGCCGTGGCTAATAGCGACGTACTACGTCGCTGTGGCAACTAGTGGCAAGTTCACGATAATTCCATTGGGTGCGTATTAATGGAAACGGTTGGCGCGCCAAGCACGCACACGCGCTCGCCCTGTCTCCTCCTTCCATCCATGCTTTCCGTTCCTTCATTCATTCCCCTGTTTGATCTCATGGCCGATCTCTCTTCTTCTCTACTGCTCCACCGGCCTCCGTGAACTGAGGACACTAAGAACAATTAAGAGACGATTGGATTCAATACTCACCTTGTCGAGGAGGAACGAGATCCACGCGACTGCCTTGGTAGAGCTCCGGCCTCCTCCGGCGTTGTCGCTGCCGCGGCCGCTCCAGTAGAGGCGCATGACGAGGCGTGCGGCGTGGTACCCCGCGGCCACGGCGGCCGCCACGATGAGCACCCAGAGTGCCTCCACGTCCCTGGGCACGGCCTTCTTCCGCACGAACAGCACCGTCTTGGTCTGCGCGCTCAGGCCCAGCAGCAGCGCCGCCGCCGCCGACGTCGCCGCGCACGCGCCACGCAGCAGCGTCTCCGCCCTCTCCGACGTCGCCGCCGCCTGCAGCCTCGCCAGCGCCGGAGCCATCGCTCTCACTCGCTCGCACGTCCGGCCTGCTTGGCTACGTCCTACGGCGGAGGGAGGAGCAAGCTGCTTAGCCAAGTTGATCTTTATAGAGCCGGGCACGCAGTACGTAGAGGCTGTCTCGCCGTAGGAGCGGCGTTGGTCCCGCGCGCGCGGAAAGCGTTGGGCTTGCGCGCGCTTATATCGTGGGACATTGGATGGACCCGCACGTTCGCATCAGTGCCGCTGTGCCGGGGCAAAGACTTCAAAGTAGAGTACTATGCGAGGTCAAATATGGAATTTAAACTCTTGTTTCCCAACCAGTTCTGCTGAATTCCATGGGATTATATATCATGGGGCTTTATAAAAGTATTTTTTAGTAGTTGTCCTTAGAGATAGGCAGCCTTCGCTGTCATTCTTGTTGTTGTTTTCTCTCTGTGTTTTGCTAGATCCTTTCTAGCGTGTAACTGAACTATTTTCTATCTTCTCAATTGATTTGGCAGAACACCTGCCATTATCCTTAAAAAAAGTATTTTTGGGACAGTTGACCCAGCGGCCCGGTCTCCTGTTGTGATCACGTGAATGTAGTAGACGATCAGAACAACCGAGCACCAAGGTTGTGGCCAGGTTTTGGGTTGGGTTGCACATGAAAAAAAGCATTTTGCTTTAAATGTCACGTGCATGTTTTGTTGTCTTATGGAACACTTGGAAAACTTAGGAATTCAATGATATTTTATACAGTACCAGTAATCAAAATTTAGTTGTGTGTCAAACGGATATGATGGCACATATGGGCTACGGTGTGCAAGGAAGTGTGCAGTTATCTGCAGCTTAATTTGTGGCGCCAACGAGAAACCATAAAGGCGTGAGCCACCTCGAATACGATAGATAGCCACTTCAACTTCATTAACGATTGTGATACTGAAACAGGAAAGATATGCAACAGTTCAATTTGCCTTCCACTTTGTTGGAACATCTACAGGTCTCCTCAATTGATGAGATTCTCAGAAGTGCACATGCCTGATTGCAATAAATACTTCCGAAGATAGAACGAAGCCAAACATGGCAGCGTGCGACCACTTGACAAAGGACGTACCACTTCAACAAAACAATCGTTCCTTACAAGGTCCTTCCAAAAGTTCTGGACCACAAACGATTTATAGTCATATCAGCATATAAAGCTGTTCACATTCATTCACATCGTTTTCTACAGTAATATTCTGCACAAATTTAACCAAGAAACAGGAACTGAGTTAAACGAGAATTCATGTCTAAATTATACAAGGAAGCAGAGTCTACGTTCTTTTTACAGGATAACAGAGCTACCCGCTGTAGATTTACAGAAGCTAGTTTCAGTGGCAGTCACGGCGAATATGTGAACCAGAGAACTACTAGCTTGCAGCAGCAGCTGGTGGTATTTCAAATTCCAACAGTAACATCTAACAGTGAACCCATGCCAAGATGTTAATCCTCCAGCTCAACAAGCTGTGCCCTTCTCTCAGCCGCTTTCTTCCTCACGAAGATTCCCCATCTCATAGCTGCCTTTATCTTGAGCCACCCAACAACAGCTTTGCCCGATGGACGGCTAGGCTCACTGTCGAAACCTAAGTTTGGCAATGGAGATGGCATGTAAGACTGGAAGGCAAACGTTTCGTCTTGCAAACCAGTAGAAGCTCCACCCATATTGAAGACCCTGAGCAGCTGCTGCATGTCTTCGCCCTCCAGCATCTGGTGGCTTTTCATGCGGATGTCTTCAGTGAAGTCATCCGCATACTGACTATCACGGTTTCGATGCCAATCATCGTAGCCCATGTTTGCTGGCTGGATTGACTGGCCATGAGACATTACTTGTTGCAACTGGCCCAGTTCCAGACCCATTGCATCACTTGCAGCTCCTTGATTGACAGACCCAATCAACATGCTAGGTGGCAAAAATGAAAAGGCATCATCATATGGCACAGGAACATTGGCTGGTGTACTTTGAAGCTGAGCAAATTGTGTTGCTGACTGGTTGCCATCATATCCTATAGAATCAGTTGTACCTGAAATGAACAAAACAAAACATATGGTTCTAAAAAGTTGCTATTCCATAATGACATAGTAACATAGTTCATTCATTCCCTCCACCCTTAGGTTAATCTGTTTATATTTATGTCCACAAGCATCTCAGTTTTGAACTAAAATATCAAAAACTCTATCTAAGCATTTAAGTGCAGCTCACCTGCTGGAGATGGGCCTGGAATACTTGTTGAAGAAATGCGCTGTACATATGCAGCAGGAGGAGCACGAGCCTCAGCTTGATTAGTTGATGCAGCCTTTTTCTTCGATTTAGAGTTCTGAAGAGCTTTACCATCATATTCAATGACATACATCCAATTATCATATGCTTTCTTCACCAGCGCATCAGCAAAGAGCTGTAGCAAACAAAACATTTCTAATCATTTGAGGCATTATGTAAAAACACTTCTCCTGATTAGAGCGGAGAAAATACTCATGTCGCGAGTTATTTAAAGAGCACCTAAGTATGCTAGGTTGTCGATGACGTACACCGCAGGAACTACTGCAGTCAATATAAAGCCTTGAATAAACTGGCTATCATTAATGGTTCTAGCATACCTATGAACAGTCAGTGTATTAAACAAACTATAACAGTATCAGAGATTTAATAACTAGTACACATTATCCATGACAAGCATTCTTGAACATAAAGAAGGGTATGTGGAGTGTGGACAGATCTAACCAATGTGGTATAACATGAAGCCAGACATCTACATTACCATTTTCAAAACTCTGTAACATGACAAGTTTAATTGCATTATCTTAAATGACATGTTAAATTGAATACCACAATATTTAACTTCAAGCATAACAATAGATATCAAATTCCCCAATATATGCCCATAACACAAACCTTTTGGTTATCATCGAGACTCTCAGATGAATAGAATTGCTCGCCAGAAATCAACCCACAGAATGCATATAGGTCGTTGAAAATAGCACCAGCAGTTCTGTTCTCATCAGAGTAGTATATGTAATATTTTCCACTTAGGACACAAGTTTTTGCATGTTCAACGAGGCTATCCCACATCTTGTTGGACATACCACTTCCAAGGATCTAGCACAGCAAAACAGCATACATATTAGAATTACAAAAAGACAAGCAAAAACAAAGGCGTGAAAGAGAAAGAACTTACAGTGCGCAACTTCTGTGGGTCCCGAACCACAAGCCTAAGGAATTCTTCAACTGTTAAAATTCCAGCTTTATTCAGCCTCTTATGGAACGACCCATCCTTCCCTATTTTCTCCAACCTCCAGACCTCATCCTTCAGTGCAGGTGGATAGTGCTTCTTGTACACTAAAGTGAAATTCAAATTGTTCAGAGATATGTCAAGAGGAAGCACATGATGATCATTACAGAGTACTTACATTCTCCTCTATGGTCCTTAACCATGAAAGCTTCAGTTTTAGCCTCACGGATGCGAACACCTTCACAAAATCCTGAGGCAATTTTCAGACCAAGTCTGAATTTCCTACTCCTTATCCAGCTAGAATTATCTGTGAATGTGAACTCCCCAATTGTGCCAACACCTTCTTTCAGTGCGACTTGTATATCACCAGTTATAATAGGTCGTTTTCCCTCACGCTCCTTCACTACATGGCTGTCGAATTCTTCCCCTGTCCAGCCTTCCTCATCTTCATTGTTGAAATCACCTTCTAGAACAACAATATCAAGCTTGGCAGACGACTCTGGTCCAGAAGATACAACACAGCCAGTGCCAGTATCAAGCAAAACAACATGAATTGCCGCTCCCTGCTCCCCTTCAACTTTTCCTCCGGTAAAAAGGGGAAGGGACAGTCTTGTCCTGAACAGGAGTTGCAGATTTCTTCCACCAGGACATTCAATTCGCTTTGGAGAAGACCTGGATTATTTCAATCAGTAGCAAAAAATTAGTATCAACATGGTTCCGAAAGAAGGTTTTGCCTTTTAGGCCTAAAAGTGTGTGTACTTGATTTTAACTGTCAAAGGGGTATTTAATGCCTAGGTGAGGACAAGGAGATGGAAATCGAAATTACTGAAGTGCAATATTGACATTTCACTCACACTTTTGAAACGGAAGATGTATATAACTAGAAGATAGAAGGAAAAACAAGGATACTGCAATACAGATTTTTCCTTCACTGACTGATACATGCCTAGGTGAGGACACGGAGATGGAAATCGAAATTACTGAAGTGCAATATTGACATTTCACTCACACTTTTGAAACGGAAGATGTATATAACTAGAAGATAGAAGGAAAAACAAGGATACTGCAATACAGATTTTTCCTTCACTGACTGATACAGCTGCATATACATTTGAAAACTTATGAAGCATTCAATGTTTTAGTTCCTTTAGGTTACAACTGGCACTAGCAACATAGAATCTTGCAGTAAAATATAAGACACATAAATCATCTCTGATTTCTATGCATTTTAAATCAGCGACACACACAAGATCCCACTGCCGTTATTGGGGTCTTGAAACCAGTTGTAACAGGGGTCTATAGATTGAAAAGGAGAAAAAAATGTTGAAACGGAACAGATTGTACCCCATCTACGCCAAGAGATGAACTTTCTTCCCGATGAACCCATACCAAGGTTTTTGAGTCGAGCAACTAGTCAATGAGTCGCAATTCCAGGTTGACTCAACTTATCGACTCGACTAATTGGTTGAGTCGAGTGACTCAAACGACTAGTCACGACTAGTCCAGGTTTTTGAGTCAAACGGCTAAAAGTTGGGCCTGCCTGTCATATTTTTTCCAATATTACTTGCCCAGTTCCCCCTTGAAACCTAGATCGGCCCAGTTTTCCCCTGAGCCAAACCTATCTTGGCTCCCGCAACCCTCTCCCTTGGCCGCCGCCGCCCCACGATCTGCTTCTCCCTCCGCCGGTTGCTGGTGTGCTTCTCCCGCCGCCGGCTGCTGCTGCTGCTGCTGGTGTGCTTCTCCCTCTGCCGGATTCACAGCAAACACCATGTCCCAGCCAGAGATATCCCAAGTTGTTCGTTCAGTTCAAGCTGCAGCAGAAGCTGCGAGCAATATGATCCATTCAAAGATCCTAAGAGGAGACCAGCAAGGAGCAAGCATCCAGCATGGAAATATGCATTCTGGCCCAATCTTCACCAGACGCTGTTGCTGTAATTTTTGTGCAAGAAAATTACTTCTGGACCTTGTAGGATGTCGACTAGTGTGGTAATTTTGTAGCACCTATTGCTTAACTCATGTCGACTAGTCGACCATGAGTCTAGACTAGTCACGACTAGTCAAGAGTCGCTACCCCAGAACGACTCGTTAACTCGAAAACCTTGACCCATACCAACTAATTTAAGAAACAAACTTCCAGTATCCTCCAATTTTCTGTTTTAATTCGCACTCAAGGGGAGATGGAGGTTGCTAGAGGAGCAGAGATGGAGTTGTCGTTTGGAGAGGAAAGCAATGGCTTCGGTACTTCACATACTCCTATGTGAAGTGAAGGTACGGTTAGGGGTCACATATATAGGTTGTTTGATGAGCTGGGCAGGTGAGTGTCAGTTGGAGAAGGAAGCTATGGCTTCGCTACTCACATACTCCTATGTGGGTGAAGGTAGGGTTAGGTATCACATATGTAGGTTGTTTGATGAGCTTTCTCTTCTGCCAGGGGGTTGTATGCCATGTAACAGTGTGCATCAATATTTCGAAAAATAATCTGATACACCTTGAGAGGCACATCCATGTCTCCCCAAGTCCCCACACAAACAAGACATTTTTGGTGCATCTTCAGCAGAAAGTAACATGTTGGCTTTTTAACAAAGCAATTAATATATTTGCTTCACTTTTGGTTTGATGTCGTACCTTCCAGTGATTGCAGCAGAACCAAGTTTTCCCAAGGCACGCTCCACTTCTTCACTAACCTACAAGCAAAATGTATGAAATATTGAAATTTCAATCGATAAAAAGAAACATAAAATTTCACTAAACATTTGGCAACTCCATAAAGATATTTGAATTTCCACTTAATATATGTTTGCTTTGTTCTTACCACTCTACGGAGAATTGGTTCCAACGATGAGCAAAGCCTCTGCAGACTATCCACCTTTAGTGCTTCAACAATAACACTGTACAAGTAGAATGAATAAGTACTATTATCCTGATTAAATGATGTTCTGGATGAAAGGTAAACAGTAACAAAAAGATGTTCACTCAAACCATTTAACATAATAATTATCTTATATTATTCAACAGGCCAGAACACAATATCCAACATGCCACAACACAATATCAAAATGTTAGTGCATTTCAGTCTTCTAGCATTTCAAAGCAGAATCAGGATAATAGTACTTATTCATTCTACTGATGCAGTCAAACAAGAAACGCTGGTCACTACAGATGCTACAGTAATACTTGCTCATTTTCATCCAATGATCCATGTAGTCTGTAGCACATCCAAGATTCCAAGTATCTAACAGTACATGCTAACACAGACCACAATCAAGAAAGTGACACAAGCTAAATGCACCGAAGATGTCGACATGTGTTCATATGATCACACTAAACAATGCTCTGCTTTGGCTATTAATAAACAGGAGAAGATTATAAAGGTTATGTCTATAAACATAACCCGCAAAAGATACACCTCCGTCCTTCTCCTTGAATGATGTTTTAGAGATGGGTTCTTACCATTACTTCGGTTGATGCTTGTCAATGGGCCACTTGGGGTGTTTAATGGACGAACATGTTCAATGAGATAGCAAAGAAGGCATTTTAATATGGACAATGAGGTAATCTTATGTATTTGCTTAATTATGTGCATGAGGCTCAAACATCATTCGAAAAGGAATGGAGGGAAAACCAGCCTGGAGGACAACAAGGTCAGAAAAAAAGGTGTGTTTCATTTTGTCTGGATGTGTGCTGGACGATGTATAATACTTTCTAACGGAGCTGGACTATGGTGCAATCCGTAAACACGTGACGCACCAAACTCTTTCCATGTCAACCCATGAGGCTGCACAGGCCAATCAGACACATCAGAGAGTATCGCGTGGCAATACCATAGAAATGAATGTGCGTTGTCGATGTTTTCGGTTTGTAAATGGTTTTCAATTATAAACACACGAGCCCCTGTGTGTACATCCTTGGGAGTTTATACAAGGTCGTGATTGTGCTCCCGAAGCAACTAATTACGTATTTTGTCCTTTCTCTCAACAGTTAACTGCCAATTTACCAAGAATTCAACCATGCCCCAGAAGGTCACGCCAAAACCAACTTAAATTCTTTCTAGAACTACAAAGTATAATCCCAAAACGAAATTTCAACTCGCCCATGGTTAATAATACCATAACTGATATTCCAAATTTATGGTTTAGCACAGCAACTAAAAGACTAAACATCACTCCGAAATAACAACGGACCACCTCAACCATGAAAAAAAAGGATTATATTACTGATATTCAAGTTACACGGCACCAATTAGGAAACAGTAACTCGGAACATGAATTCCCAAATCCTCCTAATTGCACGGTACGGAAAAGGGCTATTAGATCACGTGAGCTTTTACATGATCCAACAGAAGAAACCAAGCAACTCCACTGGCTAGCACACGTGCAACTAAATTCACACAGCTATACAAACAACATACTAGGTACTGAAAAGGGGAACCTAAACTCCACGAGTTTCAAACCTAGCAAGAGCCGGGGGGCGCGACCGCTTAGCATCAGGGCCTCCGTCGCCGGCGGCGGCTTCGAGCCCGCGCTTCTCCTTCATCGCCGGCACGGAACCCTAGCCCGCCAAATCTGCACCGAATTGAGTCAGATTTCGCCTTACGGTCGCCGCCTTTACCAATTCGGCGCGCCCGAAGGATATCAATCGGCGGCCTCACCTGGGCTGGGCGCTGGATTCGGGGAGGAGGCGGAGGGATCGCGATGAGGACGGGAGGGGAGAGAAAGCAGCGAGGCGTCGTCGTCGGCGGGGTGATGGCAGATTCTCCGTAAGATAGAGATACCAGCCACTGTAAAGCCGAAAGAGCTGCTCTTTTACAGAAAAGCCCTCCATATTACTTAGTTTTTCTCTGGGGGGCATCAAGTGAAGTTCTGTACTTTTGAGGGGCATTTCGAACACATGGATTTCGCAGGAGACATGGTTTGTTCCTTCGCGCCGTTGGCAACAAAAAATCATATCATGTCTCGGACAATGATTTAAATCGTCAATTATGCTTGTGATGTACTCCCTCCATTCCACAATGTAAGGCTTTATAGGCTTTTTGCGTCTGTCCTAATTCGTTGCTAAATGCATGAATCAACACACTAAAACATGTCTACATACGTATGAATCGGGATAAATCCAAAAGGACTAAAAAGTCTAGGGTTTAATCAACACACAATATTCTGGAACGGAGGGAATATAAATGTGACATTTTTTTCCGGTACTGGTAGGTTACTAGTTCAAAATTGTTTTGTGCATGACACTACATGTTTGATTCAAATCCGTCGGTGGGCGGTGATTGGCTGATACCATCGAAGGACCGTTGAACTGTGTGTACAAACCTCGGACAACAAAATATCGAACGCATAGCATTGTTGTTATTAGTTTGCCTTACAAGAAACACTGGCAAGTTTTTCCAAAGAAAAATGGGTTCACACAAGTATAAGATTCAGAAAAGTAATAATGGTATCTTGTACTTTATCAAAAAAAAATCCTAGGAGACAAGTACAACTAGTTCATTAACTAGTGCAAAGAAGGCATGCAAGTAAAAGAAACAAAAAAACTTAAATTGACCCTTTAACCTTTGTCCACATAAGTGACCTAAACTCCAAAAAGTTCATTCCATGAGCCCTGAGTTGCAAATAATCAAAAGCCACCGGCCCACCGCATCAACCAGCATATATTTTGCAAAAAAACACATGCAAACACGAGGCTTGGGTATGATTTGTCCATGCACGCACTAGTCCAAAAGCGGGAGCCGCTCTCGCGGGCCCCACGGGGACAGTGACGTCCACATCCGATCGGGTGACGTGGCTCCAGGCCCAGGGATGAGGTATATACACTGGGTCTTGGCAAAAGTCCAAGGCCAAAGCCACACGATACGGCGTGGCACGGTGTGGGTCGGCGACTCGGCGTGATCTTTTCGCAGGAGCAGGCTTATCTCCCTCATTAAACCATGAGCGTTGGTTTGCACATAAATAATTCCTCTCTTCTCCTAAACATAACATGGACATATGCCGTCTTGTACGAAATAATAATACTCCCTCCGATCCATATTAATGGACTCAACTTTATCTAGATACGTGAGGGAGTATATTGAATTTGCAGCTATTTCTTACAACATAATCTCCTGACAGGTTTGTCATTACAAAACAAAAGTACAACAAAGCACGAGAAAACTGAAGTTTGGATGGAACACAAGAAAGCATAGGAACAACCTTACTTGACCGAGTCTTGAAAAAATCCATAAGAATTTAGAAAACACTATTCTTTTGACACAGTAAGAAATAAATCCTAAGAACTACTAGAAATCATGCAAACTATTTCCACCCAAAAAATCATACAAACTACACTACAAATTCTTATGAAAAGTACTTCCTCTATCCTGGAATACTACAAAACGTTTTGGTAGGCTAAACAAACCTTATATTTGGAGAGAAAACTCGTACAAAGAGGACCCGTTGTGTAAAACATTTTATTCTAAAAAAAAGTTTGGATATACATAAGGACATTTTGTGTTAGCACAAAAAGTTTCGCGGAGAAAAGACATTTTTTGTGACCTGTGCAAAAAGACAAAAATATGTCTCGTACAAAGTCATTTTGGCGCCCGGATTTGTCTTTTATGCACATGTAACAAAAAATGATTTTTCTTCGTGAAATTTTTTGTGCTAACATAAATATTGTGAATTATGTCCAAATTTTTTATTTTGAACTTTTTGACATTTTGAAAATTGATTTTGGAGCAGTGGGTGCATCTGCACTGCACCCATGACCCGATATGACTTTCCGTACAAAGAGGGCTATGTCTGTTGAACACACTTGCTCACGCTAACACAAGTCGCATGTGAATACGTCTTCTTTCCAGGACGAAGAGATTGAGCACCTCTTACCCTCTTATAACAGTGTCGTTACAACGGCACACAATCGTTTTGACTTGGAGGAGAAAAATGATGATAAGAAAAGGTTAGGACCTGTCTAAGGCTCGGTCGACCGATAAATACCCTAGCACTCGGTCAAGACCTTTCTTCCTCTCCTTTGGCGACCCCCTCCCCCCTAGCCACTGTCGGCCTAACGGCCGGCGCGCTGCCGCGACGCCCTCGCCGCCCGCCCCAATCTCCTCATCACCCGGTTCACAACCATCTGGCCATTCCTCTAAATCCTCCCACCCCTGGTCGTTTCTTCTGTGGCACCGGCAACCACCACCCCCAGATAAGTTCCTTGCTTGCCTCCACCGCCTCTACCCATCCGCGTCGGCGGTGGCTCCGGCTCGCTCGAGTCCTTGTCGCCACTGCGGCCAGCCGCGTTGTCACCTTCGCCGACGAGGAGCTCCGCCTTCTCTCTCTCTTCTCCTCCCTCGATTTGCCACAACAGAGACTCGACCGAGCGATTAATTTGGTTCTCGGTTAACTGAGTTTTTTTTTAGATGAACCTACATAAGCAAAAGGGAAAAGGTTAACCTACATAAGCACGCTGCACGCTTTAATATAACTAGAAGATACCCCGCGCGTTGCAGCGGGTATCACTTTAGAAACTACATCGTATAAATCAAATGGTATAAAATATATGACATATTAAATGAATATACGACAATCAATTTTTCATATACATGAATTGTGTGTGTATTACATATTGTTAATGTGAACTATTAGATGATTAGAGGAATTTATGATGTGTATATTAATAAGTATTAGTGGAAATGACATGGACAATTGATTGGCTAATAGCATGGATGATGTGGATAGTTTGCATGTTGAGATAGAAAAATAATAAATGCACTTAGTGGGGTTTTGCTTTATAAGAGGTATAGATTTAACGAGATGCTTATCGAACGGTCCAAGCTGGCTCGCACGTTGGACTCATCCGTTGGATTTACTACCTTGCCTAAAGATTTTCCTCTTGACTCTCATAGCCGGTGTTCTGCCCGGTGGGCCCAAGGCAAGCGGATCAGATCAAACTGACCCCAAACACGCGACGCGGGCCACGCCGCACGTGCACGCTCTCCTCCGTCGCCGCCGGCGTCATGTCCCGCGGCGGCGTCTTCCTCGGCGTTGACGTAGGCACCGGCAGCGCTCGCGCAGGTCCGTCATCCTCTTAGACTTCCTGGGCCGTTTCCTGATTTGCTTCGGGAGCTGTAGTTCAGTGAGGGGAGGCTATCAGTCCTGATTTCGTGACAACGGAAAACCGTTGTTTATCCGGGAAATTACCACTTTCGAGGAGTCTTTTGTTGAAATTAAGATAATTACTTGTTGTCCCCCCAGTGATGAACTAGATAGGTTTTATGGAAGTAAGCGAGTCGAGTTTTTCTATACTAGAGATATCTGTTGACATCGGCAGACTAGAAACTTGAGCAGACAGATCATTTTCGGCAGGCTACCTAACTGGAAAGGTGTTGTGAATTGATGATCGTTTTGCTGTGTTGATGCAGGCCTGTTTGATGAGAAGGGTAAGCTGCTGGGTTCGGCGAGTAGCCCTATACAGATGTGGAAAGAGAAAGACTGCATCGAGGTTTGCAAACTGTAATCCATTTCACTGTACTGCATGATTGATGCATGAGTTAAGTAACACCTTTGCTAATCTCTGTGGTTCACTTCGCCACCAGCAATCGTCCACGGATATCTGGCTTGCGTGTGTGCTGCTGTAAAATCTGCGTGCTCTCTGGCAAATGTTGCCCCTGAGGATGTCGCCGGCCTTGGCTTTGCCGCTACTTGCTCCCTTGGTTTGCCCCGATCCCGATCTCCATATTCGTTTCTCCCCTCCTGTTTTGTATGGGGAATTGTGTGTCTGAGGTGGCTGGGATTTCACAGATTTGACAATAACATAGCCTGCTGCTTGCAGTTGCTGTTGACGCTGATGGTTCCCCTGTTTCGTTTCTTGGAGTGGTGATGCAAGAAGGAACATCATCGTGTGGATGGACCATAGAGCTGTCGATCAGGCTGATCGAATTAATGCTCGCAATTCCCCAGTGTTGCAATACTGTGGTGGGGGTGTTTCCCCTGAAATGCAGGCTCCGAAGGTAACCCCTTCTCTTCCGTGCAATGTGATTCACATCATGTACTGTACCAATTCCTGACTCCCTGGTGTACTATTTATAGAAACTGATAATCATGCTGTTGGAAATGTCGACTATTGGGTCTATTGCCTGATAATGATAATAACCGTCTCACCGTGTATGCGACTGGAGAGGGGTTTAAGAATGTGATGAATGTGGACCTTGTTTCAGATGTCTCTAAATTTGATTATAGCATGCCTAAACGTATCTGACCTTCCAGATTTTTTCGTTAATGAGAAAAGCGGATGAGCAATTGATACCGTTGTGATTGTATGATCATCTCCACTGCTAATATTATATTTGTACTTAAAACATTTACAGCTTTTGTGGGTAAAGGAAAATCTGGAAGAGTCTTGGTCCATGGTATGCAGGTGGATGGACCTTAGTGACTGGTTAGCATACAGGTGATTTTCCAGATATCCAAGTCTATTCTGCTTTAAGCTATGAGTTGAATTTCATAACATGTTCTGCTTTGGTGGTTCATTTTCTAGAGCCACTGGTGATGATACCCGCAGCTTATGCACAACAGTTTGCAAATGGACATATCTTGGACATGCACACATGGGGCAGTGGAAGGAATCTGATTCACGTGATATGGAAGCATGTGGATGGGATGCAGACTTTTGGGAAGAAATAGGCTTGGGAGAACTTGTTGAAGGGAATCGTGCGAAAATAGGTTGAATGCTTGTTCGGTTTTCCCTTTTGGTACTAAAATCGATGCACCATTTGTCATTTATTTTCTAATACACCACTGCTCTTATGCAATCGAAATAGGACGCAGTGTTGCGTTTCCGGGCCATCCTCTAGGTTCTGGTTTGACACCTGCTGCTGCAAAGGTAAGCAAACTAAAATTTCTGTTTATTTCATATGGCATTGTATAAGCTTGATACATAGTAACTCTGTCATGTAACCACTATGTGATCCATTATGTAGGTTCTTTCTCTCAAACTTTTATGTCAAGAAATGCATGTGCTATCAATTTTAAGTAATTGCCTATTAATGTTAATTGCATCCAATTCTTAGGAGTTAGGCTTGCTTCCTGGGACACCCGTTGGAACTTCGCTCATTGATGCTCACGCCGGTGGTGTTGGAGTTATGGAAAGTGTGCCAGATGCAGAATCTAAAGCTGACTGTTAGTGTTGATGCAGCTGTAATTTTCTGCATTAACTACTTCTAGAGCTTTATATTTATGGGAACTTCAATTGCAGTATCTGATGAAGAAGCAATATGCCGCCGCATGGTCTTGGTTTGTGGGACATCTACATGCCACATGGCTGTTTCAAAGAATAAATTATTTATCCCTGGTGTCTGGGGGCCATTTTGGTCTGGTACAGTAACCCTCTTATATTTTAGTCCCGTATGTTTCTTGCCAGCATCTATGTTACTTGGTTATCTTTTGTGGACCATGTTAGTTGATGTGTATCGTGATTTCATATTCAGCGATGGTTCCTGAATATTGGCTCACAGAAGGTGGACAAAGTGCAACTGGTGCTCTGCTTGATTACATTGTTCAAAACCATGTTGCTGCTCCCCTTCTAGCTAATCATGCTGCTTCTCAAAGTAAGTTTCATGTTTGCTCAAGCATATTATTTTGAACCTCTACCTGAAAAGGTGTGTATTTTCTTCTTAAATTATTCAGGTGTCTCCATATTTGAGTTGATGAACAAGTTACTACTTTCGATGTCACAAGAACAAAAGGTGCCCTTTCTTTCTGCCTTGAGTCAAGATACCCATGTCCTTCCAGATTTTCATGGAAATCGGTAAGAAAGTCGATACAACTTCCGTTCTTAAACAAGAATACTGATTCCTAGGTCTTTTCTTCACTTGCGATGACACATATCTCAGATCAGAAAAAACCAGAGTCTTCTTTTCCTGTCCAACCAGGCATAGTGTAAAACGAATCGGCCCCTGGCATCTGTAGCAACTAGTTCACTCCAGATGGTAAACACTGGGTGCATTTTAGCTTTTATGTAATGTACTTATAAAAGTAGTTCTCTTTTCTTACCATTCGAATGAGATGTACTCTACTAGCAATATGGCAATACAACACACAGTGAGGCAGTCAGGCAGCTAGCAATCTCAGTTGTTCCTAAGAAACTAAATCTACCAGAATTGTGACATTACACAGCTGCACATAATTTTGTTAATTTCCCTCAATGTTTTTGTTAATATTTACCTGACACTAGATGACACACTTTCAAAGCCGCACACAAGTTCTCCCCCACTCATATTTTGGTTAATGTTTACCTGACACACTTCCACTGCACTTGAATATAAAACCATTATAATGGTTAGGTCCCCTGTTGCTGATCCAAAATCCAAAGGAGTGCTTTGTGGCTTGACACTTGATACAAGTGAGAATCAGTTAGCGCTTCTGTACCTAGCAACAATTCAGGGTATTGCGTATGGAACTCGTCATATTGTGGAGCATTGCAATGCTCAGGGACACAAGGTACTTATTTGCTACCAAGGATTCTGAACCATGTATATAATCGGATGCTATAATATTTTTCTCCATGTATTAGATCGACACTCTTCTTGCCTGTGGCGGACTTGCAAAGAACTCGTTGTATATCCAGGAACATGCAGATATCGTAGGTAGGACTCCTATTCATGCAATCACCTCTCTCCATCTTCTCTCCTCCCTACTCTGTGAATTTAACTTGTTCTTTGCAGGATGTCCAATAATACTTCCTAGAGAGAACGAGTCCGTGCTTCTAGGCGCTTCTATTCTGGGTGCTGTTGCTGCAAAGAAGTTTTCTGGCGTTCGTGATGCAATGAAGTCACTGAATGCAGCAGGAAAGGCATGTCTCGGACCCTTCTATTTAAAAACAAAAACAATTTTTTTCTCGGAAAACGCAAAGACATTGCGTTTCTTTTCATTGAAAAGGAGAGATAGATGTTACAGGCCTCCTATTTTAAAAGAAAACAATTAATTGACCAGCTTCATTTTTGTATTACCTTTGGTCTCAAACCCTAGGAAGCATGCTAATCGTAAAAAATGCCCCATATTCTTCATAAAAGTGCATACGTCCTCAATTAGAATCTTCATTTTTATTTGCTAGTTGTAAACCAAGTTACATTTTTGTAGGTTGTGCATCCGTCTTCGGATCCCAGGGTGAAGAAATACCACGATGCCAAATATCAGATATTCAGGTCCCTGTATGAGCAACAGCTCTCTCATCGCTCAACCATGGCGCAAGCATTGCAGTAGGGACATGTTACCACTGAGCTGGGTACTTCACTCTTGGTTCTGAAGACCCTGGATTTGTCGACATGTTTCCTTGGGGTATTTATGTGTAAAAGGAATACATGAAGTGATGGATGCAGTTATACTAAATGAGCCTTTGTTGTGGAATGGCAATATATACCCCACAGTTTCTGTGAAATTAGATGCTCTGGTTCAAATTTCAATCATCAAAATTATCTCGTGTTTCATTCGTGATGCTATAGAGAATAATTGATTAACCATGATAGCATTACAATCATTGAGCACGAAGTGTTTGGTGCAAGGGGTCAACAGAATTATTCATCATTTACTCATACTGCTTCCAAATCAGATGAGCTGCCACTCTGCTGCTCCCCCTCATTGAGAAGTCTCCACAAGCTTGTGCAGAACTGCATCACAATGTGTTAATTGATCATCAGTAAACTGTGCATCATATTCTCTTGAGGTGAGATTAGACTGAAACGAAACAAACAACATTGACATTAACATACCTCTTTGTATGCCCTCAGATCACCAGTGGACTTGGACACTTCGACGACACAGTGTGCCGGTGTCACCTGTATCACCTGCACCGCTCATCTTTTCAGTAGGTAAAATTATAGATGACACCGCAAAGCTGCCAGTTTTGAAAAAAATGTCACTTGTCATCCAAATCCCACGCGTCAAGGAAAAAATTAGATACATTGACATTAACATGTGGGTCCAAATCCCACGCGTCAATGGTGCGTCCAGTGACACATTTTTCAAATTGGAAATTTTGCCGTGTCGCTAGAAAATATCACGATACGTCACCTCGGCAGAGAGTGTAAGATCCAGCATGCTTCTTGATTGCAACCTGATGTCCTGAAGTTTCACCTGTGCCAGAATGAGAAACCAGGCTAAGAAAACTTGACGTGTGATTCTACAGATTCAAGAGCTGATTCAATCGTTTCGATCTCTAGTTAATTACCATGGAACTGCTCATTCTCCTTACTGACAAGCTCACATCCTGGGCTGCAACCGTGATCATCTCCAGTGTCTCGTGCACCGGATGTGGCGAGCCGAGCTTTGTTTTCTGGTCATCATGTCGTCAGCCAAGTCAGTCACTGAAATTCAGGTTACACCATAGAACCATGTTTTGGTGTAGGTCAAATTCATAAACCAAGATGATCAGAAGATCTGGTCAGTGCACCTGCTCCTGAAAGAGTCCTGACAAGTCGAGATGACTGCACGTTGCTATCAACTGGAAAGCATTGATGAACCGTCTAGGCTCCAGAATTGCTTCTTGAGCTTCCCTTGCCTAGACACAAGGCAAATTCTATCAACCAGATGTAGGAAATGGCAGGTGCGCAGTGACGGAAATAACCAATATGTATGCGTCCCAGAGCAGTGTTTACTACTCAGTTACCTCTGTGGTGTGGCTGCTATCACTGTCTGTGCTGGACTCTTCAAGATCAACACAATCATCACTATAAACGCTCTCTGTTGTCCTTATCGATGGATTATAGCCCGCTTGGAACCACTTGTCATCGAAAATATCGCTTATCTTTGCTCTCTACACCATGAATGGAAGATGGTCTTGTTAGTGAACAAGACATGTATCTGTCTAATGCTTCTAATATAACTACATAACATTTTTTGCATAGAATTACCGTTATAGGAGATGGATCCAGTATGCTCAAGATAATCTTCTTCTGAGGCAGCGTGATCCATTGCGGGAAAACAAACTGCCCTCGAGATATCTTACATGACAACAATAGTTGGTACTTGGTAAGGAAATGTATCAGCATGGTGTAATAGATCGAAAGGCGGTACTGGATGCAGATGTTTATTCTTACCCTTCGGTACAAGTTTGTCAAGTTGTGGTCTTGAAATGGCAGATAACCAGTAAGAAGTTCAAACAGGATCACGCCGCAGGACCAGATGTCCGCAGCTGCCCCATCATAAGTTTGTGCTGAATCACCTATCAGATCATCTGGATTCATAAGTTGGCAATGCAAATGACTAAAACTTCGCGGTACATGTGATGCAGCTTAGCTAGGTAGGCTATGCCATGCCCTGCTCTTATTTTTCTTGCAGTGCTATAATGAATACCTCAGGAGCAACATAACACGGTGAGCCGCAAGATGTAGATAGCAACTGCCCTGACTGAATCAAAGAAATAAGATCAAAGCTTTTGGAGTTGGATAATTTCGAATCATTGAAAACTCAAATGAAATGAGCTCATAACCTTTGCAAGTAGTTCTTACCTTCCTTAGCACACAGAGTCCAAAATCAGATACCTTGAGATTGCCTTGATTGTCTATCAAAAGATTTTCAGGCTGTTTACACCATCAGGAAGTTTAATTACTCATCAATAATTAGGCTAGAATACCAATCGATTCCTTCAATGAACATGTAATTATGGGATAATATATAACATCATACTGACCTTGAGATCCCTGTGAAAGACGCCTCTCCGGTGGCAATATTTTTTTTGAGAACAACTCTCCGGTGGCAATAGTCCACAGCATCAATCAACTGATAGAAGTACTTCTTTGCTTCCCTCTCATCCAACCTCCCTTGGTAACTCTTAAACAGAAAATTCAGAAAAGATAAGACAAAAGAAAAATCACCTGGTTTAAGTATGTCTTGAGACTATAATCAAGAACGGTCTATGTAGCTATCTTACTAGCTTGTCAGAGAGCTGCCCCCCTGGTACATACTCCATCACCAGGCATATCTTGGTCTTTGTCGCGATCACCTGCATGTATATGGGCAACCAGATAAATGTAATGGCAAACGAAATTAGTCTTGCTAATTCTGAGCTGCATGTATTTCTTTTAATATCGGTCACATCAGCTGTTATAAAATTGCAGTACTGATAGTCTGATATATGAAGTGAGGTTGCCTAAGACGGTTGGGTTCAGTATTGATCCAACTGCTAAAGAAAATGACAGAGGTTCAGATAACTTGTATTTACCTCGTGTATCTTGACTATGTTAGGGTGATTGAGATGCTTCATCACGCTGATCTCTCTCTTCACCTGAAACACCAAGCAATGCAACCATAAATAAAATCATCTGAACACCAGAACATGGTTTACAAAAAGCACACCAGAACATCGAAGCTAGCCCACGGACGTACCTGATACATGAGGTTGTTCCTGAGCACGGTGTTCCTGTCGATGACCTTCACGGCGACGGTGCCGCCGGTCTCGGCGTCGACGGCGAGCCTGACCTTGGCGAAGGCGCCCTCGCCGATGGTCCGGCCGACCCTGTACTTGCCGACTCTCTCAGCCAGCACCATCTTCCTCGGTCTCTCACTGCCCCCCTCGTCAATGCTGTTGTGGCACATGAAGAAATGTGGTAGCAAGTTGAAGGAAATGTGCAGTGGGATTCGCGGGAAGGTGGTGGCAATTTGGACGCTGCGCTTGTCCTGGACTCCTGGCTACAATGGACGCACTGTGAAAGTTGTGAAAGCAGAGATCAGATGAGAGGCGGAAAGGTGGTTGGGGGTTGGGGAGAAAGTAGCCGTGGGGCAACGTGATCTCCGGGCGCAACTGCCAGTCGCCGTCCGCGCGCCCTCCCCACGACGGCGCGCACCATGGCCCCGCAAAATGAGAGGCCTGTGTGTGTCTGCTTCCCCTCGCCGGCGTGTACGCACGCACGTCTGGCCGGCCTCAGTCGGTAGGCCATGGGAACCGAAGCTGCAACTTGCACTGCTGAATCTTGCGATGGTCGATATGTCGCGTCCCGCGCGCAAGTATTAGGCCATCTACAAGGAAAGTTGATTAGAGAAGCGCTTAGAAAAATAATCTGCCTTTTCTTAAGAATTTGTGGTTGTTTATACAAGGCTTATGCTTTTAGGCACAGCTGTTCAAGATATGGAAACAAAATATAGTTGAGCATGGATGCACCTATACACCCACTAGATCTGTTTATTTTTAATACTCCCTCTGATCACTAGTATAAGACTTTTTAGACATTTCAATATGGACTAGATACGAATTAAAATGAGTGAATCTACACACTTTATGTGTGTAGATACATTTTCGACAAAAACTAAAAGGTCCTATAATAGTGAACGGAGGGAGTAAATTACAACAACAAAAAAACCTAAGAAAAATGACAGAGTGTAGTACAACATTACACCATGTCACAAAAACCATATAGAAAACTTGTAGTAGTATGTGACATGTAAAATAGCAAGTGCTCCCTCCAATTCATAATAAGTGTCGCTGATTTACTACAACTTTGTTTCAAATTAATGACACTTATTATGTATCGGGAGGGAGTAATACCTAACTGGAGCAGGTAAACAATCCCAAATAGAAAAATCCTTTCTGCATGTATAAGAGCCGAAATGAGTCCATAGCACTACACCAAGGAATAATAAAAAATTGCACAAAGTAGTATGTAAAGAATTGATTCCATTGATAGGAATCCAGTTATTAGCTATTTTGAACAAAAGTTTAAACTCTAAACTTCATGTTATAAAAAAACTAAAATACCTAATAATAAACCAAAATTCCCTACATGATTAGTCACCAAAGGTTTTTTTTTGACAAATATTCGCTGCGATTCAGCGATTGGTCGCGTAAGCGAAAAGTCTGGCAATAAATTAGGAACCACAAGTTCCCCAAGTTCTTTTAATCAAATTGGATCTAGTAACCAATCCCAATATAGTAGTGAAAAAACTTATATAAACCAAAAATCTCAAGTATCGTTCATTGTAAGACATTGTAGAATAGGCTAAGCTTCTTTTAATATCTCTCAGATAAAGAGCAAAAGCGGCTCCTAAGAAGAGTATTATTGCACATACTAAATAAATAGAAGTCATTATTAAAGGTAGAGATATAGAAGAAAAAAAACGAGCTAGAAGAAATATTCCCATAGCAACCATAGGTGTTGTCTGTTTCTCTATTTTTCTGATTGTTTTTGTGTGAAATAAATTGGGGAATCTAATATGAATTATGAAGTGGATCGTAGGGATTTCATTTTTTGAATTTTATATTTGTTATTATTCAGAACTTGAACCTGAGTCCATTTTTAAATGTTTCACATTTCACATGCAAGTTTCAAGAATTGCCTGGTTTTTTATTTTTCTAAATAAAATAGCCCCATCCCTCCTAATTCACTAACTTCAAGAAGGTACTAAACTTTTCTTTTTGAAAAAATATTCAGAAAAAATATCTAAAGTATATGGTGATTGATATAACAATTCTTTGTTCATAAGTTTCACTATGAACACTATGCATAACGTAAAGTTTATGGCTGATACAAATTATATTTTCATTTGAGATGGATTTTGAAGAATAACTAATCTTGTCTTCACATTTGGTCCAGTGATAGAACAAAAAATAACAAGAGACTTTACTCGTGAAATCCCTTAAAATAATAAATTCTACCTCTTTCTATAAAATTAAATGATAATTGATAAATTTTAATATAATTTGTATACTAGTGCGTGACTCGTTATTATTTTCTCTTTCATATAAAAAATGTAATAATTATAGAAACTTAGCTACTAACCAACCTATTGCTTCGTATTGTCGGTGTCTTAACTAAAATTTGTCACTATTTGAATAAAAAAGGTCTATTGGTCATATTTAGCTTCTACTTAAATTTAAGTGGAAGATGACCTTATTCCATCATAGTTTTATGTCTGATCACCAACAATTATACTGGTTTGGGAAATTTTCAAACGAACAATTTCAACGAAATATTTCCATTTCTGATTTTATTATGTTTCACTGTATGTATTCCTCCATCTATAAGTACATTTAATGTATGGAAACGACCTGTCAATTTATTTGGTTAGAGATATAGGACCCGTTAAACTAAAACGGGTATTGAAGATAAAAAGGCTTTGTTTTCGTTTATGAAAATACAACATTTCTTTCATCCTTCTCCATTGAAATAACAAATTGAAATCAAAATAATATGATTCAGCGTCGTACCCTTTCAGGTGTGGCTTTTACATACTGATAACTAGAAGAATACCCCGCGCGTTGCAGCGGGAATCTTTTAAAAAATTAATATGTAAATGGAATGGGTATAAGACGCATGAAATATTCAATTGTCAAAATTCAGTTTATCTCAATAGTCTAGACGCTAAATTTAATTTGTATGAAATTGTTGAATATTTGAGTACTAAATATTAGTGGGGTGGACAATTATATGGATGGAAAATATGACATGGATATGTTGCATGAGAGATGTACTATTATTAATTATTGTTAGTGGAGATTACATCGACATTTGATTGGCTGAAATAGTGGGTGATGTGGATACCTTGCATGTTGAGATAGAAAAATAATTGATGCACTTAGTGGGGTTTTGCTTTATAAGAGGTATAGATTTGCACTAGAGTCAGGCTTTCTGCGGGAACATCCACACTATATTGAATATCCTAACTATGAATAGCTACAACCAAGTCAATATAATGCAGCAAAGCAGGTTGTCCATGACGGGTACGTGTGGGGTGAAACAAATTCTCAGTGAATTGTATTTTTTTTCATTCGAAGGGGGTCTTACAAGCTTGGTTGTCATTCTTTACAAAAAATATTTAATAATTTTCTTTTACGAGGAAAGTATGAAAAGGTATTTTTTTTATCAAGCAATAAAATACATTTGGTCACATAATCAGGATTATATAGATATTTTTTATACAAGCGTCTTTACCCTCGATATAAGAGGATTAACCGAACTAACGAAGTTCTGGATAATGGTACATTGATTGTACTACCAATGGTGTGGGTCATGTTAGTTTTATATAGGAGAATAAACTAAATATGGGCAAATACCGCCTTGCTTATTCTTTTTTATTTCATGTATTAGTGTTTTTATTTTTCTTAACTTAAGGAATTTACTAGTGTGATGTCTAAATAGCTATCTTACTCCCATCAACACAATAAAACTTTCCGTTGAGATTAAAAAGCAGAAAAGTGTATTTCTAGCCACACGCAACAAAATTTAGAAGAAATTGGAACCATTAACTAAAATTCTATCTTTTCTAAGTTGTAGTAGTGAATGTCGCTTAACTAGTGATTATTGTCCCCCCTTCCTTTTAATGGCATTATAACATATTATGGTTTCATGCACAATCCGTGTATAGGTAAAAGGTACATATATCTATGGGGAACCAGACTCTCACCATAGATGCTCTCCTCAAACTCACACAAGCACTCACGAAGACACACGGATTTTACCCAAGTTCAGACCGCTCGAAAGTGTAACACTCTACGTCATGCTTGTCTGATTTATGATGGATATGGTGGAGCTTACAAACGGAAAAGCTCATTGCCAGGGGACAATGGAGGAGCTAACTCAACAAGCCGCTAAGACTAAGCTTGCCTTGGCGAGAATGGGGAGGAGCCGATCCTTCTCTTGGATGCGCATGACCTCCTTTTATACTTGAAAGGGGTTGCCACAGAGGCAGATGGACACGTGGCGCCGATGCTTGGGCGATGGCTGACCGTCTACACATGAGGTTGCGTGGGGAGGCCGTCGCGCATCGGGTCTCGGTGGCGTCTTGCAATGATGGCGCCTCGGACGGCGCGGGAGCGGTGCCGTCTGACGGGACAAGGCGATGAGGGGCAGCGTGCAGGAATTTGAGAGCCTCCAATTAAGTTGTGGATATTTCTCGGGAAATTTGTACGTGTTCGATGACCTCCCTCAAGTATCTCATAGTGGAATCGTGGCACCTTACATTGTGTGAGAGCGCGAGGATAATAAGGTAGCCTCTTTTTTGGCTATTGGGGAGCATTGTGCCTCCATACATCTCTAAAACAAAACTAATTTCCATTGCGGAATGAACATCGGGACACATCATCGTCTCGGCGTGCCTCGGTTATCTCTTACCCCAAGCTCCCTACTTATGCATTTACTTTACGATAGCCATACAAATTGAAATTACATATCGTGGTATCACATAGTTGTTATCTTATTTAGCATAACTTGTTGATGCTCATAGTTCAGCCCAGCTTATATAGCTTTTGTGATTGATAAATCGAATGATAGTTTTATTCTGCATTTATTTAAGCCTTAACTATGATTGTTTTAAATCGATTACCCCCCCGGTACAATCACGAGATATGTGATAGACTCATTGTCTATAACTACTCTTATTTGAAGAATCATACGAGCTCTTGTAGACACCGGATGGTACCAAACACATTGCCGACTAGCATATTAAATAAAAAATTAGGCATGCAAGAATAGTCAACCAAATGTCTTTGTTCATCGGTGATTATTATAAGTGAGGTTGTTTGAGTAATAAGTAAATAATATATACATGTACTCAAATACATTAGTAATGGTTCAGTTTATACCGAAAGTTTCTAAAAATATGTTTACATAATCATACACTAGAAACCGCTGTTAAATATATGTTAGAATGTAAGCTTTAGAGATATATACCATGATGTTTAAGGATATTAAAACATTCAAGAACACATGTATACACACAAAAATATCATACAATATATAATTTATGCATTTGTCAAACACAATTCAACAAAGAAATTCTGCTCCCAAAAACAGTTCATATTTGACACAACACAAATGTTTCAGTATTATACATAAAACTTGTAAAAAAAATTAAACTATATATAGTCAATATCTAGCAATATTTATTTGTGGTTAATAACTATGTCAACTAAGCAATATAAAATTATAGACTTTAAGGCTGTAGTATGAAAAAAGTAAGTTATAAAGTTTAGTATAAATTATATTTATTTTACTTAAGAGTAAAATGCATCAATGGTCCACGAACTTGTCAAGCCAGGTCACTTTGGTCATCGTACTTCAGAAAATACTGGTTTACGGTCACGGAATACATGTGGAGTTTCACCTATGGTCACTGGTCAGTGGTACAACAATATATTCAATGACGTGGCAATTTTCGGACCCATCTGTCAGACCAAGTAGGCCTCCACCTGTACAAATAATTTTGCAAAAACCCCCAAGTCTTTTTTTCTTCTCCTACAGTATTTTAATTGAGGGACATTTTTGCAAAATATGCATTGTTGTAGACTGGTCAACACATTTCCACGTCATTGAATACAACGCTATACATGTGATCAGTGACCGTATATGAGCCTCTAAGACGTATTTAGTTACCGTAAAATGGTATTCTCGAAGTACGGTGACCGAAGTGAGCCAGGCCGACAAGTAGGTGTACCACCGATGCATTTTACTCTTTAGTTAATCCCATCTTTGATGTCTATTTACGTGGAGTCATGGAAAAGCCATTAGTTTGCAAGAGCAAGATGGCTATGAAACCTTGATCCTCCCAGGGCTTCCACTACGTACTCGGGATGATTAATCACACTAAAATAATGAAATGTACAGTTTTAGCCAAAAAATAATAAGACTCGATCTACCATAAAGATCTTCTTATATTTCTTCCATAATTTTTAAGGGAACATAGTGCTGTGATCAATTTTTTGTCGCTATAGACTAAGAGAATGAATTGTCTACATTCGTCATTCGAGAAAAAAGAACATCATATTTGGGTCCCGAGCTAAACCTAAAACAACCCTGAGAAACATATGCAATGTGTTAGAAAACATATAGAAGCAATGTGTTAGAAACATATATTGAAGACAACATTGACAGAACATCGAGAAAGCAGAAAGCTTATCCTCTCGTTGAACCAATAACACAAGTCATTATTGCCCCCAACACTAACATTGTGATGTGACATGCCAAAGTGTAAGACAAGATATATAACCTCGGCGATGGCCTTCCCGACCTGGAGAGTTATAGACATCCAACCCAACCTTCACTAGCTTGGATGTCGGAGACTACCACATCATGCAAACAAGAATAAAGCTGAGATACACTAATTTCATTTGTCACCATATTGAAGGCCATGGTGGCTTCACAATAGATATAAATACTTAAAATCCTATGACCGAGAGCACACAACTAACACCGTAATTGAAAGGTACAACATAATTGATCCCATACTGAAAATGGGGTCATAATTATAAAAGAAAACCATAATTTTCTTACACATGATTATGGCCATGTTTCCTTCTTGTCGAAAAAATACAAGTTGGTACGTAGCCTATGTTTAAGAAAGAAATCTTATGATTTTTAAGTTGCTTTTTCTGAAGACCTTGGTTTTATTTGTTTCCTAGAACATAGTGTCTTTTGTCCATTCAACTTCGCTGGAAGATAAAAGATATAAAATGTATGCTTTTTCTTTAAAAATGTCTTTAACATGAGCCAAAACGCCAACGCCATCTAGCACGCGGATCCAGGATTGCCGCATATACCAGACGAGCCAATACGACCACCAAAGGTGAGAGACAACAAACGAGATGGGAGAAAGACTCTCTCAAAGAAGAGTTTTTCTATATGTGTGACACTTTTGTGTCCGATTTGTGTACGCCGCAAACCGCCAGTCGTCCGATCGTACCAAGGCACCAACGTCCACCGACATATTGCATGTCGGACGAGAATCATACATGCAGGTGTCCTATGAAGAGCAGTTTCGCTCAAAGAAACATGCAGGTATTAGTAAACACAATTATGCGGTGAAGTGATAGAGCTTTGTGGCGGATCTAGAATAAAATCGGCGGGGTGCCAAGCGCAATTTTTTTCCTACTGGACTTAGCATTTGGCAAAATTACTGCAAAAATTAGTAGCTAAAAGAGGTTCTATATTTTCGGAGGGGGTGCGATGGGTAAAAATTTCCTACCGGACTCAGCATTTGGCAGAAATTACTGCAAATATTAGTAGCTAAAAGAGGTTCTATATTTTCGGAGGGGATGCCATGGAACCCATGGCACCCCCATTGGATACGCTCTTTCTGTGTAGTCCTATGGTTGCCAATCCAATTAAGCATGTGGGAGAGAACTGATCATTGGTTTGATGGTAAGGAGGATGGTTTTAGGGATAAAATCGTAGGTTTGATGCCCCGTGTCTCTCCTTTAAGAGGATTATTGTGTTTGTAGCTGTTGATGTTCTCACCAATAATGAGGCTAGCACTTAGTATATCTAGAAAAAGTATGAGAGGAAGGCAAGCAGAAAGAAGAAAAATAAAGGAGAAGCGAATGTCACTTTCCATGATTGTTTAACGCATGTTGAAAATATGTCCATGCAACTTCTATATTTTTTCCAACCATTAAAGTATTTTTTATCATTTGTTCCTCAAATATGATCTAAATTTTATGACATACATATATTTATTTCAAATAACTTGCAAAGATTTTTTTGGGATAAAAATGTTTTGCATGTTTTTTAAATATTTTTTTTAGAAATGGGGAGAAGCCCCAGCCTCTGCATCACGAGGATGCACACAGCTGTTTTATTACATTTTTGAAGTATCAGGTTCCACGAATTACAACTCAAGCATCAGAAAGAGTAGCGGTAAACACTAGCCAGCGAAAAATAACAGGAATGAAACACTTATGCATCACTTAATCTATTGAAAATCTGCCAGCCAGCGAAGTTGTAGAACGCCCAAGCGACCGCCTCAAGCCGGCCACACCCAGAAGCCACTTCCTCCCGTTGCTCCAATGGGAGGAGGAAAGACCACGCGCCAAGTAGGGACGTAGCCTTGTAGATAACCTGCAAATAGTTCATGCGTTTGGATTTGTTAAACACTAAATCATTTCTACACGTCCACAGGGAACAAAGTATAGCACACACGCCTACTTGTACACGTGCTTTATCTATTTTTTGCATCCCTCCAACCAATTCCAAACATATTTGTGATATTGGCTGGTGGTGGTAAATCAAAGGTAAATTCGACAATTCGCCATATGAAACGTGCTAGAGGACAGGTTAAAAATAAATGCTGAATTGACTCCGTTGAATCACAAAATTCGCATTTAGTGCATCCTTTCCACTTCCGTTTAGCCAAATTATCTTTGGTAAGGATTACCTTTCTATAGAGGAACCACATAAAGATCTTTATCTTTAAAGGAACCTTTAGTTTCCAAATATATTTCCTAAAAAAGACCGTATGATCATTCAACATATCATGATACATCGATTTGACTGTGAAAAGACCAGTAGGGGTTAGATTCCATACAAAAACATATGTCACATCCGACAAACTAAGCTGCATTAAACGTTGCACCAAGTGCATCCATCGGTCCCAATTATTTCCAACCAGATTACTCCTAAACTCAATGTTCAACGGCTGCGTTGCAAGCACGGTGGCAACCAAAACGTTTTTTCGACGCACCAGGTTATAAAGAGAAGGGTACTGAACAGCTAGAGACGTATGTCAGAATATAATATATACATTGCACAACCCTTTCCCATCAGTTCGGACTTTTGGAATAATTGGCTAGTGCATCAATCTAATATGGTATCAGAGCCAGAGGTCTAGAGTTCAAATCCTGGCTAACGAAGTATTAAAAATAAATATCTGCGGACACCCTAAATTCCACGTCCTAGTCTCGTGAGGAAAAGTCCACAGCCTGGACGTGAGGAGGAGTGTCAGAATATAATATATACATTGCACTAGCCACATTCACTCCCCCTCATATGAGTGCTGCATATATTCTTTTCTCGGTTGATGATGCTGTCAAGCGACGACTGCTGTTTCTGTTCCTGCCACTCAAGGAGAAGATCAAATACGTGACAGGCGGGTTTCTTAGTTCATGGTGTGTCATGTGCTTGAAAGAGTCCGGATGGGGGCCACCTGCAGCCAAGATACACTTGGAGACGATGCACCAATTTGGAGTCTATATTTGTTCAGTTTGTTTTATTTTCTATTTAGGAAAGAGTCTCGTTGTTTTTATTTTTCTATTTTCGTTTTGCTTGAGAGTCAAGTTAGGAGAGTCGGCTATGCTAATATAAATAGCCAGGTGCGGTCATTGTAAGGGGGGAGTTGAAATTATGTAAGATTGAGATATATCGTAAGGGTTTACCCAGGATGGGTCGCCGTTATCGAGGAGTTGCTGGTTTTGATTGCTGATTCTTTGAATCTGTGTTTGCGTATCGTGGAGTAGATTCATCTATTCACCGATCGAAGTTACCTTTTGTTGTTTCTTGGTTCGCCGTGAAAGATCGGGCCTAAAAACCCTATTGGATCACGTTGATCCATATCAAGCGTATTCCCTAACCAAAAATATCACTTGAACAATTTGTACCATGCAACAAATTGCAGCGACCAGTATAAATTTGAAGTGGAAAATTTTAAGAGAATAATAAGGAAACAATTATGATGAAAAGGAAATAAAAAACTTATAAAGAATGAAAAGGAAAATAAAGGAAAAGAAAAGAAAAATGACCAAATGCTCAGCTAGCCCATCAAGACACTCTGTGCTCAGACGTAATTAACCCTCCTTTGTGTTTTCTTGTAGCGAACCCCGGCTTTGGTTTATGCACAGAAATGAGTTGCTTCGCAGCCCATTACCTGCGTTCCAAAAGACCCGGTGCTACGTACGCATGGCGAGATGGGCCGCGGGCTGCCACACGGGCAATGTCGACTCTCTGTACTCGTTCGTGTATGGGACGTTTCTCCCATGTCCTCTCGCTGGGTTGCACACGAGTCCCGTGAAACCGCACGCAGCCGATCGATAGCCGTGGTGGTCGAGTTTCGAGGCAGTGGCTGGGCTCGTCTTCCTCCTGCCGACGCGCACGTATGTCGGCATTCCGCACGGTCGCACGGACAGTGTCACTGAACAGCAGCTAGGCAAGAGCGGCCGCGTGTGGCCGGCCGTACGCCGGGAGCGCTGGCTCCGGCCGTCGCAATTTAAACCAGGATCGATCGATGGTGCTCGATCGAACAACTGGGTAGGGTAGGGTGGTTGTAAAGTGGTGGCACTGTGTGAAACTACTCTGACGCCCCTAGACCTCGGAACTGCTGCAGGTTTGCTGTGGCACGCACGCACGTGTCCGCCATAGGGGGAGAGGAGCTGGGCCTGGGAACAAAAGAGAGTTTCTCCATCAGGTGCACGATGAATTGGCCTTGTCGACCGAGCAGAGCAGGCTACCGCAGACGAGCGAGCATCGAAACCCCACGCGTGTCTGCAAGTGTCGATCGGGAACGCGCAAGAGCTTGCGCCGTCGGGAACTGCAGGACGGCCGACCGAATCTTCTCGATCGAGTTCTCGTCGCCGGCTGCATGCGCTACACCGTGACCGCGACGGCGGGCGGTCGTGACGAGGACAGCGAGCTGGCTTTTTGGATGGAGGGCGGTTGGGTGGGAAGTTTGGCGCCGCCAATCATGGTGCATGGTCTCGTCGCATCTATCGTTGGGGCCCGGCCGCCACCGCCGGAGCGCCGCCGAGTAAGCCCCATGCAGCCACGCTAGGATATGGTGATAATGTGCATCGGCATGGGGTACCCGACCCGATCTCATCCACAGCGCACGCACGTACGCCCATGTCTAGCTAGGGCTCACATGGACCGATGGGCGATGGCATATCCTCATATCCCAGCGCCTCGTTGCTTCCAAAAGATGAGCGCATGCCCATGTATGTGTATTTGCGAGCCGATTTAATTTGATTCAACATCTTTTTTTGTGTGTGAAACACAGTGCTCACCCGGTCACCCAAGCACGCACGCACACCCTACCTCTATTAGCACCTCCGAAAGACTGAACCGGCGGGTCGAGTATTGAGATTGACGAAGTCACCATAGTCGCTTCGCGGGTCGACGGGAACGTCACCTATATTCCACCTTAAATGAGAAACACAAGTGTCAAACCTGTTGTTTGAACTCTGATGGGCTGAGGGTAAAATCACCCTCCTAACCATCCTACCCCACACAGGTTCTCGATTCAACTTCTCATCAACCACTCAGATCATCATTCCTGCAGCTAAGGGCAACTCCAACGGCGTCGATACCAAAAGTGTCCCTTTTTTCCGTTTCATTTTTCCTGGCCACTGAACTCAATTCAATGGGGCGATTCATTGGGCTGTTTAATTTTTCTCGATCCTACTACTTGAACTAAATTTAAATATATTTAGACTTCACAGATTACATAAATAGAGCATATATTTGATCTACTAGATAGATTTTACACATAATATTTAGCTAAACTACTCGGTCGTCTGTCGGGGTCGAGCGACTCGAATGAGCGCTCCATGGCCTCCTGCAGAGGCGGTTCGCCGACGTCCTCCTCCTACCTAGCGTCCTCCTTGCTGGTCTAGGAGAATTCGGGGTCCTCATCGTTGGGAGTAGGTGCGGCGACGGGGATGGTTCCAGCTAAACTTTCATAACTGCATGGGCTTATAAAGTATTGGAAATGGAACTATTGAGACTACTACTGTTGTAATAAAAGAAGAGAAGAGGTAAGAGGAAATTAAACAGGCTTGCCTACACCCGCAACTCCCGCGGCGTACTCCTCCTCGGGGTCAAGGACGTCGCCTCCATGGTCCTCCTCACGTGCTCCGGCAGCAGGCGTGGAGCCGGTCAGCATGTCGACCCAGGCCGACTCGCGGCGGCGAGATAAGCGGCGACCTGGTCTAGAAAATGTTGCGGTAGAGGTGATAGCGGTGCGAAGATCGGTAACGAGCTTGGAGATGCGGCAGCCGTGGAGGCGGTGCTATTGTTTGAGTTAGTGTTCGCCTCGCCAGCGTCAATTAAAGATGGAGAGGCTGACAGCGGGGCTAGGGCAACCCCGGGGGCGAACGTGATCATGTCCGGAGCGAACACAAGGAGGCCGGATCAAATTTGGGCATGGGTCCGGCCAAACAGAAAAATCGACATCGGTCCATTTATATCATCATGTTAGGTTTTTACCCTCGCGGAAAAAATTGACATATCCGAACCAAATGGGTCGATGAAGAGAGCGCTGAGTCAGGCTGCAAGTGGGACACGACACGGGGCCCGCATATTCCCTGCATATGCCCGCGACCAATCAGTGGGACTTCCGCGGCAGCCCAAAAATTATGATCGCGCTTATGCGGGGGCCCGCTTATGGTCGCATAGCGATTGCATCTGGCGACAGACCTAAGATGCCTGATCCCCGCACCATGATGTGTAACCGATGCGGGACGTGGGAAGCCCACGTAATACCACATAATTTTCATGACTACCCGCGGGTGCCCACTTATAGTTTTATGTGGGCCTGGGCAAGTGTTGCCGCGGGAGGCCCACTCCCACTTGCACCCTGAGCGCTGAGTGCCGACCAGGTCACATGACGCGCCGTGCCGGCCGATCGCACTAGTTGATCGTCGCGCCCTCTGGCTGCCTTTGTACGCATCGCGATCCATCTCCATCCGCCGCGGTATATGACGGCAGCCGGTTCGTCATTCGCACCACGGCCCAAATGACGGGTCTACCCCGGCCCCGCGCTCCTTGCCTCGGCGGCGGGTCACGTCCACGTCCGACAGACAGGCAGACAGCCATCTCTCTTGCGCCGGCGGGCGGCGGGCGCGTCAACGCTACCGGTCGACGCATGCTGCGGCGGCGGCGGCGGCGATCGAGCTCACCCCGTCGACACGCGACCGCGACGTCTCTGCGTACAGCACGCGGTGACCGCTCGCTCAACGTACGTCCTGGCTGCGACTTCCAGAAACTTCGCAGGGCGGGCTCATACATGTGGAGCTCGCAAATAGCGCGGACGCGGCGAACGTTTCGTGAGGGGCATTTCCGACCTTAATACTGACGGTGTTTTTGACGGTTAATTAAACAGGAAGGCAAGGCGCGCTGGAAGGCCGTGGAGCGTCGACGGGCAGCGGTCACAGGGTTAATAACGAAGACGAAAGGTAATTAATACTCCTATGTGCTAGCGGCACTGCTACTCCATCGGCCATGGACTGGGAGGACAACGTCCCCACATGCATAAAGCTCATCTTTGTCGCTTCCCGCCTTCGGCCGGGACATTGGCCTTGAGGCTGACGGCATTCACGAATTGACCCTTTCGTGACATCTCTCTATGTGAGCCCGCCCGGAATCTTGTCACCCACATAATTTGACAACTTGTCTGTCTGTTGGTGTTGGGTCATCGTCAACTAGCTACCAGCTGTGCACTTGATTATGTATCAAACTTCTAGCGGGATCCTCGAGAAAACTTGCAAGAGTACGCAGCTTCTAGCTAGCTCGGCTCTCTTAGAACATCTCTACTCGCGGCGCCCAAACGGCTGTTAAAGGCTTTTGAGTCGTGCCGGATCAAAAAGCTCCCACTCACGGTTTTCAAACGTGTTTTTGTCCGGCGCGGCCCAAAGTTTGGTCCGGCACATCCAGCCCGTGTCCTCCATTTGGGAAGCAGCTGGGTTGCGCCGGACGAAACCGCGGGCAACGCCACATTGGCCTCCGACGCGAGGGGCACGTCTGTCATTGAGACACAAAGTTGAATGCGGTCGGGCAGCTTAATTAATGGTGGGCGGCTTCTCGATTTCCGAGCCTAGCGCTTCACCTCTTTGTGACAAGGAAGCGTCTGCGCTACGGCGGTGTCAATGCAAATGCGCGCGCCTTTTGAAGCGCCGATGTAAATGCGGTGGAATGCGGGCCTGTGGCCGGAGGTAAGGCACGCCCATCCGCTTGCCTCCCCACCCGCTATATAGAGGCGGGTTCCTCGCCGTCTCTGCCAGAGCACAACAGTTTCTCCACCACCTAGCCATGGCTCCTCCTCGGAGCGACATCGCTCCCTTGATGGAGGAGAAACTTGCCCGTCTCCGGGAGGCGGCGCAGCGCCGCAGGGAGTGCCGGGTTGAGCAAATGATGCACAACGAGTTGCGTGATGCTCGCCTCCTCGCCTCCCGGCGGTTGCCCAACGACCACGAGGCGGGCTCATCCGCCCGCGCTCCTCGTCCACCTCCGCCTCCACCGGCGGACCTGCACACGGAGGCGCGGGAGCTCATCCGCACCAACACGCCAATGCCGGCGAACTGCCGCCTCCCCGAGGGGTGGGCGACGAAACCAGTCCACGTGCCGGTTGCACCTCGGCTCACCGGTCAGGCGCGCCTCGACTATATCGAGATGTGCCAGCAAACCATGCCGCCGGAGCCGTACGATGACGTGCGGTAGGCACCGAACTCGGCGTACCGGGACGAGCAGATCGAGTTGGAGTACTCCTTCCGCCTCCATTCCTTCATCGCTACCTCGTCCACCCGCGAGCCACCTGTGGACTGGTTCGACTCCGAGTCCGATGTCCTCACCAACACCTCCGACGAAGACTTCGCGACGGGCATGGAAAGGGAGCGGGTGCGGTACGAGGCAGCGCAGATGGCACGACGCGCATGATTAGAACAAGACCACATGCAACCTCCTCTGCCGCAACCTCAACAAGAGGCGGAGGAGGTTGACGGTGATGATGACGACGCCGAGGTCTGGCCGGCGTCGGAGTGGTACGCAGGCGAGATACAGCTTGCCATTGAGGCCTCCATAGCCTCCTCCACTGCCCCGCCTCCTGCGCCTCTTTCCGCCGTCGCCGGCTACCTCTACTGCCTCTGCTCCGGCTGCCGTCGGGCACCTCTGCCTGCGTTGGCGGGCTCCTGCACGAACTATCGGTGCCTGTCATGCCACCCTACTAGTTAGGTCTAGCTAAGTTTTAATTTGAATGAATTATGTCTAATTTGAATGAATCATGACTAGTTTGAACGAAATTTCAATGAAATTTATATATTTTTTAGTTTAGATGTCGATTTAAAATAATATTTGGTCACCCCGAGTGGGAGCGACGGCACCCATAGCCAGCAGCTTGTCCGTACGGCATTCAAATGGCTTGTCCGGACGCCATTTGGGCGCCTATTTAGATGTCGCGAGTAGAGATGCTCTTATAAGCGGCGGTGCTTTGTGCTTATAATTGCTTATTTTTTTACGACCTAGGGCGGAGTTGCCGCGTTGCATTATAGAAAAAAGAATTGATCTAGTTAATTAGGAAAATCGGATAAAAAACCATACAAGACGCGGTTATAATTGCTTATACAAATTGGGCGATAAGCACTTTTAGTTAGCCCTAAACAACTGATAGAGTAGATGCCATGACGCTCTGATCGCCCATCACCACGTTAATCATCATCTTCGGTCCAAGTCCAACCCATGACATGAAGATCATCAGCATCGGGGCGGTTGTTGCGTCCTTGCCGCCACCCGCGTGCGCGGGGCCCACCCTTCACATGGGCCAGAATCGACATGCCTCCACCCAAATCAACGAGATCGGCATTTTTCACCATTTTCTCTTGGCCCAGAACCGGCCACGTACGGCCCTTCCCGCCACGTCACCGTCGCCGCCCTGCCCCACCTGCCGATAATCTCCCTCCCACACTCACTCCCACGCCAGCGCGACGACGCGAGATTTGCTTCGCCGATCGTATCGACTATAAAGCGACGGACACGCTCGGGTTCTACTAACTTTTGCTTCGTCGGGGAATCTAGTGATCCGGGTTCAGCAGCTTGCTTCGAAGCGATCGATCGATCTCGGGGTGGCGATGGAGTTGCAGGGGCTGGGGAGGTACTGGGGCGTCGGCGGGAGGAGGTGCGGGACCTGCGCGGGGTCGCCGGCCGCGGTGCACTGCCGGACGTGCGCCGCGGGCGGCGACGGTGACGGGGCGTACCTGTGCGCGGGGTGCGACGCGGGCCACGCGCGGGCGGGGCACGAGAGGGTGTGGGTCTGCGAGGTGTGCGAGCTCGCGCCGGCCGCGGTCACATGCAAGGCCGACGCGGCCGCGCTCTGCGCCGCCTGCGACGCGGACATCCACACCGCCAACCCGCTCGCGCGCCGCCACGAGCGCGTGCCCGTGCTGCCCATCGGGACGCCGGCGGCCTCTGATGATCGGGACCCGCGCCTCGGGATGTCGCTCGGCGGCGGGGAGAAGCCGGACGATCTGGTGGTGAACCTTAACGACGACGCGATGGGGGCTGGCGGTGGCAAGGACGGCGGGAAGCTGGACTTCCTGTTCGCGGACGTGATGGACCCGTTCTTCGGCTCCGAGCTCCCGCGCTTCCCGTACGCCGATAGCGTCGTCCCCAACGGCGGCGGCGCGCTCGAGCTGCTGGACTTCGGTGGCGTCGTCTCCAAGCCGTCGTCCTACAGCTCATACACGGCGGCGTCGCTCGGTGGAAGTGTAAGCCCTTGCTATGCCTTGCTCCTCCAACAAGGCAACAACGTCAACCTCGCGTCATTTCTGCATCTTGCTTATCTTTAGTATTTGCGTTCGATCAAGCAGGGTTCGTCGTCGGAGGTCGGGCTGGTGCCGGATGCGATGTGTGGCCGTGGCGGCGGCATCATCGAGCTCGACTTCACGCAGTCCAAGGCGGCATACCTGCCGTACACCCCGACTCCTAGCCACAGCGTCTCGTCGGTGGATGTGGGGGTGTTTCCGGAGCGGACCGACGGCGCCGTCGCGGCCGCCGGTATGGCGACGCCGACGCCGGCCACGGGGGAGGGGAGGGAGGCGCGTCTGATGCGGTACCGCGAGAAGCGCAAGAACCGGCGGTTCGAGAAGACGATCCGGTACGCGTCCCGGAAGGCTTACGCCGAGTCGCGGCCGCGCGTCAAGGGCCGCTTCGCCAAGCGCACCGATGACGCCGACGCCGATGCCGACGCGGTGACCGCGCCGACGGAGCCGCGGCCCTACGTGCTCGACTTCGGCAACTACGGCGTCGTGCCCACCTTCTAAGGCCGCTAGCGCTTAGCGTTCCTTCTCCGGTGAAGAACGCCGGCGGGGCGCCTAATTAATCCAGCACGTAGGCTGTAGTACGACACGGCACGGTTTCCTTCTGTATAATGGCTTGCATGTAATGTTTTTCGAGCTGGCTCGATTATGTAGCGCTACATGCATGCACGCACGCATGTTTTGCTAGAACTAGAATAATACAGCTAGTTCTAGTTGACTAGTCTACTATGCTACCCTTTTTCAGGCTTAGCTTGATGAAAATTAGGCTAGGACAATGTAACGTGTTTGCTAGAACAACTAGTTCTAGTTTTGGGTTGAAATTATATCCACTGGTTTAATGCCCATGCGTTGCAACGGTCCATTAAGTTGGTTGTGTAATCACACTAATCTCCTGTAAGCATAAAACACATCCAAAAACTTCACGTATTGAAAAAGATAGCCACACAGTATTAAGAATTTCAAATATATTTGTAACTATTACATTTTCAATGACGCCATTATTGGGAGGTATGTAACGTAAGGATGACAATTTTACCCACGGGTACCGTAACCGTATGGGTAGGGTATGGGCACAGTTTTATACCCAGGGTAGTACCCGAACCCTATCCGTTAAGTCGCGGATAGGACACGGGTATAGCCTTATACCCGTGGGTATACCCATACCCTACCCGTTTATACTAACATGTGGACCTTACGCGTGGAGCTCCAACATTCATTCTCGTGAGTTTTCGAACTTATGTTAAAATTGTCATCAATTGTTAATTTGAGTTGAAATAATTGTCAGGTACTCATTGAGTTGAGATAAATATTTTTCTTTTGTGAAATGTTCTATCAATGAATGTAAAGTTATGGATAACTTTTTTACTATTTAATCTACCCGTTGGATACCCAATGTGTATGGGTACCTGTCGGGTATGGTTACGGGCAAAGTTTTATACCCGTGGATACGCGTATGGGTAGAAGTTTTTACCCATTGACTACATGGGTATGGGTATGGTATTGCTCTACCCGCCCATACCCTACACATTTTCATCCTTAATACTCTCTCTGTTCCTAAATGTAAGACCTTTTAGCATTTTTGGTTCACATGTATCTAGACATGTTTTAGTGCAAGATTCATATGAATAGTGAAAGAAATTGCTAAAAGGTCTTGCATTTAGAAACGGAGGTAGTAATAATGAAGGAAATTGCTCAAATTTGGTCCAACAACTTTAATTGTTACCTTTTGTAGAAGCTAACAATTACAATCGAAGGGAATGTGTAACAAAAGTGTATGCTTCCGATTGCAGTGTTGAAACAAGTAGCATGACATGCACTTTGAGTAGCTCGAACCTTGCATTCTTATGTTAAGATGGATCTTTTTGCCATTAAAGTGTTGATTAAAAAGGTGTATTTGTTTTCATATTCTCCACGTGGCTGGGAAAAATTTCACGTGCATTATGTCTACATGTTCTTTGAGAAAATAGATTTGAGTGTATGTGGCAACACACATGCATTTAGCTATAAGGAAAAATAATCCTTTTTTGTCCCTCAACTATTAGATGGACATTATCCATAGACACATAGTAAGTAAATCAAGAAGTTTACTAAACCGAGAAAAAAATGAAGAAATAATAAATCAGATTTGAATCCATTTTTAGTGAACTTCCATATTATATTATTTCTAACGATAACAAAAAAATCTCTCTAATTTTGATAGACACCCGTGCGTTACCACTTAAGAAAAATATTAAGTAAGATGTCTTCAGTTTCACCATAACAAAATTGGTATCCTTACATTCAACATGTAATTAAACAACTTTGGGCAGCATCAACTTCAAGCTATAGAGATTTCACTAATTATCTCCAGGTGTACTGGTTACACCTTGGGTTCAGGGTGCAAATCATGTGTTTATAGTCTTGCAAGGTATAGAGATTTCATAATTATCCTTTACCTTGAAAAAATATCTAAGCAAATATTTTGTAGCTACACACAACCATGAAAATTCTCAAACCGGAGATCTTTCCACTCCGATAATCCAAGAATCGATCAACAAGATAATGAGTCACTGACATGGTGGAGCCCGCGGCAAGAACAACATCACAAGAAACAGAGCAACAGAATAAAAAAGTGGGTAAGAATCGATCAACAGGATTCTGAGTCACTGACATGATGGAGCCAGCGGCAAGAACAACATCGCAAGAAACGGAGCAACGGAATAAAAAAAAGTGGGCAAGATTCGATCAACAGGATTTTGAGTCACTGACATGGTGGACCCAGCGGTAAGAACAACATCGGATAAAACGGAGCAACGGAATAAAAAAAGTGGGCAAGAATCGATCAACAGGATTCTGAGTCACTAACATGGTGAAGCCAGCGGTAAGAACATCATCGCAAGAAACGGAGCAACGAAATAAAAAAGTGGGTAATAATCGATCAACAAGATAATAAGTCACTGATATGGTGGATCCAGCGGCAAGAACATCATCGAACACAATGGAGCAACGGAATAAAAAAAATGGGTAAGAATCTATCACAGGATAATGAGTCACAGACATGGTGGAGCCAGCGGCAAGAACAACATCGAACGCATCCTTCGAGTAACGGAGGAACCGAAAAAACAGGCAACCTCAATCTTGATATGAGCGCGGGGTGTGTGGTACGACGTTTTAAGAGCGCGAATGGTGTCGATCGACGTTATATGAGCACGGGGGAGGGGGTGTCGATCCGAGTCAAAAGCCGAATGCGCAATCGAAAATGTAGCTTCTAACCACGAAAATTCCGAAAGATCGTGTGCTATACATGCCGCGCAATTCAAAATGTAACTTCTAACCACGAAAATTCAGGAGTATCGTGAGCAATAGTTGCCATAGACCACGCTTTTAGAAATTCATGATCGTTGCTACCATCGACCACGAAATAAAAAAACACGAAATTTTGTGACCGATAGTCACTATACACCACGGTCTCCGCGGAGAATCGTGGTCTACGAAAGAATTTCTTCTAGTGAGCACGGTGCGGGTCACCTGAAGTCTGTGGCCAGTGCAGCACAAGCACAAGTAGCATGCATGGAAGATTTGCATCCAGCATCAAGTTGGGGCATGGCGTATAGCCGATTCATCAAACCTGGTAAGAGCGATGAACACGACGGAGTTTGACCATGCCCCAGAAGGTGTTTTATATCGTGACATTAGGTCGTTCGTTTCGTTTGAACTTTAATTCAGTACTTTTTCTTATTGCCCACGTGATTGTAGTAAGGTTGCATATGCCCTTGGGGTGATTGGTGCAAGCCAGTACGAGGCCGAAAAGAAAGAAACAGTACCATCACCTGTAAAGCCATTAGGCAATTTTCTCCTTTGCAAGGCTGTGTGCACTAAGGTGTCCATAGATTCTATTTGAACTAAAACCGCACTAATTTTGGAACGGAGGGAACATAATTTATGCATCACAATGTTTTGCACACACTATTGTAAAGAAAAAAAAGATATATGTGCACATGGTAGATGCTCACAATAGCGCGCTATTGCACCGCTAATAGCACTCTATAGCGTTTTGAAACTTATCTCGCTAAATAAATCAATATACAATATCTCGTTAATAGCACGCTATAGCGTGATATAGCACGCTAATAACGTATTTTAAGGCCAGCGCTATTTTGCTATAGCGCGTTATTTTTTTCCTTGGTTTCGCTTCTTCACATACAATTTGATAGTACATTCGTGTTTTCCAAAACATGAGCACGAACTGCTTCCTTATTAGTCACCCTGCTTGAAGCAGCTCTGTATGGATGATACCATCAAACAAGAATGCTATAAAAGGAGAATTTTGAGAGTTCACAAAGAAGAACACCGTATGTAGGAGATAAAACGAAACTAGATTAGTAATTCAAGTTACAGATGCAACCAAGAGCAGTCATTGACGGTTTCAAAAAAAATGATACTCCCTCAGTTCCATAACGTGTCTAGATGCATCCATATCTAGATATATGTGAGTCAATTAAAATGGAACGGAGGGAGTATAACTCTAGGCAATGTCGGCCTCCACCGGCCGCTTATATATATCATCAAAAGTACTAGTGTTACATAAATCAAGTAGATGCAGTCGGTCAACAAAACATATTTCAAATAGATTCATCTTACAAACAGGACAGAAAAAAGAAAGTGTGGTGTACATATAGCATAAATTTTAGCCAAGCCTCGCTTCCCGGTGTAGAACCTGAAAACGAACATTTATAGAAACAGGGTTACCTCAATGTATCAGGCACGACAACTCATAGAATGCCAACATTATAAAATCCAAAAGGGTAAGGAGAGTTCAGTTTATATCTCCAATATAATATTAGTCAAGACATGCTATGAATGATGCCGTCCAGCAAAAGTGTTTTGTAGGACATTACATTTCACTGAATTTTTTTATTCGACTACACTCTTGATTTCCTCAATAAACATATATTTTGAAACCGGTTCTCTTGGGACAATTATAGTGAAACTTAGGGAGCAGTTTCTTTTTAGTCTTATCTTATTTATTTCTATAGAAATAGTTTACTCCCATCTGTTTTTCCCAGTCATACAGTAGAGTGTACTCTGCATTAATGTGCAGCAAAAGTTAAGTAACAAAATCTATTTTACCTCTTCAGCAAATTTAATCAAGATTGTTGTCCTGGGCCTCTGTTGGCCTTCAATTGGCACAAAATGCGCCGTAACTACTGCAGGAAAGCCAGCATTATCCAGCACGCCCTAAGAAATTCAAGGAAGTGTTCAAATATTGTTTATCTAAGAAGACATGGTTGACTTAGATATTTAAGTTAGAATTCCCACCCTTACAATCCCTGCAACAAAAGCTCCACAGTTGAATGCCCCCATGTCTTTCGGCACCGAAATGAACCTGATGACACAAAAAAGATGCCAGGTTTGAAACTTGTAGCAGAAGGAAAACATTATGAAGTTCAAGAGAATTAATCAAACCGGTTAACAAGAAGCTCCTTTTCACTAATCATGTATTCATCCTCATGTTCTGTTCCTTTCTCAAGTGAGTCAGCCACCTTGAATCAATAATAAGCAGCTGGTGAGATAAGCAATCAAATAAGTGCACTCAGTCCAGCGATCAGAATAGAACCACATGCTCCCACTTACTATCAACACATATTATAAATGGATGCAACAATTTCCTCTATAACACAACTACAATAAATGGTTTAAAATATGAGAATCACAAATCTTCTTGGGTATCATGGAGGGTAGGAGTTTTACGAAAAGGGTCATCCACAGACAGTAGGTACTAGGTACGGTTATGGGGAGCAAGGGTAGGCCAACCATGTTCCCTAGGTACAACCCTGAGGAGCAAGGGACTGGGCATTAAATCTTTACTAGTTTATTGTTCTCATTGGTTAGCTGGATCACATATATGGAGTATATGCTATAGCTAATCAAAGTGATGTCTTTGTTAGCCCGAGGAACTAATTTTATCAAATGGGTTCATCATTTTTAAATCACGAGAAAACTAGGCTCTGATACTACAGAGTGGAAATTAGGAGAACACTACTCGGAAGATTTCTTCTTTGCTGAAAAATAATAACCCCAAACAGCACAAAACAATGAAAATACCATTCCTCGTTTTCCATCCAAGCTCTTCCTTAGTGCCCATACTCAGTGAGAGAAATTACTGAAAATGACAAATACTGTCCTTTTGATTTTCATGCTATTTTAACAGCCTGATTTCTACAAACAGGAGATTTGTTATGTCATTCTGGAATATGTTAACTTGTTATTTTGGAACATGTGGACAGTAATGGTTATGTGTAAACTTGTGATGATTTTGTGAGCTGGACGGCTGTTTTAATGGTTGAAGGTCATTTTAACGGCTGTGGTTATGTACATCACTACATGTCTGTTCAAACATGTTATTTCCCATGTGTTAAATCAGTGCAAAAAAGGCCAGTTTAAATCCAGAAATGTCTGTGTTAAGTTTTGCTAGTCAAACCTGTGTCAGTCAGTGCAAAGAGAAGATGCCCATTAGGTCCCAGTATTTCGGACAGGGAAATTTATCATCAGGTGTTAAATTAGCGTAAACATGTAACATCGACCAAACTGATTCCTCAACTCAGGCATTATGTAGGTATAATGGTACAAATTAATAAATCATGTTCTGATATCAGTACAAGCATGAAACATGTGACATCTTCTCTGCAATTCGACTCTGCTTTGGCCTTAGCAAGCAATTGAAACATGTGTAAACAGGTCCAATTGCACCACTAATGGAGAGCACACAAACGTAATAATGGTAATATTTCATAATTTGGGTTGTTCAAAATGGACACAAAAGTAATAATGGTAATACACCACTGGAGTAGTATTTCTCCAATTTCTAGCCTCCAGTCTGATTCTGTATTTAGTTTTAGCATATGTGAGTTTGTACTTAAATAAGAGTGATGATCTAAACATAATCTGATTTCATTTTCCAAAAGAGCAAATCAGTTACAGAAACCAAATAGCATCTTTCAAGTGTGCTTGGTCAGGCAGAAAACATCAAACACCCGACGGATAGGCAAACATTTTTATCAGGCACGATACTCAAGGCCTGGCAATCGGGTCGGGTTTGACCAGGTCGACCTTCTCCAGACTCATGCCCGATTAGTAAACGGGCGAGAGTCTGTGCCCACGACCCTGCCCATGGGTCTGAGATTAGACCCGTGCCCCAACCTGTCGGGTCACCCGACCCGACAGGGCACCCATCGCCCATCGGGCATTACAACCAAAACGTTTAATTTAAATTAAAGCAAAAAATATTCTGATAACAGTTACTTTTAAACTGAGCGAGCAGACGTACATAGTACTACTCCGTATTAGTTTCCAGCGTTAAGTTGGAACGAAGACAACGGCCACAAGCTATATTTATAAGGTCGCTCATGCTCCCATTTGTGCTAGCTAGCCGAGGTGGTACTAAACTACCTGCAACTGTGAAGACTAAGCATCAACGCTAGTCAGCCAGTCAGGTGCTGTGCGGCCTTATACATGGGCCGATGTCATGAGGAATTTGGGCTGGTGCCTGGTGGCCATGCTTCAAACGTGTGAATGAGAAAATGAAAAACTACCCAGCCATATTGTGTTCGTTCCTGTCTACTTGATGTCATCGTGGGCTTGTTAGTTGTTACTCTTAGATAAAAGGACTAGGTGTCAACTGCATGCAACATTGTTGTTCGGTGTCCACACAAAATAGAAATATAAAATAAAAATATAATAATTAATATTAATCGGGTGACTCATCGGGTAACCCATGGGCGTAAATTCGTGCCCATGCCGTACCCACGACTAATCGGGTCGCCCATGGGCAAGACCCATGGGTGAAAGTAGCGACCCATACCCTACCCATTAGGGTCTGGTGCCCATGGGTGGATGTACCCATGGGTCAAATTGGCGGCCCTTACTCAGATGGTAGGCAGGCAAGCCCGCAAGTTTTTGACAGCACATCCAAGAATGCACACAGGGAACGGAAAAACAAAGGTAACAACACCTTTTATGAAAACCCCTACAATCATGTTAATCACTGAAAGATTGTGGGGCAGAGTAGGAATAAAAGAAAATTGATATGCAGCAAATATTACCTTTCCAAACAGTACTTTCCATACAGTACTGTGAATGAATGATAAAATCCCCAGCAGTCGAGTCTCTCGTCTATTCCCCTGGGTTGATTATTATTACTATCACGACTGTCTTAACAGGATAAAAATTTACATATATAAAATAAGTCAATAACAAGGAGGTTAATGATGGAAATTTGGAGAGCACCTGGAACTCTTAGAGCAATTAGTTCCCAAAATTCATTTACCAGTTATCATTACTGCCGGAAATCTTTATCCAAATTACAATTTCTTCCGAGAACAATGATCAGTTATTTTGGTTCATTATCCGCACTACCCAACAAATCTTTATCCAAATTACAATTTCTTCCGAGAACAATAATCAGTTATTTTGGTTCATCACCCACACTACCCGACAAATTATTCAAAGTTAACACTGTAACAGTGTCAATTAGATCTGCACTGCTCATTTTATCTGGTTACTGTACTCGGACTATCCCATCCTTTTCTACCTCTATTAACCATAGTTATATTAAACCAAATTAAAACTAAACTAATTTGGCATGCATGATGTTGTGCTGCAGATATCGTGCTATGAATTCTTCTTTAAAGAATGACATGAGCTACAAACAGCAAATTTGTCATGCAAGTAAAATGGCATGACTAAGGCATGCCACTTGCAAAAGATAAGCGAGGAAATCTTGACTGTTGTTCTGTTCATCTTTTCAACGGTTTTAAGTATATGAAAAAAAAACTCTACTACAGAACCATATTTTGGAACAATAAAATCATGGAATAAGAAAAAAAAGTGCATCAAACCTTCTCTCTGTGACACAACAGTTCAAGAACTCTTGCACCAACAGCATAACCAGCGTCCTCCAGCCTGTGTATAAATCAGAAAATAAGAGAAACAGAGGTTATGCCAAGCATAAAAGAGTATTAACACATGACAATGGAGCAACACATTTTTAAATGAGAAACTAGGTCAAATGTCCTTGTATGTTTATCACAATAATATTGCGGCCTCTATTCTCCAAGGAGAAGTTAAGAGACAGTGTCTTATATGTGAAGGTAACGGAGATTTAATTCACAATCAGTAGATACACTGAAACACTAGATAAGGTTGCAGAAATTTGGCTAACCAAATGTCATAGTTGCATCACATCTCTACATGCGAACAAGTAGTTAAGTAATTTATCCTATGAAATTCCGAATGATTTAAGATATTAGCATGCAGTAGGTGACAAACATATAGCACCTAAAAACTTTATGTGACCTGGATATCAAAGAGTAGCACCAGACAAAGAAGGTTGTACTAGACAATAGGTACCAATCCAGTCGAGAAAAAAAATGAAATGCCATATGACAGTAACGAACCAGTTAGTGTCGTTACAATTAACTAGAATACAGGTTCATCGACGACATGAACAGATGTATGAATAAGAAACAGAGACTACCTTCGTTCCAGCTCAGCAATGTTGTCAACTTGCGTCTGGTTGTATTGAACTACCTCCGAGAATAAGAATGCAAATGCACTCAAACTGACCTATGAAATACACAGAACATTTATTGAGCATGTATAATAACAAATCAAGGAAGAAAGTCTAAATTGGCACAAGTTACAAACTTGAAACAAGCAGACTCGTCTAGAGATACATGACCTTATGTACCTTTTCTATTTACAACATATATTGCTAAACAGTTTTCAAGAAGACAACCCTAACTACCAAGTGTTATATTTATCAAATATGGTAAAAGAAGAGTGAAAAGGAATATTACGCAATTGCATCTCCCACTATCCTCTGAGACATCTTTAATCCAAATTAAATTAGGCATTGGATGTGAGGTTGGTGTACTGGGACATTCGGTAATTGATGGTTTTGACAGTTCTCTATTTAATTTCACATGCTGAGGTGAGTGCAGATCTGAAGGGAATTTCATGTGAGGAAGACGCGTACCTCCTGTCTGCCACGGCTGAGGGGCTTGTCGAGCACATTCGCATACTGCTTTGCCTTCCCCACGCCGATCATCTTGCCCGCCCGACCGAGAGGGGATCGAGAGGGAGGGGCCGGCGACCTTGGGAGGAGGCGAGCGGATCTGGGCAGGGAGAGATGGGTTGGGCGTCGTCTCGGTGGGAGGAGTCGTCGACGGCGGGTGTGAGAGTGAGAAGGGAGGAGGGAGGGAGCGCTCGGGGTGCGGAGGGTTTCTCTGTTCTCATAACTCTGAACTCTCAAGGTCCAAACCAAAACTCTGAACCGAGCAAGCTCTATCCGTCACTACATGCCCAGCTAGTCATGGCTTAAGATGGGGATGTAGTATAAGTTCTGTGGGGAATTCAATCCAACACCTTTCTGCCACACTTGCATCAGGGAATTATTACTGCACTGCTAGTCATGGCTTGCAGAAGTGCAAAGTTTAGGTATCAGTGGGTGGTCAAAATCCTTCATATTGGAACCTGCTCAGCTGCTAGGTTGTCACTCACAAAGTCACAATGCATAAAATGCAGCACAATGCTTGTTCCTCACATGCTTCCATTTCCCATCAGTGGTACTTAGCTAATGGAGGTAGTGCCATAACAGAGCACTACGAGTTGTATTTTGTCATGTATATACTCCCTCCGTTCGGAAAAGGATGTCACAAAAATGAACTATCTATAAGATTGTACACCCTTATAAGTTACAAGTCATAAGTATATAAAACAACTGATTACTCTCATGGTCAGGAAATCCTCTCTAGGCAATAATTTGAATCTTTAGTGCTTATCTACTCCAGGAGCTTTAGCTGTTATTGACACCAAGATGGTGCAAGTGCCAAGTTCTGAAGATGATTGCATTTTTTTTTGATAAGTTTTAAATGTTCACTTTAACCAAATTTGTTGTTGCTTTGACCATAACCTGAATGGATTGTGCCTTTTGCCATTGTCACAGAATCAACACAGAAGATGCACCCATTTGAGGAGGAAATTACTTCCTTACTAGACAACCCCACCAACTATTTGACCTTTTGTAATTTCACACCCAGCAGCCAATGCTCAGAAATGAGCACCCCATACAATTGGGTCAATACAAAAGCTCAATTGCAGAATTTGGCTAGATTGTTGAGTGAGGAAAAAGCTTTTTCTGTTGATACAGAGCAACATTGCTTTCGGTCATTCCTAGGATATACTGCACTTGTGCAGGTAATTGCCAACATATGCATTCTTGATGCGTTGCTGCTTATTAGTTTATTAAGGCTGTACATTGTAACATATAAATTTCATCTGTAGATTTCTACCCAGAAGGAAGACTATTTGGTAGACACAATTGCGCTACATGATGCGATGGGTATTATGCGCCCAGTTGTTGCCACTCCGTCCATCTGTAAGGTAGTGTATCTTTTATATCTAATGTCATTAGGCAACCATTTCTTTTCGATTCTAGCATTAAGGACAGTTACTTAAAAGCAGTACTTAAATTCATATGCATTTCAGTAACAAACTGGGCCTTGGAAGCTCTAGAACACTACAAGTCATTGACTAGGTGCCACGCCGCCTACGGTGTGCCGCTTTTAGCACAGTACATTTAGGACAGGTAACAGAAACAAGTTATTTCATCCCGTATCACATTTTATGAGCCAGTCTTAGCAGTAAGCCTAGAATATAATAAATCTATAAAAGCCCCTGCTTGATTCTTTTGGTAAGCAACCTAAGCCATTTCCCATAAATAGAACGATATTATTTCTCTGAATGACTGTTCACCATAGCTCATGATTGACACTGTGTAACTGGTTATCTCTAGGGTCTCCACATAACAATTTGTGGGAAGCTGGGATGCCCTAAGCTTAAGTTTAAAGCTTCCCTAGTTTAAGGCCCCATAATCAGGATGTGGGTTTATTGCATCCAGGCTCATGTGCTCCTTTTGTTTTCAGATTGCAAAAGGTGGGTTTAGGAAACTAAAGTTTCACAAAAAAAAACTTGGTTATAGATATTGGAATGAACTATGTATCTTCAAGTTTTCCCTAGAAAATGTGCTGATTTGTAGTTTTCTTGAAAAAGACAAGAATGGAGAAATTGATGATATAACCTATAAGTTTTTTGTGTGCACATTCCACAACAATTTGGAATTTTCCAATGATTTTTCTAGCTGGGTGCACATGATTCTGAGCACTCTTTGGCTTTTCCACCCAGAAACAGAGCTTCTTAGATAAGTTATCATCTTTGTTTATGTCAAGAAGCGTAAGCGCCAAGGAACACTAATAAGCACATGGATGTGCACACAAGTCCTGACTCTTGCATCTCCAACTTCTCATTATAACTCTCCTTTGGTTCCCTTGTTTCTGTGTATCTCCCCTCTTCAATATAATTAGGACTTCCTTGAAATATTGATGTATGTTTGCCTCGGCAGAAGATCCACATTGCTTTCGTTTCTAAAAAGTCATAATCATTTACGTTCTGCCTTGTGCTTCAGATCTTCCACGGAGCTGACAATGACGTTCTTTGGCTTCAGAGAGATTTTCATATTTATGTCGTGAATATGTTTGATACTGCCAAAGTAAGTTCCTGTATTCCTGGAAGAGTTAGTATGATTCTGCAGATACTTATGCAGCCTGTGAACAGAGTATGTCTGGTGGTTCTCCCGTGTATATTTTTGCTTGCGCAGCCAATTGTATGTCACTCAGTACTTAAAGCCTTAGAGGTGGAATAAAACACAATTTTCATTTAAGTGCAGTTTTATACAAATAAAGTTCTTACACAATGGTTTATTATTTTGACATTGTATTCTGTACTTTTATGGCAGTTTCAGTTATTTTTACATATGAGCACTGCTCAGTCAGTTGTCTCTGTTTCGATTGTGTTGGTTTGTGTTTTCAGTTTCAATCGCAAAATTCATTCAATTGTTGAAGCATCAGAAAGTCAAATTCATATTAACTGATCAACGGGAACAGAAAGCTTTATAGATGTGCTATTGTAGTTCAGAAACAAAAGTTACAGTTTATAGAGAAACGCGTTTTGGCTCCCGGGAGCACATGCTCCCGGTATGTCCAAAAAAAATTCAAAAATTGAAAACTTATCAAAAAAATCCAAAAAAAATCATGCACGTATCTGACGATGTCGCGCACGACCGTGTCAAAGTTTGCACCAAGACGACATCATATGCGCCCTGTGCAAAAATGACAAATTTCTGACAGAAAATGAGATCCAAAATTTTGAATTTTCTGTCAGAATATTGTCATTTTTGCACAGGGCGCATACGATGTCGTTTCGGTGCGAAATTTGACACGGTCGTGCGTGACATCGTCAGGTACGTGCATGATTTTTTTCGGATTTTTTTGATAATTTTTCAATTTTTGATTTTTTTTTGGACATACCGGGAGCATGTGCTCCCGGGAGCCAAATTGAATTCCTGCAGTTTATAACCTTAGTTCCCTTAGAATTATAGTGTGTGTCCATAAATATTTTGGTACTTGAGCGTCTTTGTTTCTTGGTACCTTTGGTCCTGCTTTTCGTCAATAAAGTCTTCCTAGATGTCCTTCTTCTTCTCTTACTTTTCACTATCACATTGTTTCTTGTTATTCTACGCATGTATATGCGATTTTCTGAATTGCTTTTTAAAAATTAATATATTTTCAGGCATGAGATTCTATTAAGGCCACAAAAATCATTAACATATTTGCTAGAATTATACTGTGGAGTGACCACCGACAAGACAATGCAGGCAAGCAATCTTTCATGTTTGGCTCAAATAGCAAGCTTGCTAAAGCCAATCAAATGTTCAGTGACAATTAGCATATTTACCGATTCTTCTGTAGCTGGATAGATATCATGCGCCTCTTCAACTTCTACATGAATACTTCTTTTCGGTATTTGAGGAAATTTGTGCAGCGGTAGTTTTTTTCCAATTCATTCATGTACGAGCTGTTAAAAGTAGTAACTGTTGTTTCTAAAAAAAACTAATCGGTGTGTCTGCTCTTCGTGCTCTCGGGTGAGCTGCTCTGCCTTCTGACGGTACGGCATCCTTCGAGCCAGGACGAGAAGACAGGGGTCTTCTTCGAAGGTGGAGGTGAATGGCTTTCGACGGCGACAAGCAGGGGCGTGACGAAGGCGGGATGCTCCGGTGGCGTTCTTGTTCACGGTGCTCTCCTCTTGGTGTTGACCTTGTCGGCGGACGGTGGTCTCGATGATCAAGCTGTGCTTTCTTTTTTATTTTTTGTTTGCTTGTTCATTTGTTGCCTGTAAGCTGTCCTAGCAGCATGTCTGTAATTTGCCGATGTAAACTCTGAGCTTTGTTAATTCAAAGCTGGGCATTTTGCCTTTGTTCTAAAAAAAAACTAATAACTGTCCTCATCTGTAATTAAGGAACCTTTCTTTTAGGCAGTGGCAAAGTTGTTGTAATTTTTATGAAATTGAAAAGGTGTGTTGAGTTGTACATTGGAACAATCTGGGTCGTTAATGAGATATTGAACGGGTCAAATTTAATAGTAGTATAGATTATATAAAGATGAAATTAAGTTGATTTCTCCGTCAAGTTCTTGCTGTGCGGGATTCTACGGTAAACGATCAAAATATGAAGAATCTTGTATAGTTGCCTAGATATATATTCTACATTTCTTGAATTAAACAGCACAGAAGACCCCCAAAAGAAAAACTAACCAAGAAAAGGCATAAAGAAAACCTTTTATGTAAATCGCATACCGCTAGCTAATTACAGAGCTAGAACTGCTACTGGCTTGCTCACTTCCGCTCAGCGCGTCGTCTTCGCTGCCGGCTGGCCGCGCGGCTGCCATCTTCCTCTCCTCCAACCTGCACGCGGCGCAACACGCCGTCGCGTCGGCTGCGGGCTCGGCACCGTCGCTCGTCGTCGATGCCGGCGTGGCCAGGTAAGTCGGCCGCTCGTCGCCGGCCATGATGACCACCACGTGGCCCTGCCACTCCCCTGCCATCCCGGCGGCCGAGCGCTTCTCGCCGTCGACTTGGTCGTCATGGCCCGGACCGGCGTGGGCGCCGCCGGAGAGATTCCAGTAGGAGCAGGCCAGGGCGAGGAGCGAGAGCGCGATGAGGCCCAGCATCGCCGCGAGCCCGCCGAAGAGGTACGGCACCGGTGAATGCCACGGCGAGCGCGGCGCCGCCGCTGACGAGGCTGCGGGGACGTGGGCCATGGGGTACTCGGCTCCTGGCCTCATGGCACGGGCTGTATGTTCCAGAGCGACAGCAGAGTGTCTCTCTGTTGCTCGCGTCTTTTGTTGCCCGAGACGCCGAGAGAGAGATGCAATGCAAGTGACCAACGGGTGTACTTGTACATATGGCCCTATTTATAGAGATCCGTGAGCGAAGCTCCTCAATGACATCAAATCGGTGATAAATTAATGGTTTTGATTTTAATGTTCGATGTGTGGTTGTTGACCTGTGTTGTAATATTGTCCTTATTTATAATCTGTTGGTAAAAATTAACCATAAAATAGGCAAAATTGGGTTAACTAAAATTGGTAAAACATCACAAATGACAAACGCAGCCTGAGTCGAGTAACATTGAGTGATATAAGTGAAAATACAAAAGCACGAGTTAAACTAGTTGATTATTTTTTGACACAATAAAGTAGCTGACTATTCATCGTGCCACGTAATGATGTGAAACAGGAAAGCTGAAAGAGAAAATAAACCGACTAAGATTCAGCCTCCTCGAGAATAGAATACAGTTGAAAGAAAACTAATATCCAAATTCACATACTAGTTGTTGCCTTTCTAGTTGTGTATTAACCATGTGTAAAGTTGGCAGTTTATAAGACAATCCAATGTAGAATGTATCTTTTATTTCAACCAAATGACACGGAGAGATGGAAGAGTCAACTGCTGGTAGATTTTTTGATGAATGAGAGAGAGAGAGAGAGAGAGAGTGTGTGTGTGTGTTGTCTTCCTTTAACTAAGTAAGGATTTATTAATAAGTTAAGAGTTTTTTTTTTGCATTATAACATAAATCTTCCCTTAGTAACACAGATTCTCACTCTAAATGATGTGGAAGGCTAAGGAAAGACTGCCCTTTTATGCCGCACATGCCCTAAGCACAGGAAGTGAGATTGAAATTTGATTATAATTTGTAGAGATGATATCCTATACATTTATTACAAATTCATAGTGTGGCAATGATGGACATGTATTGCATATAATACTCTCTATATCTGTTTGCGAGCAACTGCATCCATACTTTTAACTAACTTTGTGGGAAGGATGTTTTAAAAACAAAACAGCATGTTTGCTCCCATGTGTTGTAGCGAACCTATGACATGCTCAATATAATAGCACTCCACCATGAGTTATCTACAAAATCTCATGGCACAAGCTCAACATGAATGTAAACAATAGAACATATGTTTGTTAATAAAAATGAAGACCATCACAGATTGGAGTCCGGGAAATTCAAGACTAACGAAGTAACCACAAGCGTTCACTATCAACGGAAGATCGTCTCTCGCCGAGAGAATAATCATCACTACTGAGACACACAAGACATCAATCATGAGGTATGATCCATAGTGAACTAGAAGTACAACGTTTTTCAAATGTGCATAATATTTTTGATCGATCATGGCATTTTAGAACTTGCAGCACCCAAATAGAAATCCTTAAATATGTTTCCAGCAATCCTTCTTATCTAGTCTCTCAAATAAAGGCAAATATAGTACCCTCTCCGTCTTGGATTATTAGTCACTTCTCCAATTTCTCTACGACCAAGGCAGCGTGCTATATGGTGAGGTATAGGAAATAAATTCACTTTAGGTGCCTAATTTTGTGCTAAATCGATGAAGTTATTAAAGGTGGAATCCTAACGATTGGAAGGGCAATTAATTTTCCGTGGGCCCGCCAGCACTTCCTAAACCAAAACACCATATTAATTGCTAATTGCACCCTATGGAAGGAGAAAACCTGGATTTGGAGAAGTGACTAATAATCCTAGACGGAGAGAGTACAACACTTGCGAAAGATCATAATTAAAATTAATAATGATCTTTCGCAAGTGTTGTACTCACGTGGCATATGCATGTACGATTAATTAATCAATAAATGGATCGAGCAATACATGGTTAGAGACCTGAGCAATCTTTTGAGTGCAGTTTGCGTAATTGCTCGAGTTGTATAATGGTGTATTTGCTCTCTTTTAAATGACGGGAACAAATTCGCTAGGAACCAGTTAAAATCTGCAGAATATTAACAAGAAAAGTCTCCACAAGAGGTGAACGCGTAAAAATGAAAACTCAGTCCGACCATCGAAATATGGGAAAAACGAAATGAAATGACCAACTATCACGTAGGTTGATGTAAAACATAGTTGTGTTCAAAAGTTAGCGACGTGCTTGGTTTATTTTAAGAAATATTAAAAAGTAGCTACCAAAATGTATCAAAAAGGGTACACTACATAGATTGTACAGTTGATCAATAGAATAAAAAATATAAAGGATTTTCAACCAAAATAGGATTATCATGATCCACTGCAATAATGAACATAGCCTAAATAAACCCGCGAAACTAATCTTTGCACACGTGAATTATTTCTCACTGTGATGTTTATTATTATGAGTGGACGCGCGAGCACATGAACCTTTTAAATTGAATAATGATATCTTATATGAATAGATTGGACATGAAACATATGCATAAAGGTGTACATAGGAAACTAGAAATTCTAAAAACCTACATTTTGAGAAATCGAGTAGGACCTATCGGTTGTGTTTATTGGCAACCACGTGTCTCACATCAATTATTGAGCACTCTAATGGTATTGATTTCTGCACCCAGAGAGTTTCAGTTTTACAAGCAAATGCTTGTAGAAAGCCGAAAGATGAAAATTACATATGAAAGGTCTTTTTTATAAATTGTGTGCTCCTATATATCGTACATAAAGCATTGCTTATAATATGTGGAAAATCATAGTGTATTTCCTCATTGAATTCATATCTACAGGCGTTAATTATTTTTCTTTTAAAAGGCAACAAGCCATCATATCTTAGAGAAAGACACATGAGCTATATTTCTTTATTGTTAGTGTTTTAGAGCTTTTTGGAAGAAGAAATGTGTTTGGAGATTGTTGACAATGACAACTTGAATAGCACATCACAAAAGAACATGTACATACAGCATGCAAGAAGGTCCCTCTCACTTTTCTCTACTTTAGGCACGTAGCGTTTGCTAGAATGCATGAGTAGATCACCACCCGGCCCCTTGTGATCGCTTAATCAACACACACGGTGATTGGTACGTACTGAAGTTGGTAAGAATCACGGTCTGTGGGTAGTTTCCTTCTTGCGACAGTCTATCAAGAAGAGTTGTAGAATATCATTATAATTAGATTTATTGTGAGGTAGAGAAATCATAGGATCGAAGACACGACTAAATAATGCAGTTTTGTTTCACTTAAGTGCTTAACAGAATGACACGAAGTATATCTATATTCATTACTTTATCTGTGAATAAAAGAGCTTTAAATATTAAAAATTTCTTTTTTTTTAGAAATGGGGATAGCCCCGTCCTCTGCATCAAAATGATGCACACAGACTTATTTATATTTAAATAAATGTTTGAAAGTAGATATCCAGCTTATTACAATTCACGGATCACATAACGTAAAAACAAAGATCAACCAAATGAAGATCGAGAATCTAAGCATTTAGTCTTCTATGATTTAACCATCCGCCCGGGCACAAGATAGACCGCACGACTGCTAGCATGCGGGTACATCCGGTATCCATAATCGCCCTCTGATGCACAGATAGGAGTAAGGACCACGTGTGTATCAAGTAGATTGCCTTGTTGATAACCTGCAAATAGTGAACACCATTTTTTTTGTTAAACACAATATCATTCCCACAGTTCCATATTGACCAAAGTAAAGCTGATACACCTATACGTATCCGTGCTTTTGTATCTTGGTCAATGCCATTAAGCCAAGTACCAACATATTCACGATGCTAGTAGGAGGCGAGATATTAAAGGTAAAATGAATGAGTCTCCAAATATTGTGAGCAAAGGAACATGAGATAAATAAATGTTGGACCGACTCCTCCTCACTACAAAACACACATTTTTTACACCCTGACCATCTTCGTTTAGCCAAGTTGTCTTTAGTGAGCAGTACCTTCCGATGAAGGAACCATAAAAAGATCTTGATCTTTAATGGCATTTTGAGTTTCCACAGATATTTACTAAGATATCTTGTGTGTCCATTTAGCAAATCAGCATACAAAGACTTCACTGTATATACACCGGTGGTATTTTAAAAATGTCCGGCGTGTCTGTAAGAGTGACTCGCATTAGCCTCTCTACTAGGTGCAGCCACGCATCCCATTTATCACCAAGAAGTGCTCGCCTAAACTGAATCGATTCCGATAGTGGCATCACCGTCACGATATCTGCTACCAGAACGTTTTTGCGCCGTACTATATTATATAATGAAGGATATTCGTTCGCTAACGAATTTTGGCCTAACCAAACATCCTCCCAAAATCTTACTTGGAGACCATCCCCAACAATGAAAGTCCCACGTGTAAAAACCTCATGTTTTACTCTCACAATTCCCTTCCAAAAGGGAGAATCGGTGGGCTAGATTTCTACCTGAGATAAGGTTTTTTCGTGCAAATACTTATTTCTCAAGATCTCCTGCCATACCCCATCTTCATTAAGCAGTTTGAAAATCCATTTACAAAGTAGACATTTATTCTTTATATCCAATACCTCAGTTCCTAATCCCCCGATCTTTGGGACGACAAACAATATTCCACTTTGTTAACCTATATTTTTTTATCACTTTGCCAAAAAAATCTTGATCTATAGAAGTCCAATCTTTTGATTACCCCTTTGGGTATCTCAAAGAATGAGAGCAAAAACATTGGTAGGCTAGTAAGAACATAATTAATAAGAACAAGACGTCCCCATATGAGAGCATCTTTCCTATCCAAGAACCTAATTTGCGTTCAAACCGGTCCTCAACGGGCTTCCATTCTTTGTTAAGAAGCTTTCTATAATGGATTGGAATACCCAAATATTTAAACGGTAAAGATCCGATCTCACATCCAAATATTTGTCGATATTCCTCTTTCACATCATTTGCCTTACCAAAACAATATATCTCGCTCTTATGAAAGTTTATTTTTAACCCAGACAATTCCTCAAAGAATGATAGAATAAGTTTCATATTAACCGCCTTATCCAGATCATGTTCTAAAAACAAAATGGTGTCATCCGCATATTGGAGGATCAAAACACCGCCATCCACTAGGTGCAGAATTAAACCCCCCACTTGACCATCCTCCTTTGCCCTTGCAATAAGAATGGCCAACATATCAGCCACCAAATTAAATAAAATAGGTGACAACGGATCCCCTTGTCTTAAGCCCTTAAGAGTCTGAAAATAATGACCGATATCATCATTTACACGGACTCCAACACTGCCGCCTTGTACAAATCGCGCAATCCATTCACACCACTGTGGTGCAAACCCCTTCATGCGTAAGACTTGTTGCAAAAACGACCATTTAACTTTATCATAAGCTTTCTCGAAGTCAATTTTAAACAACACTCCATCTAACTTTTTCCGATGCACTTCGTGAATAGTTTCATGAAGGACAACCACTCCTTCCAGAATATTTCTACCAGGTATGAATGCTGTTTGAGTTGGACGTACCACTCTACTCGCAATAGACATCACCCGAATCGTCCCTACCTTAGTAAAAATTTATTATGAGGAGCAAAAAAACTTCTTAGTAAAAATTTCTTACGAGGAGCAAAAAATTGCAGCATGGTACCTCCAATCGCCACACCGCGAGTCCGTCATCTTTAGCTACTTGTGCAAGTCCATGAGCTAGTTGCTCTATTATACTCTCTCTGCGTGTGAGATACATTCACCTCAGATAGTAAAGTCACATCATTTTATTTGCTTCCTGGTGTGGGTGTGGATCACCGAGCTCTCCTTAGACCCCACATACTTATGTCAGACCCTATTATACTCTATCATTGTCGCGTGATGGCGTGCTTACTAATCAGACTCGACGATAGTTGCCATGCCTGTGGAAACAATGGCATGCGTACGTATCGAGCTTGGCTTATCTTTCTAACCGCGTCTTCACGGCACAGAGCTAACAATACATTATGATGCATCTTTTGTTAGGACAAATAGACGAACGCATGTTTACAGAAGTCCTGAACTTCCAGTTAGAAAGATGAAGATTAGCAGGTGATCTTAATGTAGTACATTGTATCTCTGTATATTTTCTTAAGAAGAAAGTGATATTTTACCAAAGGCGGAGGATCTATGCCCATGTCGTCTTTGCCACCTTTGTTGGTTGATCACGGTTGAATTCGAGTCCCCTGTCCTTCCAGGCCCACTCCTGGATGATTCATTTGGTTGGGATATCACAGTCAAGCGGGGGATTCATTTTCTTCAACGGCTTTACTAGATTTTCCAAGGAAAATCAAGCGCTAATTGGCAACTGTCTCTCTGCTTGATTGAGTGCGTTAGCTGCGTGGACTCGTCGAAGTCGCCAGGTCAATCGGCCATCCAACTAACCCAATATCAGGAAATTTACATTATACGACACTGTCATAATCAAGCTTGACTGACTTGAAAACTGAAAATACTGTACGAACTATAATCTTGGTCATGTTTCACATTATTAGTGTACTCGAAGTCTCGAAAGCATGTTTGTCGTATGTTTCTAATTAAAGAAAAAAACTTCAGTAAAAAAGAGAAATTAGTAGGGCGGCGAGCAGGATGTCTGATTGGCGTGACTGCGCGTGATGCCGGCGAGCAAGCATGACCCACCGCCATGAGTCTGCCGGCCGGCCACCGGACTGTTGCCTGCTCCGGGCCGGATAAGCTCGAGGCCAGAAAGGCGTACGCTTAGATTCCAAAAGGAGAGAAGAGACGACGGGGAAAAGACTAGAGAGAGTGCTTGATTTGGTGCTGGCCGACGAGACACACACCCTGTAGCAATGGAATAAAACGCCAAAGGGTCGAGGCATCATGTACTGATTGTTGGCATGCATGAACACTCAGCAGCACTCCACAAAACTAATGTTTAATTATCCCTTCCGTTGAGTTGAAGAAACATAATTAGTTTTTTATTACTCGAATTCTGATGCCCACATGCATGGTAGCACAAACGATGGTCTATTTCATCTTGCACTGATTGGAATTCCTACGCAGGGACTGAAATTCCAAATGAAATTTCGGAGGGTTTACTCGAAGTTTTCGGGCTACATTCAGACATCGTCCAAATGACATTCAAATTTTCTTTAATTTTATTTGGATTAAATGAAATTTGGACGAGATAATCTAAAATAATTCCTGAAACTTCGGAGATTCCAGTGGGTCTCGAAATTTTGCTCAAACCGAAATTCAAAACCCTATACCTAGGCTTGATCTACAGGTGGAAAGACACGATTAGACATATATGGTCAGGTCGGCTAGCCTTTCTTAGCTCCTTGCATCACTTCAACCGCACGCTGCCACCAGCACTTGCACAAGTAGGACTGATGAATAAACATTGATAATGCTAAAGTGTGAACTGACCTCTGTGAGCTACTTCGGTGACATCTATTCTCGTCTGATCTGCCAGGTGAGGAATATCGCAATTAGGCGCAAAGATGCATCATATAGCGATGACTTTCTGCACCAAGCTAAGGGGGGCTAGCTAGCTAGATTTGTTGCTGCTGTCTTACCAGAATTTAAGAGGAACAAGGAACATTTGTTAGGCCTAATGCAGTGCAGCTAGTGTCCTTAGAAGTCAGCCAAGCGAATAATTCATGTCTAGGAATAATCCAATGCATATCATTCGGGCCAAACGATTCTAAATGAAATTAAAAAAATCTCATCACAGATTTTTTTCATACCAAACTATCAAATATACGACTAATGCAGTGGTCAATTAATTAAAATAGTACACACTATTAGACTTCATTTGTATCACTGTTTCTAGAAAACCATAATTTTTAGTATGTGATAGCCACGTCCATTTTCCTTGTCACAATTTTGGAGAATTGGCATCTACTCCCTGCATATCACAAATATATGTTGTTTTGCACATGAACACACTCTTTAAGATTTAACTTTAAACACTATTTTAATAAATAAAAGTATAAACATTAGATAAATAATATATAATTCATATAATTTTCAAGAAAAATCTAAACATTGATTCATAAATTTTAATCTAAATATGTGTATCACAAAATGATTCAAAATCAATTGACAAAAATTGTATCACAAAATTAGTAATCTTTATGACAACTATCATCAAGTGTATAATATACCAACTACAATGAAGTAAAATAGTACCACAACTCTAGACTTCCTTTGCATTATTTAAAAAAAAACCATAATTTTTAGGATGCGACATTGCGTGTAATGAAGAATGATTTGTTGTGACTTATTACGAATATTAGCATCTGATTTATTTTGTCATGTCCTAGAAGGGCGTGTCATCAGCGATTGTCTATAATTTAAAGGTGTATTTTCTCATAAGAATAATACAAAACAAGTTTGGCTTGTGATACTATTCTTTCAGGTGCAATTACTTTGTGGTTTTGAAAGACAATGTGTAACATTGCAGAAGTACACTTATTTTATTTCTGGGCTCAATGAAGCCCTAAAAGGAGAACTACAGTCTACTCACATGTCTAAAGTTGGCCCATATCCTGAAGTAACCAAGCCTAAAAGGCACATTAAACGGAGATGCATTTCATAAGGAGTCACGCATCGTCTGTCCACCACGTCAAACACGCGCAAACCCACCTCCCCGTCGTCAGCTTCTGCTCCGGCGAGATCTCTCCTCCCCGAGCCGCGCAGCCAGCCATGGACGCCGTCGATTCCGTCGTCGATCCGCTCCGGGAGTTCGCCAAGGACAGCGTCCGCCTCGTCAAGCGCTGCCACAAGCCCGACCGAAAGGGTAGGTCGCGGGCCGATCTCCTCCGGTCCGGATCCGCCCGCGGTGGCGGCCTCTGTTCTGGCCCAGATCTGACCGCCTCGTTGTTTGATTGCTGCTATGCGCAGAGTTCACAAAGGTGGCGGTGCGGACGGCGATCGGCTTCGTCGTCATGGGCTTCGTCGGCTTCTTCGTCAAGCTCATCTTCATCCCCATCAACAACATCATCGTCGGGTCCGGCTGAATTGGTCTCCTGAGGTGTGTTATCCCGCCCGTGTCTCTCGCCGATCTGGGATCTCGTTTCAGAGCGTGAAATTCGGGTCGCCCTCTGACCTCTGTGTCCTTAGTTTTTGCTGATACGTGTGTGTGCAATTCGACGTCGTGGAACCCTATCTTGTGGTACAGAGTCGTAGATCTTTGATGTTGAATGGGTTACTTCGAAGAAATTGTTTTCAATTGTGTGTGCTCTGATCATGTCTGTTCGGTGGTGTGATCATCGATACAGTGACACTTTGTTTGGATAAGAACTAGCCTTTTGGTTTGTTGTCACTAGGCAATCGACCATAGTTATTGAGATGATGATACTAACCTAATTGACTAGTGCGCTTCTCTGTGAATTGTTTGTACTACTGGTTTTTTATTAGAGGGCAGTCCTGACTGAGTATTCTGATGCTCCCTCATTGAGAGATGGAAGTTCTACTGAATTTAGTGAGACCCACCATAAGTGTTATATGCATCAGCACCCGTGCAAGTCTGGTGTATGTATACTTGTGCTTATCTTTTGCATACACAAGTAGTGATTTTCTTTATCCTATATACCCCAATCTCGACCATTTGAAGTTGTTTTCTTGTTCGGCTAAGAGTTTAAAAATGCTTACACATCCAAGCTTGAGTTTAAGAAATTATTTTCGATTGTGTTTGTTCTGATTATCTCTATTCGGTAGTGTGTTTGATACAGCAGTGCTTTGTTTGGATAGACTTGTCCCTTTTCGTTGTCAGTAGGGTAATCAACCATAGTTCATGAGCATCGAGCTGATACTCACCTAATTGACTCTAGTGTGCTTCTGTGTGATTTTCATTTTTGTGTACTAGACTACCAGTAGCTTAGGTTGGAAGCCAACTTTCAACCAGACGGGGTATTCTGATGCTCCTGGCCTCATACAGCTTCTACCTTATCCCTCACTGAACTTTAGTGAGAGGACCACCATTAGTAGTATATGCATCAGTTCCAATCATGGCCGGTAATCAACTATAACAGCCAGTACAAGTTTGATGTTTATATATTTATAGTTATATTTAACCTTTCCATACACAAGAGTGATTTTCTTTATCCTATATATCCAATCTCGACGAATTGAAATACCTCTGTTGGTGGCTTTGTTTGTTTGTGCAAGACCTTAAATGTGCACACACTTCCAACCGCACACATGTCCAAGCTGATATCCACCAACCGTTGGTTTGATCTGCTTTAGTGGCTTATTTTGGTTTTCATTGTTTATCAATCATCTTGAGCATGCTTGATTCAGTGACATGTTCTACCCTGTATAACCTTGCATGTGGAAGCACATCAGGTCCCTTTAATAAGGATTCATGTGGCCAGTAACATGACATATATCTAAAAAGTGTGCTCCTTATATTTGTAGTTTTTTACTTAGTGATTGCATGTCATTCAGGATTCAGAAAACATGTGATCACAGACTTGTTTAACTACAGCTGTTTGAACAACCTAAACTTTACATCTTCAGATTGTATGACTGAGATATACAAAATGCTTTTGTTTTGACAGCCTGCAAATTGTTCCAATTGATTTTGTACGAATTAGATAGTAAACCTTGAAGCCTGGCTTAGAACCCTTAACCGGCACCCAGGCCAGTCAGTTACGACCCCACAAGCTGTTTGTCGCCCATTTAAGTTAATCAGGCTTGCTAGTCTTAGAGGGATCATAACCCAGTTAGATTATTTGAAGCCTGTATGTAGGATTAGAAAACATGGCTTGCTTTGATCAATTATGACAAGTGCCATGACTACTGTCCTCTAACGTTAACCATAACAGTCAGATTTTGCCTTTGACCATTTGGTATTTGTGCTTCAATGCCATGCCGAGTTTACATACGGATGCAATAACGAATTGCTGATCCAGGTTCATGTAATCACAATCTTGGTAGGCATACTACAAGTTACGCCTTTGTATTTTTTTTTCTAATGCATTAATCATACTGTATATTATAATGACAGCATGACTTGTTCTAAGATGTTCCGTTACTCTTTCCTCAGGCCAGGGGCTACAGGACAAGAGGATGCTGTCAATTCATGGAGGCGGCGCTGCTTTTCTTGTCCTAATACCGTAAAGCAATTCATTTAGGATTTGAATGTGGAGGACAGTTCCCTTTGTTTTTCATTTGAAAGAGTTGTATTGGTAGACCTGGAGCAGTTTTTGTACCTGATACTGGCTAGACCGTAATATGAAGGAAGTAGCAAGTAACAAGAATTGAGAACATATCATTTCTCTCAGGTGCTTACCACGTCATCTCAGGTGCATTGTGCAGCTGTGATGCCCACCCTTTTATTAGGCACTAGCCAGCATCACGTTTAGCTACGGAACCACAATTAAAAAAAAATATAGTCAAAATATAAGAGAAGTCGGCTACGATTGCAAACATTGACGGTTTCGGATATCTCTTCGACTCCGATTACACCCAGGCAAACGAGCAGTATCTATAAAGACGTCGTCCTCTCACATCATAGGTGGATTACACGAGATCGCTCCCAAAATGCATAAGCGGAGGCAGGTGCAGGCGCAAGGGCAGCTAAGCCTGAAGCTACACAAACCGAAGCAGAAGCACTGGCCTGTATCTGGTGCTGGATGACTTGGACAAGGGGTACACCATCCGCAAGCTTGACGCCGACGACCCTGACCTCAGCGACCCCCCTGTCCTCCGTCTAGCCTCACCGTCACCTAGTTGCAGTTGCAGCATGTATTTCACCTCCCTCGGCAGCCACATCCTTGCCGTCAGCAATCGACACCCGGCCACCCTCGTCTACGACACGGACACGGCGGCGCTGCTTGCCGGCCCTTCCCTGCCCGACGCACTGCTCGGTGGCTACGACATCTTCGTGCCTGCTGCCGACAAGCTGTGCGCGTTTGGGCACCCCGCTAGGGAACGGCCTCAGTCCGTCGAGGTGATGTCTTCCTCTGCCGATAAGCATCTGCACAGCTCCTTGATCCCGAGCCAGGGCTGGTCCTGGAGAAGCGTCGTGCCTTCGCCCGAAATGATATGCTCCTACGCCGTGCACCCGGACGGACGCACCGTCTTCGTGTCCTCTTGCTTCAGTCGCACCCGGAAAGATAATCCCAGCCGCACCTTCTCCTTCAACATCAGTAGCCGTGATGAATGTAGGTGCCATGGGGATTGGGGGCTGCCTTTTGAGGGCCATGGCTATTTCGATAGTGACCTGGAGGCATGGGTTGGGCTTCACCCGGACGGCTACATTGGCACCTGCCGAGTCGCCTCCCGTAGCAGCAGCACAACAGAGCAGCAGCTAGACTGGAAGATGGCGAAAGACAAGCTGTGGAACGACGAGCAGCAGGCGGCTGGTGGGCCTACTCTCACTTGCATAGGCAATGCCAGGTTTTGCCTTGTGTGTTAGAGTATATTTGTGATACGGAAAGATATGGTAGAGATAGGATTTGTTTCTTGTCTTGTACTCCAAGTCGGTCCTTTGTACTCCTATATATACTCGCCAATGAGGCTCAATAATACATCCACCAATTCCGCCAATCTCATAATTCTACATGGTATCAGAGCGGCACGATCTCACCTAGTCGCCGCCCTCACGCTTCCGCACCGCGCCGCCCCCGGGGAGGTCGATCTCCATGATCTCCGCCGGGGGCCGCGCCGCCCGTACATAGGGTTCGTCCGCCGATCGGTTGATCGGCTGCCCTAGCGTCTTTTTTTCTCCGATCTTTAGATCGGTTTTCTTTTCTCCGCCGGTCACTCGATCGGCGTTTTCTTTTTTGGTTTGCCGATCATCGATCGGATTGCGTCGCCCACCGCCCGTCGTCCTCACGCCTCTACTCCGACAACGACATCGACCTGCACCGGCTCGCTCCTCGACAGCCGGCTACCGCGGGCGACTCGCCGGCGCCGACTCCGCACCGGCCGGCTCCTTCCAGCCGGCTACCGCGGCCGACTCGCCGGCGCCGAATCCGCACTGACCGGCTCGTCTTCACCGACCACGCAACAAGGCCGGACGCGCCGTCCAAGGGACGCCTCGACACGTCGTAGCCGGTTTTCCTCGCTTGCACGGTCTCCATCGCCGGTTCGTCTTCGTCGTCATCGTCGGGACTTATTCGACAACGTCGCCCTCAACTCCGATCTGCGCGTCGTCCCCGCCATGGCGCGTACAGCACATCGTCGGTCTGATCAACCGATCGCGCCTGTATACGCCACGCAAGTCCCCGAGCACGCGCCTACCACCGATCGAGCATCGGGCTGCTGCTGCATCGCCCCTTCGGGCTGCAGCGCCGCCGCCCTGTGGTTCTCCCTGCGGCTGCACCGACCCGCACGTCGCCGCTGCGTCGCCCCTTCGGGCCGTAGCGCCGCGGTCCACGCCGCCGCCCTGAGGCCGTCCCCACGTCTGCACCGGCCCGCACGTCGCCGCTGCGTCGCCCCTTCGGGCCGTAGCGCCGCGGCACGCGGTCCACGCCACCGCCCCGAAGTCGTCCCCGCCGTCGCCCTGACACGCGCGTCGCCGCTGCGTTGCCCGTCCGGGCCGTAGCGCTGCGGCACGCGGTCCGCTTCGCCGTCCCCGCGCGTTGACGTCTCCGTGGTATGCGCCGCGCCGTCTTCCGAGGCGCGGGAACGCCACCGTCCGTGCTTGGTCTTCGTCATGATGTTGGGCTCTTCTTCGCCTACTTCAAGCACCGTCGCCGCGCCTCTACACGCGACCGCCGTGGCCTTTTGCAGGCTATCGCCGCCGTCGTCGCGCTTCTACATGCGACCGTCGTGGCCCTTTACGGGCTACCGTCGTCGCCGCCAACCACAACTCCGTCCAGTACCAGCTCATCGGCAGCGTCACCGTCATCTTCCCCGACCACTTCATCTACTCTGACAACCGCGAGCGACATCGGCACCTTCTACCCCACGCCGTTTGGCGCCGCCACCGTCGTCGAGTCCTACTCTGCTGGCCCCTCCGACCTGGCGTACAACTTCCTACTGGTCCCCGTCTACGCATGCCTGGTGCTGGCAACACCGACGTGTGCCTTCGTCCACGACGTGTCCCCGGGCCTGGCAATCCTGGTGCGGCGCCTCGTCAACACCGACTAACCTCTGTCTACGCATGCCCGGTGCTGGCAATACCGACGCGTGCCTTCGTCCACGATGTGTCCCCAGGCTTGGCAAACCTGGCGCGATGCCTCGTCCACATCATCTTCTACCTGGCGCACCACTGTGCCCTAACTGCTCGGCGCTCCCTTGCGCCCTGACCACTCGGCGCTCCCTAGCGCCCGCGGCTCCACGACGGCTCCCTCAACACTGGCAACCCCGACTCGACATCGACCGCGGCGCCCTCGCGCGGCTACCTCGACTACGGCTACACCACCCTATGCTCTCGGCTTCCTCGACATCGGCACAAAGGGCTATCACCTCGCTTGAGCTCCTCATCAGGTTCCTCTACAGTCCAAGCATGTGCGTCATCGACACCGTCCACGATGTTCCTGCTCCTCCTGCGGGGGGATGTCAGCCCACTGGATTCTACTCGGTTTCTCTCCAGTCTGACCGTCCGCGACGTTCCAGTTGTTCACGACGCTACCGCTACGACTGCGGGGGGATGTTAGAGTATATTTGTGATACGGAAAGATATGGTAGAGATAGGATTTGTTTCTTGTCTTGTACTCCAAGTCGGTCCTTTGTGCTCCTATATATACTCGCCCATGAGGCTCAATAATACATCCACCAATTCCGCCAATCTCATAATTCTACATTGTGGATTCTGTCGAGGGAAACGAGTTTGACGATGGCTGCATGCTCCGGATCACCACATTTCGTCTCAGGCACAGTCGTAAGGGGGAGCTGCAGATCTTCGACCGCAGCACTAGCTCATGTCCGGTGTCTAAGCACCTCAACAGTTTTTCACCCATTGCGTTCTGGATGTAGTAGTAATTTGCTGTTTAGGGTACTTTAGTTGTATGCAATGCATACTAGCTAGCTACGTCCCTCCTCCTGGATGTCAAATTGTCAATTATGATTTGTGGCAAGGAAAGGCGAGCTGGTCACTTTGTAGAACACATGTAGAACTCCTGTCAATTCTGAAAAAAAAAACTCGGCCACATCGATGTGTTTGTAGGAATTTGTGTATTGCAATATTTTATTTGTACACTACATTCTCCGGAATTAAACTTCATGTGGAAGTACATGGAAATAACAGGGAACTAATGATGTGGAATTGTAGTTAAGGAAAATATATTTAAGAAAACCGGTACGTCTATACTGGAATACAGTGTATGTGAATATGCTGCAATTATACCTGGGACAGTATAGAGTGAAAAGCCAGGTTGTTCATATGTTGTCTATATGAATTGATTAAAGACTACGAATTTGAATTATTCAAATTCGGCACGTGACTCACACACGTGTGCTCGTGGGACTAATTGCAGATTGAAACTACTAGATGGTTACTGATGATCGTGATTGGTTTGGTTAACCTGGAGTTTTTGAAATAAATATCTGCGAAATTACGGTTTAAATAAAATCGAAATTAGCATTATATAAAGGTCCTAACTCTTAGCTTTAAATTAATCATTATGAACGGCACCTGGGTTAGACCGTATTGGTATGAGAGCCAAGTTAGGTCTGAAGATCGTCGTCACCGGGAAGTCCGATCTGCAGCTCCGTCGTCTCGCTGCGCTGCCCTGTTCCGCTGCACTCATCTCGGTCGTGCGGCCGGGAAGTCTAATCCGCTGGGCAACTCTGCCATCGAGGTCGCCGATCAAATCCGTCGCTAGCTCTCGGTCAGATCGATCGCTGCTGAGATCCCTACGCTTCCGCTACGTGTACTTCTCTGCAATCATGCATGCGGGATATCCATCCTGATGCATTGATTTAATCTGGCCGGCGGGCGATATCGAGAAAAGCACTGCAGATTACGCTACTAGTTGGTCTGCGCACATAGATGGAGGATGTTTGCTGGGTTCTGCTGGTCTCTCTCACGGACGGAACAATGTAGGGAAGTGTTGCCACGCAAAATTGTAGCCCAGCACCACGATACCGTCGTGCTTTCGTAACGATAAACGATTACTTTACGAGTAAAGCAACAAAGAATTCCTCAATTTCAGGAAAGAAAGACGGCCGCTTTTCGGCGCAAAGCGGCAAAGATGACCAAACCCTAGCTGCTAGGGCTCGGCAAAGGAGAGAACGAACGGAAAAACAGTACGTAAAAGAGTAGATTGGGTTTGTTGAATATCAATTGGTTAGCCTTTCTCAATCGGCCGTATACCTATCTCTACTATATAATATGTCTTCAGGTGATGGTTGGTACGTTTTTTTTCTTTCCAGTTTTACCCTCCCACCAAAACTCATATAACACACTAATGCCATCGGTTCCAGCTTTCCGGTTTTGCCCTCCCACCAAACCACGAAATACAACTAATTGCCACGGTACCGGTACGGTTCTTTTGTTCGCTTCTCCCCCGCTCCCATACCTCCCAACCTCTCCTCCGGTCCTACCGGCTACTGCTAGACACCGTCTCCGTGCACCTGCTCGTCGCCGGACTGACCTCCGCCGCGGGCGGGGTCCGCTTCTCCCCCGCTCCCATACCTCCCAACCTCTCCTCCGGTCCTACCGGCTACTGCTAGACACCGTCCCCGTGCTCCTGCTCGTCGCCGGACTGACCTCCGCCGCGGGCGGGTCCCCGACCAGTCCCCAGGACGGACCACCAACGCGCCGACCTACGGTGGCAAAGCAGAGGATGTGGAGGAGCGGCAGCAGGTCTCCCAAGGTCTGGACAGAGAGCAACCAGGCGCGGGGGAGCTGCCACTGGAGCGGAGCAAGAGCTGCGCGTGGAGGGCGTAGTCACGCACGGTCCCTTGGCGACGTCGATCAGGAGGAGTAGAGGCGCAACTAGACCTCGTCGACGGTGAAGGTCGCCGGCCGGCCGGCCGGCGCTTGGTGCTCCAGCAATGACCAGAGCAGGGGCCCTACTGGCCATGGCGAGAGACATGGAGGCGGAGAGGTCAGATGGAGGAGGAGGAGGAGAGAGGGGCGCTGGCTGGTTGGGTTGCTCGCCGGCGGTCCCGACGCGACCGGCGAACAAGGAGGGAGGCCGGGCACCATGTGCGTGTGTGCATCTGATGGTTTTTGCGTGCGTGCCCGTGAGTGTGGTGGCTGTGAAGATGGGGATTGGGGAAGAAGCCAATTGCGAAAAGAAACAAAGCGGCGGGGTGTAGGTGCAAAATGACCAGGGATGCTAGGGTTTCGTTCACGTTTGGCTGGGCCGCGCGCCTCTCCCAGGCCTGGTCGGGCTGGCTGCTCTCTCTCACACAGATTCTAAAACCTTTTCTTTTATTTTTTATTTTATAACAGTTTGACTAAACAATTTCACAAACGGAGACACATTGTCGACAAAATCAATTAGGACTACATAAGAAGAGCGTTACATTTCAAGTATTTTAAGAAAAACTATGACATGTTATGATTTTGAAAAAAAAAGCATCGGGACTTAAGACTTTTTATACCTTTTTCAACTGATAATTTAAGAAATTCACATAAAAATTCATAGACTACATATCTAAACAAAATATAAACATAGATTACCAAATTATGAATTATCGAATCGAAAGTGCTTGAACTAAACATCGCATTATACGGTTCTATTTTATAAAAGAATGTTAAGTGAATTAGAAAGGAATTAATAGGGGCTACAATAAACGAGTTTGTTTTTAGTCTGTCATCTTCTCAACAACCCCAAGGACATCGATCAAAATTAATGATTGTTCGTCAGCAGAGTCGGTGTCGATATGTTGCATAGGACGATTATGAGTTTGAACGACGCGAATTTTTTCGTCCGTTGCAACGCACGGGTATTTTTCCTAGTATAAATAGGTAGCCTGGACTTTGGCGTACAGGGTAGGACACATAAGCTTTCCTTAGCATGCAAGCCGAATCCAAATATTCCTAATTTTAAATCAATCCGGCTAGTACTAGTAACGATCGTAACAACCATGGAGACCTCGGTGCACTTGCCGTACGTGACTTCCAATACGCCTTCAGCTGCGGCATTTGACCGAGGCCTGCTAGGACTTGTCCTATGCATCTACGGTTTAACCCAGCTCTTATCTCTGAATATACTCCAGACTTGTCCACGGTAGCTGTTGTCCAGCAAATACTCCATATATTTTTCCTGCTGTTACGACATCTTGATTGGGCTTCAACCAGGGCTGCTTTTTAACTAAATAGCAAGTTCAGATAAATATGTCAACTAATAACTGAACCACAATAAGTCAAAACTAATTTGGCTTATAAATTATCTAGCAGCAAAATTATACCTTCAACACATGCTCCCTGTTTTTTTGGTACGATAGTATATTTATCAAAACCCAAATGCTAAGGGCATCTCCAGCCGTTCGCGGGGGGCGAACTCACCAGCCGTTCGGCGGCCCAGGAAACGCCACAGTTCATATCATTTGAAACGCCTTCTTCCCGCCCCCAAAATATAGCCCGAGTTCGGCGATCACGGCAGCCACAGTTGGGCAATATTACAAAAAATGCCACAGTTGGGCGATCAAAGAGTCTCAATCAAGACACAGTCGGGCGATCCACGGCCACATGCGGCGTTCTGCTGATGCACAGATCAGATAGAGGCCGGCGACGGCACAGCAGTGTCGGCGGCGCCCAGGTCGATCGGCGTGGTGGTCGGAGCCGGCGCAGAGCTCGGGGCAGCAGTGTCGGCGGCGTCCAGGTCGATCTGCGCCGTGGACGGAGGCTGGGCAGGCGGTGTCTCGGCTGGACTGGCCGAGCTCATCTCGGTCGTCTCCGTCGGGGTGCCGTAGGTAGTGTCCGACGGAGCCGTGCTGATGTCGCTGAGGATGAGCCGGCGCTGCGCCATGTACCATGTCCTCAACTCGGGGTCCATCGCGTCCGGATCGGCCCCCGTGAGGAAGGCGAGGTCGTGGTTCCTCTTCTTCGCCACGGTGCCGGTCATGAGGAGCTCGATCTTGACCTTGGAGTTGGCCATGAGCGCCGACCACCTCTTCGTGGTGATGTCCTCCCTCTTGCCGGCGTTTGCCTTTGCGTCGGCGAGACATGCCTGGATGGACGCCTGGAGCTTTGCCGCTGCCGGCTCGGCGTCCCTCGCCGCCTTGGCTTTCTTATGACCCATCGGTGAACGGCCATCAGACGCATCAGACGCACCAGCGCCCGGGACGTACTCCTTGCCCTTGCCGAGCCCACGGCGTGTCTCCGCCCACTTCTCGCACCCCTCGATGACGACGAAGACGTGGAGGTACTTGAAGTCGGTCTTCTCGTCCTCCTTGTACGCCTCGAGCATCCGGACGATCTACACGGCGGCAGGACCGGCACAAATGAGCTACACGGCGGCGCAAAGAAAGGAATCACGGCGAAAATTCTCACCTCCATCTCACGGTTGGCGCCGCTCTTCGGCCTGTGCGCCACCTCCTCTTGTATGCCGTGCCACTTGTTGCAGGCGGCCTGGATGTTCTGCCAATGGTTGGCCATGGCCTTCTGGCCGCGATTGATGACGCAAGAGGCGTAGTCCGGGTCGATCATCCGGCGCTCGTCGTACTCCATCTTGACGCGCTTCCAATAGTTGTCCAGGGCCTGGTTCGCGCCGACGATCGAGTCGCAGCTGACCACCTTCCATGACTCGGCGAGTAGGATATCCTCCCTGCACGACCACTTGATGCGCGGCTCGACGGGCGGCTTCGGCGCCGTCTTGGTCGGCCCCTTCCTGGGACGGCGGCCTCCTCCGCCATCATTGGACGGGTCCTCTTCCTGCGTAGGCGCCGTCGCGTCTCCTTCTTCTGCTTCCGCCTCCGCCTCCTCTGTGCTGGCGCCAGACGCACCTTGACCGTAATCTCCGCCGCCCTGCGAGAAGAACTCCACACCGCCCTGCGAGAGGAAGCCCGGGCACGCCGCCGCCGCCACGAGCCGGTGGTGATGATCTCCTCCATGAAGGGGCCGGTATCTTGGCCCAACAGGGACTGCGCGGCGAAGGGGAGGGAACGGCGCAGCAATGGCGAAGTTGCGTAGCCCGAGGAGCCAACATACATCATCGGTGCATGGTGGGAGAAGGTGGTGTTGGGGTTGAAGCCACCATGCTCGTCGGCGACCCGGGGGAGTACTGGGGGGGGGGGGGGGCGATCCAGCGCGGCGACGGCGACGGCGAGGGGACGGAGTTCTGGCTCCAGTCGGCGAACTGCAGAGGAGGACGAGGAGAGAAGCCCGCGACCCTGCGCTTGGCCGGCGCCAGAGTTGGCGGCTTCTCCAGCTCCTCCACCTCTTCTTCCTCGTCGACGGCCTCCTCGTCGACGGCCTGGGCCTCGGCCTCCACCGCCAGGTGCGCGGACAGCTCCCTCTGCTGCTGCGCCTTCTCCCTCGTCCGACGCCGAAGGTTCTCTTGTTTCAGGCGCGCCTCCTCGGCGATCCAGTCGGCCCTGCTCATGCCCGGCGGCTTCTCCTTTGGCGCCCTCGGCTTCCGCGGCTTCTTGCCGATCATGGAGGCGCCGACCATGGAGGCGGAGGAGGAGACGGCGACGACGCGGGGGCCTGTGAATCGGGTGGGAGCCATGGCGGCCAGATCTGTGCAAATGGCGGGAACGGGGCGGGGAGAGGTATATGTGGGGGGGGGGGGGGGGGGATGGAGGGAACGGCCAAATTATGGAGGGAAATCGCCTTCCCTCGCTGACAAGCCTGGCCCGCGGACGCCTTTTGCCCCCTAGGCCGAACCCAGCAGGCTGGGGTTGGGCTGGGTTCGCCGGCGCGAAACGGCGCGAAAACCGGCGCCAAATCGACTTCTGGGAGGGCGGCTGGTGGATTTTCGTTACCGCCGGCACAAAAAAGGCCTCCTGGGGGCTCTGGGGGGACGGCTGGAGATGGCCTAAAGAACGCACGGATGCCACCGTGACTTACCGAGCAATCTCGCGCTGACCGTCCGATGGAAGGGATGGCGCCGATCCGCGACCGACCGCGCGCGTCCGTTCCGACCAAAACCCACCTGCTGTCCAACGTGGACCCCGTTCCCTATCCTCGCGTTTCCTCGTTCACCTGTCTCGTCTGCGGCCAGCGCCGCTGCGTCCTCGTCCTCCCCCACGCCGAGCTCCGCCGCGCCCTCACCTTCGGCTGCGTGGAGCTCCGCCTCGTCCTCCTCCGCGCGGGTGCCTCCTGCATCGACCTCCAGCGCCGCCGCGTCCGGCGTCCTTGTCCTGTCCGCCCCCACGCTGAGCTCCGCCCGGCCCTCACCTGCGGCTGTGTGGAGGTCCGCTTCGGCGGCTCGGCATCCTCCGCGCGGGCGCCACCTGCATCGACCTCCAGCGTCGCCGTCATGGACACTTGCCTTGGTCCCGCACCTTCTCCGCAACGCGCATCTACTTCGATCTGGTACCACACTGATCCCTTTCTTAGTACCACCGTAGCTGTAGTATTAGGAGGGGTATCGATCTAGTGTGTTGCTTTGATTTCACGATTTGGAAATGTGGAATTTGGAAACCACACTCGACCCATTTCCCAAACCAGCACTAATGGTATCTTAAGGTGTGATTACGACTTGTATCCATGCTCCTGTACATGCCCAATCCTAATTATCATACTGCCAGCAGCATTAGGTCAACCACGAGTCGTTGCCAAATAATGGCCGATAAGAACATATTTTATGAATGCGTATGTACCACAGTATGGTAGCAACTTTAGGTCCATACCGTGGCGCCGCGCATAGTCATCTGCAGAGAAAATACGCACAGCAATACTCATGCTCTATCATCCCATTTTTGCATTGACAGATCGTCCATCTGGGTGTCTCACATCCTTCATCGTGGAGCACTCAATCTCAATAGTAGACTCGTAAGTCGCCAATTCTGATAAAAGATTCATGTGTTTTATTGCTTGGGGTTGCCTAGCTGCATGGCCTAGAAGCGTTAATGAAGAGTTAAACATTGTGACCGTACAAAAGTAAATGGCAGTGGATTTGAGAGCGATACAGTGTTGTCGTTATACAAGTGACAACATAGAATTACTTTGGTGGTAGGGTACCATTTTCTATGCTACAAGTTGTTTATCATGTTGATGTTTATCTGATAAGCTGTATCGTAGAGTCAATGTTGTTCAGAATAGATTTGTTGGTACTTTAATTCTCTTTTACACAAGCCGGTGTTGTGGATTTAATTCAGTTGCGATTTAGATACTCCCTTGTCTCTTTGGATATTTCTAAGTTGCAGTTTTCTTTCACTGAGTTGCTGGATTCTCTTTTGCACGCACCCGGGTTGTGGATCTAACTAAGTTGCGGTTTTATATGCTCCTGTAATTTTTGGATCTTACTAAGTTGTAATTTTCCTTTCAACGAGTTGCTGCATCGATGTTAGATTCACTTTTGCCTGCACACAAGGTTGTGGAGTAGGTTTTCATTGTCTGGCCGGCCAATCACTTTTACGAATAAAGTTGCCACCAAGGTTTTCCCTCTTAAGTTTTTTGGGATTCACTACATTTTGTCTTGTTAATTTACTGCTTAGTTTTCTCTCCAAGTTGCTACTTAGAACCATATAGGTTGTTGTCCAGTTACGAATCCAGTTGTTGCCAAGGTTTTCCCTCTATTTTTGTTGGAGTTCACTAGATTATGTCCTGCAAAAATTACATCTAAGTTGTTGATTTTGTTCTCTCGAGGTTGTTGTTTAGGATAAAGTTGTTTTCCAGTTACCTATAAAGTTGGTGCCAAGGCTTTCTCTCTCTATATATGTCCCGCAAAATTTACATGTACATGAGCTGTAACTTTGGTTCAGCCGGTCAGTGCGCAACTAGATGAGTTGCGTATGTAGAGCATATGTAGAGCACTTAGTCTAGGACACATATGTAGAGCACTTAGTCTAAGGTCTAGGTTAAATTTTACCTAGTTGTGTCTTTCCGGCTTTGATGGTTCTGAAAGTGTAAATTATAAGCAGTATGAGTATCATTAAGTTGCTGGCATAGTATGAGTATATAGCATGATCTATTAGGCGCATAGGACGCCTTGGTAATTTGCAGAGGATGAGCACCAATTTTTTGAGGGTGGGCCACAACCCATAAGTTGCAGAGCATGATCATTAAGTTGCAGAGCGTGTGTGTGAGGGGTTGTTATGTATATACTAAGTGTTGAAACACCAGTGAGTTGTATTCTCATGGAAAGTTTTGATTTGATTAGAATAGAGAATAGTAATGGCTTTTTGTTTTGTTATCGTGGCCTGTTTATATTTTTTGCCTTTTCTGTATCTGAAAGGTAAAATATCCTGCAGAAGCAGGTGTCGTTCCTTTGCGTTGCGTTACAAACATGAAGAAACGCAACCTGAGCTTACCAGATGTTGCTGCAGGGAGCAGCCACGGTAATCAGCAGGTTTTTGTGTTTAGTGCTGAAACCAGCTATTTTTAAGAGTTGCAGACCAATGCCTTTTTTTTGGTGTTCAACTTTTTGCATTTGTATGTGGATGTTGATCCAAAGCTTGCTGATTAGCATCACCAAAGGGTTCATCTGTTTCTATCCAATGTCTACATAGTTACAGACTTACATTCGATAGGCCAGACCAAACAGCCTATGGCATCAGATATGGCATCAAGTGTCCCTCAAAAGGCAGCTAACATGAAATCCTGGTTCAGAGGCAAGCTAGTTTAGTGGTAGGACAGGGACAGGGGATGTTAGGAGTGTTAGGACTGCTAGAGAAAACATCGCCACTGACTATGAAGAACCCTGGAGTTATGGCAGGAGCACAAGCAGCAACTAGAGCAACATTGAAAACAACCGTGGCGTCAAGCACATCAGGTGCAGTCGCACACAAGCCCCCGTCAACTCGGAATGCACAATGTGCGCCCACTCTAGTAATATGCCCAACCCCTACACCAAAGGCAGTAATTAACGCAGACAGTGCATTGCCGACAGCACCGGCGGTTCAGAATAAAAAGGTATTAGGGGGAGGGGTATTGTGATGCCCTGTTTCGGGTTTGATAGTCCAACAAACGACCAGCCCAACAACAATACTGAACCAAGCCCGCCATCTGGTTTGAAGCCTGTTGATCTATCAGCATTGTGTTACGGCCCCCTCCCGCTACCTTCGTCATCTAAACCTACATGGCCTCCGCCAATGGGGTCTGGTGATTCACCTACTGCTCCAACATCGCCGTGTGTGTGCAGAACTGAGGCTCATCGTCAAAATCATCAGCATGCTCGTTCAGGTCTAGGTGTAACATCTGCAAGAAAAGAAACATTAGCAACCAACTCAATAAAGAGCCATAAAGAACATCCAATTAATAAGTAGCTAAAGCTTTTTTCAAAGTGTGATCTTGATTTTTTGTTTAAGTTCCCTACATTTTTCTTCATGTGTTTTTGTAAGTAATGATGGTTGCTCTCATTCTATATGCAGGCTAGACATGCACAGATGATGCATCCTGGAAGCAGAAGCAAGAATTGCAGTAAAAATGGTACTGAGTTGCGGCGGAAAATGAAGTATGTTGTATCCAGGCACTAATAAGTTGCTTATTTCCTAGCTGGCATCAAATTGCATGCAACTTAGTTGGGTTTCCCACAACTGCAATGATGCATGTTTTGCAAACAAGCACAAAGTGATCAAGATTCTAAGTCGTTTCTTCAGTAAAATCAAGTTGTACAGAAATATGGTACTCAGTAAGCCCCAGGGGGATGTGGCACTATATATGGTGGTTATCTTCTACTATGTTTTTATTTCTGGAACTAAGCTGATTTCTGGTACTAAGCTTTTTCCTAGTACTAAGTTGCAGACATATGAGTAATAAGTAGCAAACAACATGGGTACTACTTGCTTCCTAAAGGAAGCACTTTATTGCTTAAGTCGCAGGCAGTCTAAAGCAGATATATTCAATCATAAGTTTCTGTTTTGAATCTACTTAAGTTGTAGGCAATACATTGGGAAACAGCTTATTGTTTTCGCTGTGCAGGTTCCATGTTGAAATCAACAGGAAAGAAAGATTTTTTTTAGAAACTGTGGAAAGAAAGATCATGAACACCCCTTACCAGGTCTGACGAATCTGAACTGTCCCAATTTTTTTGACTTCAACTTGCTTGTGGATGACCTCAACTAGTTAGACAAGGAGGAGCAAGGGTGGTTTTGTTGCGCTGTATGTCTAGATCTAGTGGAGAAGAGGACGGCAACAGCGTTCTGGGTGTCGTGATCCATGGCGGCTGATGAATTGGAGAAGATGGGGGCGAGAGGAGAGAGGAGACCTGCTCCTGGCGGAAGCTGATTTGGGAGAAAGGGGACCAGACGGGCAAGCCAGCAGAAAGTAGGGGTTGGTGACGTCGGGGCTCGCGCGCGAACTGTGTTGCGCGCGCGCACATGGTTGTGAATTCAGTTTCCTACCTTGTCCGTTTCGGGTTGGTGGGGCGTGGACCACAATTTACTTTTCTGGCGAGGGCCACGAAACGCAAACGGGCACTCGATTGCTGCCTAGACGTCGCCTTATAAAAAACAATACAACAGTACCTCAACACGATGTCATCGCTTCACCGACGATATCATTGCTTAGGGCGATGTTCAAAGAACACATCGGCCATTTTTCTCAGGACGATATCTCAAACAATATATCGGCCAAATTCTGCTTAGGGCGATACTTGAAACAATATCGGCCATATCATTCATCAACTCCTGCCACATGCTAGGATAATATTTCTTCAAATATTTTCCATTGAGAGGTTTAGACAACTTCACTCCTGAGTTTCGGTGTCAAGCAAAATACGACTTAAATATGCAATAATGTACTCTTTGCCGCCGTCTTCTTGCACCAGCACCGCGCCGATCACTCTATCTTGTGTAGCAATGTATAACCTGAACGGCGCACCAGACTTGGGTGCTCGCAATACTGGAGGACTTGACAAATATCTCTTTATATTATTAAACGCCTCCTGCTGTTCTGCCCCCCAAATAAATTCGGCTTCATTCTTTAGCCGAAGTAAGGGAACAAACGATTCAATTTTCCCTGCAAGGTTAGATATGAATCGTCTCAAGTAATTAATTTTTTCCAACAATTTTTGCACATCCTTTTTACATGTAGGCTCTTTCAGTTTTCTTATTGACTCTACTTTTGCAGGATCAACCTCTACACCATGTTCATGAATTATGAAACCTAAAAACTTTCCAGCTAACACACCGAAAGCATATTTGAGTGGATTCATTTTAACCCATACCGGCGCATCCTTTCTAAAGCTAAACGTAAATCGGCTAAATGATGATCAAACCCATCCGATTTAACAACCACATCATCAATATATATTTCTAGTACAATGCCTAGGAGGTCATGAAAAATTAAATTCATAGCGCGTTGGTTATACATATTTGATTATAACCAGCATTGCCATCTAGAAAGCTAATTATTTTATGTCCCAAAGCATCATTAATAAGTATGTCGGCAATAGGCATAGGATACTCATTTTTCGGAGTAGCCTTATTCAAATCTCTGAAATCAGTACATATTCTAAGCTTATCGGTATTTTTCTTTTCAACCGGCACAATATTAGAAACCCATTCTGCATACCTACACGGCCGAATAAACCCAGCTTTTAATAACCGATCAATTTCTTCTTTGATGCGGTCATATATATTAGGATTAAAATTTCTACGAGGTTGTTTATGCGGCCCAAAACCAGTTTTAATAGGTAATCTATGTTCGACTAAATCTCTACTCAAACCTGGCATCTCGGTATAATTCCAAGCAAAGCAATCTACAAATTCTTTAAGTAAAATGCATACCTTGCTTTTCTGATCGGTTGTCAAGTTACCATTAATAAATGTAGGCCTTGGAATGCTTCCATCACCAATATCTATTTCTTCAAGGGGATCAGCCGATGAGAATCCCTGTCCAAACTTCTCCATATCATCAAAATCTTCAATCGCCTCATGCATATCGCTCTTACCAGAACGATACTCCTCAGTGCGCTGTTGCAGCCACTTAATACTATCTTCTTTATTCGTCATTTATAAAGATAAATCATTAAGCTGAGCTATGCTAGCCGGCTGTGCATTTATAGGTACAAAACCATCTTTACCGATACTTATATAATCATAGTCCGATAAATCTCTACCGGTCAAACACCGCATCTCAACCGGTGTGTCTGTTAAGGCAATGCAGGCTGAATTATCTGCTTCAATCACCTCCACGTCATCATGAACCCACTGAATCAAACACTGATGTAAAGTGGAAGGGATGCAACAATTAGCATGAATCCAATCACACCCCAAAAGAATATTATACCGGCCTTTGACTTCAACAACAAAAAATGCAGTCGGTAATGTTTTGCTACCCACTGTGAGCTCCATGGAAATAATACCCTTAGCTTCAGACATGTCTCCAGAGAACCCACTAAGTCCCATGTTGGTTTTCATCAATTCACTCTCTTTTCGGCCCAATTTAGAAAAAACCGAAAATCGCAGAATATTAACTCCAGCACCACCATCAACAAGCATGTGACCAATAGGCTTACCATCAATATGACCCTTGATGAATAATGGCTTCAGGTGTTGCTCGGGCTTCTCTGGCTTCTCAAATGTAGCAATTTTCGGACCAAGCACAAGTTCTGCAACTTCAGCCTCGGGTGCACGAAATTCAGCGGGTAATGCAAACACCATATTAATATCCATATCACTACGTATACCATCGCTATTTTCTGTAGCCTCATCATCAACCGTGTCATCCACAAGGTCATCGCTCAGGTCATCTACGGGATCATCAGCCGTGTCATCTGCAAGGTCATCAATCGTGTCATCGGCGAGGTCGTCATTCGTGTCATCTTCTACTTCATTCTCTTCCACCACGATGCGTTTCTCCTTCCAGATTTTTGTAGGAATGATACGTCTCCAACGTATCCATAATTTCTGCTGTTTCATGCTTATATTATACCATTTGCTACATGTTTTATATACACTTCGTATCACTTTTATACATTTTCTGGGACTAACCTATTAACAAGATGCCGAAGTGCCAGTTCCCTGTTTTCTGCTGTTTTTGGTTCCAGAAAAGCTATTCGGGCAATATTCTCGGAATTCGACGAAACAAAAGCCAAACCTTCTATTTTTCGAGGGACACACAGAGCCAGAAGGGCAAGCCAGGGGGAGGCCCACGGCCTCCAAACCACCTGCTCGCGCGGCTAGGCCCACAGGCGCGCCGGGAGGTGAGGAGGGAGCCCAGGACCTCCGCCGACATCGCCTATATATTGCCTCAGACGCGAAAACCCTAAATACGAAGTCATATTTCCAGAAGAGTTCCGCAGCGCCGCCGCCATCGACGACAAGTTTCGGGGGACAGATCTCTGTTCCGGCACGCCGCCGGGACGGGGAATTGCCCCCGGAGTCATCTCCATCGACACCACCGCCATCTTCATCGCCGCTGCTGACTCCCATGATGAGGAGGGAGTAGTTCTCCCCCGAGGCTGAGGGCTCTACCGGTAGCTATGTGGTTCATCTCTCTCTCCATGGTGTGATCTTTATGTGATCATGTGTATTGCTAGTATCGCTGAATACATTAATAATGTTTATGCTACTCAAGTGATTTTGTCTAGTTTCTGGAGTCATTGTGACAACACGGTATCAAGGTGACAGTGTGGGTACTTGTGTGACTCTATGAATAATTTAGACATTTATCATGGCTTATTCTTGGGAATTGTGGTGTTTGTTTACTCAGACTTTGAGGTGTGCTCTTGCAGCCCTACGCATAGTACTCTTGCTTCATCAAGAAGGAGAATAATCCCGAGCAGTATTTACTTGTGTTCAGTTGTGCTAATCTAGTTGAATATGTAGATGTTACTCTTTATCTATTATGCACTCTATAGGTTACTTTAATATGAACTCCGGTACTCTCCACGGTGTAAAGGTGACAGTGTGTGCACCGTGTGTGATTCCTTTATGACGTTGTGGCGCTTGTTTACTCCGGCTTGAGGTGTGCTTTTGTAGCCCTACACAATGAATGGTGTTTGTTATCCAACAAGAGAGTGTTTAAGAGTAGCTTTTATTTATTCAGTTATGAGATCATTGTTGAGAGTGTCCACTAGTGAAAGTATGATCCCTAGGCCTTGTTTCTAAGCATTGAAACACCGTTTACAACAAGTTCTGCTACATGTTTGCTTGCTGCCATTTTATTTCAGATTGCAGTTACTACTTATAATCATCCATATCACTTGTATTTCACTATCTCTTCGCCGAACTAGTGCACCTATACATCTGACAAGTGTATTGGGTGTGTTGGGGACACAAGAGACTTCTTGTATCTTAATTGCAGGGTTGCTTGAGAGGGAATCTTTGACCTCTACCTCCCTGAGTTCGATAAACCTTGGGTGATTCACTTAAGGGAAACTTGCTGCTGTTCTACAAACCTCTGCTCTTGGAGGCCCAACACTGTCTACAAGAATAGAAGCACACGTAGACATCAAGCTATTTTCTGGCGCCGTTGCCGGGGAGGTAAGGTAAAAGGTATTCACATCCTCTGGCTACTAAGCTATTTTCTAGTATGTTGCTAGTGTGTGAGTGCTCGAAGTATTTCCTTTAGATTCTGCAATTATATCTTTTTGTTTCTTGTTTTTATTTTCACTAGTTAGGCTTAATGGAAAACAACAAAAAAATTAGAGATCTTTATGAACTTTATATTGAATTAGGACATGATGCTTTTGAAGAGAAAATTAAAAAACCTATGGAAAATTATTTGCATGATGGTAGCAATGTTATTACTATAAATGCTTTGAACACCATTATTGCTAATGCTATGCAAAGTCTAAGCTTGGGGAAGCTGGTTTTGATGAATATGATATTTTTAGTCCCCCAAGTTTTGAGGAGAAAATTTTCTTTGATGATACTTTGCCTCCAATTTATGATGATTATAATGATAGTGGTATTTTGGTGCCACCTACTATGGAGGATAAAGTTTATTATGATTATACTATGCCTGCAATTTATGATGAATACAATGATGGTTGTGATAGTTTTACTCTCACTATTACTAATAAAATTGATTATGCTTATGTGGAGAGTAATGATACTTTTGTGCATGTGGATCATGATAAGAATGCTTTATGTGATAGCTATATTGTTGAGTTTTTCATGATGCACTGAAAATTATTTTGAGAGAGGAAAGTATGGTTGTAGAAATTTCATGTTACTAAACACCTCTCTTTATGATGAAGTTTTGAGCTTTCTCTTGATTTGCTTTTATTTGCTGGGTACTTTAAGACCTACTGGTCCTTATGAGAGAGGGAGACACGATTTCATATATCACAATAATATTAAGTCTTCTCTCTTTATGTTGAAATTTTTGAAGTTACACTTGTTTTGCATTTCTATGCTAGTCACTTTGTTCTTCATTGACTTGTTTTCTTACAAGACTCCTATGCATAGAAAGAGTGTTAGATTTAAACATGTTTTATATATGCTTCTTGATGCTCTCTTTTATGTTTCAACTCTCATCTTTATGTGGGCATCATAAAAATCACTATGCCTAGCTAAAAGGCTTTAAAGAAAAGCGCTTATGGGAGACAACCCATTGTTTTTATTTTCTGTTATTTTTGCTTTTCTTTTTGAGTCAAGGAGTTTTGTTACTTCTGTAGCAACTCCTTTGTATCTTTATTTTATCGCATTGTTGTGCCAAGTAAAGTTCTATATTGAAAGTTGATGCAAGATTTGGATTTCTGCGCAGTGACAGATTTTTAGCTGTCACGATTTGAGCTTTCTCCCTGTAGAAAATTCAAAAATTCTGAAAAAATCACGCATATTCCTGAGATATGTACGCAACTTTCATTATTTTAGGCCAGATCCATCTGAGCAACTTAAGTGCCTCGAAAAAATTCGTCATTCCAGACTGTTCTGTTTTTGACAGATTCTGCCTTTTGTTTTGCATTCGCTCTTTTACTGTGTTTGTGTGGATTTCTTTGCTCCACAAAGCATTGGTGGCTGTAGCTAATGTCCAGAAGCTTTGGGATTGATTGTATCATTACAGAATATGAGAATTTTTGATTATGCACTAACCCTCTAATGAGAACTGTCTTGAGTTTGGTGTGAAGGAAGTTTTCAAGGATCAAGCGAGAAGGGTGATATTATGTGATCAAGAAGAGTGAAAAGCCTAAGCTTGGGGATGCCCCCGTGGTTCATCCCAACCATATTCAGAGAGACTCAAGCGTCTAAGCTTGGGGATGCCCAAGGCATCCCCTTCTTCATCAACAAACTTATCAGGTCATCTCTAGTGAAACTATATTTTAATTCTTTCACATCTTATGCGCTTTACTTGGAGCGTCTGTGTGTTTTTATTTTTGTTTTTGTTTGAATAAATTCGGATCCTAGCAATCCTTGTGTGGGAGAGAGACACGCTCCGCTTTTTCATGTGAATACTCATGTTCTTCACTTATATTTGTTGAGTATTCTTAACTAGCTACTGCAGTGCTTTTAGCTCCTGTTTTTCATGCATCTCTTCGAGCTGTTAGCACTTGTTTATAAATACTCTCTTGCTGCATTATATTATCATTTGGAGAGTTTATGTTTAAATAAATTGATTGGTGTTTGTTTGGAAGAAAGAAAATGCTACATGTAGTAGTTGGTATTGGAAAAGACATATGCATTCTTGTAGATCATTGTCTTGTTTCGATTTGATACTTTGCAATTGTTTTGAGCTCTCAAGTAGATCATGTTTAAGCTCTTGCATCATGTAGTTAAAGCCTAGTAGTGGAGAACTACCGTAGAGCTTGTTGAGACTTGGGATGCATATTTGTTCTCTCTAAGGTCTAGATATTTTCTGGTAAAATGTTTGAGCAACAAGGAAGACAGTGTAGAGTCTTATAATACTTGCAATATGTTTTTATGTGATTCTTGCTGTACCGGTTTATACTTGTGTTTGCTTCAAACAACCTTGCTAGCCTAAACTCTGTACTGAGAGGGAATGCTTCTCGTGCATCCAAAACTTGAGCCAAAACCCATGCCATTTGTGTCCACCATACCTACCTACTATGTGGTATTTCCTGCCATTCCAAGTAAATATTTCATGTGCTACCTTTAAACTATTCAAAACTTTATTACTCCTTATTTGTGTCAATGTTTTATAGCTCATGAGGAAGTATGTGGTGTTTTATCTTTCAATCTTGTCATTTACTTCTGACAGACTTTCACCAATGGACTAGTGGCATATACATCCGCTTATCCAATAATTTGCAAAAAGAGCTGGCAACGGGGTGCCCAGCCCCAATTAATTACAACTTTCATTAATAATTCTCTTCACATGTTTTGCCCTGATTTATCAGTAAGCAACTTAATTTGCAAATAGACACTCCTCCATGGTATGTGAATGTTGGAAGGCACCCGAGGATTCGGTTAGCCATGGCTTGTGTAAGCAAAAGGTTGGGAGGAGTGTCATCTATAAAGAAACTAAAATACATGTGTAAACAAAAGAGAAGAGGGATGATCTACCTTGCTGGTAGAGATAACGTCCTTCATGGGAGCCGCTCTTGAAAGTCTGGTTGACAAGGGGGTTAGAGTGCCCACTACCATTCGTTGACAACAACAAACACCTCTCAAATACTTATTTTGTGCTCTCTATATGCTTTCGAAAACTTAAAAAGCTCTAGCACATGATTTAATCCCTGCTTCCCTCTGCGAAGGGCCTATCTTTTACTTTATGTTGAGTCAGTTTACCTACTCCTTTCTATCTTAGAAGCAAACACTTGTGTCAACTTTGTGTGCATTGATTCTTACATATTTACTTATTGCACTTGTTATATTGCTTTATGTTGACAACTATCCATGAGATATACATGTTACAAGTTGAAAGCAATGCTGAAACTTAATCATCCTTTGTGTTGCTTCAATGCCTTTTACTTTGAATCTATTGCTTTATGAGTTACCTCTTATGCAAAACTTTTTGATGCTTGTCTTGAAAGTACTATTCATGAAAAGTTTTTGCTTATATGATTCATTGTTTACTCTTTATCTATTTGTTAGCAAACTATAGACATTGCTTTGAGTCACTTCATTCATGACATGAGCCTTGCAATATATTGATCAAGATTGTGTGAAAGCATGTCTCCTCAGAAATTATTTGTTGTTATCGTTTTACCTACTCGAGGACGAGTAGAACTAAGCTTGGGGATGCTTGATACGTCTCCAACGTATCCATAATTTCTGATGTTCCATGCTTATATTATACCATTTGCTACATGTTTTATATACACTTCATATCACTTTTATGCATTTTCTGGGACTAACCTATTAACAAGATGCCAAGTGCCAGTTCCCTGTTTTCTGCTGTTTTTGGTTCCAGAAAAGCTATTCGGGCAATATTCTCGGAATTCGACGAAACAAAAGCCAAACCTCCTATTTTTCCGAGGGACACACGGAGCCAGAAGGGCAAGCCAGGGGGAGGCCCACGGCCTCCAAACCACCTGCTCGCGCGGCTGGGCCCACAGGCGCGCCGGGAGGTGAGGAGGGAGCCCAGGACCTCCGCCGACATCGCCCCTTCGCCTATATATTGCCTCAGACGCGAAAACCCTAAAAACGAAGTCATATTTCCAGAAGAGTTCCGCAGCGCCGCCGCCATCGACGACAAGTTTCGGGGGACAGATCTCTGTTCCGGCACATCGCCGGGACGGGGAATTGCCCCCGGAGTCATCTCCATCGACACCACCGCCATCTTCATCGCCGCTGCTGACTCCCATGATGAGGAGGGAGTAGTTCTCCCCCGAGGCTGAGGGCTCTACCGGTAGCTATGTGGTTCATCTCTCTCTCACATGGTGTGATCTTTATGTGATCATGTGTATTGCTAGTATCGCTGAATACATTAATAATGTTTATGCTACTCAAGTGATTTTGTCTAGTTTCTGGAGTCATTGTGACAACACGGTATCAAGGTGACAGTGTGGGTACTTGTGTGACTCTATGAATAATTTAGACATTTATCATGGCTTATTCTTGGGAATTGTGGTGTTTGTTTACTCAGACTTTGAGGTGTGCTCTTGCAGCCCTACGCATAGTACTCTTGCTTCATCAAGAAGGAGAATAATCCCGAGCAGTATTTACTTGTGTTCAGTTGTGCTAATCTAGTTGAATATGTAGATGTTACTCTTTATCTATTATGCACTCTATAGGTTACTTTAATATGAACTCCGGTACTCTCCACGGTGTAAAGGTGACAGTGTGTGCACCGTGTGTGATTCCTTTATGACGTTGTGGCGCTTGTTTACTCCGGCTTGAGGTGTGCTTTTGTAGCCCTACACAATGAATGGTGTTTGTTATCCAACAAGAGAGTGTTTAAGAGTAGCTTTTATTTATTCAGTTATGAGATCATTGTTGAGAGTGTCCACTAGTGAAAGTATGATCCCTAGGCCTTGTTTCTAAGCATTGAAACACCGTTTACAACAAGTTCTGCTACATGTTTGCTTGCTGCCATTTTTATTTCAGATTGCAATTACTACTTGCAATCATCCATATCACTTTATTTCACTATCTCTTCGCCGAACTAGTGCACCTATACATCTGACAAGTGTATTGGGTGTGTTGGGGACACAAGAGATTCTTGTATCTTAATTGCAGGGTTGCTTGAGAGATATCTTTGACCTCTACTTCCCTGAGTTCGATAAACCTTGGGTGATTCACTTAAGGGAAACTTGCTGCTGTTCTACAAACATCTGCTCTTGGAGGCCCAACACTGTCTACAAGAATAGAAGCACACGTAGACATCAAGGAACCATTGGTCTCTCCCGATTGAACAATTCGTCACGTTTTTTCTCAGCAATTTCTTCTCTGATTTCCTATGTCCGCAACCGCTGTACTCATCGTTTTGGAGTGTGTGTTAGTCCCGCCGGACACCTGAAGCGACTGATTTAATCCCGTTGCCCCCCGAATTTTTCGGCCTGTACTGACGAACTGTGATCCCTGCACTAGTAGAAAAACCACCTTTCGTCTAGAGCCGAACCAGCCATTAATCCCGGTTCAATGAAAAACCGGGACCAATGCCTGGCACTAGTCCCGGTTCGAGCTGCCAGGGCATTGGTCCCGGTTCGGTTGGGGACATTAGTCCCGGTTCGTGGCACGAACCGGGACCAATGCTCCAGAGCCAGACATGTGGCGTGCCTCGGAGCTTTGGTCCCGGTTCGTGTCTCGAACTGGGACTAATACCCCTCCCCTGCCTATATATAACCCACCCCCCGGCCTCTTCTCTCCTCTGTTTTTTTGCTTGAATTGGTGGGAAGTGGGTGCTAGTTTTTTTTCCTTTGCCACGCACAAGATGTGTTCGATGAAATGCCCGACCCACACTTAAGTTCACACAAAACGATATCCTCGACCGAGGTTAGCAACTTTATTCTTTTCATCTGTAATTGATACAGAAATATTGCATGTGTCGATGTACGGTGGTCATTTCACTATTCAAGATGTTATTGTAATGGTATTTGATAAACTTAATTACATGATGCAGATGGATGCACGGATGCGATGGATGTACGGCGAACGACGTAGTCCCGAGTTTATTGCAGGCCTGCATAAATTTCTCGAAGTGGCTGAGGCAAACAAAGTGGATAATTTTATACCTTGTCCATGTGAGAAGTGTCGGAACGTCAGGGAGTACTCTAACCCGAAAACCATTCAAGACCATGTGCTTCGGAGAGGTTTCATACCCAGCTATAATTGTTCGACCAAGCACGGAGAAAGAGGGGTTAGGTTGGAAGACAATGAAGAAGAGGAGGATGATGACAACTATCCTATGTTCCCTGAGGAATGCGGTGATACTGTAATGGAAGACGTTGAAGAAGAAGGAGGTGAACATCGGGCATCAGATGAGCCCGCTGATGGTCTTGGTGGGGTCATTTCTGATGCAAAGCGAGAATGCGATACAGAAAAGGAGAAGCTAAAGTTGGAGGCCATGCTAGAGGATCACAAAAAGTTGTTGTACCCAAATTGCGAAGATGGCAGCACAAAGCTCGGTACCACACTGAAACTGCTGAAATGGAAGGCAGAGACTGGTTGTGCTGACAAGGGATTTGAGATGTTACTGTCTTGTATACATTCTATTTCGCTTACTCGATGTTAAGTATATAATTGATGACTTATGCGTGCGCAGTTTCCACTTTATTCTGCTAATCATTAAACCTGACAAAGGAGTAGTACTTGTCATGGACTCGAAACGTAAACCCCTTGAGGAGTGGGCGGACATGCAGGAATGCCTCCAAGGGTAATTTCAATCATTATGGCACTATATCGGCAACTTTTCGTTCATTCCCTGGTAGCAAGTAATTAATATATAACTCCTTTATTCATTTTCTTTGCCGGACAGGGCTTGGAAACGGTTCACCGCCAAGGCTAGGGGTATTTGGGCGCCAAAGCTTACATTTGAACAAATAAGTGTAAGTTATCATGCTTGATTATTATTCCGCGCATCTCTTTGATTTTAGTTTCAATACTATTATCATGCTTGATTATTATTTTGATTGAACTATGTTCTCGTAAAGTGCTTGAGGCAGGAACATGGGAATAATTTATGTGGATACTACATTTGCGAGTTCATTCGCCAGACGATCCAAGAGCGATCCAAGAGCCGGTTCTTAGAACAACTTCAAGTACGTAAACAATATTCACAATTTTAGTTTATTGCCATCAATTGTGTTTAGTTTCATTCATATATTGACCCCTTCTTTAAATTAGATCGAACGGCTGCGGGACGGTCTTCTACCACAAGATCACGTACGCGCAATTCAAGAGGAAATTACGGGATTCTTAGATGCAGAGGTCCTAGATCCAAACGGAGAATACTATGGGCCGGTTAAAATGGGAGTGTAAAAGAGATGTATATATGCATGAAACTCGTGTGTACATTTAATATATTCGACCAAGCATGACGAATGAGATGTGTGTAATATATTCATGACGATGATGTGTAATAGTGGTTCCTTCATTGCTGTATATAGTACCATGCATCGAATGGAGTGCGAGATGGAGAGCCGGCGAGTGAGAGATGAGCCGGTGAGTAGTACCTGCACGGAAATATCGAAGCTTGGCCTCGATATGCCGGCGAGTGAGAGATGGAGAGCACGTCGGCGATGCGAAGAAGGGGGAGACGACGGAGACACCGGCGAGAGGGAGAGGGGGCACCGGCGAGAGGGAGACCCTAAACCCTAAATACAAAAAAAAACGCATTGGTCCTGGTTCTTAACAAGAACCGGGACCAATGAGTCTCCCCCACGCCCAGCCAGAACTGGCCACGTGGGCACCCATTGGTCCTGGTTCGTGGCCCAACCGGTACTAGCATTAGTCCCGATTGGCCAGTCCCGGTTGGGCAACCGAGACTGATGGCCCAACAGAACCGGACCACACGCCCTTTTTCCACCAGTGCTGGAACAAATATTCTGTTATTGGCCGAAATACTGTTACGCTGATCAGGTTCACCTCCGGCTGCAACCGTCTGACTTCCACTGGTACTTGGATTCCCATACTGACCGAACGAGCCAAAAACAATTGGAGAAAAACTAGTGGATGTACGTGAGCTACTATCTCCCATAGCTGGATCGGTATACATGCTAGCTGATTCAGTTTTCTGACTCATGCTAGAGGATGCCGCAGACATATTGTTCAGATCTCTCTTTTCTGTATTAGCGTCCAGATGTTTCGCTCCTGTATTAGCTTCTTTCTCCTGCACCGATCCACTCTCTACTGTATCAGGTATTTTTGCTCCTGCACTTTTCTCAATACCTTGATCTGACTTGTTTCCTCCAAGCTTCGAACCATGAGAAACAAAATAATTACCTGATTTTTCTACAGGCTCGTGTTCAGCACGCCTCACCTGCACCCAGGTACGTTGGCGACCAGCTTTATAAAAATTTTCCATGTGCACTGTGTACTGGTGGTCGATTCCCTCGAACTGTAATTGAATCATGTTGCCTAGCTTCATGATTGAACCGAGCTCTTTTTTCATGCAATGGTCTTCTATACATAGGACCTGAAGGAACCCACTCTGACTGAAAATAACCTGCTGGCGCTGGAGGGTATGGTGCCCAAGGATTAAAAACCCATGGAGGAAATTGTGAATACATAGGAGGAGGTGCACATCCCCAATAAGCCGGCTCCATTGGAAAATACGGCTGCTGATCATATGAATTTTTTCTCCAACGCTCATGACCATGAGGTCCAGAAGGAGAACTAGGGCGCTTAACGCCTCCAAGCCGATTAAACACATTGTTGGCCTTGCGTGAAGTGTATTTTTCCAACAACATGCTAACTGTCGGCTTTATTCTTGGAGCATGTTTTCTTCCTCCATCGACTTTCTACACTCCCACTTCTGGATTTTTTGGCTTGATCATCCTCGGCGCAGCATTCTCATCAACTATAACATTTTTTTTCTTTTGTAGACTCGGTCTGATCCAACCGAATAAGCAGTTTCTTTTTTTCAAACTCGATCACATTGATAGGAGAAGAATTACTACCGAGTTTCATGTTAGTATTCTTTGTAAATGTCAATCGTCCATCATTAATGGCCGATTGCACCTGTCGTCGAAACACATGACAATCATTAGTAGAGTGAGAAAACGAATTGTGCAACTTACAGTAAACTCCTTTGCCCAATTCTCCTGGAGGTGGAATAATATGACCTTCTCTCACTCTAATTAATTTTCCTTGCAGCAATATGTCAAAGATTATATCACACTTACTGACATCAAAATTATACTTAATTTCCTCTATTCTATCAGATGTGAGCTTCGGAGCAGAACATGCAAAAGGATAAGACTTTGGCACTTGAACCCATTCGGCTACACATAGGTCAATGTTGTCTTCACTAGCCGAACCACTACCATTATCGAAAGAACTAATAGCGTGCTTCTCCTCTTTATTTTTTTATCACTAAACCGGCTATATTGTTTAATTTCCTTAGCCCGGTTTTCTTGCGCCAAAGCTTTTTGCAAAACTTGATTAACATCCAAAAATTCTTGCCCTTCTAATTTATCCTTAATATGAGTGAGTAGACCCGAAAAGGCAAGATCAGCTAAATCCTTTTCAGCTATAATTAAGGTAAAACATCGGTTTTTGACATCTTTAAACCTCCTAATATAGTCATGAACATCCTCATTATATTTCTGCTTAATCATAGATAAATCTGAAAGCCGAAACTCAGTTTTACTGCTGTAAAAATACTCATGAAATTTTAGCTTTAGCTGTGCCCACGTTGAAATAGAGTTAGGAGCAAGCGATGTAAACCAAGTAAATGCAGTGTCGGACAAAGACAACGGAAATACTTTAACTCTATAAACATCTGATGTGCCGACCTCACTACATTGTGCTAAAAATTGTCCTACATGCTCAAAAGTGGATTTACCATCTTCCCATGTGAACTTAACAAAATCTGGAATTTTAAAACCAGGAGGATATGACGTCGACTCAAAGTAATCAGGGTATGGTTTTGATTTGCACGTGCTCTACCCTTAGGTTCTAAACCAAATTCTCTCAGTATACTATAAGCTGATCTTTAAAAACTACCATTGGGTTGTGGAGAATTGGTTTGTCGAGTAGGTGGAACACAAGCATGCGGTTGAATCTCCGGCAAAGAAATTTGAGCATGCGACATTTGCAACGGAGATCCACTAAAATAGGTATCGTGTACCGGCCCGTATGGAACCCCGATACCGACAGCCGGCAACGGTGTTGAGTTGTATGCCGCTGTCCCATAAAAATGTTGTTGTAAATTAGAATTTAATCCAACACTTCGATTATGGCTGCTGTAATTTTGTGAAACCGAAGTTAAAATAATAGGAGAAGCAACACTAGAAATAAAATTGTTAGCTGAATTAACATAGTTCCAGCCACTTTGATCGTTGCTTAAAGGGACATGAGGCTGCAGCGTAACATTAGCCGACGCGCCAGAAGCATGGATATGATTAGGGAAATTAATTAACCTGCTGCTTTCGGCGGAGGCATCGGCTTCGTACCAGAATTTTCAACATAAATCGGCAGCTCTACTGAGCGAACAAGACGAGATAGACTAGTTTCTAGTTGTTCAAATTTACTAGCTACAGCGCTAATTGTGTGTGACATCTCTGTTATGTCCGAACCATATTTACTAGCTACGGACACATCAATAAGATGAGCAATTCCATCAGTTGGCTTTTTTACCCCAGCACCGAGTAGATCGGAAGGACTCGGCGCAGCTACCTTTGATGACGCCGTTCCTTATCTTCTGGAATCCAGCCAACATCAGTTTTATCTTCTCAGCTTGCTCTTTCTCAATCTCCCTTTCAAGTTCGCGCCGATCATCTTCTGACAGATCGTCGAGTGTAACGGCGATGGCGTTGTCCGGGTCGATGTCGCTCGCGTTGTTGAGGTCGGTGTTCATCGTGTGTATGTCCTTGTTCTTTGTCCCCAGCGGAGTCACCAATTGTGTTGCCACGCAAAATTGCAGCATAGCACCATGATACCGTCGTGCTTTCGTGACGATGAACGATTGCTTCACGAGCAAAGCAACAAATAATTCCTCAATTTCGGAGAAGAAAGACGGCCCCTTTTCAGCGCAAAGCGGCAAAGATGACCAAACCCTAGCTGCTAGGGCTCGGCAAAGGAGAGAAGGAACGGAAAACAGTACGTAAAAGAGTAAATTGGGTTTGTTGAATATCGATTGGTTAGCCTTTCTCAATCGGCCGTATACCTATATAAATAGGTAGCCTGGACTTTAGATCTTTGGCCTACAGGGTAGGACACGGAAGCTTTCCTTGGCATGCAAGCCGAATCCAAATATTCCTAATTTTAAATCAATCCGGCTAGTACTAGTAACGATCGTAACAGCCATGGAGACCTCGGTGCACTTGCCGTACGTGACTTCCAATACGCCTTGAGCTGCGGCATTTGACCGAGGCCTGCTAGGACTTGTCCTATGCATCTGCGGTTTAACCCAGCTCTTATCTCTGAATATACTCCTGACTTGTCCTCGGTAGCTGATGTCCAGCAAATACTCCATATATTTTTCCTGCTGTTACGACATCTTGATTGGGCTTCAACCAGAGCTGCTTTTTAACTAAATAGCAAGTTCAGATAAATATGTCAACTAATAACCGAACCACAATAATTAAAAACTAATTTGACTTATAAAATATCTAGCAGCCAAATTATACCTTCAACAGGAAGAACAGCGAGCAAACGGAAGGCTTCACATGCATGGATGGCTCTAATTACACGGTTTAGAGAGAAAAAAATCATCAATTTATTTCAGCTGAGAATATTGATTTATGTCATTGATATATCGGAAAAGCCAAAGGGAAAGGAAAACTATGGAAACCGACTAAGGAAAACAGACTAGTTCACATAGTTATACCCATATTGATTCTTTATATCTATTAAATATGAGAGTGCACATATTACGTGTAATATTTATGCGTAACCTGGAAAAGGATTTTTTAACTTATCATCTATTTGGTATTTCCGGAGGAAATTGGAATGCACTCCGAGGGAATTATTAAACTCTTCATCAGATGATTAATTTCCTTTTTGTCACTACTATATATTTTTATTGCTACGAGATTAATTTTGTGTCGGAATATATTTGGAACTCGTCGAAATACAATGGAATCTATTGGAGTACATACTGATTCGCTGGAATTTACCGGTGCAACAATGACGAGAAGGCGTGAAGGATGTTTATATTGAAATTGGCATCACTTATTTTTGGAGGAAAATGGAGAACACTCCATGGGAAAGGAAATCAATATGTACTCAACGGTATGTTAAATGTTATTGATTGCACTAAATATTTGTTTATAACTACTTCTCCATATATAGTTTGGATTTTACTTGTACGTCATATTTTGATGGAATATGCAAACAATTCCAAGAGGAAATAAATATATCCACTTAGGCATTATTACTAAATGTGATATACTTGGAATTTGGAAATAATGCAAGCAGACTCCCTTGTGGGGGAAAATTATTATTGTTTCTATTCACCAACGATGAGAAGGAATTTAATTTATACTTCTTCATCGGAATTTGTTGGTTGTGATATACTATTTAGAAAAGGTAGAGTGGAAATATTGCTCAACTGGAAATTAGTGCATTATGGAATCTAACACAATGGTCTCATTTATCTTGACAATCCATTGGAAGTTGGTGGACAATTTTTTTATTTTATGAAGATAACTCCATATGGAGGAACACTTGTAATAGGAACACATGCTCGGAATTTTATTATTTATTGTCAATGGAATTTACGACTTGCTCTTACTCTAAACAGAATTACGCTTGTTAATTGTGGAATTATAAACTTTAAGTGGGAGGACTATGAGTTATGGATTTTTCTTCAATGTGACATTTGGTTTTACACTTCCACTAGAGGCTCAATTATTTTATCTCATATACGACTTGTTCACATATCAAGGAACATAATTAGTGGATTATTATTTCTGGAATTCTACACTTAAGTGGGAGGATTATGATACTTTATCAACTTATATTTACGGTATTCTTTTTGGACACTCCTACTTGAGGTTATTTCATGATGCACTTGATATGGCTATTATATCTTTTACAATACAAGTCGGAAGGCTTTTGTGGTATTAATATCTCATACTGAAGTGAAAATCAGTTCATCAAAGGATTTAATGGTTTGAAAACTGATTGGTGAGGGAAGCACACTTCAGGAATATTAATTGTAACTAATGTAATGAGCATGGAATCATTCACTGATGTCTTATTTCATATACTCCGTACTGTAATGGAGGAATACAACTCTTGATTATGAGGATATGCTCTTTATCTATCACATTCACTGTTTATATTTTGTGAACTAGAATGGAACTGTTCTATTTATATTAGTATGGAATGGGAATGATAATTTACTACATGGCACACCAATATTTACCTAATGTTTATATTCTAGTGGATCAAATGGTATTTCGTTTTTATCTAGAAAAAGGAAAATTTGTGGAAAGTAGGAATATGGTATTTTATCATGAAAGGGTGTGTTTACTAATAGTCACACCGGAATATTATATGTGAGAAACTCAAAGGGAAATTCAAGGGAACTCCCAACACTAACATGCTTAGGAAAAGTGGGAGGAATTAAAAAAAAGGACCATCATATCCTGGCTATTATTCTGTGTTTTCGAGGAAGTTACTCTATATTTTAGAGGAAAACGTACTTAAACTTATTGCTTATGTTAACTATGGGTGCAAGTATTGCGGGAAGGAATAAACTCAATGAAGAGGAATAAAAGTTTGGGAACCTGTTACTTTACCAAACAACCGCAAGCCCATATGTTTTAAATGGATTTATTTACAAGGAAGTTTAATGCAACATGCTTAGTGGAATTTAAAATTCTAAGCTTGTTGTTTAATTATTTACACAAAGGAAATATTTTTTACTTTGTGGAAACTCTGGAATTTAGAGGAAGTTGTTGTTGTTTAATTCTTTACACAAATGAAATATTTATACTTTGTGGAAACTCTGGAATTTAGAGGAAGGTGGTGTTGTTTTATTCTTTACACAAAGGAAATAATTATACTTTGTGGAAACTCTAAAATTTAGAGGAGGTGGGAATAAAGACATGGTTTGCTAACTGATTAGATTCATTCATGTTCATGGACTTCACATCAATGGTATATCAGGTCATATGGTTTTATTAATGATGGAAGACGATCATATAAAGAAGTTAGTATGAATTGTTTTTTATTTTACTATATGTGTTAACTATGTTCTTATTGATTTTAAAATATCACATTGATGGTAGTGAAAACTTGGTTTGGTTCTCACTTTCTTATGAAAGGAAAAGGAAGAATAATTGTCATACCAAAATTAGGGTGGGACATTATTCATGCGACCTGAACTTAGCCATGTCACTGTAATTGTTGCTATTTTAATTAGCACGGAAAGCGATTTCCTGGACTTATTAGCAAACAGAATATGAATCTTATAAAGGTTGTTGGAATCACATAAAACACTTGATGTACAAGGAAATATGGATTATTCATTATTTGGCGATCTCAACCTTCAACCGTGTGGATATATTGACGCTACTTTCGAAAATAGGATCTCGGCGAAAGGTAATCTATTTTTATGTTATATATGTTAATATCTACTTTTCTAGGTCTTTATGGCGTACAAAGGAAACATGATTAAGATACTCGTTATTTATGAAATATGAATACTTGAATGCATCTCAAGCATTGAAGGAAGGTCTATGGTTAAGGAAATTTCTTTGTAAACCTACGGTCGCGAAAAGACGCATCATGACCTGTTGCTTTGTGATAATATGAGTGCTAAAGTCACAAAGTTTATATTCAACATGGATACACTGAAGGAACGAATTATTTTCTAACCGTGCTAAGTGTGTGGGAAATCACTTGTTGAAATAAAATGTTTTCAGTCAAGTGGGAGATGTAGAAATTTGTGTCTTGCAACATTTTATTTGTACACTACATTCTCCGGAATTAAACTTCATGTGGAAGTACATGGAAATAACAGGGAACTAATGATGTGGAATTGTACTTAAGTAAATATACTTATGGTAGCCGGTACGTCTATACTGGCATATAGTGTATGTAAATATGCTGCAATTATACCCGGGACAGTATAGAGTAGAAAGCCAGGTTGTTCATATGTTGGCTATATGAATTGATAAAAGCCTGTGAATTTGAATTATTCAAATTCGGCACGTGACTCACACACATGTGCTCGTGGGACTAATTGCAGATTGAAACTCCTAGATGGTTACTGATGATCGTGGTTGGTTTGGTTAACCTGGAGTTTCTGAAATAAATATCTGTGGAATTAAGGTTTAAATAAAACCGGAATTAGCACTATATAAAGGTCCCTAACCCCTAGCCTCGAATTGATTATTGTGAGCGGCACCACCGGAAAGGATCGGAGGAATAGGGGTTAGACCGAATTAGTGTCTAAACCTAACAGTGTTTAACTATGAGCTTCCGCAACTTACAACCATGCTTCTTTTTGCTCTTGAAACTGGTCAAAAGAAATCCAGAGGTGTTAGGTTAAGGCCCCCCTTCTTGAGAGGTTGGTTTTGATCTCCTCCCATGCGACAATTGGCGCGCCGCAGAGAGCTCTCGACATCTTCCTCAATGTTACAAAATAACAGTCATACCTTGTGGGGATCGACCGCACTTGGAGTTGCGAACTATGTGCTATCCTCCAAAGAACGACCTTCATTCTGTTTGGAGTATTCCCCATAGCTTGTTCCATGTTTTCTCCATAGTCTTATGATTTGAAGAAGAGCCTTTGCTTGACCAGCTACGTTGAGACCAGAATGTACTCCAAGGATAAAGCTCCCTTTATCTTAAAAAAATGTACTCCAAGGATATACCCCGGCAGGTATATCATATTTCATAGAAGAAGAGGCCAAGACGGCTAGTACAACGCCAAAAGGCTCCACGATACAAACACAACGCCACACGGTTTACACGCAACCCACGCGAACCAAACGACACGAATTCGCCTTGTACCATCTTTAGCCATGAATGGCGAGGAGGTGATACACCGAGCTTCTAGGCCGCGTCACAACCGAAGAAGGGAACTTCACCAGACCGATTCAAACTCCGGGATAGCACAAGCCAACGCATTGCCAAGTTGTGTGCCGAACTGGCAGTATACATCCCATTCTTGGTGTAAGGCTGGGAGGGATATCATTGTAGCCCTCAGAACAGACAGGAATGCTTAAGATTTTTTTCGGCAATCTCATCTGAAAACGAATTTCTTATTGCAGCTTCGTTCCATTGCCCCTCGTTCGGCCTCATTAGAGAGATGACAATTTGATTATCCCCTCTACAAGAAGTAGAGAATGTACTAGGTACTACCTCTGGGATCCACCGATCTCTTAGTATATTAATGTGTTTGCCATCTCCTACCCTTCAAAGGATGCCCTTATCAAGCAGCTTCTTGCTGAAATATTTAGGGTGGGCTTTGGGCCCATCTAATAATTCCTAAAAAATCCCTAAAGGCCCATACTGCCATGACAAGTGGTGGGAGTTTAGTCTCACATGGCTAGTTGGGAGAGATGTACACCAACTTATAAGGTGAGCTCTTCTCCAACAGGTATGAGTTGTTGGTTGTGAAGAGAAGGGAGGTGCTCCACACGCGCGCTTGATGCATGTAAAATGCATACATGAACTTTGCATGTTATTACTTGATATTCCAATCATATTTGCATCATATAAGGGTTATATCATCATTTTATATTGATTTTGGGAATACTTCATACCTTCCCCATTTTTTCTGGAATTAACACTGCATAGTCAAAAACCCTAATTTTCTATGTTTTTACCTTTCAGGGACCCAAACGACGTCCAAATGACTTAATATTTCACGGGGATCATTTTTTTTGGAAGGAAGGAGTACAAGCCAAGGAAGCGCACAAAAGGAAGTCCGAGGAGGATTTTAGGTGGGCCCACGCGGCCAGATTCCTTGGCCGCATGGGGCACCTCCTTTCCCCCTCGAGTCTCCGATGTCGTCAATCTTCGTCTCCCTGCCTTCGTCTTGACCTAAAAACGACTATAAAAATAGTCCCCCGAGGAGTTTCACGAGGAGGCGGCGGAGAAACACAAAACCACGAAACAGAGAGTCAGAAGGCTGCCGCCGGAGAAGATCGGAGGGGGGAAACGCCGCCGAAATCACCTCTGGAGGGATCCTCCATCCCCCTCCGGAGTCTCCATCAACACCACCGTCAAGATCAGCACCATCTCCATCACCATCTTCGTGATCCACTTCACCCCCTCATAGTTTGAGATTGTTCGAACCCTAGCTATTGTCTAAGTACTATTCTACATATTTGTGAATTTCTACTTGTCATTGTTTTGTGGGGAGATTATATTTTTAGATTGTGATGTATCACATATTCCATTGAATCATATCATGTCTTCGCGTTGTGAGTAGTTCTCTCATGTTTCTGGGGGCATAGGATGGATTGGCAATGATTTCCACTTAACATGTATTGAGTATTTGGTCAAGTTTTTATCTTTTATGGTTATCTTATTGTACAACGTATGGGTGCACACATATGTTGAGTAATGCATGAAGGTGATCACACTAATGTGATGGAATGGGTAGGACCTGGGAGGACACGTAAACCTGTGGTCTAATACATGAAGTACCATTAGGAGGGGATTTATATCGGAGACCTTAGAGTTTAAGGCTATGGTGGGACTCTATGTCTTAATAACTCTTGTGCAGTCATTTACTTGGCCATAAGAACCATCATAAGGGGTTTAGTTTATTTATTTAGCTACACCTAATTATGGCTCCGTCCAAAGAAGATTAAAACTTGACAAAATGTTACCTTGTTGTTCTAGAAATATCTATGCCATGAAATCCATGTAGCCCTTGGGAACGTTTTCTACGCATAAGAAACACACACTTAAGCTTGTCCCTTGCTGCATAGAGGATTGGGCTTTCTCTCTTTGAGAGCTTTCACTCATCATATTTTATTTTTAGCTTTTTACATTATTGCAAACTCTACACCAAAAACCCAAAAACACTTGCATCATTTAATCATTTTAGTTTGTCTAGTGCATAGATAATAAGAGAAGTGACACTTATTTGACAGGATAAATACTTATACCTTCTACTCCTCGTGGGATCGATACTAATACTTACACATTGAAGATTTCAACGATCCCCTATACTTGTGGGTATCAAGACATTTTCTGGCGCCGTTGCCGGGGAGTGTAGCGCTTAAGTTTTTATTCTTGTTTGCACTAGATATTTATTTTCAGTTTTGCATATACTCTAGTTTACTTTCAGTTTTGCATTTAGTTTAGTTTTGCTTTCAGTTTTAAATATCAAACACAAAAATATAGAAAATGGAAAACTATTATGAAAACGCCATGATAGCTGCTGAATTTAGAAAATCAAATGAAGGGAAAAGATTAGGAGGCTACATAGAGCTTCTAAATAAAATTGCTAGTGGGCTGCTTAATTATCATGAGGAAGAAATTTGTTGCTCTAAATACTTTAGACACTTTGAATTCCAATGCCCTTCCAATAAAGAACATGTTATTGCAACTTATCATACATGGAATTATGCTCACTTAGGGATGGAAGAAGTAGAGCAATTTGTTTTTTTATGGCAGCCTATGAATTATACACCTTCATTGATGAACATGAAACCTGCCCTATAGCTTCTCAATTTAAAGTTTTGATTGCCACTATCCTTGATCTCTGCATAGTTGAATTTAATGAAAATATCTATGTTGTTGACACAAGGAAGAGAGCTGCCCAAGAAAGTACTGATGTTTTGCAGGAAGAAGAAGATGAAAACATAAGCTTGGAAGAGGAAGTATGTGAAGAGGAGGATAAAAACCTAAGCTTGGGGATGCCGTGCAACCCCAAGAAGATGATGAAAATGATGAACAACTAGAGAATGAAGAGAGGGAACTTCCACCTTCACCACCTATGGATGAGGGTAACACTAATTTTTTGTTGATGATAAACTTTGTTCTTATGATTCTGATAATGAGGAGGAATATCAACCTATGCCTAATGATAACATTATTGATAATAATTTTGATGATGATGAGGAGTATGGTTTAGACATGTTTTATGATAGTACTCTAGATGATGGACCTATGCTTATTGATAATCCTCCATGTTTAGCTGTTATTACTTTATGTGAGGATAAAAATGATATACTTGCTGCTTGTGACAACACTCTCACTTATGAGAGTCCTACTTTATTTTTGAATTCTCCTATTCACACCATGGAGGAGAAGCTTTTATATGTTGAAAAGTACTTATGTGGGCTGAAATTATCTTGCACTAATAACCATTCCACCCACAACCATCATGTTTATGATGTTTCTTGCAATTATTTTGAGAGAGGAAAACATGCTAATATCTTACATGATAGTTTTAATAATCCTTTATATGTTCCTAAGTTTGCAAAGTTGCACCAATCTAATAGTTGTTTTATCAAATTTGGTTCCACTACTTGTAACTATTATGAGAGAGGAAGAAAGACTTATATTTATGTTTCTATGTTATTTAAAATGCAACCTACTGATCATTACATGCATTGGTTACCACAAAATTGCTGCTATTTATTCATATATAAAATGCCAATGCATAGAAAAGGAGTTAGACTTAAAAGTTAATGGTTTAATGTTTTGTGTTGTGCTCTTTATGCTTTTATTTCCTATTCGGTTTGAGCACACCTTTATATCTTGAGAACATGCAAAATAACTTTACCTACTGTTTTCTAATTGCTAGTTTAAGATTTTCACTTTATATAAAATTTGGGAAAGTAAATGAGAAGGATGAGTAATGGAGAAGTTGGGGTCGACCTTGAACATGTGTTGTTCATGCCAATGGAACCATTGCAAAGTCTCTATCATTAAAACTTTTCCCAAAGCTAAAACCAAATAAAAAGAGTGTTTATGTTGTATATATTTGCTTCTTCTTTTGCCCTTTTGCTAAATCAAAAACAACAAAAATATTTTCTTTCTTCTTTATTTGTTTCTCTTGATTCTTTCTTAGTTCTTTTTGTTTCTTTTTTATTTTTTTATCTTCAGTTTAAGTTTTGGTTTTTGAGTCAAGGTGCTTGTTTACTACTGTAACATCACCTTTGTATCTTATTTTTCATCTTTATGGCAAGAATAACCTCTTTTGAGAGGTAGGATCAAACAATAGTGATTTGCTGTCCAGAAAACAGATTCCTAAGCTTCACTGCGAAAAATGTTAAAATCACAGAAGAGGAATTTTGACCTGAAATTTTACGACAGCAATATTCAGTTATTATTACACATTTCATTAGTTCAAAGTTTTCTGATTTGAGCAACGTAAGTGCCTCTGAAAATTCACTCTTTACGGGCTGTCCAGTTTTTGACAGATTCTGTCTTTATTTTGCATTACTCTCATTACTTGTGTTTTGTGTGGTTCTATTGATCAAAGAGCAATACACAACCATAGTAATATAGCTAATGTTTAGAATCAACTCATGATATGTCTTTGCTGTACCTATGTGGATTTAATTTATGGAGACACTAACCCCTCTAATCAAGTTTTATGATGAGTTTTGTGTAAAGAGAATTTTCAAGTGGAAGAGTTGAGGGTGATGAACAATGATCAAGAGGGACAAACACTCAAGCTTGGGGATGTTACCCCTAGGCTCACCTACATATATCATGTAAGTACAAGAATTCAAGCTTGGGGATGCCAAGCCACCTCACTCCAACCATCTTGATACCAAGTAAGTAAGCCTAGCTATATGGCTATAAAGAAAGCGCTTTACGGGAGGCAACCCGGTTGTTTTTACTTTTGATTTTCTTTGTGTCCTCTTGCTGTAACAAGAGACTTAGTTTTTAGTTTAGTTTCTGGAATTTTCAATAAAGTGCCAAGTTTTACCTATTTTGGATTGAAAAAGTTGCTATTATATTCGGAGATTTTATTCCAGCACGAATCTGTGCACGGTATGATTTTTAATTCCTATTCTGTAACTCCGAATGAGCTGATATTTGAACTGTAGTTGCAACTTTTCATCCTCTGTAAGCATGAATTTTTCAGATTTTTTCGACATATTTAAGTAGGGTAGAAAAATACGTTTTGCTGCTGCTTTTTCTGGACAGATTCTGTCCCATTTTGTTTGATGCATTCTTTGAACTTTTAACTTGAATCTTTTTGATCCAATTGAGTTTATAAGTAGGCATACAACATTATACACTTTCTGGACATTCATATGAATTTTTGTTTAAGGATTTTATGCAGCAAGTAATTCATTTGTCTATCACTACTAATGTCACCCCACAGAAAAGAAATGGGAGAAACGGTGTTTTGAAGTTTTTTCACAGGGATTAGAGGAGATGCACCAAGAGCTATCCAAGGATGGTGAAGACCATAAGCTTGGGGATGTGAAGACAACCCCACTGGACCAACACACTCTCGGTTTGCACACGTCTAACTTCTGTTTTTCGATCAATGCACTTTATCGCATAAACTTGGAGCGTCTTTTATTTGCTTTTTTTTTTTGATTTTTGTTTGTCTTGAGACCACCACTATCATTTATATATGAGAGAGCTACTGGAAATTTGGGTTGAATTAAGTTGGATGCTATTAAAAAGATTGGGAAAGGGATGTTTGAGTTGATTCAAAAAGATACATATAGTTGCATGATTCATGTGCTTTTTAATGAGTATTAATTTGCAAGTGTTTTATCAAGAGCTATCTTTTATTCATGTTTTGATGCTGAATGTTACTTTACTTTGTTTAACATGGATTGGTTAGTTCTATGGACACTTATGCATGCATTTAGACGGTCAACTTTCTCCCTCTTGCTAGCCCAAAAATTCCAACAAGTAAAAACTTGTTTTCCAACACCTTCAACCAAAGTTTTTCCAGTGAGTCCACCATATCTACCTATTAGCTTTATGCTATTCCGAGTATGTTTATCATGTTATTTTGTATTATCTATACTTCTGAATTAAAATGCTTATGTTATTGATTGTTATGGGAAAAGTTGGTTAAAGAGCTCTCACGAACTTGATGCACACCTTACTTTTATTGCACTTAATAAACATGACCCATTGTGATTAAAATTATGAAGTTGTGAGCTTGACAAGAGTCTTGGTTGGGAGTTAGCTCATATGTGCTGTCACATGGCAAGCTTTCAACGTGCTCTTTTATATTTAGTTGATATCATGTACTTTTGTTTATGGATGCTTATCATGGTGCCAAATAAATGCGGAAACTTAGTAAGTTTAATGAGTTTGTATAAATGGCTAGAGAGACGCCTGGGCCGCTAATCTAAGCCATGCATCATTCATGGTGGAAATTTACTTACATGCTATGGTGAACCTTCAGTGATGCACCCCACAATAAAAAGCTATACCAATAGTAAATAAAAAGGGTGTGGAGATTGTTCATTTTGTTTGTTTGTCTTGTCATTTTGACATGGGCTTGTTCCATGTCCTGGGACAAGAGGTACCCCAGTTGACGCTCTTGATGACGCTATTATATTACTTACAATGACCTTAACTTGAACTTGCTTTTGTGTCCCAAGTTGAGTAACACCGTGGTGTAGGTACTCGTATTCACGGGGCATGAGACATTCAACCCATACTTTGTCAAGCATACTACTCATATTTGCTTTCACTTTAAACTTTAACCATTCAAGATGCTATGATAGGGGTAATGAGAGCTTGACACCAATGAATACCACATTGCAAACATTAACTTAAGTAGAAGCATTTGGAAGTTAGATGAAACTTATTCATGTTTTACCTCTACTCATTTATATATCTTTCCAAAGTGTCCACCTTTTATATTCAGATTTACAAGAATACTCTATGACCATTATAGGATGTTTTTACTTTTCATTATGCATACATTTGGTCCATAGTACTTTCTTCTATGTTACACTTTGTGAATTATCATTGAACATCCTTTCATTGAATATTTGATATCACTTCATAATCTATCTTGTATATTGCTACTCCTTTGAGAATGAATCATTTGACTTTATGTAGCAATAGTAATCATCTTTGATATCCATTGATAGTATTAAAATGCAAAGTCCATGTTAGTTTTATCACCTTCATACTCGAGGGCGAGTATAGGTTAAGCTTGGGGATGTTGATGCATGTAAAATGTATACATGAACTTTGCATGTTATTACTTGATATTCCAATCATATTTGCATCATATAAGGGTTATATCATCATTTTATATTGATTTTGGGAATATTTCATACCTTCCCCATTTTTCTGGCATTAACCCTGCACAGTCAGAAACCCTATTTTTCTATGTCATTACCACTGTTTAGCTCATGTTCATGATTTATTCTTGGATTAATTTAATCGAACAATTGCTTAAATACTCAACACTTCTTACCATGCATTATACTTCTCCAAGTGTATGCAGATGATCTTGGGCATTGAGCAGTCCAGAAATCTCCATTTCGAAAGTATCATCCCTTTAGAACCCGAGCACATACTGAATTTGGTTAAGTCATTAAACGCCATCCTTGCCTTCCGAGCATAGCCTGATTAAAAAATGGCCAAGTCACGAAATCCCATCCTGCCCAAATACTTCGGCGTTGCTAACCAGTTCCATGACCTCCAATGTAGTATCTTCTTCCCATCCTCAACTCCCCACCAGAAATTTGAAATTGGTTGCCTCATTTTGTGACAAACAGATAAGGGTATTTGAAAGCAACTCATTCCATATGTGGCGATTGCTTTTGAGCCACTGACTTAAAATTGAAGTTACTCGTTGGAGAGCATCCCACCCATGTCGGCATGCCAAGGTATGTTGCTTGTGGTGTCTCATCATGCACCCCCAATTGTTGCTTCACCCTTTCCTTGAATTGTCCATCACAGTGTGCCCCAAAAAATATCGAAGATTTTTGCAAAAAAAAATTTTACTTGAGCCTTCACAATAGCTTTGCAAGCAATAATTGAGGGAATTGATACTTTTCTCATCATCTTTTGTGAAGAATACACTGTCATATGCAAAAAATAGGTGACAGATTGAAGGTCCATTTGTACCATTTTGGATTCCTTTTAGTTCTCCAAAGGCTTCTTTTTGCTGCAACAAAAAAAGAAAGACCTTCAGCGCATAATAAAAATAAATAAGGGCTAATAGGGTCGCCTTATGCCTTTGATGAAAAGAAAGAATCGGCTAATTCCCATTTACTTTAACTGCATATTTAACATAAGTTACACATCTCATAACCACCTCCACCCATCGTGAGTCAAAACCCAACTTCAGTAGAACACCCTCTAGGTAATTCCACTCTACCCTGTCGTAGGCCTTCATGATGTCAACTTTCAGGGAGAATTAGGGTTGTTTAGCTTTTTTTTTGAATCTTGTGGAGGAAGAAGGCACTCTGTTGTTCAGAGATAATATCCGACAAGAAAAGCTTGAGAGGATTAGCAATAACTTTTCATGCTATCTATACCTCTTATAAAGCAAAACCCCACTAAGTGCATTAATTATTTTTCTATCTCAACATGCATGCTATCCACATCACCAACTATTTTAGCCAATCATTTGTCCATGTCATCTCCACTAACAATAATTAATAATAGTACATCTTTCATGCAACCTATCCATGTCATCTTTTTTTCAGCCATATAATTATCCACGTCACTAATAATATTTAGTACTCAAATATATTCAACAATTTCACACGAATTAATAGTGTCTTGACTATTGTGATCAACTGCATCATGACAACTGAATATTCATGCGTCTTATACCCATTCCGTTTACATAATAATTGCTTAAAGAGATTCCCGTTGCAACGCACGGGGTATTTTTCTAGTTTTATTAATAACATTGCACAAGCTCATTCGCCGAAAATTAGAGAGCATATCTGGATTATTTGTTTTTGGGATTAATACAATTACCGAGTCACCAAAACCCTCGGGATGTCCAGACCCATCTAAAAAATCTTTGACCGCAACACATATATCTTCCCCAACAGATCCAAATGGTTTTGATAAAACAAAGCTGGAAACCGTCCGGTCCAGGTGCCTTCGTAGGACCCATCTAGAAAAGTTCCTTCCTGATCTCCTCATTGGTGTATTCCTTGCACAATTTCTCATTAATTCCAGTAGTTACATTTGTGGGATGGCATTAAGACTGTCTCTAGGGATTCACATGGTTAAGTGAATAATCTAGAGTAGAAATCATGAACCATGCTTCTTATGCCCTTAGGAGTTAGGATCTTCACAGTGTGATTGATCCATCAGCCCTCCTTAGGTATTTTATTCTATTTGTTTTTCTTCTCCCTGAGGCCGGGCAAGGAAAAATGAGTTATTCCGATCACGTTCGTGCAGTCAATCTATTCGTGAACGTTGTTTAGGCATGATTTCTTTTCTTTCGAACGTCTTACTGTCGACGCTCAAGTTTCTTCTCCTTTAAGTAACTGCTTATTTTCTTGCTTTTGCGGATTGCGGCTAACCTTTTCTCTAGTTTTTTTTTCCTTTTTAAACTCTTTGCTCAATTTCTCCATAACACTAGACATTAATTAATATATAATAACGTGAAAGGATCACAGCCCCTCCGCAGAGCCATGTCACCCTCTATTCACGTCCGTCCGATCCGCGCCATTCGACGGTCAGAAATCGTCCACGCCACCCCAAGCGTCGCGCACTGTTCCCGGTTACAGTACACGGGAATTTCTACCAATCAGCGAACGCCACGCGTCCCGGTCACCCCCGGTTGCTCCGGTTCCAGCCGGTCACCGCCGTGCACGTTTTTTGACGCACAAATTTACAGGAAACCCCTCCCGAAGGACTGACTTGCAATTTCCGAAAACCCCAAGGACTTTTCTGCAAACACGCTAGCGAAACCCCCCTCCCTCTTCTCTCCCGCGTGGCCGCGACATCGCCGCCGGCGCCGACGCGCGCCGTCGCCTCTCCGGTCCTCCCCCCACGAATCGAACCACGCACCGACCTTCGCCGCCGCGCCCTCTCCCTCCTCGCCGGAAATCACGTGCTGGGCCGCACGCGTGGCACCGGATTTCTCGCCGCCGTGGTCGCCGCCCTCCGCCGCGTCTGCACACCGCCAGCCACGGCTCCGGCGACACAAACGCAGCGGCGCCACTTGTGAGCGCTCCGCCTCCACGCGCCTCCGTCGCGCGCACGCGAGCGTCCCAGCTCGCGCAGACGTGGCGCCACCGTGCGCTCTGGTCGCCGTGGCCACTGTAGACGTCAGCCTGATGTCACAGTGGTCCCCACTTGCCAGATTTAAAAAAAACAAAAAATTGAAAATTTTCCATAAATAAGCACCGAAAAAAATATAAAAAATATATCAAAAGGCTAGAAAAAAATAACTATTTTTGGCAAAAAAAAACATGTTCAAATAATTCAAATTAGCCAATATTTGGAAAATTTGATTTAAAAAATACAACCATACTTGAGCACACCAAATCAAATTTCAAATTTGCATATTTGAAAATTTTAAATTTAAAATGATTTTCAAACCTGATCATTCCGTAAACACTAAAAAAAATAAATTTGAATAACTTCCAATTTGCACAATTTTTAAAATCTGTTTGAGTATTTCAACTCAAATTTCAGATTTACATATCTTACAATTTCAAATGCCTTCCAGCTTCGAACATTTTGTAGACATTAAAATAATTCAAATTTGAATACATTCCAATACGGACAATTATTAAATTCACAACATTTTTTAAGCGCAAGCTTTTTTGAGTTCCAATAATTTCCATATTTCAAAAACTTTTGAATATATCCATTTTCAAATTTGAAATTTACCAAACAAGCGCAGCATTTAATAATTGGAGTATTATTTGAGCAGAAGAAAAACATAAGAGAAATGTAAAATGTGAAGTATAACAACAACTTCAAATCTATCCGTCAGAAAAATATGACAAATATATCAACATGAACAGAAAAATAAACACTTGTTATTTATGGCATATGATCAAAATTCAATTTTGAATATTTCAATATATTGAATGCCTTTAAAATCTGAACATTTAATAAACATAAAAACTATTCAAATATGAATAACTTTCCAATTTTAACAAATTTTAAAATTTGAACAACTTATAAGTACCAACTTTTTTTAAAAATTCAACAAAAATGACCAGAAAAATACATGCTAACTACTTACGACAAAATACAAACATTTTTGGAATTTTAATTTGGCAAATATTTATATACAACCTAAACACATTCCCTCTAAATAAATGGAGTTGATTTTCAAAGATACTTATATAGTATATTCCCCCGATTATGGATCTTAATTAAATATCTATGTCAAACTACAAACATATTTGAACATCTAAATTTGCTACAAATTTTGCCGATACTCCAGCCGACAAATTACGACGAATTTTAACATTTTGAATCACAACGTCCACGGTGGGCTTTACTAGGTGATGTAATATAAGAGCTGCTTTTTTTTAATTTTTATGATTATTTTTTAATGATCTACAAAAGGTAAGAAAAATGTGAAATATTCCGAGTATTGTTTAGGCAAAAGCAAAAGATAAAAAATGAAGTATTGTTTAAGCAATGTTCCAATTCCTTAAACAAATGATAATGGAGTCATTTTTTTACAACACTCCAAACATTTCACATCCCTCTTAATAATGGAGTCATTTGTCTAAAACCATAAGCAATGTTCCAATTTATAATAACGAAGTCATTTGTCTAAAAAAAATAATTCACAAATATTTCGATTATTATTTCAGCAAAGGAAAAAGATAAGAGGAATGTGAAATGTGAAGTATAACAATAACTTCAAATCTATCCGTCGGAAAAATATGACAAATATATCAACATGACCAGGAAAATAAACGCTGGCTATTTATGTCGTATGATCAAATTACACATTTGAATATTTCAAAAAAATTGAATGCCTTCCAAAATTGAGCATTCAATAAACATAAACATAATTCAAATATGAACATAACTTATAAATGCAAACTTTTTTTGCATTCCAATAGATTTATATACGAACAACTTTTGAATGTGCACATTTTCAAATTAGAAATCTTTACACCACGATACTTACAAATATGACAAATATATCAACATGAACAAAAAAATAAACACTTGCTATTTATGGCATATGATCAAAATCCAAATTTGAATATTTCAATATATTGAATGCCTTTCAAATCTGAACATTTAATAAACGCAAAAATAATTCAAATATGAATAACTTCCCAATTTTAACAAATTTTGAAATTTGAACAACTTATAAGTGCCAACTTTTTAAAAACTTGTTTTAAAATTTCAACAGAATTAAATCTAAACAACTTTTGAATGCGGACATTTACAAATTCAAATTTTTTACAACGCAGTAATTATTCTTCTAACAACATGGTCGCGGCGTATGCCGCGCTAAGTTGTCTAGTGTTATTCGGCGTGTCATGTTTTCTAGAGATTGAGTAATTTCTCTATGCATTTTCCAGTTTTCTTCAACCATTTCCATATAGTTTGGCGCTTTCATCCAAGCATCTTCGAATCTTAATGAGTACTGAACTCGGTTGGTAGCGCTTTTTTTTTGAAGGTTCGAATCTGAATGAGTACTGAACGGCGGAGGATTTTAGGGAGGAGAACGCAGTGTACAGCACTGCAGCCTTCCTTTTTTTTAAGGGTCCTCCTTCCTAATAAGCCAACACTTATATTTTGGTACGTAGGTAGTACAAGACTACAAGTTTCTCCATTGTAGCAACCCTGCAGCTTACCAAACATCATTTTTAAGGGAGGGTTTGTGGAGAACAGAAATGTGCCGGTGTCACCGGTTGGCTATACCACTCCATCCATAGACGCACGATCGAACGTCGTGATTCGTACCGTCCATGAATCACCCCCTACTAATTAGAGTCATCATCTGCAAATCAACTGTCCCGCTGACACGGTCGACAGGCTTTTCTTTCCGACATAGCCGGAGTCAGCAATCACCGTGAGACGACCGAGCTGACACCATGAGTCAAAGTCGCAATAAAAACTGCTAGCCTTCCCTTGACACAGGCAGTGAGCATGCATGCTCTGTTCTCTCGCCCCCTCCATATTTTGCATGCATGTGCCTAGCAGGGGCGGAGGCAGGGGGACCAGCAAGGGCCCTGGCCCCCCCTAACACCATGGAAACGTTCTTATTTAGCACATGAACAGTGCAAAATTTAATCGTTTTGCTTAAGTCGGCCCCCCTCAACATCCTAATTTAACTAATCCTGCCTCCGCCACTGGTGCCTAGTGCTACAACAATGGCTCTCGGCAGCGGATGCTTAGTAATATAAAATCATGCACAAAGGTTGTAATTATTTACCATGGAGAAAGTTTCAAAAAATTAATTCTCATGCATGTTTACTTACCACGAGCCTATCAACATACTCGGTTAGACCAAATGGTTTCTCATGCATGTGCTGTGCCTATATGCTATAGCAAGCCACTAAAACTACAAATGCTACTTTTCAAATGGTACGATCGAGTTTATGTGTTGAGTGTTGACCATCTCCAAGCCTAGAGTCCATCTGAGTGAGGATATTCAAGTGGGATAACACCACACATCACCGGCCAATAGTCAAGGCAAGCTGCTTCCCATATTTCGTGGGACAAGACAATGCTACCCGAGCTGCTCCCCCCTTGTCCCGCCTCCACATGCGTGTTATGTTTTAAATGCATCGCATCTGCCAAGTTAGAATGGATCACCATATATTTTAGAGTTGTGTAGGTGAATCAGTTAGTCCCGTATAGTTCGGTGCTATTCATGGAGGTAGCTCATCAATGCATATGTAATCATCGTACAAACTGGCTAGCAGTCTGACTTTGCTGCGCCCTAGTACTGACAAGATTTTCCTATCATATCATCGTATAATTAGGAGGTAAGTATCTTTTATACGTGTTTTGCAGACTACTAACTCTGCCCACAAAGGAGTCTGGCAGACAGAATCTCAAGCAAGAGATCGGACGGCAGTGGAGGGGTGGTATAGCCAACGCGCGATCAAAAATTCACACTGTGGGGAATTAGGGTGAAAGAGGGTTACGATGGGACTGGGATATGGAAGTGTTTTCATCCAAAACAGTAGGGATAATATTCTGATCTGAAATACAATCTGCAAACGAGGCCTGAGTAGAACTATAATACTAACAAGACAAATGTATAGATGCTGCAGCCTGCACGTGAACCGGCTGCACCTGATCACTCGCTATCCACCTTGCAGAAGAGAAGAGACATACCTGTATTAAATTATTTTCCTAGGGAATAAGAATCTTACTGCCACCCCTCCCTCTCTCTCTTTACAGAATTTTTTTGTCGTTGAAGCATGACAGCTGCAGGCATACGAGTGGGCTTTGCTTCAAAGCCACGCACACACAACCAGAAGAATATTACACAAGCAGATGCGAACAGAGAAACAGTTATACACCCACATCCCTCACACCCTGCATAAATGGTAGTACCATTTTTTTTTTAAACGCATGTTCCACGGACAATCGGCCACTTTTGTACCCTGATGGGGGGCGGCTATCCCAGCGACAGCCCCAAATCTTTTTTTTTCAAAAAAGATTATGACTCAAATATAAACGGAACTAAAAATATATTCAAAACTCTTGATTTTTACAACGGATTTTAAACAAGATTTAAACTAAAGGTACCCAACCCTAACCATAACCTAATCTTTGTTGTTGGAGAGGTTGCAGATGTTGGCCTGCGCCGTCAACAACCGCAACATCTGTGTGAGGCCCGGCGTGTCATCCGGGTCGGTAGAATGGCGGTATGGCAGCGGCTCCGGTGTGCTCTCCGACAAGTGCAAGGCGGTGCCATAGGGCTCGCTCACAAGTGCAAGGTGGTGCGAAAGGCTCGGCGAGTACCACATGTTCTCGGGATTGCACAAAGAAGGTGGGTTAACAATGCTGATTGGTCCTTATGTACCGGTAACAAGGTGAGACCGAGTCCTACGTTGGAGGCATGTCCGACATCCTGAGCCCCGAAAGTTGGGAGGCGGACAACTTACCAGATAGGTTTTTGGACCGTCCAGATCGTTGTGGGGGCATTTTCCTGCTCGGATCCCGGATCCCATTGAACCGATGGGAGGACTATAGGGACGCCGGTGGAGATGCTCTTGGTATCCGTAGTTAATCCCGCAAATTGTATAATGAAAACGGTGAAAGGAGAAAGAAAAGAAACTCTAGACCTCGGTCCCTTAAGTTCTCCCGTACACTGATACAAAATGCAGTAATCAATGGCAAAGTTTTAGGGACCATCCCGCTGAAAACATTTTTTTTCGCGTTGAACAGTGAACACCTAGCTAGACAGATCGTCAGTCCATGGCAGAGCTTGCACAGTTGTGAAATGGCAGCGCCCTGCCCTGCAACCAGTGCATCACGGGGACCCGGCGGTGGCGACAGGCTGGCAGCTCAGGCGTTGTTGCTGCGGCCGAGGTGAAGGAGACCGGAGCTGCCGCACTTGGGGCACAGGCCGGCGCTCTTTGGCACCATGAAGTACATGAAGCACCCCCTGCACCCGGCTGCGACGAGCACGTGGCCGGCGGGGTTCCCATTCTCGCAGCCGCTGGAGGCAGACTCGTCGGTGGGGGATAAGGTCGAGACGGCGGAGCTCCGGCTGCTGCTGCTGCTGCTCTCCTCCTCGTCGCCGTCATTGCAGCTGTCGTTCTCGTCGTAGCCGTAGCCGCCGGTGGCGCTGGAGAACCAGTCCGCCGTGGTGACTGTGCCCACTGACGACGCGGAGGTATAGCTGGAGCCGGACGAGGAGGTGAAGGCGGCGCGGCGTGAAGTGGAGATGGACCGCGGCGTTGACAAGGTGGAGATGGACCGCGGCGTCGACAAGGTGGAGAAGAGCGACGACGTGCGAGGGTCGACAGTCGTCCGTGTGCCGTCCTCCCAGTTGACGTAATACACTTGCCCCGTCTGCATCAAAGAGGACAGGTTAATAACACATTAACATGCATGTTCCAAGATCCAGCGAAAGATTAACACGCTCGTTGGCATCGTGATGTTAAGAAAAACTATCAAAGTATGCAGAACGGAACTTGGATAATACCAGCCCGCGAGAAGAAAATACAGGGAACGAAAATGGCCATGGGAACGTTTTTGGTAACTTCTGAATCTCTGATACACATGAATACAGGGTCTGGGCAGAACGATAATGGCGGATCAGATAGAATGTTGTCTTTGCAACAACTGACATTGGAGGGTATGCAAAAGTATGTAGTAACCAGGACAGGGTTGTAAAAAAAGAATACAACATTTTTTTAAGAAAATAACGAATTGCTGGAGAAGATGTAAAGATCCTCCATTTCGATCGAAGCAGGGAGAAAATGCGAAACATCTATCCTAACCCCGCCCGGCCCCGGAGATAATGAATAGGACCAATCCAGAAGAAATATATGGCAAAATCTAGTTTTGGAGAGAGAGAGAGAGAGAGAGAGAGAGAGAGAGAGAGAGAGAGAGAGAGAGAGAGAGAGAGAGAGAGCATTAAGAAGACAAACGAGCAGATCTGGAGATCAATACGGAGTAGTGGGATATTTGAAGAGAGCATGCCATTTTTTAGAAGGGACGGCATGCCCAAAAATCTGAAGAAATACTCTGTAGTAGATTAAGCAAGATTCCAAGAACAAGAGAACAAAAAAGGCAGGGGGGCCAAAAGGGGAGGCGATTAAATGAAGTTGAACTCTGTCTCCATTTTGCAGCCACTTGCGCCATCAATGATGGAATGATTGATCCGAGCCTCAAGCTCACCGGCATCCACCTACCTCGTATGCCATTTGCTATTTATGTACGAATGATTGGGACGCCCATGCTCATTTCAGTATGGTTCGATCCCCATCCATCCATGGCGTCTCTCTCTCTCTCTAAAGAAGGAATGATGAAGCTGTAGTACGTACCCGGATGTCGAGGCACTGCTGCCAGCGGTAGGGCAGGGCGACCTCGGAGTTAAGCTCGACGGTGAAGCCTTCGCTGTCGTCGCCGCCCTCGTCGCGGTCCTGGTGCCTGGCACGGCGACGGAAGCCGCCGTTGAGGGAGCAGCGGCGGAGCGAGGAGGCGATCATCTCGATGTTGGGGGAGGAAGTCATCGATGGCGGGTGCCCTGGCCTCTGGCTGCCGGACGACGGACAGTGGAAATGGGGGAGGAGAAGGGCAGTGGAGTGGGGGAGACTGGAGAGGAATTTCTTCGTGCCGTAGTGGTGTTGTGTGCGCGGTGTAGTGTGGGGTAGGGCGTGCCGTGCGCGAGACGAGGGGGGTGGGAATATGGGCATGGGGGAAAGGGAAAGCCTGCCTTGCTTGGACGGTTCGGTTCACGTGAACTCCTCACAGCACATTATCAGATAAATATAATCTCCAACCAAAGAAAGACAAGAAGGTTCTTGCAGAGAGGTGGTGGAGAGCATCAGCCACCATCGCTGTCGGGGTGGAGAGAAGGAGCGTACCATGCAGGCCGTGGTGGGAGAGAAGCGTCGCCGGCCCGCCGGTAAACCTGGGCATATCTTGGGCCAGGCTGGGCTTGTTAAAGCCCGTCCTACAAAAGTTAAGCCCTGGCCTGGCACCACCCGGACCTGGAAATGTATAAAATGCCAATTTTGTATTAGGAGGCGTCGGTGGGGAAACCGCTCCTCGGCAATCTGTGTCGGCGCTTCTAATAACACTTGTGTGACACAGGTTCCGAACGTTGTATTGGAAGCACCGGTGGAGATGCTTTAGAGTATGACTGGGGGTATTCTTATTTTTGTCGATTGGAGAATCAAGAGTGGCATGGAGGTGTTGTATTGATGGGGCTAAGTAGGTGAGAAAGAAGACTTGCGGGAGTTAGAACATACAAGTGATGGGCTGTGGGCAGGATTAGGTGGAGTTTTGGGCCATGAGCATACTGATCGGTTTATACGGTTTCTTTGGGTAATAGAGCAACAAGACCGAACTAACCAAACTAAATTCGGTCCTTAACAAAATGACTACTACTGTGTTGCAACGGGGGAGAAATAAATAAATGTTACATAGATACAAAAGTAAGGGTGATTTTTTTTTGGCTTCACAAACATCTCCGAGGGCAGCACATGCCAAAAGGGAGTCTTGGCCGGTTGCCATGGGATTGTCACGACAGATGTCATCTTTTGATGACTTCTCGAGGGTGATTAATTAGGCGACTTAGACATCTTCGAGTCCAGATCACTGAGCCACGAGGAACACGATTTGTTGGGAATCGTAGGCAGAAAACAAAAAAATTCCTAACAACGATAACTAAAATAGGCTGGATCTATTACTATGCAGATATAAAGTAACGGAGGGAACAGTATACATACCCTTGTAGACTGTACGATGATCAAAAGATCTGTTTTGATGATGACGCGTGATGAAGACGGGCGGCGAAGACGACGGCGGCGCCGACCTCAAGGTCGTGTAGAGGAAGAAGACATACTTCCAGTGCCACACGTGTAGCACCTCGCAGAGCTTACACACGTACGGAGAAGATGACGACATCCGGGCTCCGATCCAGCCGAAGCAGCGGAAGTTGAAGACTTGGACCGAAGAGAACCAGCAGCACGGCGGTGTGCGTATGGTGGATAAAACCTCAACCTGTGCGTAGCCCCAATTGTGGAGCCACGTCTAAACCAGGAGAGAGAGACAGAGAGAATTGTGTGTTTTTTCCAAGGCATGGGGCATCACTATATAAAGGGGAAGGGAGGCTGCCAATTGCATTGGCTGGGCGGTGTGGGACTAAACCCCACACCAAGCCCGCCTCCCTCTTGATGCGTCGGCCCTAGGTGGGCCCCATGTGGCCCACCTAGGCCGCGCCATGCCCTGAGGCCCTCTAGGGGGCGAATTCCCCCCTATGGGCCTTCTCCCCATGGGAAAGGCCCATTTAAGTGGGCTGCCTTAAAAATTCGAAAATAAATAAAATAAAAATGTATCTATATATTTATTACACTAATTAATATTAAACACATATTATCTAATTTATTCCGGCTCCAAAAAACATTTCTTCGGGCTCCGAACTCCGTCGGATATGTCCCGGAACACTTCCGTTGTTCTTCTCTCTATTTCCTTCTCTGCGTCCAATCTAATATAAACGTCACCTAACCTTAAGTGTGTCACCCTAGCGGTTCAGGATCACTCCAGACATGATCGAGACACGTTCTTCGATCAATGACTATCAACGGTGGCTGGATAACCGTGACAGTCCATGTGCGTCCAGGAATGTCTTTTTATCGTTTGAACCTTAGACGTCCAGTTTCAACCTTTTGCCTGACGATACTTAGATTGTCCGAGACTCGTTTTCCGGTATCACGATTACCGAGCTTGATCTCGTCACTTGACAATTCTATCTTTACTCGTCTGTGATATTACATCCTCGTGACCTAGTCACATGCTTGCAAGCTCATTGATGTAATCTCACCGAGTGGGCCCAGAGTATCTATCCTGCTATGTGGATTGGTAAAATCCCGCTCTTGATCACTCGCCTCGACCACTTCCTTCGGATACCCGAAAGGGACACCTTTATTGTCACGCTAGATAAGACATGATGTTTGATGCAATCAAAGCACCTTCCAGAAGCAGCGATTAGATATGATCGCATGGTTAAAGGTATGAACACTACGTTTCTATATATCTTGGGTGTGTGTCCATCACATCATTCTCCTAATGACATGACTTCATTGTCAATTGAGTAAATGTTCATGATCAGGAAACCTTGATCATCTGTTGCCCAATGGACTAGTTAAGAGGCTACTAGGGACCTGGTTATTTATATACCACACATGTATTAATGTTTCCGCTTAATACAGTTATAGCATGGTACAAAACTTATTATGAACAATTGAGATATGACAAATAAAATATCTTTATTAATTGCCTCTAGGGCATATCTCCTTCACGATTTTCCCAGGTTTGGCGCCTCACTTGGGAGGTAAAGACCTACACCTGCTTGATTGATATTGATCTGGATGTTTCTGATTACAATGGTTCGATCCGCTGGGTCGAATCGAGTCTAGACCTAGAACTTTATGATCTGACAGCTTATCTTTCTACGCCCTAGAGCCGACCTTATATACACGGCGACTCGTAGGGTTACAAGGTATGTCACGTATAGAAATGAAAGTCGGAGTCCTACTTAAAACCTATCTAGCGTTCGTGCTTTAACTTGCCTCCATCTTGGTTCTAGTATTCTCTTCTAAACCGTCATAATCTTGAGTTAGCCCATCACTTTGTAAGCCCATGAAGTGGTGCGGCCATAAGCTTATCATGAGCCACCTTGGGTCATCCTTCTTCGTGGGCCTACCCGTTGGGCATCCCTCGACATTAGCCCCTGAGTTTAGCTTGGGCGCAACACGGGCTTCGATTTCTTCATGAGCCGCTAGTGAATCGATGTATGGTGAAGCTGCATGCTGATCGTCCATGGTGAACTCAAAATCTTGACCTGTCATACTTCTAAGTTGAAGCTGTGTTTTTGCATGCTGAATCGTGCGAGCTTAAGATCGTGCAGCCACTGATCGGCTTATAAATTCTTCACAAGTCGCCAAGTTGACTCGTCAGTTGAGTCTTTTCATACTCACCCAATATTCTTACGAAACTCTGCCTTCATTTTAACTCCAGAAAACAGAATCTCCAGATCCCCCTTTCTCTTAAACATGCATCAACATAGGTCAAAAATTGATGTTGTGGTGGAGTTAACACTACACGTTTTTTCTTAAAAGTGATGATGATATGTCTACTGCTTGTTGCAAATTACAGGCCCTTAATTGAGGAAGTGTCGAACTATATTGATGCTCCAGCGTCGAGTCACCAGTCAAACCAATTATTACAGCTCCTGAGGATAATCATCTGCAAATCGTCCCATATGTAAGTATGATGTCATCTTCTTCTTCTGGAGATGCTATGAATAACAGCTCTGAAATCCTTGACTTGTTATCAGAGTATCCGGAGAAAATGTTTTGCTGAATTGTGCAAGGCAATCTTACCTTAAATTCCTTCTATTGTATGAATGTATATAACTGTAGCTGAAAGGATCGTATAACACCTAGAGGGGGGGGGGTGAATACGTGCTACTTCAAATTGTAGTACTTTTTCAAATTAGGCTTGACACAAAAGGTAAATTCTCTAGATATGCAACTACGGTGAATTTACCTATATGACAAGCTAGCGACTAAGCAAGGTACACGAAGTAAAAGCTATAACAAGGATAGAGGTAACCGAAGTGAAAGCACGCGGAGACAAGGATGTATTCCCGAGTTCCTACTTTTTAGGGGAGCACGTCTCGTTGGAGAGGTGTGAGTCAACACAATGACTCAACAGCCACAAAGGCTTCACCTTCTTCTCCGATGAACGGCACCACAAAGGTTTGGTTCACCTTCAACTATCGGAAACCTTCAAGGCGGAGTCCGGAGCCTTTTACAACAACAATCCGGGGCACAACCCACAACTGGATTGGGGGCTCCCGAACGGCTACAATCTGTCACAAACACAACAAGTGAGTACAACAAGGGGCTAGGTTTTCCAAAGGAAAACCCTAGCAAATGGTCCCTCAAGTGAATGAGAGGGAAATATAAATCGGCTCGGTGAAGATGTGGATCGGGGCCTTCGCCTTCAATCCTCCAAAGATCAACAAGTTTGGGTGGAGGGATTGGGAGATCTAGTGATTGTTGAGCTTGCAATAATGGTGTCTTCAAGTTTGGGCGAGCTGACTGTCCAAAGGTAGGTGGAGGGGAATAAATACCCCTCCCAACAATCTGGCCATTGGGGACGAAAACTGCCCGCAACGGTAGTACCGGGCCTGTCCCGGTAGTACCGAGTGTCGTTGACTTGCGAGGTCTTCCTTGCCTCTAGCGACGTCCCACCTCGGCACTACCGGCTGACAGGACCCGGTAGTACCGAGCACCCGGTAATACCGGGCTACTACCGGGCCAAGTGCCAGGAAGAAAACCTCCAGTACAGAAGGTTCTGGCGAGAAGCGGTACTGGCCCCGGTACCGAGTCGGTAGTACCGAGAGCCCGGTAGTACCGGACAGGAGGTCGCGGTAGTACCGAGCCACTACCGGGCTACTTCCGACAGAAAGCTCTCATATACAGAAGCGTCCAGGAGCACACGGTACTGGCTCTAGTACTGAGTCAGTAGTACCGACAACACGGTAGTACCGACCCAGCCCCGGTAGTACCGCACCAAGCAGAAAAACATCACTTCTTCATTTTTTGGATCAAAACCTGTGCACGCAAAATAGATACTTTCCTGCACACTTTTAGCACACACATTAGTCCTCTAATTGTGTTGTCAACAAACATCAAAACACATCATGGAATGGAGATGCTCTTTCAATCTCCCCCTTTTTGGTGTTTGATGACGACACAACTAGGAGCAACAAAGGATTTGCAAAAGATAGACGGGCTCTCCCAAATGTGTGTATTATTTGATATTTGCTTTTGAATCCACAACACACAACATTCAAATGGGCGGAGGTCCCCCTATATTTTACGAACCAAGCAAGTTCATATAGATAACAAAGATAACAACTTGCACAACATAAGACAATATGTAAAATAGAAGTACTAGATAGGTCTTATTACAACATCATGGAGTCTTGGCATGTCTTACACCATGCATAGAGAAGTTCAAAGCAAATATCCAAATAAAGATGAAACACAAGCACAAAGGATCAAATGAAGTGCAAGCTTGTGTTCCTCCCATGCAAATCCCACGGACAAGTCCTAAATAGAACACATTCTCCCCCTTTGTCATCGAAATGCCAAAAAGGAATAAGCGCGATGCAACAAACGTCCCTAGGAGCATCAAGCTCCACCATCGTCATGGTGGGTAGAAGAAGGGCCTTCGGGCTGCGGAGAGGAAACATCATCATCATTAGTCCAATAGCCATGCTTGGAGATCCACTGCTCCTTGGGAGTGATTTGGCCTTCAGAACCCGAGGAAACTGTCATGCCCATCATCCCCATCATAGCTTTCTGACGCTCAGCTGCCTTCTTGTGGTACACATGGGCTTCATACATGCGGTCTTGAAGGTCTAGCTTGAGGCAAAAGGCTCTTTTGGCCTTCATTTGAATCTTCTTGAACCAAGAGGGTTCCTCAAGAGGTGGAGCACTCCCGCTGGCCCTAGCTGCAGCCTCATCCACCACTACCTTGGGTGGGTCATGTGACTTGATCCGAGGTTGCTTCGTCTCGTGAGAAACAATTGGGCTGCCATCTTTCATGATATCTTCGTTAAACTTTTGAAACCACTTGTGACGAATGAGCTTCATGATGTAGGGCCATAGATAGGGGCCCTCCTGTCAAGTAGAGAGTTCCAAAGTTCATGGTATATGAAGTCCATCACATCCATCTTTTGCCCTGAGTTTTGTTTTTCATAGGTCATCTTGAGAAGACCAAACATGTACCCATGGGCTTGATCCCAGTTCCCAACCCGAGGAGCAATGGTCTCCCTATAGATGCGATGCATAATCTCAAACTCACGAACAATATGAGCAGTCTGACCATGAGTGCCATTTTCCATTGTAATGGGTGCAGGAACTTCCTTGCCATTGTAGTACTCACTCTCATGGCAGCTCCAACCACTGGGCACAAACTCACCCTTGTCTTCGTAGCCTAAGAGACTACCCCACTCTTGGAGAGTGGCTGAGAACAAGGTACCCTTGGTCATCCATTTGATAGTCCGTGCATCATCGGATTCTAGGAACAAAGTCGAGAAGAACTGAATAATATAGTACTCGATGTATGGTTGATTGATCATCATGATGTCGATGAGTCCAAATTCCTTGCACATTGCTAGTGCCTCATCAAAGTATCCTTATGCTTGGGGAGTCTCATGTAGGGAATATCAATAGTGTGTTGGAGGACAATCTTGTACTTCTTGTGCTGATAGATTTCCTTATAGATGTGCTCTTGATCATTGGCATAGAAGGGAGGATTAGCAACATTGTCTGCCCGATCTGTCCCATAGGGATTCTCCTCCCTGAGCTTCTGATAGTCATCCAATTTGCAAAGATGCAAGGGCTTGCGGGGAACCTTCTTGGAAGTAGCAGCTGGTGCTTATTTTCCTCTTGCATGAGATCTGGCAGTGGACTTGATAGACAAAACTTCCTCTTCTTTCTCCTCAAAGTCATCCTCTATGATCCTCTTCTTCTTACCACCACGACGGCTACCTGTGAAACAGCATATAGGTCGGGTAGGGAATACAGATGAGTGCAAAAGTTCACGGAATTGAGGAACAAAACTAGTTAAAACATGTACACTGAGTTTGTGAACTCGGATTTGAGTGGGCGGTAGTACCGCACCAACACCGGTAGTACCGGCCAGGCGGTAGTACCGATCAAACTTCCGGTAGTACCGAGGATCCCGATTCAAACCGGAAGACTTCAAATCGACGAGTGAACAAACTACAAATCCACATGAGTTGACTAGAGAAACAAGCTATCCCAGGCCTAGGGTGATCATCCTACCAAGATTTTAACCAAGAACATGGAGCTACCACTGATTTGCCCTACATCTTCTCTAGAATCAAGATGAAACCAAGAGGATGAAAGAGAAGGGCAAATACCGGAGGCCATGGAGGAGATCGAGGTGGGGATCGCTCCCACGGAGCAGATCTGGCCGTGAACGGCGGGACTCCGGTGACCAGGGGTGGCGACCAGACAGGAGCACGGAGGGGGCGGCGGTGTGGTGGTGTCGTGTGGGGTGGGAGGAATGGGGAATAACCCCCAGTCCCACCCGCACTTTGACTTTGTGAAACCAGCTCGCCCGGTAGTATCGGGACGGGTGGCTCGGTACTACCGGGGCCTGAATTTTTCTGAGCAATGTTTCACTTCTGCTTAAATTCAGAGCCCGGTAGTACCGGCCTCCACCCGGTAGTACTACTGGGGCCTCCTCTGAAACTCCAGAATTTTGTGGAATTGGAACTTGTGCAAGAAAGAAGATGTTTTATGGGATAATATAGGCTTAGGATTAGGAAAAATAAACTGGATATGGTACGTCATACTCAATTTGCAAGAAGCAAACACATAAAATCCAAATTGAGCATGTTTTCCATAGGAGCACTAGATAGGCAATAAAACCAAATAAGATCCAACTCCTCACGAAGAGGTGGGCAGTGTCCTAGGCCACCATGTATGAGTTTATGGCGTGACACCGCGAAGATATATCTTGGGTTCACATCCACTCGTCATTTAAGCTCACAATTCATCGAACGAATATAGAGAGGCAAATGAGTTCTCAATGTCAGCATAATGGAGGGAGGGATGGTCCAATGTATTAGGACCGCACTCCCCCTATATCCATGCCTACACCTAAACCAAATAAATAGTCAAAATATAGGTGTGTATGCAAGATAATCAAGTCAAGCTCCTTGAATCCACGATATTTAGCTCATTCCTCAAGAAAGTGAACCTTGCTTCATCAAGTGGCTTCGTGAAAATATCGTCAAGTTGGTCTCTTGTGGGAATATAGCCTAGCTCAATATCACCACGGGCAACATGATCTCGAATAAAATGATGACGAATCTCAATATGCTGGTTCTTGAATGTTGCACCGGGTTTTGGGCGATCTTGATAGCACTTTTATTGTCACACAAAAGAGGCACTTTGTCACAATTGACACCGTATTCTTTTAAAGTTTGCCTCATCCATAACAATTGAGTGCATGCACTAGCGGCCGCCACATACTCGGCTTCGGCGGTGGAGAGAGATATACAATTTTGCTTCTTAGAAGACCAACTCACCAAGGACCTACCAAGAAATTGGCATGCTCCGGAAGTTGATTTCCTATCATCATGATCACCGGCCCAATCCGAGTCCGTGTACCCACAAAGAGAGAAAGTTGAGCCCTTTGGATACCACAAACCAAACTTTGGGGTATGAACCAAATATCGTAGTATTCTTTTGACCGCCATCATGTGGCTTTCTTTAGGAGCGACTTGATACCTTGCACATACCCCTACACTCAACACAATATCGGGTCTAGATGTACAAAGATAGAGCAAAGAACCAATCATGGAACGGTATACCTTTTGATCGGCATCTATACCCTTTGGGTTAAGTTGTAGATGACATTTGGTGTCCATAGGATAGTGCTTCCCTTTAGCATCTTGCATATCAAATCTCCTGAGCATGTCTCAGGTATATTTGGCTTGAGAGATGAAAGTCCCTTCATTCAATTGCTTGATCTCAAAACCAAGAAAGAACTTCAACTCCCTCATCATAGACATCTCAAACCTATCGGTCATAAGTTTTGAAAATTCATCATTGAAACCTTTGTTAGATGAGCCAAAGATAATATCATCAACATAAAATTGGCATATGAAAAGCTCCCCTTTAACCCTCTTAGTAAAGAGAGTGGGATCGATTTTCCCAACCTCAAATCCACGGTCTACTAGAAGCTCTCTAATGTGCTCATACCACACACGTGGAGCTTGTTTAACTCCATAGAGCGCCTTATCGAGCTTGTAGACATGGTTAGAGAACTTGGGATGCTCGAAACCTGGTGGTTGCTTAACATATACCAACTCCTTTAAAGGACCATTAAGAAAAGCAATTTTCACATCCACTTGTTGTAATTTAAAGTTATGATGTGATGCATATGCAAGGAGGATACGGATGGACTCAAGGTGAGCCACGGGTGCATAAGTCTCTCCAAAATTAATGCCTTCAACTTGTGAGTACCCTTGTGCAACCAATCTTGCCTTGTTCCTTACAACCATCCCATACTCATCTTGCTTGTTCTTGAATATCCACTTAGTGCCTATAACATTGCGGCACTCCTTTGGCTTCTCAACTAACTTCCACAACTTGTTGTGCTCGAAGTTGTTGAGCTCTTCATGCATAGCATTCAACCAATTTGGATCTTTAAGTGCTTCAAATACTTTCTTTGGTTCCACCATTGAGATGTGTGTTTGATGCTCACTAAAGCTTGCTAATTGTCTCCTTGTGGAAACCTTGCTATTTAGGTCACCAATGATAGCTTCTAGCTTATAACTCTTGATTTCCAAATCTCTTGCAACTCTCACTTTGCGACGGGCTTCGATATCTCTATTTGATCTTGGATTTATCACTTGATCATCTTGATCATTTGAGTCCCCGTCTTGACCGAAATGTTGACCTTGATCATCATTATGCACATCTTCAACAATAGAAGGAGAGGGTTGATCTTGGTCTTGACCTTGGCTGGCATCAATAATTGGAGAACTTGGTTCTTGCATAGCAACTTGGTCAACATGAGGAGGGTCTTCCATGGTAGGCGCCAGTTCAACTTGTGATGATGAGGTCTCCACTTGAGTGGAGCTTGGACTTGCTTGAGGAGGCTCGTGATGAATCTCAATGGGGCGATAGAAGCCAACACCCATCCTTCTTATTGCATCTTGAGGTTCCTCATTATCTACATCACAAACATGAAATTGCGCCACTTGGGAGCCGTCATTCTCATCGAACTTCACACTACAAGATTCCACAACTCTCCCGGAGGATTTGTCGTAGATTCTATAAGTGTGAGATTCGGCACCGTAACCAACAAAAATACCCTCTAAAGTTTTAGACTCGAATTTAGATAAGCGAACATATTTGATCTTATAGATACACTTACAACCAAAGACTCGATAGTAGGCGACATTGGGCTTGTTGCCGTGAGCATCTCATAAGGTGTTAGCTTCTTGCCTTTGCGAAAGAATAGCCGTTTGATGAATGACACGCCGTGGAGATGGCCTCGGCCCACAAGAAGAGTGGAGATTTAAACTCCGCCAACATGGACCTTGCCATATCCATGAGGGTCCGGTTCTTCCTTTCGGCTACACCATTTTGATGCACGGAATATTGATGACGAATTCCCTCTTCACTAAGAAACTCATTTAGGGTGTAGTTCTTGAACTCGGAGCCATTGTCACTCCTAATGGCCAATATGGGAACATTGTGTTGGCGTTGAACTTCATTGGAGAAGTCGATGACGGCTTGTTGAGTCTCATCCTTCGACTTGAAGAAATAAACCCAAGTAAATCTTGAATAGTCATCAACAATCACCAAGCAATATTCTTCCCACCAAGACTTGGTTGAGGACGGCACCAAAGAGATCAACATGAAGAAGTTCCAATATCCTCTTTGATGAAATGATGGTCTTGCTTGGGTGGGGAGAATCATGCATCTTTCCTTCAACACAAGCCCTACAAAGACGATCTCTAGAAAAAGAAACATTCTCTTTTAGTCCAAGAATGTGGCCACCCTTGTGAAGACTTTGCAAAGTTCTCATGTTGACATGGGACAAGCGGCGATGCCACAACCACCCCACGTCGGCCTTTCCGAATAGGCATATTGCTTGAGTGTTGGTTGACCCCGAAAAGTCCACCACAAACAACTCATTTTCAACATACCCAACGAACATGACCTTTAGAGTCTTGCTCCTCAAGAGTACCACCATATCAATAGTAAAATGGACATCAAAGTTCATCTTATTAAGTGCACGAACGGACATTAAATTGTAACCGAGGGACTCGACAAGCATGACATTTACAAGGGTGATATCCTTTGCAACTACCACCTTGCCGAGGCCCTTTACCTCCGCTTTTGATTTATCACCATAAGAGACGGTTGAGTGATTTATATTTGGTCCCAACTCCGTCATGATCTCCTTGCTTCCGGTCATATGACTAGTGCATCCACTATCAACCACCCATTTGACCCACCGGAAGCATAGTCCTACAAGAAATCATTGCTTGATTTTAGGTACCCATCTTGCAATGGGTCCTCTTTGGTTAGCAACAAGGGTCTTAGGAACCCAAATAGCACGAGCAACATATCCATCATAAGGACCAACATATTTTGCATAAACATCACCATAATAATCAACATATAGAATGTAGTGAGGGTTAGCATCTCCCGCAAAGTCACTACGAGTGGTCTTGCCCCTAGTGGCATTCCACTCGCAATGGGAGTCTTGGTTTGTGGGCTTGGCCTTGTTGTTGCTCTTCTTCTTCTTTGCCTTGGCTACATAACCAAGACCCTCCTTCCCTTTGTGTTGCTTTTGCTCAACAACATGAGCAACAACCTTTTCTTTACCTTTGGGAATTGAGGTCTTGGCACTAGTGGCCTTGGCAAGCTCAACCTTCAACCTAGCATTTTCCTCAATAACATTTACATGATCACAAGAGGGAGTAGAGGTGCTAGGTGCAATAGACTTAGAAAGTTGAGTTTGTAGTTGCTCATGAGACTTGACTAGAAGAGAGTGAGTACTTTCCAAAGCCTTGTGAGCCTTGTCAAGTTTCTCAATGTCTCCACTAAGTCTAGCATTAGCAACCACAAATTCGGCTTTCTCCTTTTTAATCACTTTATATTTAGCAATGGCATGATCTCTTTCCTTAATGATTTTAGCAATTATTTCATTATTAGTATCATCAAGGGACTCAAGTCTCCCTCAAGAGAAACTCTATACTCATGCTCTTCTTCAAGAGAAGCATTTAAGGATGCTATGGTGAGAGAGTCCTCTCTCTCAATTTTACCCTTGACCTCAAGAAGGTCTTCGGCCGCACCAAGTTGTCTCATGAGAGACTCAACATGTTTCTTAGCTTCACCTTGCAAGTTAGCCACAAAGTATCGAAAGCAACAAGTTCTTTCTTAATCTCAAGACTAGTGATATCATCCATTTCATGCATAGTCTTAGAAGGGGAGATGATACCTCGGTGGCCTTACCCATGGGACAACGAGCGGTGGTGTTGGAGATGTTCTCATTGGGGGATTCAAAGAGAGAAGGTGGTGAAGTTGAAGTAATGGCCAATGCGGCCACCTCACGAGTGGTTTCTTCTTCTTCGGAATCATCGGAAGGATACTCTTCTTGAGTCATCAACACAATTCTTGGTGCTTTCTTGAAGAATGGCTTCTTCTTGACAAAAGGCTTCTTTTGAACCATCTTGGATTGACCCTTGGGAACAAGCCTTCCACCATGTTCTTCTCTATTCTCATAAGGACACTCTTTGATGAAGTGATACTTGTCATGACAATTGAAGCATGTCTTGTTCTTGTTGCAAACTCCTTCTTTCCACTTGGATTGTTCTTTAGATCAACTTGAGCCTTTGCCTTGGCCGGGTCACGCCAAAATGCTCTTGAAGCAAGAGCCAAGTGATCATGATAGGCTTGTTGGAGATCATCGGGGAGAATGTTGCTTGGACATTCCTCAATTTCCACATCATCATCTAGGCTCACCACTTTGGCCTTCAAAGCAAGTGAGGAGCCTTGTTTCATCCCCATGGCCCTAGCACGATTGTCTTGAGCATTCTTGGTGGCAACCTTGAAGGCTTGCATTTCTTGCATAACTTCATTTGATGTCATTTGGAGGTAGTTGTGTCTTCCTTGTAGAGCCTTCAAGTCAACGGGCTCGAAGGGCATGAGAGCATTCACATACTTCCTCTTGATCCAAGCATCATCCACATATTTTGCCCCAACATTATAAAAGCTTGGGCAAGGGTCTTGAGTCTTCCATACATCTCTTCATGAGTTTCACTATCAAGCATGTAGAAGCCTTCGGCATCATTGTTCAAAGCATCAAATCTATTCCTCTTCATACTCTCATTCCCAAGGAACACCTCGGATAGGCAATCCCAAGCTTCTTTGGCGGTGGTGAGATGTTGGATGTGATAAAGATCCTTTTCTCCAACGGCAAGTTCAAGCATGTGAAGAGCAGAGGCATTGAGTTGAGCATCCGCCACTTCTCTTCTTGTCAAGTTGTTAGGATCCACGGCCTTGTATCCCACTTGAATGATCCTCCAAAGCTCGATAGAGGCACTGTTGATATCAGATCTAATTAAGTGTTGCCAAGTAGTAAAAGCCAAAGCATTAAGCTTAGGTGGTGGACCTAAAGAGTTTATGCGAGCATGATGGATAGGTGGGTCAGGGGAGTACACAAGAGGAACCGCATGGTACTCCGGCTTCCCATCTACCGGCTTGGTTGAGGATGAAGTAGTTTTCTTATGGTCGGTTTCTTCATCCCCTTTCTCTTCCCCCTTTTCTTCCTCGAATCACCCGAGTTGGAATTAAGGGGATCCTCTAAAGGAAGAGTCTCCACGGTTGGCTTGGTACAAGTGAGTTTTGTGAGCAATTCACGTATCTCACCAAATTGGGTATCCATGGACGATCTCAAAGATGTTTCCATCGATTTGAGATCGGCCATGGATGCCGGAGTACCTTGCCCCTCCGCGGGGCACCTCTCCTAGTGTCATACTTATCTCGGGCAGTTAAGCCCAACAAGAGAGCCGAGGCTCTAATACCAATTGAAAGGATCATATAACACCTAGAGGGGGGGTGAATAGGTGCTACTTACAATTTTAGTACTTTTACAAATTAGGCTTGACACAAAAGGTAAATTCTCCAGATATGCAACTACGGTGAATTTACCTATATGACAAGCTAGCGACTAAGCAAGGTACGCGAAGTAAAAGCTATAACAAGGATAGAGGTAACCGAAGTGAAAGCACGTGGAGACAAGGATGTATTCCCGAGTTCCTCCTTTTTAGGGGAGTACGTCTCGTTGGAGAGATGTGAGTCAACACAATGACTCAACAACCACAAAGGCTTCACCTTCTTCTCCGATGAACCGCACCACAAAGTTTTGGTTAACCTTCAACTATCGGAAACCTTCAAGGCGGAGTCCGGAGCCTTTACAACAACAATCTGGGGCACAACCCACAACTGGATTGGGGGCTCCCGAACGGCTACAATCTTCACAAACACAACAAGTGAGTAAAACAAGGGGCTAGGTTTTCCAAAGGGAAACCCTAGCAAATGGTCCCTCAAGTGAATGAGGGGGAAATGTAAATCGGCTCGGTGAAGATGTGGATCCGGGCCTTCTCCTTCAATCCTCCAAAGATCAACAAGTTTGGGTGGAGGGATTGGGAGATCTAGTGATTCTTGAGCTTGCAATAATGGTGTCTTCAAGTTTGGGCGAGCTGACTGTCCAAAGGTAGGTGGAGGGAAATAAATACCCCCTCCCAACAATCTGGCCGTTGGGGACGAAAACTGCCCGCAACGATAGTACCGGGCCTGTCCCTGTAGTACCGAGTGTCGTTGACTTGCGAGGTCTTCCTTGCCTCCAGCGATATCCCACCTCGGCACTACCGGCTGACAGGGCCCGGTAGTACCGAGCACCCGGTAGTACCGGGCTACTACTGGGCCAAGTGCCAGGAAGAAAGCCACCAGTACAGAAGGTTCTGGCAAGAAGCGGTACTGGCCCCGGTACCGAGTCGGTAGTACTGAGAGCCCGGTATTATCGGACAGGATGTCGCGCCAGTACCGAGCACCCGTAGTACCGAGCCACTACCGGGCTACTTCCGACAGAAAGCTCTCATATATAGAAGCATCCAGGAGCACACGGTACTGGCTCCGGTACTGAGTCGGTAGTACCGACCCAGCCCCGGTAGTACCGCACCAAGCAGAAAAATAACACTTCTTCATTTTTTGGATCAAAAACTGTGCACGCAAAATAGATTCTTTCCTGCACACTTTTAACACACACATTAGTCCTCTAATTGTGTTGTCAACAAACATCAAAACACATCATGGAATGGAGATGCTCTTTCAGTAGCCCCCAAGGCTCAAGGTGTTATTGGAACAAGAACGACTTGAGTCTTGAATGTAATTGATGCAAAGAATTGAATAGTGTATCCTCCAATCTTCCAATGAATATTGGTGATTACCTGAAGTATAGTCCTTGTCATATCCATCTTGAATTTTGAATCCTATTGCCCCCGAGACTGAGTTGGGCGATTTGTTGTCCAATTTGGTTCTCTGATATGCTTTTAAACTTCAAAGCATGTGGCCCACGATGGTTGGGTCGACTCACTCTTGAGTCGGCTCAAGGCTCTATAATTTAATCCCCGTCCAACAGATGTTCATCCTTAGCCTCCAAGCATTGTAAAAGTATACTCAACTTCTGCATGGCCAATGTATTTTTTTTTGCAACTTGATCTGGCATCTTTACTTTCTGAAGTTGCATCGATGAAGAAAATCTTGGAAGATGATCGCCAATCTTCGTTAAATTTCAAGAATTTTGGGAACCACGAACTAGAAGCCACTAGTTCCTGCAACTCATAACACAATGATGTGTGAGAAGTGGCAAAACGATATTTTATTGACATTTAGCCCTGGATGGCTTGTGATAACTTGTTAACTATGTAAATTTTTGTGCTAGGTACTCTGAGTAGTACATTATTATGACCTTACTCTGAATAGTACATTCTTATTACCTATATATAGATGGATCCTTTTTATTTATCACCATAATACGTCAAGTAGGCCCTCACATGACTCAATATTTCTTCGGATAATATGTGTGTTCAGGGTCGACAACATCCCAGAAAGGCTTCAGAGTCGATTGACAACACTTACCCAATACTTTTGCCAAATAATGTGAGTCGTATCTGACGTAAGTGTGAGTATAATCAAGATAAATTCCAACTAAAGGTGATTTCAAGGTAAAAAGGCGAGCTCATAAAGCTACTAAGACCCCCAGGAAATCAATGATTAAGAAAATAAAGACTCAACAACTCAATAAATAGTTTGAGTCGAAACGACAATCTTTGGATACCAAAAGTGTCGGCTTTATTTCCTAATCATGATAAATTTGTTACGATGATAATTAGGTATTGTATGGATGCAACTGAGCAATGTTCCATGGTCTAGGCATCTCTTGAAATTATATGCGAGTTTTCTCATTCTCGCGAACATATAGGAGGTAATATGACCGTTATGCAAATTTATGCTGATAACAAAATGTCCCTCCCATGGTGATGATAACTAGTGCAACCCTGAGTGGTTCTGAATGAGTCACGGGACTAGATCTTCTTCCTGGAAGGTGCGACTTCGGATCCTACGAGCATGATAGCGCCGTAGGTTTTATGGATAAACTGTTGATCTGGACGCTGCAAGATCCCTGGCTTCTTCTAAAGCATCAATGGAATTTTGTCGCACAATCTCATTGTTTGTTTCTACATACGCAGCGACTCGTGGCGACTCATGGATAGTATCACTTGGCATGACAGTTTCAACTCCATAAACCATGAAGTATGGCGTTTATCTGGTTGATCTATTGGGAGTTGTTCGCAAACTCCAAAGTACAGCTGGTAACTCATCCACCCAACATCCTAGAGACTTGTCTATCTTTTTAATGAGCCCCTGCTTGATGCCACAAAGAATTTCTTGATTTTCACACTCAGCTTGTCCATTGGACTGTGGATGAGAAGCTGATGCCAAGTCGAGGCGTATGCCATTATCGCCACAATAAATTGTTGTGGCTCCTTCAGACAAGTTGCTTCCATTATCAGTGATGATACTGTGTGGAAAATTGAAGCGATAGATGATCTTCTTCAAGAATTTGACTGTTGTCTCGGCTTCACAGTCGCCGACTGGCTCGGCTTCTATCCACTTTGTAAACTTATCCACGGCTACTAAAAGGTGAGTCTTTCCATTTGATGATATCCTGATGGGCCCAACCATATCGAGATCCCATACTGCAAACGTCCATGTGATATGAATAGTTCGTAAGGCTTGAGCCGGCATATGGCCATGTCTTGCGTACCTTTGGCAGTCGTTGCATACCCTGACGAGCTGTTCAGCATCTGCAAGAGCCGTTAACCAGAAGAAACCATGCCTAAAATCTTTGGCGACTAACGATCTTGAAGAGGCATGGTGACCACAATCTTCTGCATGAATTTCATGGAGAATCTTCCGTCCTTCCTCTGGCGATACACATCTCCGGCAACGCTCCTCCTATAAATCTCACCGTTGATGATTGTGTATGCTTTGGACCGGCGCCCGATCTGTCGTGCTTCTACTTTTTCTTGTGGTAACACACCTCGAACAAGGTATGCCAAGTAAGGTGATGTCCACTCTAGTATCACATGTAAAGCCGCCACCAGCGCTGAGTGGACGTCACATTCGGCGAGGTCAATCTCTATAGAGAGCTTAACCGATGGATTGTATAACTCATCCAAGAAAACATTAGGTGGTACAGGCCGCCTGTTTGAGCCAATGCGAGATAATGCGTCTGCGTCCTCATTTTGTCTCCAGTCAATGTGATCTACTTGGAATCCTGTGAAGTGACCTCCAATATGGGTGACGACTCGTCTGTAAGCCACCATGTTTGCATCTTTGGAGTCCCAAGTTACAGATACTTGCTGAGCAACCAAATCTGAATCACCCAAACATCGATGCGATTGAGATTCATTTCCTTAGCAATGCGAAGCCCATGGAGCAATGCCTCGTACTCAGTCACGTTGTTTGTGCAGGTGAAGTGTATTTGCAACACATAGCGGATCTTATCTCCCTTTGGGTACATCAGCATGACGCCAGCCCCGAGCCTTGTAGATGTTTGGAGCTGTCAAAGTGCATCATCTAATACTTTTTATCAGGTGTGGCTCATAGCTGATGTGATAAGGGCCCATCTCTATAGCCCATTTGGCAGTTCGCCCCGTAGCATCTCTATTACGGATTATATGTGACAATGGTGATGCGCTTACTACTGTAATTGGGTGTTCTGGGAAGTAACGCTTGAGCTTGTTACTCGCCATAAATACTCCAAATACAAGCTTCTGCCACTGGGGATAACGCTGCTTCGAGGCCGTGAGCACTTCGCTGACGTAATAATCTGACCTCTGTACTGGATATTCTTTACCCTCTGGGAATAAAGCCTCTTTAGTTTCAGCAAACTATGTTTTCAATCAGTTAACAATTATATTCCATCCTTATTATTACATAAGGGTTTATATCAGAGCTATAAGTTTTGGAAATGGCACATGCTCAACTATCTCAGGGCTCCTTTGATTCAAAAGATTTTTATTAGATTTGTGTAGGATTGAAATCCTATGAATTTTTTTATTTGGGAACCGTTTGATTCATACGATCATATCCCATAGGAATCTTGTAGTGTAAATCCCATAATAAAATAACATCCTCATGGAAAAAAACTCTTCACCACAATCAAAGGCAATTGCTTTTCTCATAGAATTCAATTGGTCACTAGTACAGAAAAGCTCATTGGCAACGTGCGGTTTAGCCCCATTGGCAACGTGTGGGAACACGTTGCCAGTGTCATGCTGCTGCTATTTTTACTGGCAACGTGTACTGGGCGAACGTTGCCAGAGGCCTCACCGTTGGCAACGTGTGTTCTGCGCAAGCGTTGCAAATTGCCTGCTTAGCGGCAACGTGTTCTTTGTGTACGCGTTGCTAAACTATATCAGGATATTAACACAAAAAGTGTACTGATAATTGCCCAGTACCAACAAAATAATCAGTATTAAGCAGTAAAACACAATTCCGACACAATAATCAACGAAATTAGATATATAGCACATAACTTATTCCAAGTCTCCAATTACATAAATAGCATATGAGACTCGATCTCGCTAATAGATTCAACATAACTTAGTAGTAGTATTCTAACTAACTAACTAATCACTGAGTGTCTCGATCACATCAGGCTCAGGCATGAAGTCATTCTCATCTCTAGGGTCATGATCCTCAGACTCGGAACTGGAAGAGTCTTGGGGACCCTATACATGAAGTAGATCTCGGCTTCACCATGGTCGAGAAAGAAGGTGCACCTCTCCGTAGGTTGCATGTTGTAGTTATTTACAAGTTGTGTCCAATGGGCGCCATGGAAATATGTCTTCCCTGGCTCGTTGGTGCACAAAACTCTGAAGCTTCGAGTGGGCACTGTCATCTGGACCAGGTTGACCTGAAATGTCCTATGGTCACTAATGGGAATGCCAACATGCTCCAGGAAGTCACGATTTGTTGGGAACACGATTTGTTGGGAATCGTAGGCAGAAAACAAAAAAATTCCTAACAACGATAACTGAAATAGGCAGGATCTATTACTATGCAGATATAAAGTAACGGAGGGAACAGTATACATACCCTTGTAGACCGTACGATGATCAAAAGATCTGTTTTGATGATGACGCGTGATGAAGACGGGCGGCGAAGACGACGGCGGCGCCGACCTCAAGGTCGTGTAGAGGAAGAAGACATACTTCCAGTGCCACACGTGTAGCACCTCGCAGAGCTTACACACGTACGGAGAAGATGACGACATCCGGGCTCCGATCCAGCCGAAGCAGCGGAAGTTGAAGACTTGGACCGAAGAGAACCAGCAGCACGGCGGTGTGCGTATGGTGGATAAAACCTCAACCTGTGCGTAGCCCCAATTGTGGAGCCACGTCTAAACCAGGAGAGAGAGACAGAGAGAATTGTGTGTTTTTTCCAAGGCATGGGGCATCACTATATAAAGGGGAAGGGAGGCTGCCAATTGCATTGGCTGGGCGGTGTGGGACTAAACCCCACACCAAGCCCGCCTCCCTCTTGATGCGTCGGCCCTAGGTGGGCCCCATGTGGCCCACCTAGGCCGCGCCATGCCCTGAGGCCCTCTAGGGGGCAAATTCCCCCCTATGGGCCTTCTCCCCATGGGAAAGGCCCATTTAAGTGGGCTGCCTTAAAAATTCGAAAATAAATAAAATAAAAATGTATCTATATATTTATTACACTAATTAATATTAAACACATATTATCTAATTTATTCCGGCTCCAAAAAACATTTCTTCGGGCTCCGAACTCCGTCGGATATGTCCCGGAACACTTCCGTTGTTCTTCTCTCTATTTCCTTCTCTGCGTCCAATCTAATATAAACGTCACCTAACCTTAAGTGTGTCACCCTAGCGGTTCGGGATCACTCCAGACATGATCGAGACACGTTCTTCGATCAATGACTATCAACGGTGGCTGGATAACCGTGACAGTCCATGTGCGTCCACGAATGTCTTTTTATCGTTTGAACCTTAGACGTCCAGTTTCAACCTTTTGCCTGACGATACTTAGATTGTCCGAGACTCGTTCTCCGGTATCACGATTACCGAGCTTGATCTCGTCACTTGACAATTCTATCTTTACTCGTCTGTGATATTACATCCTCGTGACCTAGTCACATGCTTGCAAGCTCATTGATGTAATCTCACCGAGTGGGCCCAGAGTATCTATCCTGCTATGTGGATTGGTAAAATCCCACTCTTGATCACTCGCCTCGACCACTTCCTTCGGATACCCGAAAGGGACACCTTTATTGTCACGCTAGATAAGACATGACGTTTGATGCAATCAAAGCACCTTCCAGAAGCAGCGATTAGATATGATCGCATGGTCAAAGGTATGAACACTACGTTTCTATATATCTTGGGTGTGTGTCCATCACATCATTCTCCTAATGACATGACTCCATTGTCAATTGAGTAAATGTTCATGATCAGGAAACCTTGATCATCTGTTGCCCAATGGACTAGTTAAGAGGCTACTAGGGACCTGGTTGTTTATATACCACACATGTATTAATGTTTCCGCTTAATACAGTTATAGCATGGTACAAAACTTATTATGAACAATTGAGATATGACAAATAAAATATCTTTATTAATTGCCTCTAGGGCATATCTCCTTCACGATTTTCCCAGGTTTGGCGCCTCACTTGGGAGGTAAAGACCTACACCTGCTTGATTGATATTGATCTGGATGTTTCTGATTACAATGGTTCGATCCGCTGGGTCGAATCGAGTCTAGACCTAGAACTTTATGATCTGACAGCTTATCTTTCTACGCCCTAGAGCCGACCTTATATACACGGCGACTCGTAGGGTTACAAGGTATGTCACGTATAGAAATGAAAGTCGGAGTCCTACTTAAAATCTATCTAGCGTTCGTGCTTTAACTTGCCTCCATCTTGGTTCTAGTATTCTCTTCTAAACCGTCATAATCTTGAGTTAGCCCATCACTTTGTAAGCCCATGAAGTGGTGCGGCCATAAGCTTATCATGAGCCACCTTGGGTCATCCTTCTTCGTGGGCCTACCCGTTGGGCATCCCTCGACATTAGCCCCTGAGTTTAGCTTGGGCGCAACACGGGCTTCGATTTCTTCATGAGCCGCTAGTGAATCGATGTATGGTGAAGCTGCATGCTGATCGTCCATGGTGAACTCAAAATCTTGACCTGTCATACTTCTAAGTTGAAGCTGTGTTTTTGCATGCTGAATCGTGCGAGCTTAAGATCGTGCAGCCACTGATCGGCTTATAAATTCTTCACAAGTCGCCAAGTTGACTCGTCAGTTGAGTCTTTTCATACTCACCCAATATTCTTACGAAACTCTGCCTTCATTTTAACTCCAGAAAACAGAATCTCCAGATCCCCCTTTCTCTTAAACATGCGTCAACATAGGTCAAAAATTGATGTTGTGGTGGAGTTAACACTACACGTTTTTTCTTAAAAGTGATGATGATATGTCTACTGCTTGTTGCAAATTACAGGCCCTTAATTGAGGAAGTGTCGAACTATATTGATGCTCCAGCGTCGAGTCACCAGTCAAACCAATTATTACAGCTCCTGAGGATAATCATCTGCAAATCGTCCCATATGTAAGTATGATGTCATCTTCTTCTTCTGGAGATGCTATGAATAACAGCTCTGAAATCCTTGACTTGTTATCAGAGTATCCGGAGAAAATGTTTTGCTGAATTGTGCAAGGCAATCTTACCTTAAATTCCTTCTATTGTATGAATGTATATAACTGTAGCTGAAAGGATCGTATAACACCTAGAGGGGGGGGGGTGAATACGTGCTACTTCAAATTGTAGTACTTTTTCAAATTAGGCTTGACACAAAAGGTAAATTCTCTAGATATGCAACTACGGTGAATTTACCTATATGACAAGCTAGCGACTAAGCAAGGTACACGAAGTAAAAGCTATAACAAGGATAGAGGTAACCGAAGTGAAAGCACGCGGAGACAAGGATGTATTCCCGAGTTCCTACTTTTTAGGGGAGCACGTCTCGTTGGAGAGGTGTGAGTCAACACAATGACTCAACAGCCACAAAGGCTTCACCTTCTTCTCCGATGAACGACACCACAAAGGTTTGGTTCACCTTCAACTATCGAAAACCTTCAAGGCGGAGTCCGGAGCCTTTTACAACAACAATCCGGGGCACAACCCACAACTGTCACAAACACAACAAGTGAGTACAACAAGGGGCTAGGTTTGCCAAAGGAAAACCCTAGCAAATGGTCCCTCAAGTGAATGAGAGGGAAATATAAATCGGCTCGGTGAAGATGTGGATCGGGGCCTTCGCCTTCAATCCTCCAAAGATCAACAAGTTTGGGTGGAGGGATTGGGAGATCTAGTGATTGTTGAGCTTGCAATAATGGTGTCTTCAAGTTTGGGCGAGCTGACTGTCCAAAGGTAGGTGGAGGGGAATAAATACCCCTCCCAACAATCTGGCCGTTGGGGACGAAAACTGCCCGCAACGGTAGTACCGGGCCTGTCCCGGTAGTACCGAGTGTCGTTGACTTGCGAGGTCTTCCTTGCCTCTAGCGACGTCCCACCTCGGCACTACCGGCTGACAGGACCCGGTAGTACCGAGCACCCGGTAATACCGGGCTACTACCGGGCCAAGTGCCAGGAAGAAAACCTCCAGTACAGAAGGTTCTGGCGAGAAGCGGTACTGGCCCCGGTACCGAGTCGGTAGTACCGAGAGCCCGGTAGTACCGGACAGGAGGTCGCGGTAGTACCGAGCACCCGGTAGTACCGAGCCACTACCGGGCTACTTCCGACAGAAAGCTCTCATATACAGAAGCGTCCAGGAGCACACGGTACTGGCTCTAGTACTGAGTCGGTAGTACCGACAACACGGTAGTACCGACGCAGCCCCGGTAGTACCGCACCAAGCAGAAAAACATCACTTCTTCATTTTTTGGATCAAAACCTGTGCATGCAAAATAGATACTTTCCTGCACACTTTTAGCACACACATTAGTCCTCTAATTGTGTTGTCAACAAACATCAAAACACATCATGGAATGGAGATGCTCTTTCAATCTCCCCCTTTTTGGTGTTTGATGACGACACAACTAGGAGCAACAAAGGATTTGCAAAAGATAGACGGGCTCTCCCAAATGTGTGTATTATTTGATATTTGCTTTTGAATCCACAACACACAACATTCAAATGGGCGGAGGTCCCCCTATATTTTACGAACCAAGCAAGTTCATATAGATAACAAAGATAACAACTTGCACAACATAAGACAATATGTAAAATAGAAGTACTAGATAGGTCTTATTACAACATCATGGAGTCTTGGCATGTCTTACACCATGCATAGAGAAGTTCAAAGCAAATATCCAAATAAAGATGAAACACAAGCACAAAGGATCAAATGAAGTGCAAGCTTGTGTTCCTCCCATGCAAATCCCACGGACAAGTCCTAAATAGAACACATTCTCCCCCTTTGTCATCGAAATGCCAAAAAGGAATAAGCGCGATGCAACAAACGTCCCTAGGAGCATCAAGCTCCACCATCGTCATGGTGGGTAGAAGAAGGGCCTTCGGGCTGCGGAGAGGAAACATCATCATCATCAGTCCAATAGCCATGCTTGGAGATCCACTGCTCCTTGGGAGTGATTTGGCCTTCAGAACCCGAGGAAACTGTCATGCCCATCATCCCCATCATAGCTTTCTGACGCTCAGCTGCCTTCTTGTGGTACACATGGGCTTCATACATGCGGTCTTGAAGGTCTAGCTTGAGGCAAAAGGCTCTTTTGGCCTTCATTTGAATCTTCTTGAACCAAGAGGGTTCCTCAAGAGGTGGAGCACTCCCGCTGGCCCTAGCTGCAGCCTCATCCACCACTACCTTGGGTGGGTCATGTGACTTGATCCGAGGTTGCTTCGTCTCGTGAGAAACAATTGGGCTGCCATCTTTCATGATATCTTCGTTAAACTTTTGAAACCACTTGTGACGAATGAGCTTCATGATGTAGGGGCCATAGATAGGGGCCCTCCTGTCAAGTAGAGAGTTCCAAAGTTCATGGTACATGAAGTCCATCACATCCATCTTTTGCCTGAGTTTTGTTTTTCATAGGTCATCTTGAGAAGACCAAACATGTACCCATGGGCTTGATCCCAGTTCCCAACCCGAGGAGCAATGGTCTCCCTATAGATGCGATGCATAATCTCAAACTCACGAACAATATGAGCAGTCTGACCATGAGTGCCATTTTCCATTGTAATGGGTGCAGGAACTTCCTTGCCATTGTAGTACTCACTCTCATGGCAGCTCCAACCACTGGGCACAAACTCACCCTTGTCTTCGTAGCCTAAGAGACTACCCCACTCTTGGAGAGTGGCTGAGAACAAGGTACCCTTGGTCATCCATTTGATAGTCCGTGCATCATCGGATTCTAGGAACAAAGTCGAGAAGAACTGAATAATATAGTACTCGATGTATGGTTGATTGATCATCATGATGTCGATGAGTCCAAATTCCTTGCACATTGCTAGTGCCTCATCAAAGTATCACTTATGCTTGGCGAGTCTCATGTAGGGAATATCAATAGTGTGTTGGAGGACAATCTTGTACTTCTTGTGCTGATAGATTTCCTTATAGATGTGCTCTTGATCATTGGCATAGAAGGGAGGATTAGCAACATTGTCTGCCCGATCTGTCCCATAGGGATTCTCCTCCCTGAGCTTCTGATAGTCATCCAATTTGCAAAGATGCAAGGGCTTGCGGGGAACCTTCTTGGAAGTAGCAGCTGGTGCTTATTTTCCTCTTGCACGAGATCTGGCAGTGGACTTGATAGACAAAACTTCCTCTTCTTTCTCCTCAAAGTCATCCTCTATGATCCTCTTCTTCTTACCACCACGACGGCTACCTGTGAAACAGCATATAGGTCGGGTAGGGAATACAGATTAGTGCAAAAGTTCACGGAATTGAGGAACAAAACTAGTTAAAACATGTACACTGAGTTTGTGAACTCGGATTTGAGTGGGCGGTAGTACCGCACCAACACCGGTAGTACCGGCCAGGCCGTAGTACTGATCAAACTTCCGGTAGTACCGAGGATCCCGATTCAAACCGGAAGACTTCAAATCGACGAGTGAACAAACTACAAATCCACATGAGTTGACTAGAGAAACAAGCTATCCCAGGCCTAGGGTGATCATCCTACCAAGATTTTAACCAAGAACATGGAGCTACCACTGATTTTCCCTACATCTTCTCTAGAATCAAGATGAAACCAAGAGGATGAAAGAGAAGGGCAAATACCGGAGGCCATGGAGGAGATCGAGGTGGGGATCGCTCCCACGGAGCAGATCTGGCCGTGAACGGCGGGACTCCGGTGACCGGGGTGGCGACCAGACAGGAGCACGGAGGGGGCGGCGGTGTGGTGGTGTCGTGTGGGGTGGGAGGAATGGGGAATAACCCCCAGTCCCACCCGCACTTTGACTTTGTGAAACCAGCTCGCCCGGTAGTATCGGGACGGGTGGCTCGGTACTACCGGGGCCTGAATTTTTCTGAGCAATGTTTCACTTCTGCTTAAATTCAGAGCCCGGTAGTACCGGCCTCCACCCGGTAGTACTACTGGGGCCTCCTCCGAAACTCCAGAATTTTGTGGAATTGGAACTTGTGCAAGAAAGAAGATGTTTTATGGGATAATATAGGCTTAGGATTAGGAAAATAAACTGGATATGGTACGTCATACTCAATTTGCAAGAAGCAAACATACATAAAATCCAAATTGAGCATGTTTTCCATAGGAGCACTAGATAGGCAATAAAACCAAATAAGATCCAACTCCTCACGAAGAGGTGGGCAGTGTCCTAGGCCACCATGTATGAGTTTATGGCGTGACACCGCGAAGATATATCTTGGGTTCACATCCACTCGTCATTTAAGCTCACAATTCATCGAACGAATATAGAGAGGCAAATGAGTTCTCAATGTCAGCATAATGGAGGGAGGGATGGTCCAATGTATTAGGACCGCACTCCCCCTATATCCATGCCTACACCTAAACCAAATAAATAGTCAAAATATAGGTGTGTATGCAAGATAATCAAGTCAAGCTCCTTGAATCCACGATATTTAGCTCATTCCTCAAGAAAGTGAACCTTGCTTCATCAAGTGGCTTCGTGAAAATATCGTCAAGTTGGTCTCTTGTGGGAATATAGCCTAGCTCAATATCACCACGGGCAACATGATCTCGAATAAAATGATGACGAATCTCAATATGCTTGGTTCTTGAATGTTGCACCGGGTTTTGGGCGATCTTGATAGCACTTTTATTGTCACACAAAAGAGGCACTTTGTCACAATTGACACCGTATTCTTTTAAAGTTTGCCTCATCCATAACAATTGAGTGCATGCACTAGCGGCTGCCACATACTCGGCTTCGGCGGTGGAGAGAGATATACAATTTTGCTTCTTAGAAGACCAACTCACCAAGGACCTACCAAGAAATTGGCATGCTCCGGAAGTTGATTTCCTATCATCATGATCACCGGCCCAATCCGAGTCCGTGTACCCACAAAGAGAGAAAGTTGAGCCCTTTGGATACCACAAACCAAACTTTGGGGTATGAACCAAATATCGTAGTATTCTTTTGACCGCCATCATGTGGCTTTCTTTAGGAGCGACTTGATACCTTGCACATACCCCTACACTCAACACAATATCGGGTCTAGATGTACAAAGATAGAGCAAAGAACCAATCATGGAACGGTATACCTTTTGATCGGCATCTATACCCTTTGGGTTAAGTTGTAGATGACATTTGGTGTCCATAGGATAGTGCTTCCCTTTAGCATCTTGCATATCAAATCTCCTGAGCATGTCTCAGGTATATTTGGCTTGAGAGATGAAAGTCCCTTCATTCAATTGCTTGATCTCAAAACCAAGAAAGAACTTCAACTCCCTCATCATAGACATCTCAAACCTATCGGTCATAAGTTTTGAAAATTCATCATTGAAACCTTTGTTAGATGAGCCAAAGATAATATCATCAACATAAAGTTGGCATATGAAAAGCTCCCCTTTAACCCTCTTAGTAAAGAGAGTGGGATCGATTTTCCCAACCTCAAATCCACGGTCTACTAGAAGCTCTCTAATGTGCTCATACCACACACGTGGAGCTTGTTTAACTCCATAGAGCGCCTTATCGAGCTTGTAGACATGGTTAGAGAACTTGGGATGCTCGAAACCTGGTGGTTGCTTAACATATACCAACTCCTTTAAAGGACCATTAAGAAAAGCATTTTCACATCCATTTGTTGTAATTTAAAGTTATGATGTGATGCATATGCAAGGAGGATACGGATGGACTCAAGGTGAGCCACGGGTGCATAAGTCTCTCCAAAATTAATGCCTTCAACTTGTGAGTACCCTTGTGCAACCAATCTTGCCTTGTTCCTTACAACCATCCCATACTCATCTTGCTTGTTCTTGAATATCCACTTAGTGCCTATAACATTGCGGCACTCCTTTGGCTTCTCAACTAACTTCCACAACTTGTTGTGCTCGAAGTTGTTGAGCTCTTCATGCATAGCATTCAACCAATTTGGATCTTTAAGTGCTTCAAATACTTTCTTTGGTTCCACCATTGAGATGTGTGTTTGATGCTCACTAAAGCTTGCTAATTGTCTCCTTGTGGAAACCTTGCTATTTAGGTCACCAATGATAGCTTCTAGCTTATAACTCTTGATTTCCAAATCTCTTGCAACTCTCACTTTGCGACGGGCTTCGATATCTCTATTTGATCTTGGATTTATCACTTGATCATCTTGATCATTTGAGTCCCCGTCTTGACCGAAATGTTGACCTTGATCATCATTATGCACATCTTCAACAATAGAAGGAGAGGGTTGATCTTGGTCTTGACCTTGGCTAGCATCAATAATTGGAGAACTTGGTTCTTGCATAGCAACTTGGTCAACATGAGGAGGGTCTTCCATGGTAGGCGCCAGTTCAACTTGTGATGATGAGGTCTCCACTTGAGTGGAGCTTGGACTTGCTTGAGGAGGCTCGTGATGAATCTCAATGGGGCGATAGAAGCCAACACCCATCCTTCTTATTGCATCTTGAGGTTCCTCATTATCTACATCACAAACATGAAATTGCGCCACTTGGGAGCCGTCATTCTCATCGAACTTCACACTACAAGATTCCACAACTCTCCCGGAGGATTTGTCGTAGATTCTATAAGTGTGAGATTCGGCACCGTAACCAACAAAAATACCCTCTAAAGTTTAGACTCGAATTTAGATAAGCGAACATTTGATCTTATAGAAACACTTACAACCAAAGACTCGATAGTAGGCGACATTGGGCTTGTTGCCGGTGAGCATCTCATAAGGTGTTAGCTTCTTGCCTTTGCGAAAGAATAGCCGTTTGATGAATGACACGCCGTGGAGATGGCCTCGGCCCACAAGAAGAGTGGAGATTTAAACTCCGCCAACATGGACCTTGCCATATCCATGAGGGTCCGGTTCTTCCTTTCGGCTACACCATTTTGTTGCACGGAATATTGATGACGAATTCCCTCTTCACTAAGAAACTCATTTAGGGTGTAGTTCTTGAACTCGGAGCCATTGTCACTCCTAATGGCCAATATGGGAACATTGTGTTGGCGTTGAACTTCATTGGAGAAGTCGATGACGGCTTGTTGAGTCTCATCCTTCGACTTGAAGAAATAAACCCAAGTAAATCTTGAATAGTCATCAACAATCACCAAGCAATATTTCTTCCCACCAAGACTTGGTTGAGGACGGCACCAAAGAGATCAACATGAAGAAGTTCCAATATCCTCTTTGATGAAATGATGGTCTTGCTTGGTGGGGAGAATCATGCATCTTTCCTTCAACACAAGCCCTACAAAGACGATCTCTAGAAAAAGAAACATTCTCTTTTAGTCCAAGAATGTGGCCACCCTTGTGAAGACTTTGCAAAGTTCTCATGTTGACATGGGACAAGCGGCGATGCCACAACCACCCCACGTCGGCCTTTCCGAATAGGCATATTGCTTGAGTGTTGGTTGACCCCGAAAAGTCCACCACAAACAACTCATTTTCAACATACCCAACGAACATGACCTTTAGAGTCTTGCTCCTCAAGAGTACCACCATATCAATAGTAAAATGGACATCAAAGTTCATCTTATTAAGTGCACGAACGGACATTAAATTGTAACCGAGGGACTCGACAAGCATGACATTTACAAGGGTGATATCCTTTGCAACTACCACCTTGCCGAGGCCCTTTACCTCCGCTTTTGATTTATCACCATAAGAGACGGTTGAGTGATTTATATTTGGTCCCAACTCCGTCATGATCTCCTTGCTTCCGGTCATATGACTAGTGCATCCACTATCAACCACCCATTTCGACCCACCGGAAGCATAGTCCTACAAGAAATCATTGCTTGATTTTAGGTACCCATCTTGCAATGGGTCCTCTTTGGTTAGCAACAAGGGTCTTAGGAACCCAAATAGCACGAGCAACATATCCATCATAAGGACCAACATATTTTGCATAAACATCACCATAATAATCAACATATAGAATGTAGTGAGGGTTAGCATCTCCCGCAAAGTCACTACGAGTGGTCTTGCCCCTAGTGGCATTCCACTCGCAATGGGAGTCTTGGTTTGTGCGGGCTTGGCCTTGTTGTTGCTCTTCTTCTTCTTTGCCTTGGCTACATAACCAAGACCCTCCTTCCCTTTGTGTTGCTTTTGCTCAACAACATGAGCAACAACCTTTTCTTTACCTTTGGGAATTGAGGTCTTGGCACTAGTGGCCTTGGCAAGCTCAACCTTCAACCTAGCATTTTCCTCAATAACATTTACATGATCACAAGAGGGAGTAGAGGTGCTAGGTGAATAGATTTAGAAAGTTGAGTTTGTAGTTGCTCATGAGACTTGACTAGAAGAGAGTGAGTACTTTCCAAGCCTTGTGAGCCTTGTCAAGTTTCTCAATGTCTCCACTAAGTCTAGCATTAGCAACCACAAATTCGGCTTTCTCCTTTTTAATCACTTTATATTTAGCAATGGCATGATCTCTTTCCTTAATGATTTTAGCAATTATTTCATTATTAGTATCATCAAGGGACTCAAGTCTCCTCAAGAGAAACTCTATACTCATGCTCTTCTTCAAGAGAAGCATTTAAGGATGCTATGGTGAGAGAGTCCTCTCTCTCAATTTTACCCTTGACCTCAAGAAGGTCTTCGGCCGCACCAAGTTGTCTCATGAGAGACTCAACATGTTTCTTAGCTTCACCTTGCAAGTTAGCCACAAAGTATCGAAAGCAACAAGTTCTTTCTTAATCTCAAGACTAGTGATATCATCCATTTCATGCATAGTCTTAGAAGGGGAGATGATACCTCGGTGGCCTTAGCCATGGACAACGAGCGGTGGTGTTGGAGATGTTCTCATTGGGGGATTCAAAGAGAGAAGGTGGTGAAGTTGAAGTAATGGCCAATGCGGCCACCTCACGAGTGGTTTCTTCTTCTTCGGAATCATCGGAAGGATACTCTTCTTGAGTCATCAACACAATTCTTGGTGCTTTCTTGAAGAATGGCTTCTTCTTGACAAAAGGCTTCTTTTGAACCATCTTGGATTGACCCTTGGGAACAAGCCTTCCACCATGTTCTTCTCTATTCTCATAAGGACACTCTTTGATGAAGTGATACTTGTCATGACAATTGAAGCATGTCTTGTTCTTGTTGCAAACTCCTTCTTTCCACTTGGATTGTTCTTTAGATCAACTTGAGCCTTTGCCTTGGCCGGGTCACGCCAAAATGCTCTTGAAGCAAGAGCCAAGTGATCATGATAGGCTTGTTGGAGATCATCGGGGAGAATGTTGCTTGGACATTCCTCAATTTCCACATCATCATCTAGGCTCACCACTTTGGCCTTCAAAGCAAGTGAGGAGCCTTGTTTCATCCCCATGGCCCTAGCACGATTGTCTTGAGCATTCTTGGTGGCAACCTTGAAGGCTTGCATTTCTTGCATAACTTCATTTGATGTCATTTGGAGGTAGTTGTGTCTTCCTTGTAGAGCCTTCAAGTCAACGGGCTCGAAGGGCATGAGAGCATTCACATACTTCCTCTTGATCCAAGCATCATCCACATATTTTGCCCCAACATTATAAAAGCTTGGGCAAGGGTCTTGAGTCTTCCATACATCTCTTCATGAGTTTCACTATCAAGCATGTAGAAGCCTTCGGCATCATTGTTCAAAGCATCAAATCTATTCCTCTTCATACTCTCATTCCCAAGGAACACCTCGGATAGGCAATCCCAAGCTTCTTTGGCGGTGGTGAGATGTTGGATGTGATAAAGATCCTTTTCTCCAACGGCAAGTTCAAGCATGTGAAGAGCAGAGGCATTGAGTTGAGCATCCGCCACTTCTCTTCTTGTCAAGTTGTTAGGATCCACGGCCTTGTATCCCACTTGAATGATCCTCCAAAGCTCGATAGAGGCACTGTTGATATGAGATCTAATTAAGTGTTGCCAAGTAGTAAAAGCCAAAGCATTAAGCTTAGGTGGTGGACCTAAAGGTTTATGCGAGCATGATGGATAGGTGGGTCAGGGGAGTACACAAGAGGAACCGCATGGTACTCCGGCTTCCCATCTACCGGCTTGGTTGAGGATGAAGTAGTTTTCTTATGGTCGGTTTCTTCATCCCCTTTCTTTCCCCCTTTTCTTCCTCGGAATCACCCGAGTTGGAATTAAGGGGATCCTCTAAAGGAAGAGTCTCCACGGGGCTTGGTACAAGTGAGTTTTGTGAGCAATTCACGTATCTCACCAAATTGGGTATCCATGGACGATCTCAAAGATGTTTCCATCGATTTGAGATCGGCCATGGATGCCGGAGTACCTTGCCCCTCCGCGGGCACCTCTCCTAGTGTCATACTTATCTCGGGCAGTTAAGCCAACAAGAGAGCCGAGGCTCTAATACCAATTGAAAGGATCATATGACACCTAGAGGGGGGGGGTGAATAGGTGCTACTTACAATTTTAGTACTTTTTCAAATTAGGCTTGACACAAAAGGTAAATTCTCCAGATATGCAACTACGGTGAATTTACCTATATGACAAGCTAGCGACTAAGCAAGGTACGCGAAGTAAAAGCTATAACAAGGATAGAGGTAACCGAAGTGAAAGCACGTGGAGACAAGGATGTATTCCCGAGTTCCTCCTTTTTAGGGAGTACGTCTCGTTGGAGAGATGTGAGTCAACACAATGACTCAACAACCACAAAGGCTTCACCTTCTTCTCCGATGAACCGCACCACAAAGTTTTGGTTCACCTTCAACTATCGGAAACCTTCAAGGCGGAGTCCGGAGCCTTTACAACAACAATCTGGGGCACAACCCACAACTGGATTGGGGGCTCCCGAACGGCTACAATCTTTCACAAACACAACAAGTGAGTACAACAAGGGGCTAGGTTTTCCAAAGGGAAACCCTAGCAAATGGTCCCTCAAGTGAATGAGGGGGAAATGTAAATCGGCTCGGTGAAGATGTGGATCCGGGCCTTCTCCTTCAATCCTCCAAAGATCAACAAGTTTGGGTGGAGGGATTGGGAGATCTAGTGATTCTTGAGCTTGCAATAATGGTGTCTTCAAGTTTGGGCGAGCTGACTGTCCAAAGGTAGGTGGAGGGAAATAAATACCCCCTCCCAACAATCTGGCCGTTGGGGACGAAAACTGCCCGCAACGATAGTACCGGGCATGTCCCTATAGTACCGAGTGTCGTTGACTTGCGAGGTCTTCCTTGCCTCCAGCGATGTCCCACCTCGGCACTACCGGCTGACAGGGCCCGGTAGTACCGAGCACCCGGTAGTACCGGGCTACTACTGGGCCAAGTGCCAGGAAGAAAGCCACTAGTACAGAAGGTTCTGGCAAGAAGCGGTACTGGCCCCGGTACCGAGTCAGTAGTACTGAGAGCCCGGTATTATCGGACAGGATGTCGCGCCAGTACCGAGCACCCGTAGTACCGAGCCACTACCGGGCTACTTCTGACAGAAAGCTCTCATATATAGAAGCATCCAGGAGCACACGGTACTAGCTCCGGTACAGAGTCGGTAGTACCGACCCAGCCCCGGTAGTACCGCACCAAGCAGAAAAATAACACTTCTTCATTTTTTGGATCAAAAACTGTGCACGCAAAATAGATACTTTCCTGCACACTTTTAACACACACATTAGTCCTCTAATTGTGTTGTCAACAAACATCAAAACACATCATGGAATGGAGATGCTCTTTCAGTAGCCCCCAAGGCTCAAGGTGTTATTGGAACAAGAACGACTTGAGTCTTGAATGTAATTGATGCAAAGAATTGAATAGTGTATCCTCCAATCTTCCAATGAATATTGGTGATTACCTGAAGTATAGTCCTTGTCATATCCATCTTGAATTTTGAATCCTATTGCCCCCGAGGACTGAGTTGGGCGATTTGTTATCCAATTTGGTTCTCTGATATGCTTTTAAACTTCAAAGCATGTGGCCCACGATGGTTGGGTCGACTCACTCTTGAGTCGGGTCAAGGCTCTATAATTTAATCCCCGTCCGACAGATGTTCATCCTTAGCCTCCAAGCATTGTAAAAGTATACTCAACTTCTGCATGGCCAATGTATTTTTTTTTTTGCAACTTGATCTGGCATCTTTACTTTCTGAAGTTGCATCGATGAAGAAAATCTTGGAAGATGATCGCCAATCTTCGTTAAATTTCAAGAATTTTGGGAACCACGAACTAGAAGCCACTAGTTCCTGCAACTCATAACACAATGATGTGTGAGAAGTGGCAAAACGATATTTTATTGACATTTAGCCCTGGATGGCTTGTGATAACTTGTTAACTATGTAAATTTTTGTGCTAGGTACTCTGAGTAGTACATTATTATGACCTTACTCTGAATAGTACATTATTATTACCTATATATAGATGGATCCTTTTTATTTATCACCATAATACGTCAAGTAGGCCCTCACATGACTCAATATTTCTTCGGATAATATGTGTGTTCAGGGTCGACAACGTCCCAGATAGGCTTCAGAGTCGATTGACAACACTTACCCAATACTTTTGCCAAATAATGTGAGTCGTATCTGACGTAAGTGTGAGTATAATCAAGATAAATTCCAACTAAAGGCGATTTCAAGGTAAAAAGGCGAGCTCATAAAGCTACTAAGACCCCCAGGAAATCAATGATTAAGAAAATAAAGACTCAACAACTCAATAAATAGTTTGAGTCGAGATGACAATCTTTTGGATACCAAAAGTGTCGGCTTTATTTCCTAATCATGATAAATTTGTTACGATGATAATTAGGTATTGTATGGATGCAACTGAGCAATGTTCCATGGTCTAGGCATCTCTTGAAATTATATGCGAGTTTTCTCATTCTCGCGAACATATAGGAGGTAATATGACCCGTTATGCAAATTTGTGCTGATAACAAAATGTCCCTCCCATGGTGATGATAACTAGTTGTGAGATCCTGGCTCAGGGCTTAACAGGATTGATAGAATACTCATATCAATAAGTTGCAACTTCTTTTCCGGAAGCTCATCTGGAAGGAACTCCGAGGTTAAGCGTGCTTGGCCCGGAGTAGTCCAAGGATGGGTGACCGACCGGGAACTTGTTCCCGGGTGCGCACGAGTGAGGACAAAGTGCGCAGAAAAGACTAGTGTTGATCTGTGGGGCCAGTCAAGAGATCCTAGCGAGCTGCCAGGGGTGACAGGCCCGGCCCGGGGGTGGCCGGGGTGTTACAATTTGGTATCAGAGCCGACCTTCGCGGCAACACGGGCGTGTGCGGGTCAGGGGCGCGGACATGTGGAGCATGTGCCGGCACTGGACGCACAGACGTGTACCAAGAGGGGAAGTTCCTGGACTGGGGGCTGACCGACGAGGGCATCGGTCTTCTAAGGGGGAAGGATGTGAGATCCTGGCTCAGGGCTTAACAGGATTGATAGAATACTCATATCAATAAGTTGCAACTTCTTTTCCGGAAGCTCATCTGGAAGGAACTCCGAGGTTAAGCGTGCTTGGCCCGGAGTAGTCCAAGGATGGGTGACCGACCGGGAACTTGTTCCCGGGTGCGCACGAGTGAGGACAAAGTGCGCAGAAAAGACTAGTGTTGATCTGTGGGGCCAGTCAAGAGATCCTAGCGAGCTGCCAGGGGTGATAGGCCCGGCCCGGGGGTGGCCGGGGTGTTACAATTTGGTATCAGAGCCAAGTTGATGTGAGATCCTGGCTCAGGGCTTAACAGGATTGATAGAATACTCATATCAATAAGTTGCAACTTTTTTTCCGGAAGCTCATCTGGAAGGAACTCCGAGGTTAAGCGTGCTTGGCCCGGAGTAGTCCAAGGATGGGTGACCGACCGGGAACTTGTTCCCGGGTGCGCACGAGTGAGGACAAAGTGCGCAGAAAAGACTAGTGTTGATCTGTGGGGCCAGTCAAGAGATCCTAGCGAGCTGCCAGGGGTGACAGGCCCGGCCCGGGGGTGGCCGGGGTGTTACAATTTGGTATCAGAGCCGACCTTCGCGGCAACACGGGCGTGTGCGGGTCAGGGGCGCGGACATGTGGAGCATGTGCCGGCACTGGACGCACAGACGTGTACCAAGAGGGGAAGTTCCTGGACTGGGGGCTGACCGACGAGGGCATCGGTCTTCTAAGGGGGGAAGGATGTGAGATCCTGGCTCAGGGCTTAACAGGATTGATAGAATACTCATATCAATAAGTTGCAACTTCTTTTCCGGAAGCTCATCTGGAAGGAACTCCGAGGTTAAGCGTGCTTGGCCCGGAGTAGTCCAAGGATGGGTGACCGACCGGGAACTTGTTCCCGGGTGCGCACGAGTGAGGACAAAGTGCGCAGAAAAGACTAGTGTTGATCTGTGGGGCCAGTCAAGAGATCCTAGCGAGCTGCCAGGGGTGACAGGCCCGGCCCGGGGGTGGCCGGGGTGTTACACTAGTGCAACCCTGAGTGGTTCCGAATGAGTCACGGGACTAGATCTTCTTCCTGGAAGGTGCGACTTCGGATCCTACGAGCTTGATAGCGCCGTAGGTTTTATGGATAAACTGTTGATCTGGACGCTGCAAGATCCCTGGCTTCTTCTAAAGCATCAATGGAATTTTGTCGCACAATCTCATTGTTTGTTTCTACATACGCAGCGACTCGTGGCGACTCATGGATAATATCACTTGGCATGACAGTTTCAACTCCATAAACCATGAAGTATGGCGTTTATCTGGTTGATCTATTGGGAGTTGTTCGCAAACTCCAAAGTACAGCTGGTAACTCATCCACCCAACATCCTAGAGACTTGTCTATCTTTTTAATGAGCTCCTGCTTGATGCCACAAAGAATTTCTTGATTTTCACACTCAGCTTGTCCATTGGACTGTGGATGAGAAGCTGATGCCAAGTCGAGGCGTATGCCATTGTCGCCACAATAAATTGTTGTGGCTCCTTCAGACAAGTTGCTTCCATTATCAGTGATGATACTGTGTGGAAAATTGAAGCGATAGATGATCTTCTTCAAGAATTTGACGGTTGTCTCGGCTTCAAAGTCGCCGACTGGCTCGGCTTCTATCCACTTTGTAAACTTATCCACGGCTACTAAAAGGTGAGTCTTTCCATTTGATGATATCCTGAAGGGCCCAACCATATCGAGATCCCATACTGCAAACGTCCATGTGATATGAATAGTTCGTAAGGCTTGAGCCGGCATATGGCCATGTCTTGCGTACCTTTGGCAGTCGTTGCATACCCTGACAAGCTGTTCAGCATCTGCAAGAGCCGTTAACCAGAAGAAACCATGCCTAAAAGCTTTGGCGACTAATGATCTTGAAGAGGCATGGTGACCACAATCTTCTGCATGAATTTCATGGAGAATCTTCCGTCCTTCCTCTGGCGATACACATCTCCGGCAACGCTCCTCCTATAAATCTCACCGTTGATGATTGTGTATGCTTTGGACCGGCGCCCGATCTGTCGTGCTTCTACTTTTTCTTGTGGTAACACACCTCGAACAAGGTATGCCAAGTAAGGTGATGTCCACTCTAGTATCACATGTAAAGCCGCCACCAGCGCCGAGTGGACTTCACATTCGGCGAGGTCAATCTCTATAGAGAGCTTAACCGATGGATTGTATAACTCATCCAAGAAAACATTAGGTGGTACAGGCCGCCTGTTTGAGCCAATGCGAGATAATGCGTCTGCGTCCTCATTTTGTCTCCAGTCAATGTGATCTACTTGGAATCCTGTGAAGTGACCTCCAATATGGGTGACGACTCGTCTGTAAGCCACCATGTTTGCATCTTTGGAGTCCCAAGTTACAGATACTTGCTGAGCAACCAAATCTGAATCACCCAAACATCGGATGCGATTGAGATTCATTTCCTTAGCAATGCGAAGCCCATGGAGCAATGCCTCGTACTCAGTCACGTTGTTTGTGCAGGTGAAGTGTATTTGCAACACATAGCGGATCTTATCTCCCTTTGGGTACATCAGCATGACGCCAGCCCCGAGCCTTGTAGATGTTTGGAGCTGTCAAAGTGCATCATCTAATACTTTTTATCAGGTGTGGCTCATAGCTGATGTGATAAGGGCCCATCTCTATAGCCCATTTGGCAGTTCGCCCCATAGCATCTCTATTACGGATTATATGTGACAATGGTGATGCGCTTACTACTGTAATTGGGTGTTCTGGGAAGTAACGCTTGAGCTTGTTACTCGCCATAAATACTCCAAATACAAGCTTCTGCCACTGGGGATAACGCTGCTTCGAGGCCGTGAGCACTTCGCTGACGTAATAATCTGACCTCTGTACTGGATATTCTTTACCCTCTGGGAATAAAGCCTCTTTAGTTTCAGCAAACTATGTTTTCAGTCAGTTAACAATTATATTCCATTCTTATTATTACATAAGGGTTTATATCAGAGCTATAAGTTTTGGAAATGGCACATGCTCAACTATCTCAGGGCTCCTTTGATTCAAAAGATTTTTATTAGATTTGTGTAGGATTGAAATCCTATGAATTTTTTTATTTGGGAACCGTTTGATTCATACGATCATATCCCATAGGAATCTTGTAGTGTAAATCCCATAATAAAATAACATCCTCATGGAAAAAAACTCTTCACCACAATCAAAGGCAATTGCTTTTCTCATAGAATTCAATTGGTCACTAGTACAGAAAAGCTCATTGGCAACGTGCGGTTTAGGCCCATTGGCAACGTGTGGGAACACGTTGCCAGTGTCATGATGCTCTATTTTTACTGGCAACGTGTACTGGGCGAACGTTGCCAGAGGCCTCACCGTTGGCAACGTGTGTTCTGCGCAAGCGTTGCAAATTGCCTGCTTAGCGGCAACGTGTTCTTTGTGTACGCGTTGCTAAACTATATCAGGATATTAACACAAAAAGTGTACTGATAATTGCCCAGTACCAACAAAATAATCAGTATTAAGCAGTAAAACACAATTCCGACACAATAATCAACGAAATTAGATATATAGCACATAACTTATTCCAAGTCTCCAATTACATAAATAGCATATGAGACTCGATCTCGCTAATAGATTCAACATAACTTAGTAGTAGTATTCTAACTAACTAGCTAATCACTGAGTGTCTCGATCACATCAGGCTCAGGCATGAAGTCATTCTCATCTCTAGGGTCATGATCCTCAGACTCGGAACTGGAAGAGTCTTGGGGGACCCTATACATGAAGTAGATCTCGGCTTCACCATGGTCGAGAAAGAAGGTGCACCTCTCCGTAGGTTGCATGTTGTAGTTATTTACAAGTTGTGTCCAATGGGCGCCATGGAAATATGTCTTCCCTGGCTCGTTGGTGCACAAAACTCTGAAGCTTCGAGTGGGCACCGTCATCTGGACCAGGTTGACCTGAAATGTCCTATGGTCACTAATGGGAATGCCAACATGCTCCAGGAAGTCACGTCTAGCCCTACACGGGATGATCTGAGAAAAAGAACAATTGAAATTAGTGTTATTATAAGGATAGTATAATGCAAATGAACTACAAACCTAGCTACGAAGAGTGCACACCTAGACTCATTTATCATTGTCAAAACAAAGAAAAAAAGAGTTCCCACAAGTCATCGGTGTAATACATCTACAAGAACATGGGTAAAAGGATGGATAAACAGACGAATAAAAAGATGCCTCATATGAAGAGTGCACACCATGAACTTCCAAGTGTCGGAACTAAAGGACCAAGAGAAATATATAACAAATGTTGTTATACATGTCAGTAGGTCATTTAGACCAACACTCGAAATGATAATGCACATGAGTCTAATCATTGGCACAATCAATGGAACAAGCACACACGATGAAAGGAAATTAACAAAATTGTCAGGATATAGTGCATAAAAAGGTGCCTCATACATATCATTGCCAAACCAAGAAAAAAAGAGTTCCCACAAGACCACGTACTAATACAAATACTCAAATTGTATATAGTACAAGGTATTGTAGATACTCTCCTTTCCTTTAACATGACATCGTTTAAATCATCGGCACATGGAACAAGATAATAGACCATTTAGCAAAGATCATACATAAAAAGGTGCCTCATATGAAGAGTGCACATCAAAAACTTCCAAGTGTCGGAACTAAAGGACCAAGAGAAATGTATAACCAATGTTGTTATACATGTCAGTAGGTCATTTAGACCAACACTCGAAATGATAATGCACATGAGTCTAATCAGTGGCACAATCAATGGAACAAGCACACACGATGTAAGAGTCAACCTAGCTATCCTATGAAATGATGTTTCACAGCGATGACTCTGATTCAGAGAACAGTAGCGTGGCCCTGAGCCTGAGCTTGACAGAAACTACAGACCGACGGTGCGACGCCGTCGATCTTTGGCCCATTTTTTACATTCGTTCTACAGGTTCGGTCATGCTCAGGCTCAGAGTCAACCTAGCTATACTGTGAATCAGAGTCATCAATGTAATACAATACAAGCCTCATATATCATTGCCAAAACAAGACAAAAAGAGTACCTACAAGTCCATGTACTAATACAAGCACTCAAATTTTATATAGTACTAGGTATTGTAGATACTCTTTTCCCTTTAACATGACATGGTTTAAATCATCGGCCTATAGCACATATACAAGAACATGGGTAAAAGGATAAAAAGAAGATGTACAACAATATGGATAAAAAGACGAATAAAAAGATGCCTCATATGAAGAGTGCACACCATTAACTTGTCTGATTCTTGTCTTACTGACTGACACTAGGAATTCAAGATTTGAGTCTAATCATTGGCACATTCTACACAAATTCTAAACATCGAAGAAAGAGACGACACAAACAATACATGTTTCACAGCGTTGACTTTGATTCAGAGGACAGTAGCGTGACTAAGTGTCAAGACGACAGAACCTTCGGAAGGAATGCAAGAACTTGGCGCCTTTTAGCATTCCTTCTAGAGGTTATGTCCTCCTGACACTTAGAGACATCCTTACTATCATGTGAATCAAATTCATCGGTGTAACAACATGGATAAAAAGAAGAATAAAAAGATGCCTCAAATAAATACTGTGAAGAAATTACGATAGAATAAATGTGTTGGATAAAAACATACCATCATGTTGTGAACCTCTTGTGGGAGAACTACGCCAAACTTCTTGCTCATACAGTCGGGGTAGCCACAACTCTCACACATGTGGTTAATTATTTGCTACAACATAGATTACAATTAGTCCAAATACAACATATAGGAACCTCTAACATCTACCTTAACTCCAATCTAACTAAATCATCTAGTGCATCTAAATAAAATAACAACTGCGATAAAAATCGCAACTAAGGTAACAACGGATCCAAGTGCATAATGAAACCAAGTCTCCTTATGGATGGCATATCTTCTAATCTTTCTAATCTTCAATCGGTTTGCGTCCATCTTCTTTTTGTGATCGTAGACGACATTGGCAACATACAAGTTCAATATCATTTTGTCTTCTTCAACTTTCTACAATTTTTGTTTCAATTCATGATTTTCCTTTTCAACAACATTTAGCCTCTCAACAACAATTTGCAAATTGGTCGGCACATCCGGTTCACATATGGAACCCTAAATAAAAAAATCTATGTCGGTTTTAATCAGTATATTAATTACACGAAATGAAATTACTAGCTAGTTTTCCAAAATAATATACCACGTCGGAAAACTCCATATCATGCCAGCCGACGGAATTCAAAACCATCTTCAAGGGACACTATATATCAAACAATGCAAACTAAATTAATTGCATAGTAAACAAACAACACATTGCAAACTAAATACACATTGCAAACTAAACAAACAACACATTTATCAAACAATACCGGCCGGCCTCGGCACCTTCGTGGCCGAGCCAGAGATAGCTGTGCGAACCTTTGAGCGCGTGGCCTCCGGCAGCGGGACGGGAGAGGGAGGCGGCGGCGCGGATCCGGCGACGAGTCCCGCGGCAGACGCCCGGCGAGGCGGCGGCGCCAGAGGGTTAGGGCTGGGGCAGTGCACTGCGGAGGTGCGGCTGCAGCGCGCGGCGGAGGTGCGGCGGCAGCGCGCGGCGGAGTACAGGCGCCGGAACCCTAACTGTGTCGCGAGAGAGATCAGAGAGAGTGTGTGTGGCCGGCCCGATGCGGTCGGTCGATCGATCTGGGATATATATCCCCATTGTAGTGGCAACGCGTGCAATAAGCGCACGTTGCTATTTAGCAACGTGTATCCGGCCCACACGTTGCCACTATCACCAAACTGGCAACGTGTTCAATTCGAAACCGTTGCCACTAGCTTTACCGAGGCCCGGTGGGCTCGCAAAATTTACTGGCAACGGTTGTCCGAAAATACATGTTGCCAGTATGGAGATAGTAGCAACGCGTTATATAAATACGCGTTGCCAATGCATACTAGCAACGTGCCTTATCCGGTACACGTCGCAAACACGATGTTGCCACTAGCCTATTTCCTACTAGTGGGACATGACATATCAATTATATGGATTTCCTATTCCTATACTTTTCCTATCATATGAATCAAATGAGCCCTCATACTTTTCGATTGATCAATTTGCTCTCAAATGTATATTTTTAGAAGAAAAAAATGTTGAGCCGGACACAAAAAGGAAGATGGAGTTTTAGCAATGCTCATCTTTCCAACTTAGATACCTCATGGGTAATGTCAACGGTAATGTAAACACTCAAGAGTCTCCCCAATCTCTTTTGTTCTATATGCCGAAAAAGGAATTTCGCATAATCCTCCCCTTTCCGTTTCTGGTCGATGGTCGGAAATCAACCGTGCCATTCCTATCGCTTGATCGGCGGAAAGATAGCTCCGTGCGCTCGGACGTGGGGTACGTGACCTACCATTGATGGATTGCAAACACAGACGGCTTCCGATTTCCCGACTCCGATCACAACTAGGCAAACAAGCAGGCTCTACAAATACATCCTCCAGTCGCTGCATTGTACATTAATTGAGATAGATTGCAAAATACCCAAAGGCCGATTTCAGATCTATGGTATTGTTTGTTTGAATTGGTAGGCGTCTCAAAATCGGATCTTTGCTCAACATGAACTCGGGCGAGGTGATCCTTGGATGTAAGCGGCGGCGGCAGGTGCAGGCGCAAGGGCAGCCAAGCCTCAAGCTGCAGAAGCACACGCAGAAGCACCTGTATCTGGTGTTGGATGACTGGGACAAGGGTGTCACCATCCGCAAGATTGACGCCGACGACCCTGACCTCAGCGAACCCCCCGTCGTTCGTCTAGCCTCACCCGCACCTCGTTTCCGCATGCTCTTCACCTCCCTCGGCAGCCACATCCTGGCGGCTAGCAACCAGCACCCTCTGACCCTCGTCTACGACACGGACACGGCAGCGCTGGCACCGGGGCCTTCCCTGCCAGACGCGCTGCTCAACGCCCACGACATCTTCGTGCCTGCCGCCGACAAGCTGTATGCGTTTGGGTTCTACAGGAGGGAACGACCTCAGTCCGTCGAGGTGATGTCCCCCTCCTCCTCCACCGAGGACGAAAGGATCCCGTGCAATGACTGGTCCTGGAGATGCGTCGTGCCTTCGCCCTTCACCGAGGACGAAATGATATGCTCATATGCTGTGCACCCGGACGGATGCACGGTCTTCGTGTCCTCTCAATTCTGTGGCACCGGCCGTGATGATCGCAGCCGCACCTTCTCCTTCAACACCAGGTACTGTGATGAATGGCGGTGCCATGGGGACTGGGAGCTGCCGTTCGAGGGCCATGGCTACTTCGACAGTGACCTGGACGCATGGGTTGGGCTTCACCCGGACGGCTACATTGGCACCTGCCAAGTCGCCTCCCGTACCAGCAGCACCGCCACAGCTGAGCAGCTAGACTGGAAGATGGCCAAGGACAAACTGTGGAGTAAGGAGCAGCAGACGGCTGATGTGCCTACTCTCACTTATATGGGCAATGCCAGGTTTTGCCTTGTGGATTCTGTCGAGGGAAAAAGTGTGATGGATGCATGCTCCAAATCACCACATTTCGCCTCAGGTACAGTTGTAAGGGAGAGCTGCAAATCATCGACCGCAACACTAGCTCATCTCCACTGTCTAAGCATCACAGCAACTTTTCGCCCGTAGCGTTCTGGATGTAGTTGTTTCCTGTGTAGTGTGCTCTGGATGTAAATTGTGATTTGTGGCAACAAAAAAGCGAGCTGCTAATTTTGTAGAGCTCGTGGCAATTCTGAAAAACGCAGCGAGATCGCTACGTATAACTACGAGTTTCAGCAACCATGTTTCCTTTTGCTCCTTGCAACATATAATTATATCATGATAAGTATAGGTCACTGACTCTAAGGGCATCTCCAGCCGTCTCCCCAGCGCCCCCCCCCCCCCCCCCCCCCCCAGGGCTGATTTTAGCGCCGTTTTGGCCTGGGAGCGCCGTTTTTCGCCCAGTCGGCCTCCCAGGAGTCCAAATAGCGCCGGATCGGCGGAAATTAGCGCCGGCGCTCCCAGGCCAAACCCAACTCACCGGGTTCGGCCTGGGGGGGTAAAAGCGCGCGTGGGCCAGCGCTGTCGGCGTGATAGCACATATCCCACCCCCGCGCCGCGTTCTTTTCCCCATCCCTCGCGTCGCCGCGATGTCGCCGCCGGCACCACCCCTCCCACCTCCGCCAGCTAGGAAGCCGCCTTCTCGCCCAATCCTCCGCCGCCGGCCGCCCCTCCTCCCTCCGACGTCATCTCGCCGCAAAGAAGACTCTCGGGAAGGCTCGCCCCCACCTTGCCTACTAGGTGTTCGGCGATTTGTCCGCCCAGCCATGGACTCCGACGACGAGGATCTGCTCGCCGAACTGCTCGACGAGGAAGCCCAGGCCGACATCGACGACGAAGAGCACCTGCTCGTCCTCGCCTGCCTTGTCGGCCTAGTTTGTTCTATTTGCTTGCATTGTTGAACTATTTGTCTATGGATTTGTATGTTGAACTATTTGTGTGTGAATTTGTATGTTGAACTATTTGTGTGTTGATTTGTATGCCGAAAGTTTGGCCGAAACTTGGCCGAAAGTTGATGTGTGTGTTGACTTGTATGTTGAAAATTTGGCCGAAAATTGGCCGGCTGGGGCGGCCTGGGTTCGGTCGCCGAACCTAGGACATCAAATTGCGCCGGCGTTCCCCATGCCGTCCAAAAAGGCGCCGTTTTTCGGCCTGGGGGGCGAACGGTTGGAGATGCCCTAATCTATTCTCTTCTTGATCGATACAGATGGCAGTTTCTAATCATTCATTGTCACTGCTCAAAACAAATAATATCTCTGCATGCTCTACTTGATCTTGGAACTGCCTTCAAGTATAGAAAAAGAAAGCGCATAATTTCCCAGGACATAGTTGATTAACTTAACTTTGTAATGGACTGGGCAATTAAGTATTTCCAGGGGCACAAGATCAGGAAGCAACTCTTGCTAGTTGCAACAGTTTTTGGTGAAACAGTTTAGCCTCCGACTGAAGGACCAAATTATGGGGTTCAGGCATTCACCTGAAATAGTTTCATTGCTAAAATATCCAGAGAATGGTATGTGGAGTCAAGACTAAACCAGTGCTCATAACACTAACAGTATTATCTTCTTTTTAGTGTCCAAATCGCCATACATTGTAATTTTTAAATGTACTTAATACATTCTAATTGAAAAAGAAACATAATGTTTCCACACTTGATGCAAATCGTAATCACCATGCATTGTAATTTTGTTGTTAGACATCATACGTACATTGTAATTGGAGAACAAACATAATTATTCCACACTTTGTGCCGACACAGTAACTAGACCAGCAGCAATCTGCGATCCCGTAGGGATCAAGCAGGGAACATCTCAACTTCAACAAGAAGGGTATAGCGCTGCCAACGGCCTGAGGCTTCAAACCAAGACACACGTACAGATGAATACAACACGTTCAGAGTTAGAAAGGTCAATCCTTCACTCCAAAAAATCAGTTCAAAGTCATCTAGTACAAGTCATCACTGTCTTCAAATAGTTCTACTAGCAATCCATAGAATTACTGAACCTGTAACAATCCTTGACTACATATGTCATCACCAGCTCACCACACTTGAAAGTCCAAATCCGCAAGTCAACAGTTACATGACAACACGGCGCCCAAACACTGAAGAAATACAGAGAGGTGGCAGGCAGCACAGAGCTACCTCTGGCTAGATATGCTGAAGGAGGTGACCTTCATGGGCGTCGCGACGACCAGCGGCGCCTCCGGGCAGTCGCTCGTGTCGTACTTCTCGTGCATGAAGCGGCTGGCCACAATGGACTCGTCCTTGGGGATCACCTTGTAGCAATAGCAGCTTTTGAGGCCCTCCTGGTTCTGGTAGCACTCATGATGGCTATTCTTCACCTGAAGGAAGTTCCAGACCACGCTGTATTTCCCCACAGTAGTGACGAGATGCCTCTCTTGCTTCCCGTTCTCCGTGACCTGCGTGATTACTAGATGAGCGCTGGATACTTGATAGTGAACAAACACTCATTGTTCAGTGTGGCAACAAATTTTCTTAATACAAAAGACGAAAGTTTAGGCTACTGATAACTAGAAGAAAAGCTTTGTTGTCGTTCGATTTTAGTTCAACAATATAAGGTGATTCAAAGGAAGCAGATGCAACCATGATCTATCAAGGAAGGTAATCAAGTTCACTAATGAGTAATTACTAATAATTTCCAAAGCAGCTCAAACAAAGTATCATAAAACTGCAGAGGCAACCATGATCTATCAACGAAGGTAATCAAGTTCACTAAGAGTAATTACTAACACTTTCCAAGCAGCTCAACCATCATGCCCCAGGTTTACATAAACTACAAACACAAACCGTGTGTCATCCTCAAATATTGAAAACTAGACACTGTAGTTAACAGGAAGTATTAAGATATTAAATTAGAAAATAAAGGCAAAATGGTATTTGCAGTAGTTAGTTAGTTACACTATTCTGCTAGGTATGTAATCAAGGTTTGACAGTGAGGACAAATTTTATATTTCTACAAAAAGTCAAACCAGCTTTGTGGTCCTTAACCATGTGCTAGTGTCAACAATGGAGGTCTGATACAGCTCAAGAGCAAGGTAGCATATGTCTTGCCATGTAACTTAAAACAATATGGCAACATTAGCATATAAATGCCTTGCACAATATGAATCATAGTATATATGACCCAATAGTCAAAAGAAAGTAAACATAAAGGAAGAAATCCTAAATGTCGGGAGAAGCCACAATACAGAATCTAGAGATATGTGTGCCTAAAAATCTTTCTAACAAGTAGTATGCCTACAAGATGTGGGGGTATATCTCATAAGTTGGTAGTTACAAATACGCAAGCTACTAAAAAGTATCACTTCCAGTGATGTGGTTAGCCCCAACTTAAATGCAACATAACATTTATAGACTAGATCTATTCAAATATTATATAAGGAAACAGTAAGTAAATTTGAACAGGAATCCACAATAGAAGAAAAGTGTTAAAATGTCTGACCCATGAAAACCTGCCCTCACGGAACTTGCTGTTGGCCCCTGCAAGATGAGAGTGCAGTGGGCTGAGCTTGAGCAATCTTGGGGCAGCAATCCTGTTCCCCATCCTTCCACCAAACCCAGTCTTCTCAGTCCCATTCTTATCAATGAAAATGGTGCATATAAGAATGAGGTACGAATCAGTTGTCCCCAGTATCCACTTGCCATCGTAAGTCACATCCACATGAGTAATCGGTGAACCCAGCCCTGGAAAGGCAGTCTTCGCCATCCTCATAGAGCTCTTGGAGTACAAACGAATTTTCCCATCCAATGAGCCAACTACGATTGACCCATCACCAGTGGATGCAAAGCACTGGAAGTTTGTCCCCCTGGTGAACTGATGACCCTGGGTCCATTCCAATACAGGGGACTCCATCGAATTTGCCAAGTCCTGAACGATCCCATGGCGGTCCCTCATATCCCACCGGCACAATCTGTTGTCATCTAGTCCCAAGAAGGTGGACTCCGACGCGTCCATCTGTGCGCCCTTGCTATCGTTCGTGATATCCCTCATGTTGATGTCAGCTCCATCCTTCCCAAACTTCCATTGTGAGACCACCTTCCCCGTCTCAATGTCAAGCTGATGCACCCCCTTGGCGTGCGGCTTCCCATCAGTTGCTGGGCTCATCAAGAGCATGTTTGTCTCAGCACGCATCAGAAGTGCTTTCTTTGGTGTGGTGAAGTTTGTTCCCCCACCAGAGATCCTCACCGAGACACCCTTCCCGTGTATACCATGCTCGAAGTTCTTCACAACATGAATACCAGAATCTCCAACCAGGAAGCTGTTCTCAAGCGCACCCAACGCGAGGCTCTGTATGCCAGCACCACCCTCCTCCACGGGCTCCTCAAATTCCCTGAAATCCTCCATCAGAGGTCTCAACATCGGGCTCCGTGCAGGCATCGGGCTGCCCTTGGGGCCTGGCGAGAACGCATCAGTCGCGTCCTCCCATATGGACTCATCCCCGCACGCAGGGCGCGCCCACGCAGCGAAGTCCTTCCCGAAGACCTTGGCGCGGCCCTCCTCCGTGGCGGCGACGCCGTAGCTGTTCTCGAAGAGGCAGCTGTGGTACTTGGCGTTGAAATCCCCGTAGCCGTCGGGTGCAGGAACTTGAGCGCCCAGACGCCGTCGGCGACGAAGTCGACGCGCCGCTGCGCGGGGAAGGTCTTGAGCTGCAGCTCGGGGCCGACCTTGGCCCGGATCTTGGAGCCCACGACGAGGCACCACGGCCCGGTGGGCTCGTCGTCGTCGTCGTCGGGGTCGGAGGCGCGGTCGCCCGAGCGGACGAAAGACGCGGCGACGAGGCGGTCGGAGATTACCCAGCGCGCGGCGGGGGTGGAGCCGCCGATGTGGAGGTACAGCTTGACCGCGTTGAGGGCCGCGGCGGCGGCGCCGGGGTTGGGGGTGGGGCTAGGGTTCGGGGAGATGGGCTCGGAGTACTTGAGGTGGAGGTTGCGGAGGTGGCTGTCGATGGCGTCGACGGAGGCGGGGGTCGCCAGCCTAGCCCCCTTGGAGGCGGAGGCGGGGGGTGGGGTGGAGTAGTCCGAGGAGGCGCGGGAGGAGGTGTCGTCGTCGTCGGAGTCGGCGAATTCGAGGTCGTCCCGGCTGTGCGAGCCCCCCATGGCGGCGGCGGTTAGGGTTTCGGCGAGGGGGCGGGTGGAATGGGAGGGGAGCGTGGGCTAATTTGAAATTTGGGAGGAGGAGAGCGGAGCGGAGGAGGAGCGTGTGCGGTGATCTGGGGACAGACGAGACGAGGCAATAAACGTTGGGCTGGGGGAGAGGAGAGAAGTGAAGGAGAATAAACAGCACGCCCCGATTCAAATTTGCATTTCGATTTTCAAATTGGTCAGTACGGCACTACGTCAGATCCAGCTTTGTCCGAATTTTATAGTGAAAAAGCGACTCAACTGATTGTTCACTCCTTTTACTCAACTGAAATGCGCTAGTGGAGTATTTAGTAATCATCCGAGCATGAACAAATCCTTTTAAGTCGAGAAGGGTGGAACGTGGGATTTTCGACGCATTCGAGCTCCATCGTCATGTTCTACAACTCTACGGACAGAGCCACAGTCGACGCTGGAGCGACATAGAGGCAGATTATTTTGCTACTAGCAAAGTGCCCGTGCGTTGCAACGGGTCCGAATCCTAAAATTAGGAGTGACGTTTTATTTATCTGAAACACACAAACATTTGATACAACATAATCATTCACATAAATAAAATGATAAATGGTCAATAAACCATGCTGCTTCTATTGGCCTTGTTTAGGTTGAAAGCCTACAAATAATATCACAGGAAATGGTGATCCATGGAATATTGATTAGTGTGAGTTGCGACCAAAACGGCTACATGTTTGGTTCCGATCTATCTAAATGAGTTTTTGATTAGCAAGGCACATTCATTCTGCGTGAAGTGTTTGCAACAATGCAGTAGATCGCTGTCGCTGCCATGTAGCAAGTTCTCAGCTGCTACTGAAGCTGGATCCTTTACCTTTAAATCTCATCTGAATATGCATTCATTCAACTCAGAATTCAGCTCGCATCAACTAAGTACTAGATGGCTAGGAGGCACACACTCTTCAAAAGGTAACAAGACATAGATAGCACTTGGATCTTTAGATCTTGGAAAGTATCCAAAATGAATCACTCAGAGCACCAAATATCTCACACAAGGATTGAAGTGAAGTGTAAGAGACTACTAGTTGAATTTCAGCGCGGCGTCACGCCGCGCCCTTTGCAAAAAAAATTAGGCAGAGTGAAATAAAAAGGAGAAGCGCCCTTTGCGAGAATTTTAGGCAGAGTCATTCAAGGTTTTTAGATTGGGAAATCAATTAAATGTTGTAGATAAAAAAACTATATATACTCCCTCAATTGGTTAATTATCTAGTATACTTTTTAAAGCAGATGGATACAACATTGAAAATGGTCTTAAAGTCAGCACGTGAAATGAAAACTCAATACTATAAAAGTAGAATCTTTTTTTGACTGAAACTTAAAAAAATGAGATATTTGTGCGTAGCTAAAAGTGACACAACTAACTTACAAAGAAAGGCATCATTGCAGTGTAGCTATATAGAACTAAAATCGTTAGCGCAAATATCTGAACTCAGTTTACCTTAAAAACACAATCATGAGTGGAGAGACTTGCTGATATAGGTAAGGAAGAAACAATTAGTTATCTAGAATTGGAAAATGAACCATTATTCGAGGGAAGAGAAGAAAAGCAGCATCTTGCACTTTGAATGACATGAAATCTTCAGTTGACTCCTGCAGGCATATACAGAGCAATGATCTGAAAATATGTAGAAGAAAATTCATGTGCAATCAGTTTAGTAGAAGAGAAAATATATGATCTGAAGACATGGAATACAAATCAATGAAATGGTGTTAGCTTAGCTGCAGTTGAACAACGAAAGAGAGATCCTAAGGGTTTACCTCGATGCAAAGAGCATAAATCTTGTTGATGGCAAAACGATTTTTGGCACAGGAATGAAGAAATTGGGTATTCTATCATCTATCGACACAATTCTGGAGCGATTCGCCTATGGTAAGCTGACCAAGAAGCTGACATAGAAAAACAAACAGAACACTAATGAAATATGTAAAAAAAAATGTGCAGTGTAAAAGGCGACCAAATAATGCCTCAAATCAGCATAACAAAGTTTATTAGTATATGATTAATCTGTAGTGAACACAAATTACGAAACATGTGACTGTATAGCTGCATGGAATTTCTATTGAACAAAAATAAAGATCCCCAACTTGCACTACGGTGCAAGACATGAAGGCCCATCCTTTACATGCCAAAGAGCAAGATTTTGGCCCAATCTTCTACTCATGGTGCTAAACTGATTCAAATAGGGAGCTAAAAAATAAACCTCATCTAGTCTGACCTTTAATGATTCCTTTACATAAGAGATAGATGAGGTTTATTTCCAGAGCTGCGAGCAGATCCATCAGATACTATTCATGAACCTGCAAGAATCAAATACTTTAAGTAAATATTTTAACCAAATGAAGCAAATGTTTGACATCATACCTGATGTATTTAAGTGTCATACACCTATCAAAGCTAACTATACCATGAAGGAACATGAAAAGGGGCCAAATAAATTCTATTGCTCTCATATAGCAAAGATAACAAAGAACAAAATAGGGGAAATCATTTCAATCGGTCTTACTAATAGGTTGATTTGTTAAATAAATTTCTTGGATATGATGAAAAAATCATAGTGAGATACCACCATTTATTCTTTATTCTAACAGGGTAACAATATTTTCGTCACCACCCATTAAGTCTTCATGCATATCCTTAAAAATAAATAAGCTGTAGCTAGTTCCAGCAATAATATGCACATCGGATTGTTCCATTGATCAAATAACCGTAGTATCATATATCATTAAATGGTTCAAACCTTCCACAAGCTTGGGACGATCTAATGCAAGCAAGCATTGAACAACAGCATATACAACAGGAGTTATAGAAATTTTCATTACGCTGCTGCTGGGGAAAGAGACGAAGAGAGAGAGAGAGAAGAAACCTGTATGGTAGGTCGTTCGGCCGGAGACGAACTGGCTAGCAGCCTCGCCCGGTTCTGTCACTGCCAATGATCTCCAACCCCTCCGCACCATGCTACTATGTATACACTTTGAGATCGCATATGTAAACACCTATCAGAAATCGGAATGGAAAGGGATTAGAAGAAAGAACTGAAGCAAAAAGAAGCTCACCTGAGTCAAAATGCTCCATATTGTTGCGATGTATTACATGCTAACAAAATCTGCAAAGAGAAAGGCCGCTTGCACAGAAATTAGTAAAGTTATTTCAACAAATAACCTGCAATGTTATTCGGATGAACTGATTCTTGATTCCGCATGTAACCGAAGGAAAAAGACATGGGTTGTCTCCAGCAGTTTCTCCATTTGGTGCTCAGACATCCAGTGACAACCTGTACAGAGGAACCAAATAGGCACAAAATTACAGGTTGAAAAGCTGGCATTGCTATGAACGTGAAGAAAAGGACATTAAGGCAGAAAATCACCTAGCAACGTGTGTCCCTGCTCAGCTGCTGCTCCTCTACCAAATGACAGGCGCGGATGGTACTCCTCTCCAGTATCCACCAAGAACACGCACACCTGCTGTCCATCGTCCCAAGCTATTGAAAATGGTTCAGAAGTGATTACACAGCTCATATGGATTTATAGATACTGAATGAATAACGTAGATATTAGGAAAATAAAACAGCAGCAGGGATCTACCAACAGCAGTAAACAGCAGAAGCGTTAACACACACAAACAGCACGCAGGACACAAGCAGCAGGAATTCGTCTCAGCACGCACTCGCTACCTCTCCGGCCGCCGCACTCTCCTCTGTCCCTCCCTTTCCCCTGCGCCACCCCAAGCTCCCTTGCCGGCCGCCGACCTCTCATCATCCCCTCCTCTTCCTAGCACCACCCCCAGCTCGCCGGTCGCTACGTAGGCGAGGGAGGAAGAGATCGAGCTGGCTCTTTCCCGCGTGCCCCTCGTCGCCGCCGCTCTTTTGCGGTACCGTGAGGCAGTGGAGAGAGGCTGAGAAGAGAGAGGGGCGGCCGAACGGGATGGAGCTCCAACTTCGGTCCGTCGCCTCCCCGCGTACTCCTCCGCCGCCAAGCCCCAAAGGGAAATCCGGCGACACGGAGCCGTCCTTGCGAGCTGGAGATCCGCCGGCGCAACAGCCGCCGACGCCGCGAGTGGGTGTATCCTCCCGGCACCGCCCTCCTGGCCGTGGCGGTCGTAGTCGAGGCCAGGGCAGAGCCCGCGGCTGGCGACCCTCGCGCCGTCGGCCGGCTCTCGCTCGTGGCCGCCCTGATTGCTCGCGGCCGGGGTGGAGACGGTCGTCCGTCGCGGCGCCGCCCTCGCGTCCGTGGCGGTCGTGGTCGCCGGCCGGCCCTCGCACGTCGCCTCCGCCTCGTGCCGTCGGCCGGCCCTCGCTCGTGGCCGCCCTGGTTGCTCGCGGCCGTGGTGGGTGGCCGCGGCGGTCCTGGTCGCCAGCCGGACCTCAACCGTCGCCTCCGCCGCGAGCAAAATCAGCGCGATGCGCTGCAGCTGGATCGAGTGGAGAGGCAAGCTCGATTCCCGCGCGCGTGCGGCCTCCCGGCAGCTTATTTCTGGCGAGGAAGGAGAGCCGACGGCGGCGGACCTAGCTGCGACCTTCGATCTGCGTGGGGAGGGCCGGAGCGGCGTGGCGACGCGTCGGCGGCGCCGGCGACTTCGCCGTCGCGCGCGGGAGAGAGAAGGGGAAGGCAGGGATCTGTGGTCGTTTTTCAATTAAGTCCGTCATGTTTTTGCAAATTGCAAGTTGGTTCATCGCTTCGTGGTTCAGTGGACCGCGGGCTCGATGTCTGTTTTTGGGAGGGTCGTTTTTTGTAAAACCGTCACGGACGCGTTGCGTGGAACGTCCGATCGCCGACGGACGACCGAGATCGTTTTACTGCAGAACACTGTAGCAGACTGTACAGTCACAGGGCATCCCACAAATCGCGATTTATTCCAACTTTTATATATAGTATTATTATATTATTATATATTTAGGAGGATTCAGTTAACACACCCACCATCATCAATTTACGAATCCAGCTATCTCTCTCTGTCTTTTCAGCTAATCCACGCACAAGCAGCCCAGAACCCCTTTCTCACACACACGCACGAGCAGCGGCGCAGCGCAGCCACCACAGCGACGGCCACCTCGGCACCTCCCTCTGCTTGAGCCCGCCTCGTTTGCCTGAACCACGACATAACTCCAGTCGCCGCCCCCTCTGCCCCACAGCACCACCAGGCGCCTCGTCCTTCCACGCTCGGCGCCGCCATCTCCCCTAAACATCAGCGCGGCGGCGCACCTACCCATCATCCCCGACGTCCTCAACCGCCCTGCCCTGCCCTCCCCCCTGCGTCCTCTTGCCCAGCCCTCTTTCTCACTTCTCCTCCCATGGCGTGACCGCGCTAGCTCGTCTACGGCCCCGCGCCGGAGATGCGGATCAGGGCGGCGACTGGAGTTTCTGGATTGGGACGGAGTTTGCCGCGGCCATGGACCCTTTTCCTCCGATTTCCCGGCCGCAGCCGAGACCTCCGAGAGACGGATCCGGCTGCTTCCACCGTACAGCTCACTCCGCCGCTGGGGACGCAGCTCTCGTCGCAGGAGAACCTCAACGGAGGAGGAGAAGGACGACAGGACGACGGAGGCATGGGGAGCGAGCTGTTTTGGATCGAGGCGTTGACTCGGGAACGACACAGCGTCGTTTCGCCTATGGAGTGCGGGTTGATTTGGGGATCCCGGATCTCGTGGAGGTCGCGGGCTATGGTGTCTGGAGCTCCATCGGCACTGGCCGATTGGGTTCTCAGATGGGCGATGGATGCATGGAGACGAAGACCCTACTTCCTCCTTATCGGTATGATGTGTTGCTGCTGCTGTTCTTCTCCTTCCTTTGCGCTGACGCTGGAGGGAGATCCTACTTTGCCCGGGCGAATGGCCCGGCCACGGTGCTAGACCGGTCGGTTGACTCGAGTTCTCTTCCTTCCGGAAGGGACACTTTTCGCGGTACTTAAAGCCAAAGATGGCGACGGCTGTTGCAGGAGGAAGCAGCGTGGCGGCAATTGTACTGTGGTCGAAGATGATGACCTGCTTGCGCCTGGTTGCAGATCTTTCTGCTGCAGGGGTCTTCTCTCAAGTTTCAGGGATGATGACGCAAGGCTCCGGAGATCTTCATGTGTTATGGTTTTCTTAGGGTACTCTAGATGTTCATGGTCCTTTGTGTTTGCGTTTCAGTGTGCTTGTAAGGGTCAATTACTGTACTGTTTCGTGATTTGAATGGAAAAACTCTCAAAAAAAAAGATCTGTTATTTTTGGATACTCCCGTAGGATTAGCTCAAATCTGGATCTCCTTCCTCTGGCAAACCGCACTTGAACTCCAGAATAGCAGTCCGCGAAAGAAACCTTATATGCTTGCTTCGGGGAGGCTTAGAAGCTGGGTTTACAACAGATTCCATGTATTAAACATCCTTGCCTTGCTTGAGAAGAAAATTGAATGCGGCATAACCAGATCCGCAATTATCCAAGTCATAAATCTGCTCAAAATACAAGCAACAAAGTGACAAACTAATCTTGCATGAAGTTTTGAATCTTTTGGTCTATCTATCAAAAGGTGCATCTGCCAGCTCGTGGCCTCGTGCTGCTCAGTCCTTCCAAGAAGAGCCAAGTGCACCTTTTTTATTTGTCTATGGAAATTCTTTTTGATGATTGTCTTCACAATCTTAACAAAAAAATAGTGATGCGAGTAAACTATTCTCGTCTTGAATTGGGAGAAGTGTCGCATTATGGTAAATAAAGGTATAGTCCTTGCACATAGAATTTTTGAAAGAGGTACTGAAATAGATATAGCTAAAGTGGAAGCTATTGATAAAATGCCATGTCTTATAGATATCAGAGGTATACATATTTTTGGTCATTCCGCTTTTTAGAGAAGGCTAAGGAATTTTCTCAAAATTTATGGACCATTTAATTACTATCTTTTGCTCACAGATTTCCTTTTTGTTTGTAACGATTATTTGATTGTAAGATAGTTTTTGAATTTCTCGATAAAGTTTTAACTTCTGCACATAAGATTTAACCACCTTAGTGGAATTTGCCTTTTAAAATTATGTATGAAACTAGTGATTATTCTGTATGGGTTGTTCTTGGTCAAATGCTAGTAAAAGTTTGGACAATGCCCAAATAAAGTATCCTCCTGCTGAAAAGGAATCCTTAGCTGTTAATTTTTATTGTGATAAGTTTAAACCATATATTATTGGCTGGCAATCTTCTTTCACCATACATCATTCATCTTGTTATATGGCAGATCGATAACTAGAATCCACATCAGCAGCCTATCGAACTCTGTAACAACATCAAATTTTGATACCATCAACGACGATCTCTCTCAAACCTGATCACCATTGTGTTCAGGATTCCAATTCAGCAATAAACATATTATTGTGTCCAATTCAGCAATTCTCCATCGAGAGCACAACGTCGTCACCTCTGAAGTCCCTTGCGCACCCTCAGGCTTGGTTTGCTACAGTGGCTAATTTTGAGGGGATTATTGAGTATAAACCGATCGCCCAGGCGGCCGGACGCGCATGCACTGGAGAAGACAGAGATTGCCACCGTTGCGGTAAATAAAGGTGTAGTCCTTCTCTATCCTCCTCCTCTAGTCCAGGTGCGGTGGAAGGAGCCATCGACCGCGTCTGGTACTCAGGTGCGAAAGCAGTGGACTCAGCGAGATGGGAAGGAGGCGTCGACGTCGTTGCTTCCGGCTCACGGTACGGCAGATGCACACCGCACACCGACCTGTCCGGAAACCATTTACAGTTTGTACGGCTCACCGGTTCTTGGTCGAGATGTGAAGCACGAGCCAATCGTGCGAGCCCCCGTCGCCCTCATTCACCTCGCGATCCACCCTTAATTACCGACATATTTTTGTCCCCAAAAGTCCAAGCAATCGCAATGTCACGCCGTACACTAATTAATTAAGGGGTGTACGTCCGAAACAGACATGAGCCATTAAACTAGAGGATCGGTGAGGATTAGATCGATCCCTGCTCTCGCCCAAGAGACGACTTCCATCCCGAAACCTTGATGCGTGCGTCGCACCGAATCCATATCATATGATATCGTATATAGTTGCACATAGTATAAACATACATCTTGGATTGGCCTGCAAACAAACCTCCCATGGAGCAAAGTCAAATCTTAGCAGAGTAAGCGCATCGCACAACCACAAGACGATCGAGAAATGGAGGAGGGGAGAAGCATCGCAAGGGACCACGGCCCACAGCACAAGATGGGCAGCGGAAGGGTCGCGGCCGTCGTCTCAGCCGGCGACGACGACGACATAGAGGCGGCGGCGACGGCCACCGGCGCTTCTTCTTCTGGGCAACGAGACGACGCGAACGGCGGCGTCCAGCAGGTAAATCTTTGTTCTCTCTCTCGCGTGTGATCCCCTCTCTGTTGGCTTCCCATTCTGCGTGCAGAAACAAGTATATGTAGGGTACTATATATCCAAGATAATTAGCTGTTCTAAGATTGGAGAGGAGCCATCGAGCGATTGGGCGAATAGTAAAGACCTTTTCCTGACTGTTGGAGCCGTGCTAATTAGTTATCAATTAGTTCTCTGATGGTTAAGTATGTTTGCTCAAATTAGTACACTTGCAAAGTTACAATAGTAACTTTTATTTTGCTGCATCAAGCGGCCAACCGAAGTCAGTAGTTCCATGATCAACGCACATTAGTACTGGTTAATTAAAATGAATTTGTTAGTTGCACACTGACACAAGTTGGTGATTGATTTTGGTAAAAACACGACTTGGTGACTGATGTGCACATGAGGTGGCAAGTTCATATACCAAGCGCTTTCCTCTTCTTCTTTTTTACTTCAATGGTATTGTGTGATTTTAAAGATCTAATATGGTTGTGCGTTTTTAATCCATCTGTTAGATATTTGTTTATGTGTGGAAGTTTCAACATGTCTATTTTTTTTTCTAGTTAACCCGTCATGCACTTCTTAGTATATAGTAATTGATTGATGTGATAGATTAAGAGAATGGCTTCTGTCGAGGAAATTAGGCAAGACCAGTTGTGTTAGCACTTACAAAAATTCATTATGTTTTTCGCTCATAGCATTATCTTTTGTGGAAACTCCAATTGTTTTATGTGGAAAAAAACCAGACGTCAGGGATGATGTGGTCAACTTCACTAAACTTGTACTTCTGAGCAGGGACCTACGTGGAAGAGGTTTCTAGCACACGTTGGACCAGGATTTCTCATCTCCATGGCTTACCTCGATCCAAGCAGCTGTAAGCCCAACCAGCCAGTCACCTTTCTCTCTCACTGGTTTCCTATGCCTTTTCTAATATATATATGTCAATTTATTTCTTAATCCAACGGTAAACAAAGGCTAAGCCTCTTGCTAAATGAAATGGCCCACAAAAGTCGATTCAATGTCACTAGAATTCAACAACTTTTGATCTAGAATACACTTTAGTGGGTGTCTTATCTCTACTATCTAAAAACTGCAGAGTTCCGTTTATTGTCAGAATTCATTTTCTCTACCTTCGTCCACCCTGTCACACGTTCCTTCTTCCACATTAATTTATTTTTTCCACCAACGATCAATCATCATCATAATTTATAGTATTACTTTTTTTCACACTACCAATTAATCACCATAATTAGTTTCTTTTTCAACCAACTTACCATATTGTATTCTTTTTTCACACTATCAATAAAAATCCATCCCAATGAAAACGTACGCCACATAGGCACGGCAGACAAATCAACAAAAGCGCGACGCGGAGGGGAGTTCATCCATATCAACACATGGACAATCATCTAATTATATGTTAAAGAAGAATGTTGCAAAGGAGTGGCGCTTTGGAGTTCAATCTCTAAGAGCTCGTTTTTGAATGTTCTAAATTGCATTTTGAAGATTCAAAAGATTCGAGAAAAAATCCTATATATAGATAATGATATGATTTACAAGTGTGCAATCCAAAATTTGTTGTATTTTAAATTAAATTTGACAAATGAGTGGATCTGGGTCGGCGAACAACACACATTTTTTCAAACTTAAAATTTTTCACATTTATCTTTTTGTGTAGATTAAACTAATTCGAATTTTGCATTGAGAATTTGCACACCGGTGGAGTTCAATATTATCTACACCCTAGATTTTTGTTTTGATTTTAAAAACTAGAAAATGGCGATTTTAAAATTATGAAAAAAGGGCTACATGTAGCTAGCCCGGGCCATTTGCACTTTCCGTTGCAGAGCAGCTCTAGCCATGAATAATATGACATAACCATAAAGAATATGAATTTTCCTTTTCTTTCTAGTCTTTGGTTTCATTTTCTCTTTTCTTTTTTGTGGAAGTACTAATTCTGACAGTTTAAACTTTGCCAAAAACAGTGCAGACTGATTTACAGGCTGGATACAGTCACAGATACGAGGTGTAAATCTTTTAAACATTCTTCTACAGTATCTTTGTTATTGTTTCACTTATCCGAATTCATCCATCATTCGAGAATAACTAAAATGTTCTCTTTGTCAGCTATTATGGGTTCTCTTCTTTGGATTCATCTTCGTGTTGATTATACAGTCGTTGGCAGTGAAGCTTGGTGTTGTTACAGGTGAGATTATCATCAGCATGCTCTTGACATTTCTTATGAAGCTTAACATATATGCCTAATGTACTTCAGGAAGGCACCTTGCAGAGCTCTGTATGGGTGAATACCCCAAGTATGTTAGATACGGTTTATGTTTTTTCGCTGAGCTAGGCGTGATTGCTGCAACTATACCAGGAGGTACTGAATCTTGTGTTGCTCGTTTTTGTTGGTTTGCACTTGTTTGAATGCTTGCTAATTGATATTTACATAGGAGTAGTTTACATTTTTAAGCTGTTACTTAGAAATGATATTCTCTCACTTGCAATTAACCTCCAAGGTATTCACGTGAGAGCCTGAGAGGAATAGGTAAATAGCGCAAGTATAATATTTCAACCACATTTGTAAAAAAATCTTACTGAGTAGAGTGCGTAGCAGAGCGACCGAGGTCTATGCACAGAGAAGTAGGTATCCTTTTGGAGTTGTGGTTTGCTTCTGTAGGTAGATAATTATTTTATCCCAACACCTAAAAGAAATGTACATGCTCGCCACGAAAGTTGTCCCGCAGAGTACTGGCACCGGGATGCACTGTTCATGCAAGGGGAGATGTGGTCGCTAGAGTTTCAGGAGTTTGTAACTTTTAAAGTATGTACAACACAAAACAATAATGGGTCTCGAAACATGTCTTCACGTTGGACCAACCGACGAGCGTAAAATGAAATATTTTCTTGTATTCTTTAGGGTCTAAGTGAGGTCCTTCCTACAATTAATACAAGGTTTACAATTTAAATATATTATTAACTAACAATGGTATTTATTATCTTTGCAGTTTTAGGGACGGCTTTAGCGTACAACCTTTTGCTTGACATTCCTTTTTGGGCCGGTATACTCATATGTGGAGCTACCGTCATCCTGCTTCTAGGATTACAGAGCTATGGGGTAAGACATTACATCCCTTTCACCGATAATTCAGAAACTTGCGACAAAAATGTAAACACGTTTGTATGTAATAATATCATAACAATCACAACACAGTTTTGTAAGCAACTTCTTTCATTTTTTTTACAATCTGTGTCTTGAAGCTGGTATTTTATATATCCGAACTAACGAATATATATTTACAAAAATACTATTTCCAAAACTAGTCAATTGAATGAAGACTAAGGCTAATGTTGCAAACAAGACAATTGCAAGAGACTTTTTTTTAATACTCCCTCCGTTCACTAATATAATGCACACTGGACCCATCATTTCAATTTTCTTGATTCAAATTTATCTAGACTTATTTTGTATATAGATTCACTCATATTAGTATGTATGTAGTCAAAATTAAAATGGGTCCAGTGTGCCTTATATTAGTGAACGGAGGAATGTATAACATTAATAAATTAGTTATATCATATATATATGTTAATAAATGTACTAATATGTAGTTTGTCTCTTATTTCTTAAGGTACGGAAAATGGAGTTCATGATTGTAGTTTTTATGCTCGTTATGGCCTCTTGTTTCTTTATAGACTTGAGCCAGGTCAATCCTCCAATGAACGAGTTGATTGAGGGGTTATTTGTCCCAAGACTTAAAAGCCGTTATGCTATCTCAGATGCAGTTGGCCTGATAAGCGCTCTTGTTGTGCCGTAAGTATGATACATATATTTTTGCCATGTTGGTCATAGCATTAACCTTGTGTTCTTATGAGAATATCAGTTTAAAACATGTCTAATATTCCACATAATTGTGTTTTGGTACTCATAAAATTCCATGTTTATGAATTGCATGCCATAAAGACATCAGGGATTCATGATAAACTAGTTGAATCATTTTAATCGTTAAAATTCAACACATTCACTATTCAGTCGTACCTCGAATTTCTTACTACACAAATATTGCTATCCATTGGTTGAACCTATTAACAAACTATCGTCTAAGGATTTTCAGCACACTTAAATAATCGAACCAAAAAGGACTATTCTACAAATGGAGTGTTATCACCCAGAAGCACATGGATCAACAATGTATTTGTTACTTATTTCAATTTATTGACATAATAGGCACAATCTGTTCCTACATTCTTCTTTGGTTATATCAAGAAACACACCATCATCACATGCAGCAGTTAAGGTAAACCTTTCGAACTACATTTGTGATAAACCATACAAAGTTGGCTAACATGGGTTGTACTTGTACTAATTCCTTAGTATGAGTTTGGGCAATAAAGTTACTGCAAAAAATAAAAAATAAACTATGCAATTCATGCTAATTTCAGTACTCACTAAAGCTGTCATACAATATTAATAATAAGGTTATATGTTTTTCAACTATTGTAGCTCTATATTATCCACATTATTTTGTTCTTATAGCCAAAATACATTATAATATAATTTCGCTATTTTTCAGGATGCATCTGTGTTCTTCTTGCTAGAGAATGCAATCGCCTTGTTTCTTGCGCTGCTCGTAAATATTGCCATTGTGTCACTCTCTGCAACTATATGTGTTGATAACCTTTCACTCGGTACCAACATATGTAGTAGTCTTACTTTGAAGTCAGCATACCTACTATTCAAGGTTAATACTCATGAGAACATAGTTATATCGCCTTATATTTTAGAAGAATAATGCAACATTTCTTGTAGTTAACAATATCCATAGTACATAATTGTTATGAATCTTCTCATCTATACCATTCCTTTCTTAAAAAGACAATACATACATGTTGATGAATTACTTAAAAACTAGAAAATTACACAAAACATATATATGAAAAATAGCTTACAGAGATAAATTGCCATTTTTGTTTGGCAGAATGTTTTAGGAAGGTCAAGATCTCTTGTGTACCAACACATGTAGTAGTCATACTTCGAAGTAAGCATACGTACTATTAAAGGTTAATACTCGCTGAAACATAGTTATATCGCCTTACATTTAATAATTATAATGCAAAATTTCTTGTAGTTATACCATATGCATAGTACATAATTCATATGAATCTTCCCATGCACACCTTTTCTTCCTTAAAAAAAATATACATGTTGATGTATTACTAAAAACATGACAACTTATATGGATCGTATATATAAAAAGGGAAAAATATACTTACAGAGATAATAAATTACCATTTTTGTTTGGCAGGATGTTTTAGGAAGGTCAAAATCAGTTGTGTATGGCTTCGCATTATTAGCTTCTGGACAGAGTTGCGCAGTTATTACCACATATGCTGGTCAACACATTTTGCGGGTAAAGTTTTAACAAAAGTCAAGGGCTTTCAAAGTTAATATGGACTAGTTTCCAGCTCATGCATCTGCACGGGCCTGGCTATTGTTTTGATATCCTTTGCAAATAATGTTAATGCAAAATATCTACCATGAATTGTGCAGGGATTCTCAGGGATGAGAAAGTGCATCATATATCTTGTTGCTCCCTGTATCACCATGGTGCCTACTTTAATAATTTGCAGCATCGGCGGTGCCTTACGACTTCATCAACTTATCAACATTGCTGCGGTGACTTATCTAGTTACTCATTGCAGAGTAAATGACCATACAACCTATGAAAATGTTTTATAATTTTTTCTCGTGTGTTGCAGATCATATTATGTTTTGTTCTGCCATTTGCTCTCGTTCCTCTGCTCAAATTCAGTAGTTGTTCCTCAATGGTAGGACTGTACAAGAACTCAACATCTGTAAGTTATACTTTGCTTACAATCAAATTTTCATGCGATGTTCTCTTACCAAGATAACTTGTGTAGTGTGGATACAACAAAACAATCCGATTAAGATCATTTATGTGAATCATGTTTGAAAAAACAAATGATGTTGTTAATGATAGGTGTGTTCATGTCATGCATGGTAGTAATATTTACATATACAAGATTAATTACATGCCCACTAGATTTGGTTGTGTTTTATTGATAATTAACCAAAATCGATGATGATATCCAGCTGATGCATGGTAAAATAAAATATCTTCTTAACATGGAATTCCAACAATAAAGAAAGTCTGCAAGCAATACTACCAAGTACCTTTTTATCAATAAAATGTAAAACTATTTCACAACATTCTTGTTAGAATTGTACTTGAGCACTATTTTGACTCATTTTTCCTCACAAGACTTAGCTGATCATCCATCACCAATCATCCCCTGAAACGAAAGGTGTAAAAAGGAGACAGTAGAGAGCCGTGTCAAGCGAGGAGGATTGGAGGTTTTGTCACCATTCGAATGTGGCATATGTGTCCGGATTTTTCTTTCTTTAAATTAGGTATATTCTGCTTGGTTCACCGGACCCGAAACCTACTAAGCACAACATAGCATTCTAACACAGTGTAAATTGGGACAACTTATACACGGTCTATATTTCGTGGATATAGGTATCCAATGCTTAAACCTTAACTCGATCCTAAGGTATAGATCCCACCACAAGTGTTATATAACAAATCAAAACACCTGCAATGCACGTAGCCGTTTCCCCTATGGTCGGCCTTAAGGTCCTTATTGCACGTAGCCGTTTCTTTAACACCAAGCAAGTTTGCATACGACCTGGGAATGACAGCACTTGTATGAATAAATAAACCTGATGATTAAGCATGCCCAATTAATTTTTTACTATGAAACTAAACATGTGTTACGACAAAACCTGAATTTGCATACAACTAGACAATTTTTGTTGGGGAGTAACATATATGCAGAAACAGGTTCAACCTGAACCTAGGAAAAGTATTGAGTGCAAACATCATATAGGTAGTATAAGTATTAGTTGATTTCAGCAAGTAGTATGTTCTCTCATCCCAAAAATACAGCAGCAACATTAACACAGAGACACCAATCATATAAAAAACCCTCAACTTGAGGGGAAAATCAGGGAGAAAAAGGCAAAACCATCCAAATATTTTTTCACTATTATCAAATGTGGGGTAGTATAACAAGTTCTTTTCTAGTGAGCACTAAAGACTCTCATACATCAACATATCACAAATTTTGTATGACAATAATAATGGGACAAAAGAATTAGGCATTGGAACAATCTTACAAAATATAGTGGAATCACAGGTTAAAGAAAACAATGTAGTGGATCTGAACTTCACAACCTCGTGAGGAACACATGGTGCTTGGTTTCAAACTCTTTAGTCACCTTCCTATTCTTCCCTCCTCTCTTGGTTTTCTTTCATTTTTCTCCAATGGAGGCTAAACCGCATGTCCATAGTCCAAAATGCCGCTCGGTCATAACCCCAAAGGTTTGTAGGCTCTTGCACCTGTTTAGCCTGGCTAAAAGACTTCATTGGTCATCTGCTCATAGCCCACATGAGAAGGATATCCCAACATTTTTTAACTCCTCCATGATACATAAATTGTTCGTTTGTTAGGCCTTTATCCTTAAGCACCGTGTTCTCATTTTTTTAATCTTTGTTTATTTTCTTCTACATAGTTCTTACATTGGTTTGCACCTTAACTCTGTAGATCACGCGAATCTCATGGATCCTTTCTATGGTGATCATCGGCATCAACACTTATTTCTTTTGTAATAGCTTCATCAGTTGGCTTGTATATTGTGACCTACCAAGGTTTGCTAATGCAATAATTAGCACCCTTGTCTTCCCATTCATGGCGGCCTATGTTGCTGCGGTCATCTACTTGGCTTGGAGAAAAGTTAGTATTAATGCCGCACACCCGTCCGGATCAGTTTCTTGTGAGATTGAAGTGGGAGAGGTGCGAATACAAGCCGATCGATAAGGATGAAGGTTTGGATCTGCATTGCTAGATTGAAATCCTGTTTCGGACACATCAACATTTTGGTTTCTTCAAAGAAGAAGCTGTTCTCGTGCAGTGGTTTCGATTACGTAGAGGCCCTTGTAACTCCTTGATCAACGAAACATCAAATAGCTAATGTACAGCATCAGTCAATGGAAGGTGTATATAGAGGAAAATCATTTACTGGTCTTTTAGTTAGTCAGTTATTTGTCATGTACGTTTGGTTCAACTAGGCCTAGTAGGAAAGGATTTCTTGTGATTGTGCCTGACCAGGGATGCTTTGTATTTAAATCTGCTATTCGTTTTGTACTCTCTTGAAATATTTGTAGTATGGCAAATGCTTTGCCTCCAGCCAGCAGTTAGGGCGAAGGTTGGGAATGGGATGGTCTCAAATACAGACCGTATCGAGCCCAGACCACACAAACATGTGTCTACCATCCAAACTAAAAGTTACTTGTTGGAACCTAAATCAAACCAGAAAATATGGATTTTACATCCAAACCAAACAAACTATTTCCTAATTATGGGTTGAGCTGAGAGATTCAAAATGAAGATAGCTAGTTCTCCAGGCTAACTATTAATTGACAAATGTCATATGTAACTGAAGCAAACTGAAGTCAGCCTGTGTTTTGAAAGTTACCTTTTTTTTAGGGAAAGGCCATCATGCTAGCTTTATTAAATTAAACCACAATTACATCATCCACAATCTTACTGATAAGCCACATAGGAGGTTCATCAGCATAAACTAGAGTACTCTTATTACAAAAACTATATTTAGCTAGTTCATGGGCAACTGAATTTGCAGAACGAAAACAATGATTAAACTTGACCTTCCCAAGTGAGAAATGACATCCGAGCATTCTGCAAAATTTGCTGCTGCAGCATCCCACCATTGTGTTTGTCCCGTACAGAAGTTGATGACTTCTTCTGAGTCTGATTCTGCCTCCACTTGTTGAAATCCATGCGAGTTTACCAGCACAAGTCCATCCCTCATGGCCATAGCTTCCAGTGTCACAGAACTTGAAGCATTAAGAACATAAATATATTGCGCTGCTAAGAAATTACCTCTAGAATCTCGAATGATGGCCGCTATAGACCCCTCTCCTACATCTTGTGAGAAGAGGCATCCACATTGACCTTTATAAAATTCGGTTCAGGTCTAGCCCATCTGTGCTCATTATCAATTTGTTTCTTTGCTGAAGCTCGCCTGAAGTTTCCAGCAATAGCAAGTACCGAGATTGACCATCTATGAGCAGGTGGAATAGGTTCATTATGAGTAAATTGCCTCCGAAGCCACCATATGTACCAGCAACCTATTACCAGTACCTCTTTTACTCCAACACTAGGCATTACCTCAAGAGGAGCATCAGGCATTACAAGTAGCGCTTCCAGGATTGCTGATCCAGCCCGATCCACATGCATCATTGATGATATAAGTTGCTCTAGCCTTAGCTGCCTCCACAGTTCATTTGCTGGGGCACACACGAATAACATGTGCCGGAGATCTTCCACTCCTTTTACCTACCGAGCTCACTAGACTAAATTTTTGTTGCTATGACCGGACAGCTGTCATAATTCATGTCCATCATAACAGTGCTCATGCTCACACTGATAGGATAATTTACATTGTGACGGAAATCAAGATATCACGCCAGCATCACATTGAGCGCCTTCGGCAGCCTCTTGTCGTGCGCCACTGACAGCGACATCTTCTGTTCCTAGCATCAAGACAAAGTTCCCAAATTTCAGTTTAATCTAACAAACAATGGATGCTTAAAGAGTCTCACTTTTATTCTAAGAAGTGAATGTATACTTAACCGAATGGCATGCAACAGTCTATTAGAACAGTAGGTCCATAAGCTCATCATAAATAATCCACCATGTATCATCACTGAAGAAGGATACATAGTGAAGATTCATGTGAAACTTTAAACCCACGGGAGGCAAGCAAGTAAAAATATTTCTACAAATTAATAAAAACAGGCACTGACTGTGCTGTGGCAAAGGAAACATTTCATTACCATGCATTTTAATCCGGTTAAACATTTTTTTCCAACAGACTACTCTGTTACACCACCAGATTTGAACATGTACATAAAGATACATGTTAAGCAACACAAATTTGGTACATACATAAAAAATTGTATTAAGTCATAGTATACTTTCATAATTTGGAATTTTGATAAGCCAATCCTTCCCACAAACTAAAGCTTCAAGCGATTTTGGTTTAGCGAGGTTCATGTCTCCTAGAATCCTGCCTCCGCAACTAAATGTTGATTCGGATGACACAGAGCTGACGGGTATTGCAAGAATATCGCAAGCCATGTTTGAGAGCACAGGGTACTTTTTGGCATTTGTTTTCCACCAAAGCAAAATATCAAAGTTTTCGTTGGAGCTGTTAGACTGTTCATCTAAATACATGTCCGCTTTGGTTGCATATAAGCTCTCCTCCTTGATTTGTACCGAGGAAACTCATCTTCGAGCTTGCTTTTACTAAGGACTAGTGAACCCTGAGAAAACCCAGCTTGGCGAGATATAGACGAGCTTATTTTTGCACATTCTTCATATTTCTCAAAGTGCATCTTCATCGTGTCCTTAATATATTAACATTTTTTCAATGTAATTCACATTGGCACAACTTCTCATAAAAGAAGTAGGGATAATCTAATTTCTTGGTTGGGTCATACTATGGCAATGACAATCGCATCATTCAGTTTAGCCTCTTTCCAATATTTGTCGCACTTTGTTCCCATTATATCGGCCAATATTTCCATAGTCAAATTGACCTTCCACTGAGGGTCTCGTATAGAATTGCGGATACATAAGATCACATTCAAGAAGTGATGTGATGTCGGTTTTCTATTTGCTGAGACTGCCTTTCTAGCTTCTTCAAAAGCTTTAAGAAATTTGTAAATTAATTTGCCATTTGTCCACTCTGTCTCAGTTGGTGGTGGTTCACATTTCCCAATAGCATAATTATTTACCACAACCTTATAATTCAGAGTTTCTGTGATCAACGGTAAGGAGAATTCCAACGAATTGGAATGTCTAGAAGTAGCCCGGATTTATCTGGAAGAACAAAATTGGTTGCAAGCGCATTAAGGCTGGTCACAGTGGGAGTAACTTAGGCAGTAACATTACACATTTCAAGACAAGTTTGCTTATGTGGCATGTAGTTAATGAGGAGAGAGGTGTTTGTGGTAACTTAGCTACTCCAATTACTGTAACATCACACTTATCAAGACAAAATGAGTCTATAGCTTAATAAATAAAGCTTTATATGACATCACACATATGTTACTCTCCACTGTGGAGTTAGTAACATAGGCTAGTAACATCAACATGTTACTGCTCTATGTTACTCCCCTGTGTGAGCAGCCTAAATAACTGCACATGTGTGCATGAATAATCAATGTGACTTAGAAGATCACTTATCTTCTCGCCTGAAGAATCAATGTAACTTGAAAGGTCATGTATCTTCTCTGTCGTCGCACGGGCATGTGTTGTTCCATCTTGAACCAAGAAGTTCAGAATCTAAGCACAAGTCTAATAGGACAGGGCGCCACCCAGAGTTCATTAGCTCCCCCCTCCAGCCAGGGCCTTGTGACGACAATAAAAAATGAACAAAAGGTGGACGTGGCGAATCCGCTTGAGGATGATCGGTAACCCGAGGTACATGATCAGGAAGTTGACTATCTTTCCACCAAAGTTAGAGAGGACCTCTCAAAGCAGCACCTAGAATTCAATATGACATGACATCTCAATCTGACTATTTTTTTTCTTTTTTCTTATGTTCATATTTTCTATTTTTTTCTATATATTTTTTTTGCGTTCAAAAAAGCCCTAAGCTATTGAAGTGCTCTTCGTGCATCCAAACTACCTGGAACGGATCGTTTTCTCAATTACGTGAACACAGTATGTTAAAAGAAAAATTCAGAGAACCTAAAGTTTATAATAGTAGTTGCCGGAAGTTTTATGTCTGTTGGCACCTCATGTCATGCCTCGCTGTTATAGGATTAGGATGTCACCATTATATCCCTGATTTGTTTTGTGGATTTGGACCTTTAAACACTCGTTATCGGCCCTCCAAAATTAAGGATACATTATTGTAGGATAAGCTGATAATGGCACTATCACTGAACAGGCACAGATAAGCTGATAACGTCAGTATCACTGAACATACACAGATCAGCTGATAGCGGCACTATCACTGAACAGACACAGCTAGACTGAGCACTGACGTAAATCATCCTTACAGTTCAGGTGGTCATCACTCATCACTGATAAGGGTTAGATTACTACTTGTGCCTGCAACAATACTTGTGCCTCATGGACAATTAACCAGGAGTCATTGGGTTCAGCCAGATCAGTAGATAAGAGAAATTACTCAGCAGGTACAGTATAGAAGTAGAGTTCATCATGAAAAGAAGCTGATAACTGATGATTAACTCATCAGGTAGAGAGAGTCACAATTGTTTTTCAGAAAAATAAACTCCCATATGGGATTGACCAATGCACAGTGGAATCACATGAATGGCTGCAAATAGAACAAGATGCTTAGATGAGTGTAAATGAAGCCCCATGTTTTTCAAGTTCCTCATATCTGCCTTTAAATAAAAAGCATTCAATTCATTGGCCCTAAAAACTATAGCAGTTACGACAAGTTCTTCTGTCGAGAATTCAGAAATAACGTTCATCACATTCAAGACATGATACCTGCTTTCAATGCACAAAGAAGTGAGTATGCTCCTCATTTGAGTATGGAACGACCAACATATAATTCACCTGACTTCAAAAGCTACACATTTATAGGCTAAATTCACGCCACGTTATCCCCGTAAGCAAAATCAACCACAAAACAGGTACCACTTGAGCACCTAGAACTAAAATGATAAGAAGAAACAGAACAACAAGGGCCTTGCAACAAATTGTTTTGATTAGGTTTGGAGTTAGTTAGTAACTCATATATCTTGAGTTCTATCGCATAATTCCCCACAGAAGCAACACATGGAAGCTCATTCCCCTCTTGGCAGTACATGCGAATTGTGCTGCATATGAGCATCGATGTGATTATTATTCATTTAACTATTACTCTCCATACTTCATTAGAATTCACAAGTGGCTGGCACCACGAGCAACATGGAATAATTAAAGACGTTGATATTGCAAATGTGTTTCTTTTCCATGCCTCTTTCTTTACAACAGCAGGACGATCCACACCAAGCCTACAGCTACGACTACGCAGCAAGAGGGGAAGGCACCACGAGCAACATGGATCAACTACACAATACTGGGAATAAATAACGAAGTTGACATTGCAAAGTTGCATCCAAGGAGAAACTTTCTTCTCCATGCCTCTGGCTTTACAACGAGTCAACAGCAGTAAAATCCACACAAAGCCTACAGCTAGGACTACACAGCAAGAGGGGAAGGCATTCCGTCGAACACCTGCAGGAAACCAAACCTTATTACAGCACTTGGATTGGATGCGGATCAGCAAAGGCAGCGTCCTGATGGGGTGATTCGCAGTCGGCTCCTGTCCCCGGGGCGTCCACCGTGGCGCGGCAGACGGGGCACGCGGGCGAGAGGAGGAGCCAGGGGTCGACGCAGGCGGCGTGGAACTTGTGGCCGCAGGGGGGCAGCGCGCGCCACCGCTCGCCGGCGGCGCGCGACGCCTCGAGGCAGACGGCGCAGGTCTCGCACGGGGAGGAGCCGGGGGACTCGAAGCAGGGGAGGCGGCTGATTTGTGCGGGCGCGAGGCCGGCGGGGCGAAGCGTCGGCAGCGGCGGCGACGGCTCGAGGTCGGGGAAGGCATAGTAGCGCCTGCTGTCCCGGCGGAGAAAGGCGCGCGCGGTGAAGACGAGCGCCATCATGAGGAGGCAGGCGGCGAAGGCGAAGAGGAGGAAGAGGGCGAGCGCGGCGGTCATCACGGCGCCCTGCACGCCCATCGAGAGCACGCGCGCCCAGGCGCCCGCGCCGCGCGCGGGGCGGCGCTTGGCGGCGGACTCGTCCCGGTGGGGAGGAGGCACCGGCGCGGCGGAGGCCGAGGGCCCAGCGGCGGCGGGCGGGGCCATTCGCGGCGGCGATTTCTGGCTTGGATTAGCTTAGCTCTCTGGACGATGGAGGAAAGTATCACGGGCCCCGTCGTTTTAGCACTTCCCAAACGGCAAAACTGGGCGAGGGGGGAAACGTGAACAACTGTAGAATACATCTCCCCTGATCTGATCATTTGACTTCCGCTCGAGAGTCATCTATCTTCCGCCTGAGCGCGAGCCGCCGCTAGGCCCCTCATAGACCTCTTTAGCCTTAATAACCGCAATCTGCTCTAAGCGCGGCCTCCGCTCACCGCGGAAGACAACGTCGCAGTTCCCCGCAACCTGGGCCAGGTGGTCTAGAGGAACCGTGTCGAGAACCGAGAAACGAGAACCTGAGGGGGGGGGGGGGGGGGGGGGTAGAGAGAGGGGGAGGGAGGGGAGGAGCAGGTTGTGACGTACCAATCCCAAGATCGCGCGCCTCACGCCGGCGCGTCGCAAGCGCCGTGACTGAGGGCTCCACCACCTCGCCCTCAGCCCTAGCTCGTGCCAAGCGGGCACTGTGCCTGGTGGGCTGGAGAGGCGAAGTCGGGCGGCGCTGCGGGCGCGCCCTGGTGCCAGCCACGGGAGTGTCGGGGAAGATCGTGACCGGCTCCAGGACCGGGGCAGCGGGAGTACCAGGGGAGCGGGTATACCAGACCGCCCCCGGGGAGCGCGGGGTGTCTGGCGCAGCGACCTCCAACCCGGCACTCGTCGAGTCCTCCTCTCCCTCCACCTCCTCCTGAGGTGGGGAGAGAAGACCCAAGGAGGCCGAGACAAGGCCAGAAAGGTCCAGCGAACCCGGGCCCTCACAGAGGTTGGAGCCGTACTGTGCGAGCGGAAGACCAAAGGACTACAGGGGGCAGGACGGGAGACGTGGAGACCGTCAACACACGCCAGCTTCGCCGGAGCACTCTCAACCAGAGTCCCTAGCGTGGCGGAGAGAAATCCAGGCGATGATGCCTGAACCTGGGACCCCGTAAGGGTCGAGGCCCACGCAGTAGGAGGCTGTGAGGGAGGGGGTGTGGCCCCCTCAGGGTGGGGTAGGGACTCCTCCCCGCCACCGTCGGTGCCGCCAGGCTGGTCGTCTTCCGAGTCGTCGTCGTCCTCCCTCCTGGACGTGCTGTGGCGTGGGGAGGGGGAGGGGGAGCGGCGCGACGGAGAGACAGGGGAGACCCTGTAGGGTCCACAACCGACTCAACCTCCACGCGAAGCGACCTGCTCGCCCCGTCGAAGTAGAACGGCGGAAGTAGGCCGGCCAGCTTGTCGGGGTCTGGGACCCTGACGCACAGGCGGACTGGACCATCTCCCGGGAGGGAGCCGCCATCCACCTCGTGGAGAACTCCCACTGTCCCGGCAACCAACTCAATGATGGGCCCTGTCTTCAACACACAAGGGATCCCATGGATCCGGATCCACACTGCGGCAAGCGTGGAAGTCACCTCGGGGTCAATGGCAGAAGGATTGATGATGACCCTGATGTTGTACACCGGAAGCGTGGTCGCGCCAAACCAGGAGACGGTCTTGAGGAGCTGCTCGGAGGGGAAAGCAACCGCAAACTCGGTAGGAGAGATCTCCCGCACCGCCCACGGCGCATCCCCGTCGAGCCGTCGGAGCTTGGTGCGGATGGTCTCCACTGAGATCACCACGGAGGGGTCAATGTCTTGCTCCGGGAGCACCGTAATTAGGGCCATGTGCTCCGGGACCGACAGCTTGATGCCCCCTGTGTCGATGTAGAAGAAGCCCACATCAATGCCTTGGCCAAGGAGCACCAAGGTGGGCTGCCTGGACTGCGCACCCGCCCCTGCAAGCTGACCCGAAGGCACGGGAGCCCCAGCATCCACAGCAGCCGCCGGCCCCTTCTTCTTTTTCTTCTTATTAGGTTTCTTCTTCTTCTGGTTCGCACCCACGGGAGCAGCAGCTTGGGTCGCATTGGCACCATGGCGAGGAGGGGAGCGTGGCTTGTCCGCCCTCCACGAGCCAGACGGGACTTGGGGCTGGCCAACCTCACGCAGGCCTTGCGACCCTTGTCGGCGCTGCACCAAGTCGTCCCGGAGGTGCTGCTCCTGCCGCAGCGCACCCGGCGAGGAGAGCGGGGGCGCTGGCCATGCACGCGGCCCAGGGAGCGACGGGGAGAGGGGCCCCTGCCATTCCTGCCCGAGGCCGGGCGACGGCGGTCCGGCGAACGCCGCAGCGGCGACCGGCGGGGCGGGGGCCGGTAAACCTCAACGCGGGTGGCGCGGGGCGGAGAGGAGGCTCGGGCAGCAGCACGGGGTGGGGACGAGGTGTGGGGGTGAGATGACCGGGCGACACGGCGCGCAGGGGAGCCGCTCCTGCTCCGGCGTCGTTTCATGGCGCCGGCGACGACAGCAGCGAAGGAGAGCGTCAAAGGCGGCGGCGGTGGGTGAACACGGACGCGTCTGGCAGAATTTTTGGATCGAGCGACCTGGCGAGCCGTCGCAGCGAAGCCTAGGGTTAGGTCCGTTTCGCCCCGACGGATCCATAACCAGGGCGAGGTGGGCTTGGCTGTTGGGCCGAAACCAGTCCGTGCGCAGACGCTGGCTCAGTTCCAGCCTGACAAGCCGAGCCCACCGTCGGCCCAAAGGCAGCCCGCACATCCTGGCTACGCCAGCCCAGGATGGGCCTCCGCTCCACGTCGCTCGCAGGCCGAGGCGACGGCCCACGGCCCAGCAAGGAAGGGAGCGTGGCGTTCCCGACAGCCAGCCGCCAGGATGGCCTCTTCTCCGTCCCAGGCGGCGGCGGCGCCGCCGCGACCACCACGTAGGCCACCGGGGCCAGCGCCAGCGAGATAGCTGCCGCGGAGCGAGGCTCCACAGCCTCCATACTCACCAGCACCGCCCCAGTAGGCCCGCCGGCAGCCTGCAGCCGAGGAGCAGAAGCACCGCGCCGAGCTGTCTGCGACGAGGAAACACCACCGGGGCTTCTACCTCCAACCGAAGCGCGGCGTCGCGCAGGGGACAGGCGGGCACACACCATGAAATCCGCCAAGGTCGGGAAGGCCGGTGGGGAGCACCGGAGCTCCGCCTCCAGCCGATCCGCCTCGGCCTCGTCCACCTCCTCCGCTATGTCCGCCCATCGCCGGCCACGAACCGAGTCCGGGTCCGCCGCCGCCGGCGCGGCAGCAGCAGACCCTTCTGCCGCGGCCAGCATGGGGACGGGGGGAGCAGCGAGCCTGAGCTCGGCCGTCAGGGCGCGGTCGCCATTCGCGTCGCCAACCTCAAACCTGCACCTTTTTTTTCGAATTCTGCCATGGCATGCTCATATGTTTTTTAATAACATAAACTTGTGGTAGGTCCTGACGACTATTCTTGATATTTTTTCAAACCATAGGCAAGAAACTATCTATTCTCGTTAACAAAGAAAAAGGAAATTGTCCAATTATTAGTGGAAACCGGGCGAAAATCGTCACAAACACTTTCGTCAACTGTAACATGACCGTCGCGATGGCACATCCAGCCAATCTGGCTACCAACACAAACCGCACACACACCACAGGAACAAGGGCTGTCGTCGAGGTTGACCACCGATGTCATCGCTATCAATCCTCCACGGGTTGGCGATTCCGACAATGAAGAACGGTCACCTAAAAAGTCTTCGCCACAACGGCCTCGTGAAGCCGCATTGTCATCTCAAACGTAGTCGAAGAATCAACACATTCTTATAAAGAATGAACAACTGATCACCACTTCGTTGATATGAGCATGTCTACAGCATTCATTTCTCATCAAGTCGCTGCAGAAGCAACTTTTCGTTTCTCACCAAGCCCCCACCCCTCTTGATGTAGTTCTTCAATCTAACGGCTAGGATCGCCGAGTCACTGAAATCTGACATGATCAATGAGGGAGGCTCTTCACAGAAAGAGAGGGCGGTCTACATGCATCTGCACATCTCTCTATGTGAATGATGCATCATTTTTGTTGCGCCTTTTACACTGGATATTAACAACTATTTTGGATGGTTTTCGGGAGATCACTAGCCGCATTACTAAGCCTCATTACTAACCGGAGTCCTGTTAACTGATAAGAAGTTCAGATATCAATCTAGGGAAGTTCTTCAAGGTTTCTCGGCGGATCACACTTTCCTCTTAGCTATTTGAGGTTACCTTTGTCGGTGCAGATACTAAGATGCATTGATGTTCAACCGCCCATGAAAAAATGGCTAGACATGTGGGGATGAGGAATCTTGACAAGCTGTCCAGGGGTAAACATATTCTAGGTGACAAGAATGTCATCTTTGACAAGGATCGCTTTTGTAGCATATGCCAAGCTATCAAGAAACTTAGAAGTCAACATATGGACTACCAAAAGATCACTCGAACTTCTTCACATGGATCTCTTGGGTCCTTATACAAAATCGAGTCTCGTTATATACTCATATCCTTGTTATTTTTGTTGGTTTCTCTCCGATCACTTGGGTATTCTATTTCTTAATGATAATGGATAAGGGCCAAGTGAAGAACATACTCACAAACTTTCCCAAGAGTGCTCCAGATGAGCATAAGTCAAGATAAAGAGGGTGAGAAGCGATAAAGAGGTTGAGTTCAAGAACGCATCTACTGGATATTTCCTTCATGAAAGGAATTGTCCATGATTTCTCCGCCACCTACACACCTCAACGGAACAGAGTTGTAGAGACAAAGAATTGGACCTTGACGGAGATAGTAATGACAATGCTCCATGAGTACAAGTCACTAGATTCTTATTAGGCGGAAGCCGTCAACACCACGTGTCACGCCATCAACCTCTTGTATCTCCACAAGATTTTCAACCGTGCGCCATATGAGCTTCTCGCGGGTAAAAAAACACAAGTTGGCTAGTTTCACATCTTTCTCCCACTCACCGCCAGCCACACGCGTGTTCGATCGTGTGGTCACGAGTAGCGTGTGCTCATGACGGCGAGATAACACATATGCACTATTACGTTTTTAAGTATTTTTAAATAAAAGGAGTAGGCGCTCCCGAGAGTACAAATGACACTCTCGGGGTGACTACTTGTTTCTCTTGTAGAAAAAATAAAGAAGGGGGTAGATAAGCGAAAATCCATTTTTAGTCATAGGAGCATATGCTCCCACTGTTCAGAATCGCCTTTCCAAATGTTCGAAGAATTAAAAAAAGTGGTAAACATCCTAACATTGTATGCTTAGACACAAAATTTCATGAAAAACGGTATTTTCATGTGGCATGTGTCAAAAAGACGAATAAATGTCTGGTGACAAGTCATTTGATACCACCAAAGTTTATCCTTTTCCACGAACGTTTGTATGTGAACATAAATGTCCAATGTAGGTCCAAAAAATTTCATCAGATTTTTTTTAACTCTTAAAATTCAATTTTCATAATGGAAGTATCTAGTCCCACAAGGCAAAACATCGCCTCCGTAGATAAAGACTAGCAACCTAGCTTGAAAGAGATATTATAGCAGGGTCTGGATTCAACATGTAAGCGAGGCACAATTACATTTTATATTAAGCTTCTACTGTCGCTCAGGAGTACATTTCGAAAGAACAAAAAAACTATCGCTCAGTAGCCGGCCGGTGCTGTGGATCTTGACAGGGCCATCAGGTGTTGAGGATCTTGGTAGCGAGGGGCAGCGGGCGATGTGCATCAGGGGAGTGTTTTTTTTTTCTGAGGTCGGTCAGGGGGGCATGTGCAGATGTGCTTCCTGTCCTTTCTCATGGTCGCTCACCATTCCCTTCCCCTTCCACTTTTCAGTGTTATAGAGCATCTCTAAGCGGGTTGCCAAATCTTTTTCAAACGTTCGGGCGGACAGTTCGGACAGTGACCGGACAGAAAATGAGGTAAAATTGTTATCCAACCAGTCCCCCATTTTGTCCCCATATGTCCGGGCTGTCCGGCTCTCTCCAAACTCAATCCATATGTAGGGTGGATTTGGGGGGCGCCCGGACATAATCGGACAGGCTGCCACATAGGACGCAGACCACATTGGACCACTTTATCTATTTTTTTCTCTTTCTTTTTCCTTTCTCTCTCCATCCCCACCAATCACATGCAATTGACCGGACAATTTAGAGTGATTTTGGGGTATATGGTTAGAGACGCGTATTTTTAGGGACGAAATTTGACCATCATGGTTGGAGATGCTCTTAGGCTTCTACCGTGATTCTTCTCGGCAATTCCACTCGTGGCTGGCTAGCTCCACCCCGCATGGCAATGCCCCTGAGTCTTGATTGAAACTCCTCCGTTTTTCTTCGTTGTACTGTTATCATTCCTAAGTGAAAAACACTAGAGTATGACGAGGCGGTGTCCATTTCAACCCGAACAGTTCCAAGAATATTGAAATCTTGACCGCGATAGCAAGCAGAAATTTCTTATATTGTTATTTACCTTTGGATGGAGTACACGGCTTGAGACATTTGACTAAGACAATTTTAGGGACAGATAGACATATCTAGATCTCAACATCAAGTGACCTCATACGAGGAATACGTCTATGAGAGAACACGTCCTCTTTCTACTCGCAATAACTTTGCACTAGCTAGCTTAGAAAACAAGACTTTCATTTTCAGGAGAGTTATATACACCCGCAGTGCCACCCATTTTGTTTAGTACTTTGACCAACTCTCGATTCAAGAGAGTGAATTGAACTTGGTCGACATGTGTAAAACAATACTCCCTCCGATCCGAAAAAAGATTCACAGCGCGTGTACATATGTAAATTTACCCAAAGGTCCCTCTAGTTTACAAATATCGCACCCCAACCCCACTGCATTCGTGACCATGTCGCCGCTGCGGCCGTCCCGGGAATCGCCGGCGTCCCTCGCCGCATCCCGCAAGCGGCGGCTTGAGGGATTCGGCGGTGAGCGGGCGGAGGTTCACCGGCGAGGATGGGGTAGGCGGCGTCGAGGGGATTTGGTGGGTGAATCTACTCCGGCGGCTTGAGCATGTGAATCTACTCCGGCGGCTTGAGGTGAGCAAGGGGGAGGGCAGCCACCAGATCCGGCGCGTCCGGCCGCGCAACCACCGGATCCATCCTCGCCGACGCCGGATCCGGCTATTCGTCGACGACGGCGACCAAGAAAACAGCAGCGACTGGCGGCGACCGAAGGTCAAATCTGCTGATCCCAGCTCCGGCGAGCGGCGGCGACCAAGGGAATGAGGAGGGGAGCGCGGCGAGCCGAGAGGTACGCGGCGAGGTGAGAGGTGCGCGGCGAGGAGAGGAGAAGCTCGGCGGCGGCGGAGCAGTGCGGGTGTGCGAGCGAGTCGCTGTGCGGTGCGGGTGAGCAGAGTGTGAAGCGCGTCAGGCTGGACCGCGGGTTGACGTACAAAAACTTGGAGGGTTGTTTTGCAAAACTTCATGTACGACCCTTTTTTCGGATCGGAGGGAGTACCATAACTCGCAGTGTAAACCCGTGGTACATAAACTTGTATTGAGATAGCAAATAGGTCCAAAATCATTCACGGAGGTGACATGTGGTGTAATAAATTTTGTGATTTCTTTTGCATGTGTGACCTTGTTGTGCATGCGGCCCCACATATCAGAGGTGGACGAAAGAATTTAAAATTAAAGAGCGGATGGTAGGGCCTAGAGCTTCAGCTCACGCGTGCATAGCTAACACAATACATGGAGACTTTTCAGGAATCACCGCATAGAGGCTATTTACTAGTCATGATGGTAGCTACACACCATGACATTATACGGTGACGTAAGTCGCATAAACCTGTTTTAGCTTGTTTTTCTTGTAGAGAACAGATTTTGGTGTACAAAGCTGGTTTCAGAATTTTGAAAAAAAAAATGTTTTTGTCTCTTTTTTAGGCTGACTTTTGAGTTGACTTTTAAAAATAATCATAACAGCTAGGATAAGACTTTATTTTTTAAAAATACTTTTGAATAATCCTGTCAACTTTAATGTTGACATCGCCTGACCCCTTGAGTATTCTCTTTTTTCCGTGACGTATACGGGTCGGTCAACTAAGGTGTAGCTACCACTATGACTAGCAGGTCTTTTCCGAAACACCGAAAAACGCCACATATATATGTACAAACTATGGCAAAAAATAGGGTAGAGTTATTGTGACGCCCCAAAATCGATACTATGCAGATTTCAGCGATCCCGCCAAAACCCGCATAATAACGATCTTAAGACGCCCACCAGACATAACGTGCACGCCGAAACATGCGCGTTATGTGGGTGGAATTGTGATAACATTACAACAGTTCACGAAAGATCATCCGCAACAACAACAGAAGGAGATATATATACAAGAACGACTCAAACGAGTCAGGATACAACTGATACATTACAAAGATCCAAATCACAACGGAAGCAAAATAGTGTCCAACTACAGACAAAATACAAATTGGACTAAGAGTTCCGAAGATAACCATGGCGTCCATATCCCTGCCCAGGCCGAGCCGGAGGGATACCCAAGCTAACGTCGTCAGACTTCAAACCTGTTGACTGCACATAGAAGTACAGCCTAAAGATGAGTCAGGCACAACCGCCTGGCAAGCAATGCTTACAAGATACCTACACAAAGGCTACCAAAATGAAGGGAACGTGGACTGAGGCGGCAGCAGCAGCACTAAACAACCTATAGAGACACTCTACAACTTCCGGCTAAAAGAGAGGGATAAGAGAGCGTGTCGGAACCAACTAACTTCTAACACCAAACATAACACTTCCCAGATTCACCCCCTCAACCAAGTATGAGGAAGCAATCGAGAGAAACTCACACAGTTGTCAGTTTTAGTTACATCTTATTGTGAAAGTAAGTCTAACTTACTAGTCAAGTTAATTATAATCATTAGGTGTAAGTTGTCTATGATCTTGTTAGCCAGCACCTTCACCAAGTCGTCCATAACCGCGGACACGGCTTTTCGAAAAGATTTATCCCTGCAGGGGGGCACTACTGTTAACCCATACACGTTCGATCAACCCAGTAAAAAGGTAGGGTCTCACAACACTATTCTTTCCTTCACCGCAACAAGTCCAAGGAGCCACGGGAGCTATGTTGGTCCCGGCCAGAAAGGTGAAAACCACACCCCTCCGCACCAATAGGCCGCGCCCTATATGCATGTAACAAGGCATACCGCCAAAGTAAAATACTACACTAGTATCAATGCATATGAGTCAAATGGAAAGCCCGAACTAGGTGTGGCCCCTGGACAAGCTGAAGTTCCGATCAAAGTTGAGGGGGGTTCCATAAGACCTCCCACGAGTGGGTAGTGCGCTTGTCTTGGATCCAGGGATCAGAACTGAGGTCCTAGTGCGACACTTAGCAGAACAAAACATCAACGAATTGGCCTCCTGCCGGGTGCCTTATCATTTAGTTCATAACCCACAAACATCATCATCATTTTAAAGTAAGGTGAGCCAACCTATCATACTAAGCATGTGAAGACCCAGAGAACCAGAATCGAGCACAACAAACCTAAGCATGCAACTACGACTCGCAAGGCCAACAGTAAACAAACAACAGGTGATAGGATGTGGGGTAAGGCTATATATGCCGGCAGGGTAAACATGTATAGGATCGAGACACAAGTATCGTAACATAAGGATAGCAATAGACCAACGGCAGGAATAGAAGACAATGTAATGGTAGCAAGTGAGCAAAGCTTGCCTGGAAACACGGTAGGGGAAGTAGGGCTTGTCGTTGCTCACATCATCTCAACGTCTTAACCGCGAAGAAGCAACAAACACTGGAAAGAACAGCGGATGCAACACTTACTACTACGGCAAAAGATCCAGCATGATCAGAAGATGATGCATGACATGGCAAGATGCAACTTAAGCCAATTAAGCGGAACCAGGATTCCGACAATTAATATTAAGATTCAAATTATTTATCTAACCATCAAGTTAAATGTTGATTAACAGGTTTAAGCAAGGCATGGGTGATCTACACAAAATTAAATGGAATAGGGCAATAATTAATTATTTACCCCAACACATTCCATATTTATTATTTAGGTGATAATGCAAAAGACTAAAAAGCAACAAACTATATGATGCAAACATGATCATGGATGACATTTATAAAATAGGTATATAGGTATACGGCTCGGGTTTGGTTCGCACGTCGGTCGAGGGACCTCCGTGGGTACGTTCTTGTCGGGTTCGGTCTTCGGCGGCGACGGGGTTCACGGACATGCACGAAGGCGGCCAACGCAAAGCGAACACAGACGAGACGGACACGAAGCGGAGTTCTTGTCGACGGACAGCCACACAGCGAGCACGGCAACCCGGACAATGGAAGGGTGTGCACGGCGCACACGATGCAGCACCTCGACGGGTGGACAACTCGAACGAAAAGGCGGCGCCAACTTCTTGCGGGCAAAATGACAAACACCTTGCGGGCGACCCCGGGAACGTAGCCGGGGCGGCGAACACGGCGAGACGGGAAGGGACCAAGAAGTGGCCATAGGAGGCGAGGTCAAAGATGGCGACGTGCCTCCGGAGCAGAGGAGGACGGCCATGGAAGGGTGTGCACGGCGCACACGATGCAGCACCTCGACGGATGGACAACTCGAACGAAAAGGCGGCGCCAACTTCTTGCGGGCAAAATGACAAACACCTTGCGGGCGACCCCGGGAACGTAGCCGGGGCGGCGAACACGGCGAGACGGGAAGGGACCAAGAAGTGGCCATAGGAGGCGAGGTCAAAGATGGCGACGTGCCTCCGGAGCAGAGGAGGACGGCCACGACGCGCTGGTTGAGGTGGGGCCAGGCCGGAGCAGGCCACGGCGTTACGGCGCTCGGGAGCAGCGAGGCGGACAGCAGGATGAGCAGGCCAGGCTGGGACGCAGCGCGTCCCGCGCGTGGGCCTGGCGCGGCTGCTGGCTAGCGATAGCGCACGAGCGGGAGGGCGCAGGGCCGAGCGAGCGAGAGGAGCAGGCTGCGTTGACCGGCTTGCGGCCTGGTGCGCGAGCGAATGAGAGGAGAGAGAGAGAGGGATCAAGCGACGCAAGGCCAGGAGAGAGAGAGAGCGATCGATCCAGGGAGGAGTGGAGCGAGCTGGCTGGGGATCGATTGGAGGAAGGGAAGGAGCAGGGAGCGGCTCGGGTGGAAGAAAAGAAAAGAAGAAAGAGAGAAGAGAAAGAAAAGAGAGAGGAAAGAAAAGAGAGGTGGAGGGATTAGTCCGCAAAAACGGAAAAGATGGGGAGGGTGGCCGCAAAAGTGCAGGGGAGAAAGAGGAAGTTTTTCGGGGAAAAACCCTAGGGTTTCAGCTTGGGTGGGCTTGCTGGGCCTTTTGGGCCTAGCTGGGCTGCTCTCTCTCACACACAAAACTTTTCTTTTATTATTTTCTTTTGCAAAACCGTTTGACAAATAAATTTTATAAAATAGAGGCGAACCGAGACGAAGAGAAAGTATTTGAAGGACAAAATAGAGTTTAGAAAAATAATTTTACTGACAAATTAGTGCAATGCTCATGATACGTGATGCCATGATGATGCAAAAAAAAAGAAAAACAAACAAACCTAATTGAGAAAAATGTCGGGGCGTTACCGTTATGACACCTCGATCATCTCTCCCTCTTTGTACTCGCCCTTAGAAGTTTGGAAACAGTAAGGTTGATCAAACGCGGTTCGAAAACGTAGTCCTTGCGGGCTGGACTCCCGATATTGTCTCGATGATGATCGTGTACCCTAATCTAGGTTGGCGTCTTCCTTTATATTAAGATCGAGACGACACCGCCGCCTGCACCAAATCGATCACATCCCAACAATCGACTCTCGGCGAGTTTGAGGCGTGGGAGATGATCCCGGCGACGGACATGCCCGTAGGTCCGAACAAGAAGCACCACCTTGTCTTGGATCTGCGTGGCGTCGAGCCAATCGAAGACATCGACATCGACCAGGTTGATCCGGCGGAGGTTCGGGCGAGAGCCAAGGCATCGTTGTTAGAGTTCCTGGAGGCCAAGGCGCTGACCCAGCCGGAGTTGGATGAGGCCATCGACAGGGTCATGGAGCAGTGCAGGCCCGGGAAAGCGACTCCGGCCGCCACGGGAATGAAACGGTTGACCGATAGCCAGATCAGGATCGCCTTCATCCTGCACAAGGAGGTGCCCAGCGTCGATCAGCTCCCCGGCGTCACCGCCGGCGGGGTGGTCCCACCGGGGTGGATCGAGGCCAGAAGTCGGTGTCAGGGTCCTCTCTGTTCTTCAGAAGATTCAGTTTCGGCGTGATGATCTTCAGGCCGCTCGACAGCAGCGAGCGGCCCAGATGGCAAGATACCGCTTCGGCCTTCATATCGGACGGCTCACGTGATCACTCTTTAGTTCCTTAACTGTGCTTCAATTTCCGTGTTAATCACGTTTATGTCTGTAATGCTACTTAAGCTAAACACTGCGTGGTCCTGCTCTTTCGATATAAAAGAGCAGGAGAGGAAGGATGGGTGGCACGCATAATACAAAATCCTAATTTTCCTTATCTGTTCTTTACCAATTCTGCACTTTACCAATTTCTAGTTGTAGTTCTGAGCATCGAGCTCCACTCCTTCATCCCCTTCCTTCGATCGGCACGTCGGCTTCCCTGAAGGTCTGACACGGTGGTATCAGAGCAGAACTCGATCTGCTTCCCTCCCTCCCAAGAAAGCAGCCGATATGTTTTCTTCTTCTTCTCCAAGATAGCCATCGCAAGGTTGCTGGTTCACCTCGATCCGGCGGTAAAATCCCTTCGCGACGCTCTCTCGTGTTCACCGGCATGACGACGACGACGACGCGCCGGCCCAGATCCACCTCGCGTGACCGCGTGGCTGCGGCGCAAAAAGGTGCAGAGGGTTCTACCGTTACCGACCCAAGCTTGCAGATCCCAGCCACATCGGAGGACGAAGAAGATGAACAAGAGGAGGAAAGGATCAGTGATCACCTTCCTCGCGAGTTCGTCCAGATGGGTCGCCGTCTTGATCGGCAACAGTCCTCCATCGACTCGATCCATGACGAGGTAGCTAAACTCTCCCAGCTCATGCAATCTATGGCTGCCAATTTCGCACCTGTAGGATCACAGCCGATGTCGGACTCATCAACCACCACCAAAGACACTCGCTTTATGACTCCACCACCCATCTCATCCCAAGGCATGTCTCCTATACCAGAGCAACCTACGCCTTCGTCAACATCCCAGCCGCCATCTCACCCTCCCTTCCCACCCAACTTGGGCAACCTCACACCAGAACAACTACCACTCCTACCTCACACGAGCTACCCACAAGGTGCTTGCTCAAATGCCTACCCGCAACCATCTTCGAACACCACATCCGACCAATTCTCACTTCCACCACCTATGAGCCAGCCACAAGGTGCTCATCCAAATGCCTACTAGCAACCAATTCTGACCACCACACCGCCTATCGTCACCACCACTCAATTCCCACCAACTCAACCTCATTACACTCAGCTCACAACGCCATCATCCCAACCAAAATATTACCAAACTTCTCAGCCTTTTCCCTACAATCCATACGCCTATCCGCCTCACACCTACTATCCACCACCACCATATGCACCTTACTACCCACCACCAACTCCACCACCACAACAGCCACAACAATACCCGCAACCTCTACACACTACAACACCCCCACAAGATCAGCACAGACAAAACCACACCTACCAGCAACAAGAGCCCCAACTTCGCACACCACATGTGGAGTTACCACTGTTTCATGGGGACAATCCTCGAGCTTGGATTCTCGAGTGCGAAGACATCTTCACGCTGGTATCAATTCCGACAGAACACAAAGTACGCTGGGGGCTAGCGCACATCAGGGGTCAAGCAAAGAACTGGATCAGCAGTGCTGGTGTGAACTTACACACAATCAGCTGGCACAACCTGTGCAAGATATTGATCGAGCGATTCCCTGACAACTCAATTGCAGACCCAATGGAGCAGCTGCAGCAGTTGCACCAAGTCACGACTATCAATGCATACATCGACCAGTATGAGCCTTGGATGACTCAAATGAAGCGTGACCGGCCTTATTTTCCTCAGGACTTCTTCATTGATAGGTTTATAAGTGGGTTGAAAGAGGGCATTCGTCCGACAGTGCGGTGTCAACAACCTACCACCCTATTGTCTGCTTACTATTATGCCAGGCAATATGAAAAGGCCTATCTTTCAGCAAACAGGAGGCCAGCAGCACCAATACCCGTACAGAGGAACTATCCTCAACAACAAGCAAGACCACCTCAAGCAAGAGAGGTCAGACCAAGGGTTCCGAATGAGCGTAACAGAGAACCCAAGCGCTGCTGGTACTGTCCAGAAAACTGGACTCTCAGCCATCGATGCCAACAAATGCAGAGGGCACTCAACAAAATAACAATGCAGCTCGACTCGGATGATGAGGAACAAGCAGAGGAACTGAACCAGCTCCAAGTAGCTCCTGCTGCTCAAGTACACCAAGAAGCTCCTGTTGCACAAGCACACCCAGAACCTCCTGCTGCACAACCACAACAACCTCCAGTTGTGGCACAACAGCAACCACAAGGACAAGCAAACAATGATATTGCAATGAAGATTTCTGATGCAGCTTATCGAGGGTGTCCAGCTGAATCAACTTTGTCATTGTTGCTGAATTTCCCTCGAGCCCAAGCTCTTGCTCTGGCCGACACTGGCAGCACTAATACATTTATGGATTATCAATTTGCCTTGCGAAACAAAATCCCAATGACACAGGCCACTCACAGAACAATGACAGTAGCTGGAGGAGGTACTCTGACATCCACCTCAGTCGCTTTAGCTTGCCCATTTTCCATTCAGGGACACAAATTCCAAGCAAATTTCAGGATATTGGAGTTACAAGGTTCAGAAGTCATCTTGGGTGTTAACTGGTTCAAACTGCACAACCCAGTAGCATTTGACTTCATCGAGAGGACAATCTCTCTGCCAATACAGGGATCCATCCACACATTTCAGGATCACCTCATACCTAAGCAGAAGTTCTTGATATCATCTGAAACCTGCAATAAGATGCTCTCTCAGGGTGCCACGGGCTATTATCTTCTAGCAGCTGCTGACCACTCGGAATCAGAGACTGATGATAAACAAGTACCATTGACTCAGGGAATTGAGAATCTCGTGCATCAATTTCAGGACATTTTTCAGGAACCGTCTGGACTTCCTCCACAAAGAGATTGTGATCACCACATTCCTCTCATCCCAGGTGCCAAACCACCAAATATTCGACCCTACAGGATGTCTAAAAGCCAAAAAGACTCGGTGGAATTACTGGTCAAAGAAATGCTGAAAAACTCTGAAATCCGACCAAGCCATAGTCCATACTCATCACCACTGCTTCTAGTCCACAAAAGGGACAAATCTTGGAGACTCTGTATTGATTTCAGAGCACTGAATGAGTTGACAGTGAAAAACAAATTTCCGATACCAGTTATCGAGGACCTGCTCGATGAATTGCATGGTGCTGTCATATTCTCAAAATTTGACTTACGTTCGGGATATCACCAAATCCGGATGAACGAAGCTGACATTCCCAAGACAACATTTTCCACTCACCTAGGGCACTATGAGTATACAGTCATGCCATTTGGGTTGTGCAACGCGCCAGCGACTTTTCAGGAACTAATGAACAAAGTGTTCTCTCCATATTTGAGGAAGTTTGTACTAGTATTTTTCGATGATATACTAGTCTACAGCAAGTCAGAGGCAGAATATGAAAAACACCTGAAGTTGGTCATGGAAGTGTTCCGAGCCAACCAACTCAGAGCAAAACTCTCCAAGTGTGCTTTTGGGAAACCACAGGTAGAGTACCTTGGGCACATTATCTCGGAGCCGGCGTGCAGACAGACCCAGCTAAAATCAGTGAAATTGTTAACTGGAAAGTACCTATGACAGTAACCCAGCTAAGAGCCTTCCTTGGACTTACTGGTTACTACAGACGGTTTATCATCCTTTATGCCCTGATTTGTCAGCCATTGTACGCTGCTCTCAAGAAGGATGCATTCCACTGGGGTCCGGAGCAACAGAAAGCTTTCGACAAGCTGAAAGAAATTATGACTAATCCTCCATTGCTGGCTCTGCCCAACTACACCTTGCCATTCACCCTCGAAACAGACGCCTGTGCTACTGGCCTGGGAGCAGTCTTGATGCAAGAGGGGAGACCCTTGGCTTACTTCAGCAGGTGCTTAGGCCCTCAGAATAGCACCAAATCCATTTATGAAAAAGAGGCCATGGCAATATTGGAAGCCCTAAAGAAATGGCGTCACTACTTCCTTGGCAACAAGTTGGTCATTAAAACAGACCAGAAAAGCCTTAAGTACATTGCCAGCCAAAGACTAGTGGAAGGAATACAGCACAAGCTGATGCTTAAGCTACTGGAATTCGGCTTTACAGTTGAATATAAGAAAGGTAGTGAAAATACCATAGCGGATGCCCTGTCCAGACAATATCAGAAACATGATGAAGATACTCATGACAACACTGCACCTGATTCTTGCTCAGCTACTTCCATGGCAATACCAGCTTGGACTCTGGACATCACTGCTTCTTACTCTCAAGATGATCATTGCAAGCGACTGTTACAAGAATTGGCTGTCTATGCAGAAGGAAACACTAAGTTCTCATTGCAATCCGGGGTACTGAGATATAAAGGCAGGATTTACATAGGTACCTCCTCTGACCTTCGCAACAAGATCTTCACTTCTTTCCATTCCTCAGTTTTTGGTGGACACTCAGGAGCGAGAGTGACATATCAGAGAATCAAGCAGGTCTTTTACTGGCCCAAACTGAAGCAGTACATAGCCCAACTTATTGTTGAATGTCCTGTCTGCCAAATATCAAAAACAGAGAAAGTGCCATATCCTGGACTCCTTGATCCATTACCCATTCCTAAAGCCAAGTGGTCAGAAATAAGTATGGACTTCATAGAGGGGCTCCCAAAATCAAAAGGAAAGGATGTCATCTTGGTCATTGTCGATAGACTCACTAAATACTCCCACTTCTTAGCACTGTCACACCCCTATACAGTTCAGAAGGTTGCCAGCCTAGTGATGGACAATGTCTTCAGGTTACATGGCCCGCCAACTGTCATCACAAGCGACAGAGATCGAGTTTTCACAAGTAAGCTCTGGCAGGAACTTTTCTCTGCTCTCCAAATTTCACTCCATTTCACCACTGCTTACCATCCAGAGAGTGATGGTCAAACTGAACGAGTAAATCAATGCCTTGAGCAATATTTGCGGTGCATGGCGTTTGCTGAACCAAAGAAATGGGTCGACTGGCTCCCTACTGCTGAGTGGTGGTATAACAGCAGTTACCACACTTCTATCAAGATGTCTCCCTTTGAAGCTCTGTATGAATACCCTCCACCAATGCTGATAGATTTATCTATCCCAGCCACCATTTCAACTGAAGCACAAGATACTCTTGACAGCAAATAGCAAATGGTGACAATTCTGCAACAAAACTTGGCAAAGGCCCAAGCCACTATGAAGAAACACGCAGATAAGAAGCGAACCGACAGATCATTTGTTGTGGGAGATATGGTTTACTTAAAGATGCAGCCTCACCGAGAACATGCTTTGGGACAAGGCAACCCATTGAAACTGGCATCTAAGTGGTATGGGCCCTTCAGGGTTACACAAACAGTGGGTAAACGAGCTTACAAACTCCAGCTGCCTCCTGGTACTCAAATCCATGACGTGTTCCATGTCAACCTGCTAAAGAAACACTTGGGTCCCTCGGCGGTGCCAAATGCAAACCTTCCACTGGTATCTCCAACTGGTAAACTCAAGATACTTCCTCTTGCCATTCTGCAACGCCGACAGGTTCAGAGGAATGCTGGAGCATACGACATAGCTGTTCCGCAATGGCTGATACATTGGGAAGGCATGACACTGGATGAAGCAACGTGGGAGGACGCCGACTTCATGTGCTCCACGTTTCCTGCCTTCAAGCCCTGAGGTCTTGTCTCGGGGGGGGGGGGGGGGGGAGTACTGTCAGGGTCCTCTCTGTTCTTCAGAAGATTCAGTTTCGGCGTGATGATCTTCAGGCCGCTCGACAACAGCGAGCGGCCCAGATGGCAAGATACCGCTTCGGCCTTCATATCGGACGGCTCACGTGATCACTCTTTAGTTCCTTAACTGTGCTTCAATTTCCGCGTTAATCGCGTTTATGTCTGTAATGCTACTTAAGCTAAACACTGTGTGGTCCTGCTCTTTCGATATAAAAGAGCAGGAGAGGGAGGATGGGTGGCACGCATAATACAAAATCCTAATTTTCCTTATCTGTTCTTTACCAATTCTGCACTTTACCAATTTCTAGTTGTGGTTCTGAGCATCGAGCTCCACTCCTTCATCCCCTTCCTTCGATCGGCACGTCGGCTTCCCTGAAGGTCTAACAGTCGGGAGCTGGAGTCTGAAGTGCGGCAGGCTAAGAAGTGGAGCAAAGACTTGGGAATCTTCCTCGCCAAGATCCGCGTGGATCTCATCACCAAGGGCTATGTTGAGCTCCCGAGGGAGTATCTGTACAGGGATAGGGAATATGATGGCTCGGACAACGGTGAGTGGTGGCGCGAGCAGGAGTAGTGTCCTGACGGAGTTGTGATCGTGATCTCTGAATTTGGCTATTTTCGATCCAACTGTGAAAATGATTGATTCTATCCAACAACTATCTATTTATATACTCCTTCGATTTCATGATGTAAGATGTGCTTCATCCATGTTCATAGCCTAGCTATGTCATCCTGTTTATCTCAAAAAGTATCTTGCAGCCTCTAAACGCATTTTTGGAGAGCGCTCCATAATATTATGGAGGTTGTGAAGGGCTAAAGTCGTCATTTACGGCCTCTATAATTTTTCCTTCTTTTTTTGCATTTGTTTGAAATTTTTGTTTAAATTAAAGAGTCATAAACTGTGATAGACATATATCAAAACAACGTTAAAAACATAGTCATTCTTAATAATAAAGGGGGTGGAAATTGTCGTATTGATATATTTATATGACTAAAAATGTCGTAAAGCGACATTTTAATACTATTCGGAATGTAGATATTTGATATTGCTCCCGCCGCACTCTATTCTCGTTGACCTCCTCGTGCTCATGACGTCCCTGCCATAGTCAATTGGTAGTTCACCTGTCCTGTCAGAGTTGATTGGTAGGTCAACGGTCCACCACTTGCTCTACGTAGCGAACACTTCTTGGTCCTCTATGGACCGGCGACGAGCGAGTTCCTCACCTCAGAGGCGGCATTCCCTCGGGGGCGAAGATAGTGAGCTGGCGCTAGAGGTGGCGTAACAAGAGGCGAAGGCAACACCACATAAATCGAAGCACGACGTGGCTTCTTGGGGAAGCGGGAGCATGGACGGTCACGGCTAACGCCGTCAGTGGAGAGGCAGCCCCGCCAGACTGCCACTTGCAACATGGATTGTCCTCGGCGAGGCAGGGCAACCCGGCATTTCACTGTGCTCAGGAGGGAAGTAGACGACTTGGGAGGGGAAGCGACATTTAGGGTTTGGAGTGCTGAACGCTAGGGTTTCTAGGTACAAAGCGTATATAAGCAGAAGTACAAGGTCTCCACCTATGTGAACCTACAGAGCGTATATAAGCAGAAGTACAAGGTTAGCACCTATGTTGAGTACAATGCAAAGTATAAGATTGCAGCTACAAAGGATATCAAGAGTCTTGCTGGTTTAGCATGTTTACACACGTGCATCGTCAAATACAGCCCCCACCAGAAAACTCACATCGGATTGACATTATGAATGTAGAGTGTTTAACATTTTCAAAATGCAAAGAACTTGACATACTCCAGCTAAGGGTCAAAGTTCTTGTGCGATTGAAGGAATACAAGCATGCTAGGCTCGGCATGACGTAGTGTTCAAAATGGAGTAACGCTAAAGTGTGAGAAGGCTATATCAGTTTTAATATGACCATGTGAGGAATATGTTTACCACAGAACACAACCGCGCGTGTTCCCATCATGAGAGGCTCGGCGATTAGAAAGCACGTCCTCCTACTATGAATAACTAGTGCACTAGCTAGTCTCAGAAAACTATACTTTCTTGTTAAGGAATCCCAACACGTCAGATGCACGCTGAAAAGCACCATATATAATGTACAAACTATCTACGAAAAAGGATAAGAGTAATGATACCTTCGATCACGTCTCCCTCCTTAGTATATGTCACGAGAACTACAAGCCTACCCTCATATATCTCTTCTATGCAGAAAATGTGCCGAGGCCAAGATTGACCTAAAACACTAACAACACACCCAGTCTTGGATCCTTGTAACAATCACCGCACACCGATGCTGTTGTCGTTCACGCTGTTGATGCTGCAGGCATCTGCCCGGAAAATGGAGATCGGTTCACCTCAGACCCTCTCGTGGTCCTTGTATAAGCTGAACCGTAATTTCTTCACTTATTCTTCTGTCAACTTCAAGCGTGGAACAACATTCATCGACTGCAGTTCCTGAAATACCAAACAATACAAGGGAACCAATTTAGCCGTATTGTCCAGGGACAAACCAACAATACACAGGCATCCTCAAGCTTCAAAATTAGTATCTCAGCAAAGCAATTGAGACCCGATTAAAGAACACCATTTTTACCGTCCCATTTCTGCAGTACCTGAAACAAAAGCTTGCAAGCATAAGGCATCCTCATCTTGGCCATGTTTTCTCCATTTTTGCACATCGAACAGAAGGAAGTCTTCAGCTTATAATTGTAGTAGCCTAACAGACCACATTTTCTGCAAACCTGGAGGACGTGAACCATAAATAAGATCAGGCTGCCACGGACTACCAGGAAATAAAATGACTAATGGCATATAGATGTTTCTTGTCGATTATGGTTCGGTCAACTGGACAAATTAGCTCTTCGCGCTGCACCTAGATATAATAGCTAGTTGTGTGGGATGGTTAACGATTGAACCATGAGCATGAAAGCGACAATGGCTCACAGGTTTCATCGCACTACTGATGCTACAACGACATGCATAGTTACGTTCCTTTGCATGATTCCAGCCAATGAAAGAATCACAAAACTTCTTAAAGAATTACCTGGACTTGATATGGATCACTGGATAGTAGGAGACGTTCAAAGATTAGCATGCTAGCACCGTATGCAATTAAACAATCACGCTCCATCTCACCAAGACGCAGGCCTATGAAAAATCATTTTTTTTAATGTCAAAAAAGTTAGTCAACAAGAAAAGGTGCTAGGCTGCATAGTCATTAAATTGCAGCATATATCTAAGAGATGTGAACCTCCATCGCGACTTCGGCCTTCGGTAGGTTGCCTGGTCATTAGTACTCGTGGTCCACTAGCTCGGGCATGCATCTTATCGAGAACCTGGAGAATCCATACATAAGAAAATATTTACAGAACTATAACAAAAAAAAAGCTACAAAGATATGTCAAGCAAGCTAAGAAGACAGCATAGGAGCCCAATCAGTTTGGAGAACAAAACAAGGCGAGAAGCAAAAAGTATGTACTTCCCAAAGTATCTTAGAAGTTTTCATGTGCAATTTGAAGTTTGAACAAGCATTGGTCAGGCCTGTTAACACTCAACATATACTGACCGCATGAATGTCCATTATTCAACACTCACTGTGAACCAGAGGCGTCGAAGCGCGGAAGCAACAGGCTCGATCGATCTGGCGCTCGAGCGATCCATGCGGGAGAGGCAGGGTGAGCAGTCGGCGCGGACGGAGGGAATCGGCCGGCGACGGAATCCATGATTGACGATAGAGATTGGAAAAAGGAAAAAAAAACTAGAAGATACGGACGAGTTGCGCGTCCGCGAAATCCTAACCGGGCTCTGATACCATGTTATGAATATGCAACTTGTATTCCACGGGGGCCAATGGCCACAATATATAGTACATATGACTTGGGGGACACGAAAGTAAATCTAGTCTAATACGGACTCCTAGACCAATACTAATACTCCTTAACAAAAATGACAACATCTAAACTACAAAATCAATATTACGAGATCCATCATGAAATATAATTTTGATTTGGTATACTATATAGCGATATTTTTCTATAAACTTGGTAAACATTAAAAACTTCCCAGCTCAGGTACAGGGTTAAACCAGGCATGGGTAGAAAAATGCTGGGGGCAGATCTCTATTAGCCCATGTTGGTACGATTTTACTCATTTTTTGGTTACAAGCCTGCAGGTTACCAATCCAACTAGCTTAACAGGATAGCCTGGCCCCAGCTCAAGCAGCCCAAATCAAATCAGGCCTGATCCCAGTGAGATCCCGAATATGAACAGCTCTAGCTCACAGTAACTTATCAAATTTCGAAGACCTTGTCTTGCTTGAAAAGACTGCCAGATCTTCCCAACAGAACTGCATATATATTTGGCAAGCATGATATTTGCAAGAAATTCAGCAGGGACATGGCCAAAGGCTAATACAAGTGCCTTATGTCTTGGGGACAGGGTATGATATTCAGTCAGTGTGCATGGCTTGGTGAAAAAAAAACATCTCACGGAGATATAAGGGGTATTTTACATCATCAATCCTTCGATGCTTACTAGGGTTTTAAATCTCAGTTCTAATATTGAAAGCTATGGCAGAAGCTATCAGTTATAGTGTTTTAATATCGTAGTTCTAAAATTATAAATATGCATACATACAAGACAAATCTTACAAGGCAATTATTGAAAATTGAAAATATTAATAATTTTGGAATGGATTAACGAAAAAATTATCACATCAAGTAATTAATCACCAAGTAATATGCATACTGAAGTACCGAAAAGGAGAAAAATGAAGCCTCGTGATATGTTCACTCGTAGTTTAATTCTTATAATTGATGTATTTATATCCTTCTAGTAAAGTTGCATTTCAAAATAACCATACTAATTTGTGAAAAAATACCCATATGAAGTAGCATAGCTATTGCTAGCTACAAGCTATGGCAAACCGCAGAGCTATTTAGACTTATTGCGCTAGTCGCTACTCACTAGTATAGACTAGAGGGACATTGACGCGTCGCTCAGCGATTGGGGTCTAGAAAAGCTATACTAGCTATTTGGAACCTTGAAAGTCACTACACTAAAGAGAGCATCAATAAAACCAAGCAAAATAGACAAACAAAGGTATGCCTACCATGTGCTTCAGTTTTGGTAATAGATTGGCCCCATGAAAACATATGCCTGAAGAGGATGGCCTAAAATGCCTGAAATGGGGGAAATATCAAGCTCTCAAGACCCATCAGAGCCAGGTGGGTGTGAACCCACACCATGAAGAAAGAATACATCACAAATAAGCAATACAAGTTTTTACCATCAGAATCTAGACGGGCATATTTAGTGCCACATAAATTCGAATAAGAACAGAATTAAAGAAATTGGGACATTGCACAACATATCAAAATTTCTTAAGTTTATATGCGATTAAGAGTGAAACTGGTGCACAATTTGTGTTTCTATGCTATTTACATACACTACTACCACCACATAATACTCACTAAAACAAGCCAAGAGTGAGTAAAATGGCAAAATGTGGAAGAAAAAGTGATAAATTTCATTTGTGGTTAGGAAGGTCCAGTGTTTTTAGCACAAAAAACATTATTTAGACCGATTTGTCGTAATAAAAAAACAGCTGGGTTTAAACTAGGTATACATTGTAAAATGGCAAATTCATTTGAAGCTTCGGTTACATCATATCTAACAAGTAACAGTATTGAGTTTCACACATCCAGGCACCTAACATACTCCCTCCGAACCGAAAAAACTGACGCGAGTTATGCGTATTAGTTGTGCGTGTTACGTTGCTTTCGTGCGAACTTTAGGTCGGATCGGAGGGAGTATATACTTTCCAAGAAACAGATGGTTGTTGGAGAAGATTGTATTGTACTAGGACTTCTACGTATTTCGTATTCAGAATTTTAGATCCTTACTCTATCTACATGCATGTACTTGTAACTATATATTTCTAAGGCCCTTGGAATAGATCATGTCGTGAGTTTTAACAACGGTGACCAGTTTGACCAAAAACAGGCAAAAACTGCTACGGTCTAGATTAAAGTTTTTTGTAGCAGAGGTTGAAGTTGCATAGTACGTACTTCTACAGATGTACATTAAAAATACTCGTGGAGAAGTTCATATCAACTGAACAACAATTGGACGACTTCTCATATGCCGTACTTTATTAGCATATTAGCTGAGGCACTACTATTTTCAGATTCCGTGAATTCAGTTGATACTGATTTGGATTAACATAAAAATTTGGTGTTTACCGCCAAAGTACTTGATATTGAAAACACACCTGAGTACAGGAAATCTTTTCCATTATAGCTGAAGCCGTGCTTCACAAGCGTATGGCTGGTACAAAGAAAAACATTGAAGAATCGTTCTAATTTGTTTTTATAATGAATTTCTGAAAACAAAGTATGGTATTACATGATATAAACAATACCTTATGTCTTCAACTTTATCAGCATTACCACTTGGTTCACCAAATATACTGCCATAATGGAACCGGCCACAAGAAACACCAGCCTTTCCACCAAGAAGTTCAATCATTTTACCTATTGTCATACGACTGGTGAGGAGAACAAGTCAGCCTGGCTGGAGAAACACTACCAAACAAAATAATAACAGTTGGTTTATTCAGCATCGTAGACGTTGGGTAAAATTTTCTATGCTGGTGGTCAACCTTTGGAATGCTTGACCAGCGGATTCTAATACAATATGTATTGCGAATTTGTGACATGGAAGAAGAACAAACTTCAAGTCATCAGAATATAACCCTATAATTGTTATCTAGCATGCACATTGACCAGTATATCTAACCCTCAAGAGTTGGTGTATATGAACTGGACAACTGCATCGCAGTAATAGTATATCTCGTACCTTAAGTATCACAGTCAGTCAGTCACAACTCCCAAGATGGCATAATTATCCGATCTATTTATTTATAGGTATCAGTATATCACAACAAGCACAATCAAGATAGTAATCCAGTCCACTTATTTCATTTTTCTATAAATTTTATCTAACCACAATACAAAAGGCAAAACATGTCCAAAACAACGTGTTTTAGTGAACTTCTAGAAATGGATTAACGTGTTCTGTGTGTGTTTTCCTTTTGGTTCAAAAAGTCCTCAGTGGTCGGTTTCTTGTGTCAGTACATGGATTCACTCAAGTTATTACTTGCTTTTGTGCTTAACGAAAAGATGCTCAAAGCTCATGCATCACAGAAACATGGACACTCGAACTATTACTTGACAAAAGTGACAAATTTCACATTAAATTAGAGCAGTCAAATAGAGTATAAGACGTGGAAAAAATCCACGAGAAGTAATCCCAATTCCAGAAAACAGTCACTCTTATCCAGAGACATGCCAAAGAGGTCAATGAACATGGACCGATTATATGATATCCTATGTTAAGGAAATCAGCAAATAGAGGAAAAAGTAAAGAATATAACCAAAGCCAATAAAAAAACCTTGGAAATCCATGAGGGTTCATAATTAAATCAGGGCATATTCCTCTCTCAGAGAAGGGGAAGTCTTCCTGCTGAACTATGGTGCCACAAACACCTTTTTGGCCATGTCTGCTACTAAACTTGTCACCAACCTGAGTCACAAACATGAATTGGAAATTTAAGGTCCTATTTCTGCAGATGAAATCAAGGGAATTCACCGAGTAAGCCATATACCTCTGGCCTCCTAGTATGACGGATAATACACTTAATGGTCAATTTGTCATTTGTATCCGAACAAAGCATTACACGATCCACAACAGTAGTCTCACCATCAACACCCTTGTAAACAGCAGGTGAGTCCTTATAGTCCCTGGATATGTAGTATTAAACAATAAGGCACATATACCATTCTTTAAAAGCATATATGTGAGAGAAAAGACTAGAAGATGGAACGCAAAAATATGAATCACACATACATAAGAATACTCACCTGTTGGTTAACACAGTACCAGGAGTTCTCGTGGTAACCTTTGGTGTTTGCTTGTTCACATAAATATCATGATTGCGGATTATTTGACCAGGTGCAACAAATCCATCTTCATCCAATGCCTGTCAAAAATGTTTCTTGTTTCAGGAGCTCTTAGAAAATGTTCATCAATACACAGATTAGAAGATACAAATAAATCTAGACAGTTTGGGTCCTTTGGAACTGGTGAACCCCTTATCAAGCATGCCAAACAGAAACAATAATGTCATTTCAACGATAGTTCATGAATTCAAAATTCGATAAACATATATATTTAGACGGATGGGACTGAGATACAACAAATTGAATTCAACATCCTTTTTATATATCTCCAAATGTACATAGATGAGCCCCTGTGAACTTTTGCTTTACTTCTTTTCAAATCTAAATAGCTCAATAGGAATGAACTGGACCTGCACTGCCTACAAAATTTCATCATTTTCTCCTAGTATTGCTCGCTTTGGATTTGGTTACTGAGTTATCTTCCAAAGGAAAATGAGAGGTTTAATCGTTCAGTAAATAACAATGGTCAGTAATTTTTATACCCGCATATTTTGCTTTATCAAGACACCCTCTTCATTTCTTTGTGGTTTAGCAATCCTGTCTGATATACCATCTGCATATTTCTCAGTTGTTACAGTGTACCTGTAGGACAAGAACCAAAAATACAACCATAAAAATGAAATAACAGCATGCAGGACATGCTCTCCAAGCCCTTCATTCAGAGTAAATGAAACAGCATCTGCATTCGAAGTAAAATTACTTTTTCATTGCTATGCAACGACCAAATCCTCGATCAAGAGATGATTTGTTCATCACAATTGCATCTTCAATATCATATCCACTATAACTCATGACAGCTACAGTTGCATTCTGCCCAGCCCCAAGCTTATCATATCCCACCTGAAAAGAGTTGCACTGTGTCACGTGACTTACGAGAGGGTGTGGGTGTTTGCATGGGGATACAGTGGGTGGAGGGACAAACCAACTCAATTGTTTTTGTTGTAAGCAGGGGGCGTTGCGCGTACACTAGTAAATAAAGTAGAGAATCTGCTCGAAACAACTAAAGAAATTTCAAAGAAGCATTAGTTCACACCAAGAGGGAAAGAAGATGCATGGACCGGCTGCAACCAGACAGCTTTATTCAAAGCTCATGAAAAACAAGAAAATGCAGGATTTAACTAAGAAACGAACTACAGATGCTTATTACCTGATTATACGCAATGTTCCCCATAGCTTGCTTACCCATAGCACACTGCAGACAAAAAACGTCACACAAAAATATTCAAAAAATTATAGAGATGCATAGCAATAATCTGCATCCTTGCCTGATAAGTGTTACGTGGAGATTGGTTATGGTGTGGATAAGGAATAAGTCCAGCTACAACTCCTAATATGGTCATTGGCTCTATTTCAATGTGAGTGATGCTGCTTCTTTGAACATCATCTTGATCCACGTGCTCATACAATGCAATCTGTTTGAATCATCATAACCACATTATCAAAATATAAATGAACCATGCACAAACATACAAAAAACAACATGATATACCAGTGCATTATTTTCTTCATTGACGTCAAGATATTCAATCAACCCATCACGCAGAAAATCATCAAATGAACGAATACCATCCTAGAGTGAAATCAGCTGTGAGATAAAATCAAACAAATGACAGTAGATCAAGAAGTAAAGATTGCTAACCCTCAGTTCTTTCATGTGATGCTCTTTAACCCTTGACCTGCCCTTATCAGCAATTATAAGTGGACGACAAACACGGCCACCATCAGAGGCAATGTGAATGCAGTGCTACAATGACAAACAAGGTTAGTATCTCCAACGCGTTCTTAAAGAAAGAGAAAAAAAGATCGACGTGTGTTTGTTATACAGTGGGCAACTTCGTAAGGTGCATCCATGGAAATAGAACAATACATCACGCACACTTCATAGGCTTTAGACTCAAATCTTACGGGTTTTACTATTGTTTGGCCTCACATGTGTCACATCCTTATCGCATTGAAACTAAGCTTGCCATAGAAATTGATACTTGGTAATAAATATGCATTAACAGCAACTGCTTATATACGTCATGACATCAAAATAGCAGAACTGCACAAGAGAACCCTACTTCTAGCTGGTATGTCGCCATCTGGTCCTAGCCCGGATTTCTGGAAATTGGCTGCATTCGACTGAAATTTTTATACATTGCAAAACTGAAGCACGACAGATATGCAAACTAGGAGAGGGTGGAAGAGTGATCCTGGCCACAGAAAAACGAGGAAAACTCTTTTTAGGATATGGTAACCAGCTAGCTGAGAGGAAGTGGAACCACAATGGTTTTCATACAGTTGGATACAGGACACAACTTGGGGGTAAAACCTTGCACAATCTGCCTGTCAGATTTAGTTAGTTCGAATGCTAGAGCTCTCTACAAGGAAGAGTTTAACCAGTGGTGGACGTGGGTCAGCTGACGATGCCATGACTACAATCAAATCCACCAGTGAAAATTTTGACTAAAAAAGTTGTGATTAGTACCATCCTAAGTAGAGTTTTGGGATTCTCCAAACAAATATTTATTGACTATCAGCAGTTAGGACCATAATATATACTAGAATGACGATAAGATACATTTTAAGCTAGTAAGAACCAAGAAAAAACAATACCTGTTTCTCGTTCACAAAAATGCTTACAAAGTCTCCAATTTTGCCTGATTGACGAAATGTTCTCATAGAATTAGCAAATCTCTGGAGAGCATCATAGATGACTTAGTGAGAATAAAAAAACAAATAGAACGAGAATGGATGTACGGTTTATAAGGAATTGGACCTGAGGCTGCCTGTGCTTCCCCAGTATTAACCCATTGAACATGACCAGAAATGAACCCGGTGCATGGATTTCTTCTCCAGAGAGAAGTGACAAATCTTCAACGCCTAGGCTGTAACACTACAATAAAGAATGAACAAAACATAGAAACTATAACATTGCTCATAAATTGTGGATATAGTTACATATCAATGGGTGTAACAATAGCGAGAGAAAAATAAATAAAGAAAATATTGTGGACCATGTGATATAATATGTATGGACTCGGATTCTTTCAAACAGTCCCAGGCCATGAAGCATATAAATAAACAAAGGCAACTTTTGATCACCTCAAAGCTCCTGGAATAGCACAGCAGTGGGAGGACTAACAGATCTCGACACCCCTTTTAGTGAGGAGTAGGTGTGGAATGACATGAGGCATATTCCACAAGGCAAAGCGCCCGAACCGGACAGATTCATGGCCAAGATGCCCCAAGCTTGTTGGGGTACCATTAAGGGCGATGTGGTGGCCGCTTTTTCAGCCATGCACTCGCTTAGAGGGTGTGGTTTCCAGGGCCTGAATTGGGACTGTTAATCCTGCTGCCGAAGCGGACAGACGCCATCGCTCCAAGAGACTGCTGCTCCATTAGTCTCACCCGCATCTTCAGCAAGCCGGTGGCAAAGGCCTTGGCAATAAGTCTATCGCTGAGACTGAAAACTGTTGTGCAGGAGAACCAATGCCCATTCATTAAGAAGAGCAGCATGCATGACCATTTCATGTTGGTGCAACAGATGGCGAAATACCTACAGAGGCCAGGCTCAAGCTTGATATAGAGCACGCGTTCGAACCCGTCTCGTGGACAATTCTTTTCAAGGTGCGGGGAAGGGTGGGGTTTGGAAATTATTCGCGCGAGTGGATTGCTATCCTCCTCTCCATGGTCAAGTACGGGAGTGATGCTACCTGGACCACCGGTGTGGCACCGCAAGGGACTTTGCCAGGGTGATCCACTGTCCCCAATGTTAGCTGAGTTGATCATTGATACCTAAATAGTCAGAGATATTGACTTGTTTCCGCACCTCATGCACGCCAACTAATCAGCAATCATTTAGTGCATGCGGACAATGCTTGTCATCTCTTGCCAACAGGATAAGATCAGGTGCTTTGGTTAATAGCTTACTCGCATTCTTTGGCCACACTTCGGGGTTGCGCACCAACTTTGAGTGCTTGGTGTCTCCCATAGGTTGCACTGAGGAGGAAGCCGAGGAGTCCAACAGTGATGCAGTGGTAGCTGGCACCCTTCGTGTTCAAATACCTTGTGACCCCGCACTAAGATTTGGAAATTCTCTAGAGAGGCCTTCAAAGCCCCCAATGGACCGGATAGCGGCTACCTACGTGGGAAGCACCTAGGATGAGAAAGGGCGAGAGAGTTTACCCTTGTTAAGGCAGTGCTTGTGGCAATCCCACTTCTTCGGCTTATGGTGTTGGGTTTGTAAGAAAAGGTCCAAAAGCAAGCGGATAAGATCCTTCGAGGATTCCATGGGATAGGAAGAGCGGCCGCCTATGGTGGCCCATCAGCTGAAACAAGGTGTGCCACACGGTGAAGTACGGTTGCCCATCAACTGAAACGGCAAGGACTGTGAGCCTTCAGATGCACTGCATCTCGAAGAAGTGTACAAACCCGTGTGCAATCCTCAAGAGACAAGTGGAGTGTGTTCGCTGCATCCACCAAGACTGGAGTGACAGAACAACCGAGCTCTTCGGGCGGATCAATGGTTCGATGGCAGAGCCAGCATCGAGATTTCTCTTGGGCTATAGAAGATTGTCTCAAGATGCACCAAGAAGAGCCATATTGTGCAGAAGACGCTGAGATATCACTGACATCAAGGAGCACTCGGCTCACTAATCCTATGAACTCTGGGAGTACATCCATGTCTGGCTCACAGTCCATGAGTGCAGCTCAACCACACTGCTGCACAACATTGGCCCATCCGCATGTGAAGTTCTTCATTTGATTGGCAAGACTGTTTCTCAATTGCTGAGAGGCTTGCTAGGCACGGGTTGCAGCACGAACCAGCTTCTCTTATGTGACCAATTGGAAGAGACTATGACCCACCTCCTCACAGGTTCTCCTTCTTGGCACGCCTTGTGACACAAGGTGCTCTTATGGATCAGATAGATTTCGCAGCCTCCAGTTTTCAGAGAAAACTTAGTGGACTGGTGGCAACACGCCACCGATCTCACCCCATCAGCTAGCATGGTGGATTCGGAAGCAGCTGATCACGAGTTATGACAACATTACTGGAGGTCATTACAGGATCAATTCTTAAATCACATGAGAGAAAGGAGAGCCCAAGAAAATTGAATTCAGTAATAAGTCAATAGCGTTGTTTTTATGTTGCACAGTGGACATCCACACACCAACACACATAGGCATGTCGAGGACCAGAATAAATCTGCGACCTCACAGGACAGCTTCGCACTTCCGCACCAAGCACGCGATATGTGTAAGGTTACCAAACGCGTTATGTGGAGTCGTACTCCCACAATTCCACTAACCAACCAAAAGTTCGACACTGGGATTGTCAATAGCACAATACACACATGAACATGCTCACAACACAAAGGGACAAAGACATGAAGCATTAAAGCCAAGGAAATGAAAATAGCTGAATGAGAGAAAACAAACCAGATTCATTAGTGGGCCCTCCTCTTGATCTGATGTAACATGAGTCATCAAAGCTAAATTTTTTGTCAATCCACAAGCCTCCCCTTCTGGTGTATCACAAGGGCAAAGCATACCCCACTGTTACGGAAAAAATATTAGGCATATTCATGTATCTTTATGAAGTACAAACATACTACACTTTGTAGTCACCTGACTAGGCTGCAAAGCACGCGGCCCACTTGTTTTCCTGGTTTTCTCAAATTGTGGTGTTATACGTGTCATGTAGCCTAAAGATGCCATGTATGATAACCTAGACAGAACCTGCATAGAAGTAGAAGAAATACTAACATGCCTCAGAATAAGTACTCTCACAGTCCCATAATAATAAGATGTTATTACAACCAATATAGGAGTATATCGGTTTATGGAACGGAGGGAGTAGAACATAGAAGGGGAATTGGAATTGAGAGGTTGAACGAGTAGATACCTGTGATACACCTTTTCTATGCATCTTAAATCGTTTAATGTCCCAATTTCCCGTGGAAATAGCTCTCTCCAAACCAGAGGTTATGACCTCCTGCTGCATTATCAACTGTGCAAAGGAAGGAAGTTACATGTCTAAGATACCGTATCTGAGGATCCCAAAATAGTTAAGTAAAATTCTCTAAACTACAGTTTTTGTTTCAAAACTATCAACGAATTACACATTTAGAACTAGTTCCACAGAGCTACAACTTTTCTTGCAAATCATTTCATACACCGTTGCCTGATTAGCTATTTTGTTAGATTTGTGCTTCGTAGTTAAACACTCCAAAAAAGTAGAGTTTATTATGGGTATACATCTCTGATTAACGAACCCGGTATTGCAAGTAGAAAATTTTATCTATGTAACATGAACAATCTGAAATACAATTGAAATTTGAGCTGTAGGGCTACCCAGCCCAACCAGACCTAGAAACTCCCGTCCACTCCCAAGCCCCATCCCTAGCAACTCACAATCATTCAAAGTTAAAAGTGTTCCGGAGTCTAAGTGCGCCATGTGCATTCTACTCCCTCCCATCAGCGCACGCTCCTAACTTTTCGGCGTCACCTCCACTCCATCCAACCCGTGAACGTCAGATAGTGTAACCGCCACTCTTCTCTGGTGTCCATGATGGGACGAGAACTGCAAAAATGGGTCGACCGCAAGAGGTGTGTGCAACCACATCGACGGCTTGGAGGGCCAAGCGGCACACGACGGCTACCACAGCAGCACGTGGAAGCTTGGAATGCCAAGCAATAAGGGTTAGCTGTCGCCTCTGTGCGGCTGGGAACAGTTTCAAACCCAATCTGGATGATCAGAGTTGGGGTTAGGAACCAATTATTGTGGAGCGATAGCTGTGGTTTCAGAAACCACACATTTTTATTACTCTCGTTGGTCTGCCAAAGTCCAACGACTCCAACCTGGGCCAGATGCTCATAAACACATCCTCGCACATCGTCGAATGGGGTCATGAATCGAGCTCTCGGCGGAGGCCATAATAGTCAGTTCTGTCACAAGTCTAAAGAGTGATTTTGTGAAAAGGTTTGCACATGGTATGGTTCCGAGGAACTAGTTCTTGTAAGTGTAGCTTTGCACGTATCTTTTCAGAGTTGAGAGAAATGCACTCCAATATGATGTGCAGAGCATACTACATTATCATTTATCAACTCCATTATGGGGTCTGGGACAGAAAAGGTGTATTTTTAGCATCCAAAGTTCCAAACATAACTTATGATGTATACAAGAAAGAAAAATAACATGCAAAAAGAGATAGTAACTTTACGTTGCACATTATCATGAAATGAGTAAATTGCACTGCTGCATGTTAAGCATGAATTTGCGGCCTTGAAAAGAGTGGCCAGTTCTGGAGTTAAATTAGTCTTTTCTTGCGAGTCACTGTAGTTCAGATCTTAAACTAGTGTATGCACATGCAACAGAACTTGTAACTTTAGCACATGCAAAGACGACTGAAGTCCATCAGGGCTTAAACCTCCCAATTCCCATCGCAGAGCAGAAAAAAGAATTGCTCATATTTCATTTAAAATAAGAAAAGATTTTTGCAGATCTAACAGGCTGATGAGGGAAAGTAGATAAAAAAAATTAGAAGTCAAATCCATTATGGCTTCTACACACTTCTACTATATTCTACTACCTCCATACCAAAATATAAGATGTTTTAGCATTTTTCTGATACGGATGCACCTAGACGTGTATTAGTGTGTAGATTCACTCATTTTAGCCCGTATGTAGTTCGTATTGAAATTTCTAAAACATCTTATATTTTGGTACGGAGGGAGTACATAATTTGGCACTTTGGTCATGTGTGTTGTAGTGGTTTCTAGGGTGTTCTAGCTATGAGTTGTAACAATGTTGTTTCTATTTGTTTCCTAGCTTTAAGTAGTGTCTTCTAGAACCTTCTAGCTATGAGTAGAGCTAAGTTGGTGAGGCTCATGAAGCCTATAAATAGAGGTCCTTCCACTCTAGTGTTGTAAGCAGACTATGTTCCCAATAACTATCAATAAAAAGGAACCTTGTGTTGTTGTTTTAGATCTTGGATTAGATCTTGTGTTTTAAAGAGTTCTGAACTGAACTCTTGGCGGCCCTCGCACCTAGAGCGATATCTAGCGCAGCATGTTGAAGTGGTTCGTTCAACATTTGTGTTGTCCATATTGTAGCAGCAAGGTGGAGTTCTTCCTCCACAACCTTGTGCTGTTCACAGGCTTGTAGTTTCGAAGGCATTTGCATGTGGAGGGTTAAGGAGCTTAGCAAAATTAGCAAAACAAACATAAGATAGCAGCAACAACTATATAAAATCGGATTACCAAGAGACAGCAACTCAAAGGAAATAGTGCAACAAGAACCAAGTGCACTGTCTAAGTGTGATGCTACAGTAACATTGTGGTAAAACACAAAAGAGAGGAGCAGATAAGCACCCATAATGCACCTGATTTTCATACCTGGCTAAAATCTAAAGGACTGGAACGGGCCATGTCACTGTTTTTGTTCATGCGCAGTACAGCAAGAGAATTCATCGTTTTGAACAAATCCTTCACAAAGAAGCACCGTAAGAAAGACAGTCCCGTAATGCACAATGTGTAATGAAATGATAAGAGAAAATAAACACCTCAAAAAGCAGGGATACTAATTGACCAGACAGCTCAAGCCTCTTGTTTCCAACATAATCCTGAAATATATCCAACAAAAAATGTGAAAAGGGTGGAAAACATGTAAATTTGAGGTATCAGATAACACATGCCTAAATATATCTCAAAAGACAGGTGCTTGTGCTGACCACCTCGTGTAACTACTATGTTTTTACTAGATTCAGTATCCTAACCATTGGTTCATGCCCAAACTGAAGAATTTTGCCACTAGCTTCTGTCTAGTGTTGACCAAATAAACAAACAGGCTACATCTAGATCATGATGTAGATCCTGGTGTTTATCCAATAACCAAGATTTTACAGGGGCCATGTTGAACCTGTAGCAGCCCTGCGGTTAGTGAAACTAACTTGTCCTTTTTATCGCTTGGCAAATAGAACCGAAGCAGCACGTTGGATTTCAAATTGGACAATTAGTGGGAAGAGTTCTATCTAATGCAGACTACTAGCTAGGTCCAATCATGCAAACCTCTATGGCACAGAGCAGCAAACTAACATGAATACCGGTAATGTTCGGTTGCCATCTACGACTTGTGAACAGAACTATGCATAAGCATGCTGGGTGCACCAGGACCATATGAAAATGTGGCACGCCACAGTTGCGGCCATGAAATAAAGACTAGGTTAATTTGGTCCGACTTCCCTAAGATAAGTGTGCTGCTATGGGCAAGTAAAAAAACCCACTTGCTTTCCTTCAGATTGCATGTGTGCTTAGTTGTTTACACTCATGCATAAATACAGACTGAAAGTCAACTAAATAATGTCCAAGAAATAAATAGGATAAGTTACTCAGTTTTCTAGGACTAAGCCAGTCTAATTGACTACACTGACTGATCAGTACACAAGTCTGTCGTGGAGCTGACATCACAAAAACATATGGCAACTTAAGCACTGCGTAAACTTGCGAATCAAACTAGTCTAATTGAATACACTCACTGATCAGTACACCAGTCTAACGTGGAGCTGACATCATAAAAAATACGGCACCATAAACACTGCGTAAACTTGCCATTCACTGATTCCCATAAAAGTCCTGGGATGAGTCAAAGATGGTGTGAACAAAAGTTCGAGTTAACTTTTCTGAAAAAATATCACTTTACATGGATTTGCCTTAAGAAGTGATAGTAGAGCAAATAAAATTAATTTTGCTAGATGTTAGGACTAGTCACTAGTGGGCAGCTCTGGGTTTGCCTTGTCATCAAAGTTCAAAGGTATCAGAATTCAAGATCGCATCCAACATGCTACAATTACATGGATTTTTATCTTCATTCCTTAAGAAGTGATAGTGAAGCAAATAAAATTGCTTTTGCTAGATCTTAGGAGTAGTCACTAGGGGCAGTTCTGGACTTGCCTTGTCATCAAAGGTGTCAGAATTCAAGATCGCATCCAACATGCGCCTTAACATTACGGCAGTGTAAATGCACTTTGGTTGAAAGTTCCCGTTGTTAACCTACAGAAAGATTGGAATGCATGTGATAAAGAAGAATAGATTCTGGCTGCAGAACCTAGGTGAAACATTTATCTTACCGGTACATGCGCAAGAAAAACATCACGGAGGAGTAATTTTGCCCGACCGTCCTGAAAGTGAGAGAGAGAACAGTCAAGAATCACTATGAATGCCATTTTGAATGGCATACTTTGACATGTGGAGAAAATTAAGTAACTTAGGCTTTATGCTACCCTAACAATCAGTCTAGAAATAGAAACAGGGAACTGTAACTGCATTATATTTTTTCTATTACCAGCAATTTTTTAAAGAAATCAACATGTGATCTGCAGTTAATAGTTACCTTCACATTTCCTCCTGCGCCAGGATATGTCGTCGTCTGCAAAAATAGCAGAGTGTAGGTTCAGAAAATAGCCCACACTTAATACACATATACAACTACATAGGCAATTTGGTGTTTATTAGACTATCAGCTTCAAGTTTTATCAAAACGAAAAATCATCAAAAACATCTCTTCAGTTATTTTATGAAAAAGAGATCTAGAAGTGTCACAGACTACTCATGGGGAAGCAGTAAATACATCTCCGGTGAAATGCAACACTCTTTCGGTGGACACTGGAGAAAAAGCACAAGTCAGTAGCAAAGGGATCTACTCTCACGAAGTTTAGACTACCACCATCACTATTTAGTAGTGGAATGTGAAGTTAAATTCAACAATGATAGTAATTATGCTCATCAGTTTGAAGTTTCACCTTGTCATCCATGTACCGCAAGGCTTGCTGTTGTGTATATATTCTTTCTGTGGCACATTCCTAATAGAGCAAAAAAAAACATTTAAATTGCCTGAAAGATTTAGCAATTAAAACAAGTTTAAAAGATCAAACAATAATAGTCTGGGAGGATCACCGTTATAATATATCCAAATAGGTAGATCAAGAAAACAGAAATAGCAAGTAACCTGAAGAGACAAATATAGGAGGTCACCGTATCTTGGATCTCTTCCGACCATTTGTACAACCTCTTGGTCAGTTTCAATTCCCATAGCTTTCATAACCACTATTATAGGAATCTATGGAAGTCTCAATGTTCAGAAATGGAGTAATGATCGACTCAATAATAACAATAATAAAGGAATAAAATGCCTTGCTTGTTCTCAATTGTTAAGGATACATCAGGTGTGAAGTCAAGGAAGAGAAAGCTACTCAGATCATGATATCCTTATTAAAGAGAAGATGTTAATCACTTAAAAAACTGCATATCTAGCTGCCTCCTAGAAAACCTGTTGCGACCCGCACATATATCTCTTTTTTCACTATGGCTATAATCGAAGAACAAAATGGCATATTCATCAGTGAACCATACTACCAAGTACCAACAACCTCTAAAACAAAACAACCTAGTCATGACCATGAAGTATTTGAAAAGAGCTAACGTAGAAGTTGAAGAATTCGTTAAATGTGTGGATCTTATATTGTTAAACAGAGTCAAGAAGATCAGTCTCATACTATGAAATTAAGTCCTTTTTTAATAGGACAACAGTGTATCAATTGCATACCAGCTTACTGAACTGATTCAGCTGTAGATAAATCTTCTCTTTATCCATGACAATCACTGTCTTGCTTTTTACTTCATGTGTGCTGCTGGTAACAGATGCAATAACCCTAAAGGACAGAAAACGAAGGTCACTAATAAGATTCTAAGCAGCATGTACTGTATAGCAGTGCACTTCACAATTTACACAAGGAACGGAACGTGCAGAACCACATGAACAAAAAACGGAATGACATGCACACAAAAAGAAACAACTTTAATAATGAGTGAATATGGAACTGAAAGGCTAATGGTTTAAACCCAGATGGTTGGAACTAGAGATGAATTGCTTCCCTGACACTAGTAACAAAAGAGAGACTATCTGGGAAAAGACAATCCCTTGGCAGGCCTTGTCTTCATCAATCAGAAATCAAAATGCCGTAGTCATGTATATAATTTGCCAAATGGTTTTCAGCAATGAGAAACCTAATCAGTGTTACCTAACCTACACCAACATGGATCAAATTATACAAGCATCCAAAGTTGCCAGCACATCAAGCCACATAAAGCGGAAAGCCTCGAAAAACATGCATAATGTCTGATGTCTAATAAATGATAATGCAATTGAACATTATGCAAAAACTGTATAATCAATATATGTGTTGTTATTCTTCTTGAAGCAAAGTATTTGTTAGACACATAATTCTGCTTCAATGTTCAATAAGACATTGAAACTATTCCAAACATGATGATTTTGAACAAACAAGGTATATCACACTAAGGCAGTTACACTAGGTGAGACAGGCCTGGATCTCAGAAGGCATAAAAGTATATGCAAGTGCAACAGCATAAGACAATGGCATACTGTGTTACAGTTACAACATCTCTATCTCTAGCCATCAAAGAAAAACCTTCCACTACCACATCATCCCAAACATGTACACAGAACACAGTACACTAAAATGTTACTGCTCATATCCGTCTTTGTTTATACCATAGGCTCGCCATTTCTGGTCTTTACAGCAAAGCTCGTATGTGCTAATGTGCATAATAGCCTATCTATTTATAGCAGCTATTTGTCCATCAAACTGTACAACTTCAAGTAAATTACCAAACTAGTGCAAATCGTAAGGTCAAGAGAATAGCAACGAAGTCTACCGACTGACAAAACCAATGCCATTCCAACAGTTGTCAAACTCTCACAATACAAGATCTGCTGGATACTGAAATAAATTCAAAATAGTAGACATAGTACCTTTTTTTATTATCGGTGTCGACAATAATACGATTCTTTGATAGTTGTTCTTGTATTAGGATGACCTGAAAATCAAAGCATCTTGTAAGATCATTGATGAACAAAAAATCTGGTCGGAGCTTGTGTACCATAAATGAGCACTCAGCATTAGCACTATTAATTTTAGCATGCAATAGGTAGTGGGACTAGCGGCAGGGCTTGTCAACATCAAAACAGCAGGACAAAAGGAGAAAATTGCATCAATGTTTCTAGTTACCTTTTCGGTTCCTTTCACAATGAAGTAACCACCAGGATCAAGAGGGCACTCGCCTACAGGCATAATAGTGAAACCATCAATATAACCAGAAAGTTAGAGTGGCAAATCTATAATTCTATATAAGACAGATAAAACAATAAACAGTGAAAATTATAAAAGACTAACCATATCTTGATAGTTCAGCTTCATCCTTTCCATTCAACACACAGGCATAACTTCGAAGCATAATAGGCATGTACCCAATGATAAAATTTGGCTGGAAAAAAAGACGAAACAGTGTCAGGTTTCTTTAACAGGTGCTTCAGAGTTCAGACTAGAGTTTGCATGCCATATAGGCGTGCAAAGTAAATATTCTTTTGAGGGGTGAGAAGAGAGGATGTTTCAACCAGACGTTAGATGTGTTACCTTCCTGTGCAAGGTATGTGTCTTTCCTACGGTGTACTCAATATCAACTATCACAGGAGCAGAATAGCTGAAGGAAGAAAGGAACATAATGAGAAAGCATGATAACTGATATTGGTAAAGAAAAATTGTAATAGGCAAAAAGAAATGTACAAAAATCAGTACTACTGTGGTACAATCACGCTTGTCAATTCTAATGTTTGATGAATCAGCTAGTTGAAAGCACATTGTGCAACTGGTCTGTCATATGGACTATGGAGTATTGGGCATCAAAATTCTTGATTTTCTTACATAAGGACCATTTGGATTGAAGGATTTTCAAAGGAACTTGTAGGATTTTAATCCTTAGGAAAATCTCATATTGAAGACTTTCAGATCATAACAATGAGGTTGCAGGAACCCTATGGAATTCTTACCGAATGGCTCAACCCATACAAACTTTTTTGAGGAATTTTAAACATGAGGTTGGACCTCATGGAAAAATTATTATCTCATGAAAATTCTGTCTTCGAGTTATTGCAAAATTCCTGAGGAGTATCCAGAGAGCCAATTTTGCAGATTCATGTTTTCCGATCTCTTATACGATTTAACATTACAATGACATCTCAATCCTACATTTTTCCAATTCATGTGTTTTAGACTCATGCATTCCAATTTGAAGCGAGGCCGTTATAAAGTTCTAGCCCATGAGAAAAAACCACCTCACTCAGAAATCTAGGTCATCCCCAATCATACATTCAAAACCTGAATTATGTAGGCAGATAAGAAACACTCAGTGATGTTCATAGTACGGTATACAACTGCGCCCTTGTAGTGGCTAGCCTGAATTATGTATGGAAACGTTCTCTCTTCCTAAAGCCTCCCCAAATAAATCCCTCTGCTTCTAGTCCTTGATTATTCTGAGTATCAACCAATTTCTCATCCTTTTTGTGGCCTAGGATAGTGAAAAATAAAGATAAAAGTTGGGATGTCTGTTCACCAAACCAGATGCTGAGCTTATCCTGCTGTGTTTGTAAGCTAAAGAGAACAAGAGACATGTATTCCTCATTTATCTCCAGCTCACTGACACACTCAATTAATTATCGGCACAGGGTTGCATCAGATATATATACAAATAGGGCAATGTGAAGCTTACGTGCGATCAGTTAGACGGCAAAAGTGCGGCGTGATAGTCTCAACTCTGAAATCTACTTGTACCGAGGGCACGCCAACACGTATATCTCTGTACCTACATAAAGGAAAACAAACAAACACATTTAATATAAGAGACACACAAAGACAACAGTGACATTATAGTTGAATAGCACCGTACCTAAGATAAATGGATGGATCACTGCCCGCTTCAATTCGGTTGTTTGCCTGGACAATATTCTTGATGCCCTTGGTGATGAAGTAGTTAAAAGAGTCAATGTGCTCCTTCACAAGGCCTCTAACCTAGTGATTCCATCAAACAAAAACAAGGGGAAAAATCAGACGAATTGACAAAAAAGATGCCCAAATCAAATGAGTAGTTGGCAACTCCCTTGAGAAAAGTAAGACACAAACACAACACAGAGAAACCAAGCCTCTGTAGTGGGAATGAATCAAACCGCAAGTCAGGCACAGATTAAATCATCATTGCTGGTGATTATTACTTCTCCTAAATCGACACTAAGGTGTGGCGTTGATGAGAAATAGGAAGGTCAACTGTTAAGGAGTTAGCCAGATTTGGTGGATGGTTCCCATTACAATTCATTCATTCTTATACTAGTACAGTACAGATTCTCAGCTAAACTGAGGATTCCAACAACTGGTTAACATGAAGAGTGTAGTCTCGGCATTAGCTATTAAACCCATTGAGGGCTGAACTGGTGCCATGTGCGATGGAGAACAATAATAAGACGTGACTTTCTATTAGAATGAGCATGCTGTGAAATTATCAGGGCGTTAAAGGAAGCAGCAAAACGTCCTGTGTCGCTAAATTACATCATCACAACCATGAATGAAGGAATAATTTTAAACGAAAATCCATGGCAGGCACAAAGAGCTATTCACCGTCTCAATAACCGGTCTGAGAAGGTACCTTGAGGAAGGCAGGGAGGAGCGCGAACTTGTCGACTGGGTTGCAGACGGGCGCTGCCAGTGACCGGTAAGTCGGGACCGGCGGCGCCGCCTCCGGGTCCCCGTCGGCCGCCGCGGCATCAGGGGCGGACGTAGCAGGGGGCATGGGGATTCAGCCGTATCCCCCAATAAATAGCTTGTGAAATAAACTGCTACAGAAGTCTTGCCCGGCGGCGGCGGAGGCGCAGCCGGAGGAGGGCTGTGTTAGGAAGAGGGGGGCGCGTTGGGGGAGGGCCTGGCGGCGGCGAGAGGCGGTACGGGGGCTGCGCGGCGGCGCTGTTCTGGTCGAGTAGAGAAGAGAGGCGGAGGTGGGGAGTTGGGTGGATGGGCGCTCGGGACCAGTAGAACCACGACGGGGAATCGGGGAAGAGGACGGTGGCGGGCTCCGGCGGCGATGGACGCCGGAGAGATACGAGGCGGTGGATTTGGGAGGGAAGGAGGCAGAGTTTTAGTTAGGGTTTATTTGGTGATGCCAACGGATATAGATCTACACCACGTTGCAAGCGAATGTGAACGGACGGCTCGGATTTGTACTTGAGTGACCTGGTTTAGTCCTGGGCTCTTAGCTTGTTGTAGAGTGGATTGATGATGCTGATTGGTGTTTTTCCGTCGATAAAAGCATGAGATGGAAGGAGAAAACCTATCTCAGGCTTTGTTAAGTCATGAGAAATTTGTACACTGCGGCTAATGTTCTGACTCCTACGGCTTTTGTCCATTATTATCCTCTGGTCCACGAAGTTTTATAAGATTTTCCGTAGATTGTTACATGGAAAAATCTCCACTAGAAGCAATCATACACAAAAACAGTCCACCTAATAGTGCTACTCCCTCTGATTGAAACTGATTGTCACATATTTATTTAAATACGGATAGTACCATTTTAAGGTCCAGAGACTATATAATACTAGCGAAATACCGTTGCGTTGCTACGGGCAGATGATACAGTTCAACAATTAATATTTTATAGTGTAAGACACTTACGTTGCAACGTTCAATAAATGATAAAGAGTTGTGCATTGTATGAAATCACTAACATCTATATCATGAAATGATAAATACCCGTGCATTCTATGAAATCAGTAATGTCTATACCTGGTGGCGTATTGTTCTATATGAGTCGTGTTTTGGCTATCTACTATTTTAGACTCGCTGCGTGTGCATGTTCGATCTCTCAGCCAAGTTTTTTTTATGGAGCTAGTTAGCTGCCTATAGCTCCTGGTCTCACACGATCATAGTAAGCTACGCAGGGATCTGAGTGATTACTGCCAAGCAAAACAATCTAACTTCCATTGGCCGGTTGGGCCTAATCATAGTCACAGGCCCATAGCACAAGCTACATACGCCTTAGCCCACAAGATAGCATGCATGGGCTATCGATGCGAACGGATCGATCCAGATTCCAGAGTTCGAGGGAAACTCTAATTCTGATTTTGGCAAACGGGAAAATCCTGGGAACGAGGGATCAGGGGAGTTACGAAGGCAAAACGGCAAGGGGTCTTAGCAAGCTTGGTTTTGCTCCAGAGTGGATTCAGTCTGTTATGAGATGTGTCACGTGTGTCAGATATGCTGTTCGGGTGAACGGCGAATTGACTGAGCCAGTGGTACCATCTAGGGGCATTCGTCAGGGGGACCCCATTAGTCCCTATTTGTTTCTCCTATGTACAGAAGGTCTGTCTAGTTTACTGCAGCAAAGTGAGAACCGAGGTGAGCTCTATGGTATTAAGAATGGTAGACTCGGTCCTCCTATATCCCATTTACTGTTTGCAGATGACAGCATCTTCTTTGCTCGGAGTGACAGTAGGAGTGTGGAGGCTCTCAAGAATATTCTGAAGATGTATTGTGAAGGTTCTGGACAGAAAGTTAATCTGGACAAATCCTCGGTCTTCTTCGGCAATCATTGTGATGTTCTAGTCAAGGAAAGGGTGAAGAATAGCTTGGGTGTTCAAAGCGAGGTACTTAATGATTTCTATTTGGGCATGCCCACGAGGGTTGGGAGATCATCCACATCTACCTTCAACTTTCTCTATGACATGATTTGGAAACGTATGAATGGGGTGACGGATCGGCCTATGTCGAGAGCGGGTAAAGAAGCATTTTTGAAGGCAGTGATTCAGGCTATACCCACATATGTTATGAGTTGCTTTCAAATTCCTATCTCCAACTGTGACAAGATGAAATCCACGATCGCCAATCATTGGTGGGGGGTGGAAGATGGGAAGAAGAAGCTGCATTGGAGGTCTTGGGAGTGGCTATCGACTCCTAAAACCCTTGGTGGACTGGGTTTCAGAGATCTGCCGTTATTTAACCAAGCTATGCTTGGTCGGCAGGGATGGCGTCTGCTCACAGAGCCTACGTCATTATGTGCACGGGTGCTGAAAGGTAGATATTTCCCTCACACAGATTTTTTGAGTGCACCGAAACCCAGATCAGCATCCTACACGTGGAGAAGTATTCTTTTTGGTCGAGACCTTCTTCTCCAGGGTGTACAATGGGGCATCGGCAATGGTAGGACTGTGAAGATCACTTCAGATCACTGGATTCCTGATCGTCCTCCTTACACGTTGAAACCACTCAAGCCGATCCCAAATATTGCAACCGTGAGCTGCTTGCTGGACGAGGAAACAGGGGAATGGATCCCGAGACTGTCAATGCCTTTTTTGATCCTTATACTGCTAATCAGATTCTTCAAGTCCATATTAGTAGACATGGTGGTGAGGATTTTGTGCGTTGGCCACATACGAAGCAAGGGATTTATTCAGTGCGGTCTGCTTATAACCTCGCTCGCTCTACTAAGCACTTTGTGACCAGAAGTGTGAGGGGTAGAGGGTCTTCTTCTGCTTCGGCAAACGAAGAGAAACAATGGAAGGCGTTGTGGAAGATCAACGCTCCAGGTAAAATGAAGATTCATCTTTGGAGGTTCGCACATGACTGCCTTCCGAGTGGTTTACAAATGCACATACGCCATATCCCTACAAGTGCTGCATGCGTATTCTGTGGTAGAGAAGAGAGTATTGCACACTCAATGCTTATGTGTCAATTTGCTCGGGAGGTTTGGAGAATTGTCAAGGGCTCCATCAGTCTACAGCTTAAGAGATGTGATTTCATGACACCTAAGTATTGGTTGTTTGATTTCCTCTCTAATTCGACTGAAAGGGAGGCAACTTGTTTGGCGGTTGGGTGCTGGCACATTTGGGAAGCTAGAAATGATACGAGGAACAATCAAGCTATGCCTGACCCGAAGCGGACTGCTGCAAGGATTCTCGCTTATGTCGATATGATCACAGAATTTTGCTGCAAATCAAGCTCCAGCACTAGGCGTGAGACCAGCACGTCAGAGAGATGGTCACCGCCGCCGCCTGGGGTAGTTCTTGTTAACGTTGATGCAGCACTGTTTGAGGATCGTCGTCGTATGGCCATGGGAGCGATTATTCGTGATCATACGGGTGGGTGTCTGGCTGCGGCTAGCGAGCCCATGATGGGCTTCTCTTCTCCGGAGGTTGCCGAGGCTATGGCGCTCAGGCGCGCAGTGGTGATCGCACGCGACAAGGGCTTCTCTCACGCTATCTTTGCCTCAGACTGTTTGTCGCTGGTTCATCGGATGAAAGCGCCAGGTCCTGATCGTTCCCAGGTTGGTTCCGTGGTACAAGATATCAAATGGTTGGCGGCGGGCTTCTCTTCTGCCTCCTTCTGTCATGTTAAACGTTCTTTAAACGAAGCGGCACACATTCTTGCTAGAACTTGTGATGTTTCTAGTGTAGGCTTTATTTCTGATTCTGCTCCGGATTGCATCCGGAAGACTCTATGTACTGATGTGATTTGATCAATAAAGTGTTGTATTTCAAAAAAAAAAACGGCAAGGGGTCATCGCGACGTATCAAGCGAGACGTACGACCACCATGACTACTCATATTATATAGTAGAGATAAGATGGACTTTGTTAAGTTCAGACACAAAATAAATCTTTTTTTTGCGATCAATAGAAGCTTCATTGATTAAATAGTGGAATTACAATCCTTCGGTAGGACTTGCTCTAAGAAGAGTGGCTTACAATTTATCCACAAACACCTTCTCCTAACACTACTAGCCTTCTTAGCACATAGATGAGCTGCCTCATTGGCAGATCTACCAACAAATATAAACTTAATGCTAGACACAAATCCACTAAGCTTCTTAATTTCCTGACAAACAGAAGCAATCTCCGACCTACCTCCGCCAGGATCCTCTAGCAACTTCAGGACTACTTGTGCATCCGTTTCAGTCTCGACCGATGGAAAACCACGATCCAGGGCCAATCGAACTCCATCCCTGACTGCCATTGCCTCCATCCTCGGCCGACAGCACGGTAGGAGGCGGCACGCGGGAAGAGCTCGCCGCACCTACAAGAAAACTGCGGGACACCTCGAGCTGCTCATGGCGGCGAGCCCTCTCTCGACGCTCATGGGCCTCCTTCTCGCGCCGCATCTCGCGAGCGAACGCCTGCCCCCATCATCCTCTCCTCATTAAGGAGGCGGCGCTGCACCTCCTCCTCATGGCGGTGCTCGGGGGTGGCGATGGCGGCGGCGCGCGCGCCGAGCTTGCCGGTCTGCGGACGCCAGCATGCGGCGCTGGTCCTCCTTGATACGTCCAAAACGTATCTATAATTTTTGATGTTCCATGCCTATTATATATTGATTACCACATGTTTATCTTACACTTTATATCATTTTTATGCATTTTCTAGGACTAACCTATTAACAAGATGCCACAGTGCCAGTTCCTGTTTTCTGCTGTCTTTTTGTTTCAGAAAATCTATTCTGAAAATATTCTCGGAATCGGACACCAATTTAACTGATTTATTTCTGGACCGAGACGGAGCAGCAGCCAGGAGGACGGAGTCGGGGGCCACACCAGGCAGGCCGGCGGGCCCACGGCGCGGCCTAGGGTGGGGCCACGCACCTAGGCCATCGCCCCACCTCGGCTGGCCACCGACGCCGCCCTTTCGCCTATAAATTGCATCTAATCGGGAAACCCTAGATACCCGAGCAAAAATCCACGAAAAGTTCTGAGTCCGCCGTCGCCTTCAACCTAGTTTGGGAGGGTTTCTTCAGTTCTTCCTGGCACCTTGCCGGAGGGGAAATTATCACCGGAGGGCTCTACATCACCATGTCTGCCTCCGGAGTGATGCGTGAGTAGTTCTTCACGGGACTACGGGTTCATAGCAGTAGCTAGTTGGTAGTCTCTCCACCTTGTGCTATCATGTTTAGATCTTGTGAGCTGCCTAACATGATCAAGATAATCTTTTTGTAATGCTACATGTTGTGTTTGCTGGGATCCGATGAATTGTGAAGTTATGATCAAGTTTGTTCATCTATCTATATTATGTTTTATCTATGTTCCTGCATGCTCTCCGTTGTTAGTGGATGCTTTAGCCAAATAGATGCTAATGACTTAAAGAGAGGGTATTTATGCTAGATAGTGGGTTCATGCCTATAGAAGCATGGGCTTGATAGACATAAACAACTAAGGCTGTAGATGTGCTGTTGCCACTAGGGATAAAATAACCAATGCTTAGCTTAAGGGTACTGATGTTAAGTCTAATGCGTTTGTTTACATTACACACTTTGCTTAATGCTATAATCTGTTGCTTGCAACTTAATACTCATGGGAGACCCGTAAGCTATCTTGTGAGTAGATTATGAGTCATAGATGCAGCTAGTAAGCGGTCTATGTATATTGTTGTAATGCCCAATAGATATAACAATGAACATGTGCTTGTCATATATTGCATTGTCATACGTTTGCAATTTGTCAATTGCCCAGCTGTAATTCGTTCACCCAACATGTATGTTTATTTGTCTTATGGAGAGACACCACTAGTGAACTGTGGACCCCGGTCCTTAATTCCACACTGATACAATCACCGTTTTCACCACGCTCTACGTTACTTCCTGCTGCTACTTTTGTGTTCATCATCATATTCTACTTTTATGGAGAGACACCACTAGTGAATTGTGGACCCCGGTCCTGGATCCTTTCATGGAAGATGCTATAAAGACGTGAAACCGTACAAAGTTCATTATAGATGTTTTCAGCATTCAGTATAGAAGGTATCCTTCTACTCAAGCATCCAGCAATCTTTCACAAACGTAGAAAGGATCCAGTCAAGCAAAAGTATCACAAACGTAATGAATTCACTTGTTAGAAGTTTACTCAACCGGTTAGCGTAAGCATTTGGTATTGGCACCAGGATGTTATGGCAAAGAGAATAAAAATGGGGGTTTGATAGGCCAATGGAAGAAATACTCACAAAGCTATAAATGATCATTAGACAAGAGGAAGTCTTATAATCGAAACTATGCAAGGAATAGTGATTGCCATGCAACGGATGCACATAGAGCTATAAGTGTATGAAAGCTCTCAAATGGAACTAGTGGGGGTGCATCAACTTGGTTGCTCATGAAGACCTATAGCACTTTTGAGGAGGCTCATCATTGGAATATACAACCCAAGTTCTATAACGTAAATTCCCTACATAGTTATACTAATGAAACATGAGAACTCTCTCATATGAAGCATAGGTGCTACTAGCACAAATGATGACTATAAAACTGGTGCTAAACATGAGCACAAGTGTGGATAAAGGATAGTAATGTTGCCCCTCTCTCTTTATTTCTTTTTTTTCTCTTTTTTTTCTTTTTTTCTTTTTCTGTTTCTCTTTTCAATGGCCTCCGTGGCTTTTTCACTTTTCTCTCCCTCACTGTAAGGGCAACACTCTAATATGACAACACACTTTTCGGTACAAATAACTCATAATGAACAAAACATGATGTATAAAACTGTATGCCTCTGCCAGTGTAGCAGGATGTGCAATGATCTAGCGTAACAGGGGTAAAACCACACATCAGCTGTATAGAATCATGCAAAGCAATATATAACAATGATGAATGACAACAAGTCATGTAATGTAAGGTGGAAGTTGCATGGCAATATATCTCGGAACAGCTATGAAAATGTTGTGATAGGTAGTTATGGTGGCTGTTTTGAGAAAGATGTTTGGATTATGTGTAGGAGAACAAGATGAAGTTCTCCCACGGGGTTGGATGTACTGGCGAAGTATGCACAACTCTCAATGTGAGCAGAAGGCAATGCACGGCACCGAAGAGGCTAGCAAAATATGGATGGTGGAAGTGCCAAAAACCGTAGCTCAACATTAGTCAAAAAAACTCACAAGTTTATTACGAACAACTAGCAGGTTCAACATTAAGAGCATGATTCAATTTACCCCAAGGAGGGCCGTTCACGGAGGCACAAGTACCCCTCTAGATCCCTCGACCTTAGCACGCAACTATGTTGTTTCCAAAACCCTTCAGACATGAGAAGCTATCAAGTCCAACTACACCTTCATCAATTTTAAGAGTTTGTAGTACGGTACAAGTTTTAATAACACAACCACTAATCAGATTTTAGCTTTAATTAACCAGCAAGCATTTAACATCTAATTTCTTAATATCTCAAAACATTTGCAAGGAATCAAGTTATCAAAGTTCAATGATCTACAAGACTATGCAAGTTTTTCCATTATACAACTACCACACACTTTACCATTTTCTGTTCCAACCAGACGCCAATTATACAACTCTCCAAACAAGTATAAGTGAAGCAAGAGAGCACTTTCTATAAAAGAACTAATAGCTCTGAACAAGAGATACATGAAAAAAAAGAGCTAATAGCATAGCAGTGCTAAACAAGAATACTCAACAAGTATAAGTGAAGAACAGGAGTATTCTAAGCAAAAGCGGAGCGTGTCTCTCTCCCAAACAAGAGTGCTAGGATCCAACTAAGTTATGATCAGAAAACAAAACAAAAACAAACAGAAAATAAAACACACAGACGGTCCATGAACGGCACACAATATGTGAAGTAATAAAAATATAGTCTCACTAGAGGTGACCTGATAATTTGTTGATGAAGAAGGGGATGCCTCGGGCATCCCCAAGCTTAGACGCTTTAGTCTTCTTGATATATGCTGGGGAGATCCGAGGGAGCCTCCCCAAGCTTAAACTTTTCTCTCTTCTTGATCTTCTTATATCATCCTCCTCTCCTAATACTTGAAAACTTCCTTCACACAACGATAACTCGCAAACTTCATTAGAGGGGTTAGTGCATCAAAACATAAACTCACTTGGTTCTGTAAAAACACATTACATACTTTAGTTCAAACATTAGCTACTGTTATTAAGCAAGATCGTGATCTCCCCCCCCCCGAAGAACGTGAATCTATACTTGCAAAAGAGACAATGCAAAACAAAGACATAATCTGTCAAAACCAAAACAGTCAGTAAAGACAAAAAAATTCGAGTCACTTCTGATGCTCAAATCAGAAAACGGTTAACTAACAAAAGATAGGTAATAAGTTCAGGCTTCTGATAAAAAATTATAGATTAAAATAGTAATCCGTGATTTTCACGAATTTTTACCGTGAGGTACAGAAATCTGTTTCTGGACAACAAATAAAACTTTACCACCCTCTTGCATTAGAGGCTTTTCTTGGCACAACAAAAACGAAAATAAAAGATACAAAGGAGTTGTTACAGAAGTAAACAACCTCCTTGACTCAAGAAAACAAAAAATAACAGCAAATAAAATTGGGTTGTCTCCCAACAAGCGCTTTTCTTTAACGCCTTTCAGATAGGCGCAGTAGTAAAAAGATCAAGTATTATCAAGAGTAGCATTGAAAGCATAAGGGAGTTCTTCAAAAGTGCAGCCAGGTGTATCTAAAGGATCTGAACATGATTCAAGATCAAAAATTTAAAGGCCTTTTTAGACTCCCATATGTCAAATGGTGAACGTCCAGTTTTAGAAACTTTGGGTACATGATGCCCCTTTTCAGCTGGAATTGCCTTTGGATTTAAAGAAGAAAAGGTGTTCCCCAAAGTATCAATATTTTCCTCAAGTTTTTCAATTCTCAGGACTTGATCATCCTTACTTTTATTAGTCTCTAACATATTGATTCTTCTATTCATATTTCTCAAAGAAACATTAAACTTAGTAGTGTTGTCAAGAATCTTCTTATCAATTTCACTTACTCTATCATTATTTGGTAAATTAGTAATCATGCAATCCAGTTTTTCCATGACATTCTCTAAGGTAATTTCAGTTTTAGTATCATTAACAGGAGGAGTTCCAACAAAGACTTTCAATAACATTACGTGCTTCTCCCGCGGGAGTCCCTAAAAAAATTCCTTATGTTAAGGTATCCAGAACATACCTATACCAACTTGAAATGCCAACATAGAAGTTCCTAAGCATAATAATATTTGAGTGTTTCTTAATACACCTATGATGAGTATCACTGATTCTATACCAAGCATCTTTTAAACTTTCTCCACCCTTTTGTTTAAAAGAACGAACTTCAACCGCAGGTGACAGGACATAAGGAGTAGAACTAGACATACTGACAAAACAGGAAATTAAACTAGAACTAAATTTTTTATGTTTTTCGAATATAAAAGCAAACAAGATAGAATAAAAATAAAATAAGCAATACAAAAAAATAGAATGGTGACGTGTAACTCCCCTTGCTGTAGCCTCCAATTCCCCGGCAACGGCGCCAGAAAAAGTTGCTTGATGACGTGGAACGCACAAAAGTAGAATATGATGATGAACACAAAAGTAGCAGCAGGAAGTAACGTAGAGCGTGGTGAAAACGGTGATTGTATCAGTGTGGAATTAAGGACCGGGGTCCACAGTTCACTAGTGGTGTCTCTCCATAAGACAAATAAACATACATGTTGGGTGAACGAATTACAGCTGGGCAATTGACAAATTGCAAACGTATGACAATGCAATATATGACAAGCACATGTTCATTGTTATATCTATTGGGCATTACAACAATATACATAGACCGCTTACTAGCTGCATCTATGACTCATAATCTACTCACAAGATAGCTTCCGAGTCTCCCATGAGTATTAAGTTGCAAGCAACAGATTATAGCATTAAGCAAAGTGTGTAATGTAAACAAACGCATCAGACTTAACAACAGTACCCTTAAGCTAAGCATCGGTTATTTTATCCCTAGTGGCAACAGCACATCTACAGCCTTAGTTGTTTCTGTCTATCAAGCCCATGCTTCTAGAGGCATGAACCCACTATCTAGCATAAATACCCTCTCTTGAAGTCATTAGCATCTACTTGGCCAAATCATCTACTAACAACGGAGAGCATGCAGGAACATAGATAAAATATAATATAGATAGATGAACAAACTTGATCATAACTTCACAATTCATCGGATCCCAGCAAACACAACATGTAGCATTACAAAAAGATAATCTTGATCATATTAGGCAGCTCACAAGATCTAAACATGATAGCACAAGGTGGAGAGACTACCAACTAGCTACTGCTATGGATCCGTAGTCCCGTGGAGAACTACTCACGCATCACTCCGGAGGCAGGCATGGTGATGTAGAGCCCTCCAGTGATGATTTCCCCTCCGGCAAGGTGTCGGGAAGAACTGCAGAAACCCTCCCGAAATAGGGTTGAAGACGACGGCGGCCTCGGAACTTTTCGTGGATTTTTTGCTCGGTTATCTAGGGTTTCCCGATTAGATGCAATTTATAGGCGAAAGGGCGGCGTAGGTGGCTAGCCGAGGTGGGGCGGCGGCCTAGGTGCTGCTCCGTCTCGGTCCAGAAATAAATCAGTTAAATTGGCGTCCGATTCCGAGAATATTTCCAGAATAGATTTTCTGAAGCAAAAAGACAGCAGAAAACAGGAACTGGCACTGTGGCATCTTGTTAATAGGTTAGTCCCAGAAAATGTATACAAATGATATAAAGTGTAAGATAAACATGTATTAATTAATATATAATAGGCATGGAATATAAAAAATTATAGATACGTTTTGGACGTATCATCTAGTTCTACTCCTGTTATGATCACACCTCCTTTAAGCGAAATCATTATGTTTAAACAAAAGACAGGAGAAAGCTTTAAAAGTGCTTGGGGGGAGAATGTTAGAACTGAATAGAAATATGAAGCCTAAGAAACTTTATGAAATTCTTGATTTAGCACCATTAGAGGATTGTCACTTGAATGTTCATTTTGCTGATTCTACTATGAAGAAACCTGTGGGTAGAGTGAATACTATTCTTATAATGGTTAACAACAATTATGTCCCAGTAGATTTCATTATTTTGGATATTGAATAAGGCTTCATGTCCTATTGTTTTGGGAAGACCTTTTCTTAGAACTGTTGGTGCCATTATTGACATGAAAGAAGGAACTATCAAATATCAGTTTCCACTCCGCAAGGGGATGGAACACTTTCCTAGAAAGAAGATGAAACAACCTTTTGAGTCTATTGTTAGAACAAGTTATGCTTTCAATGCTACTCTTGATAATACTTGATCTTTTTGCTACTGCGCCTAGCTGAAAGGCGTTAAAGAAAAACGCTTGTTGGGAGACAACCCAATTTTATTTCTGTTATTTTTTGTTTTCTTGAGTCAAGGAGGTTGTTTACTTCTGTAACAACTCCTTTGTATCTTTTATTTTCGTTTTTGTTGTGCCAAGAAAAGCCTCTAATGCAAGAGGGTGGTAAAGTTTTATTTGCTGTCCAGAAACAGATTTCTGTACCTCACGGTAAAAATTCGTGAAAAATCACGGATTACTATTTTAATCTGTAAATTTTTAGCAGAAGCCTGAACTTATTACCTATCTTTCGTTAGTTAACCGTTTTCTGATTTGAGCATCGGAAGTGCCTCGAAAAATTCGTCTTTACGGACTGTTCTGGTTTTGACAGATTCTGTCTTTGTTTTGCATTGTCTCTTTTGCAAGTATAGATTCACGTTCTTCGGGGGGGATCACGATCTTGCTTAGTAACAGTAGCTAATGTTTGAACTAAAGTATGCAATGTGTTTTTACAGAACCAAGTGAGTTTATGTTTTGATGCACTAACCCCTCTAATGAAGTTTGCGAGTTATCTTTGTGTGAAGGAAGTTTTCAAGTATTAGGAGAGGAGGATGATATAAGAAGATCAAGAAAGAGAAAAGCTTAAGCTTGGGGAGGCTCCCTTGGATCTCCCCAGCATATATCAAGAAGACTCAAGCGTCTAAGCTTGGGGATGCCTTCATCAACAAATTATCAGGTCACCTCTAGTGAGACTATATTTTTATTGCTTCACATATTGTGTGTGTTCTTGGAGCGTCTGTGTGTTTTATTTTCTGTTTTTTTTGTTTTGTTTTCTGATCATAACTTAGTTGGATCCTAGCACTCTTGTTTGGGAGAGAGACACGCTCCGCTTTTGCTTAGAATACTCTGTTCTTCACTTATACTTGTTGAGTATTCTTGTTTAGCACTGCTATGCTATTAGCTCTTGTTTTTCATGTATCTCTTGTTCAGAGCTATTAGTTCTTTTATAGAAAGTACTCTCTTGCTTCACTTATATTTGTTTGGAGAGTTGTATAATTGGCGTCTGGTTGGAACAGAAAATGCTAAAGTGTGTGGTAGTTGTATAATGGAAAAACTTGCATAGTCTTGTAGATCATTGAACTTTGATAACTTGATTCCTTGCAAATGTTTTGAGATATTAAGAAATTAGATGTTAAATGCTTGCTGGTTAATTAAAGCTAAAATCTGATTAGTGGTTGTGTTATTAAAGCTTGTACCGTACTACAAACTCTTAAAATTGCTGAAGGTGTAGTTGGACTTGATAGCTTCTCATGTCTGAAGGTTTTTGGAAACAACATAGTTGCGTGCTAAGGTCGAGGGATCTAGCGGGGTACTTGTGCCTCCGTGAACGGCCCTCCTTGGGGTAAATTTAATCATGCTCTTAATGTTGAACCTGCTAGTTGTTTGCAATAAACTTGTGAGTTCTTTTTGACTAATGTTGAGCTACGGTTTTTGGCACTTCCACCATCCATATTTTGCTAGCCTCTTCGGTGTGTGCATTGCCTTCTGCTCACATTGAGAGTTGTGCATACTTCGCCAGTACATCCAACCCCGTGGGAGAACTTCATCTTGTTCTCCTACACATAAGCCAAACATCTTCCTCAAAACAGCCACCATAACTACCTATCACAGCATTTCCATAGCTGTTCCGAGATATATTGCCATGCAACTTCCACCTTACATTACATGACTTGTTGTCATTCATCATTGTTATATATTGCTTTGCATGATTCTATACAGCTGATGTGTGGTTTTACCCATGTTACGCTAGATCATTGCACATCCTGCTACACTGGCAGAGGCATACAGTTTTATACATCATGTTTTGTTCATTATGAGTTATTTGTACCAAAAAGTGTGTTGTCATATTAGAGTGTTGCCCCTACAGTGAGGGAGAGAAAAGTGAAAAAGCCACGGAGGCCATTGAAAAGAGAAACAGAAAAAGAAAAAAAAGAGAAAAAAGAGAAAAAAAGAAAGAAAAGAAATAAAGAGAGAGGGGGCAACATTACTATCCTTTATCCACACTTGTGCTCATGTTTAGCACCAGTTTTATAGTCATCATTTGTGCTAGTAGCACCTATGCTTCATATGAGAGAGTTCTCATGTTTCATTAGTATAACTATGTGGGGAATTTACGTTATAGAACTTGGGTTGTATATTCCAATGATGAGCCTCCTCAAAAGTGCTCTAGGTCTTCATGAGCAACCAAGTTGGATGCACCCCCACTAGTTCCATTGGAGAGCTTTCATACACTTATAGCTCTATGTGCATCCGTTGCATGGCAATCACTACTCCTTGCATAGCTTCGATTATAAGACTTCCTCTTGTCTAATGATCATTTATAGCTTTGTGAGCCTTTCTTCCATTGGCCTTCCAAACCCCCATTATTATTCTCTTTGCCATAACATCCTGGTGCCAATACCAAATGCTTACGCTCACCGGTTGAGTAAAACTTCTAACCAGTGAATTCATTACGTTTGTGATACTTTTGCTTGACTGGATCCTTTCTATGTTTGTGAAAGATTGCTGGATGCTTGAGTAGAAGGATAACTTCTATACTGAATGCTTAAAACATCTATAATGAACTTTGTACGGTTTCATGTCTTTATAGCATCTTCCATGAAAGGTTTTTACTTGTTTAATTGTCTTGCTTTATTCATCTATGTGTTTAATATCAAACATAGACTTTTGCTTTGAATGATTTGATCTCAGCTCACATGCTTTACATTACTATATGATCAAGATTATGTTGGTAGCATGTCACCTCAAAAATTATCTTTGTGTTATCGTTTACCTACTCGAGGACGAGTAGGAACTAAGCTTGGGGATGCTTGATACGTCCAAAACGTATCTATAATTTTTGATGTTCCATGCCTATTATATATTGATTACCACATGTTTATCTTACACTTTATATCATTTTTATGCATTTTCTGGGACTAACCTATTAACAAGATGCCACAGTGCCAGTTCCTGTTTTCTGCTGTCTTTTTGTTTCAGAAAATCTATTCTGGAAATATTCTCGGAATCGGACGCCAATTTAACTGATTTATTTCTGGACCGAGACGGAGCAGCAGCCAGGAGGACGGAGCCGGGGGCCACACCAGGCAGGCCGGGGCCCACGGCGCGGCCCAGGGTGGGGCCGCGCACCTAGGCCGCCGCCCCACCTCGGCTGGCCACCGACGCCGCCCTTTCGCCTATAAATTGCATCTAATCGGGAAACCCTAGATACCCGAGCAAAAATCCACGAAAAGTTCCGAGGCCCCGTCGTCTTCAACCCTAGTTCGGGAGGGTTTCTGCAGTTCTTCCCGGCACCTTGCCGAGGGGAAATCATCACCGGAGGGCTCTACATCACCATGCCTGCCTCCGGAGTGATGCGTGAGTAGTTCTCCACGGGACTACGGGTCCATAGCAGTAGCTAGTTGGTAGTCTCCACCTTGTGCTATCATGTTTAGATCTTGTGAGCTGCCTAACATGATCAAGATCATCTTTATGTAATGCTACATGTTGTGTTTGCTGGGATCCGATGAATTGTGAAGTTATGATCAAGTTTGTTCATCTATCTATATTATGTTTTATCTATGTTCCTGCATGCTCTCCGTTGTTAGTAGATGCTTTGGCCAAGTAGATGCTAATGACTTCAAGAGAGGGTATTTATGCTAGATAGTGGGTTCATGCCTCTAGAAGTGGGCTTGATAGACAAAAAACTAAGGCTGTAGATGTGCTGTTGCCACTAGGGATAAAATAACCGATGCTTAGCTTAAGGGTACTGCTGTTAAGTCTAATGCGTTTGTTTACATTACACACTTTGCTTAATGCTATAATTGTTGCTTGCAACTTAATACTTGAGAGACCCGGAAGCTATCTTGTGAGTGGATTATGAGTCATAGATGCAGCTAGTAAGCGTCTATGTATATTGTTGTAATGCCCAATAGATATAACAATGAACATGTGCTTGTCATATATTGCATTGTCATGCGTTTGCAATTTGTCAATTGCCCAGATGTAATTCGTTCACCCAACATGTATGTTTATTTGTCTTATGGAGAGACACCACTAGTGAACTGTGGACCCGTCCTTTATTCCACGCTGATACAAACACCGTTTTCACCACGCTCTACGTTACTTCCTGCTGCTACTTTTGTGTTCATCATCATATTCTACACTATACGTTCAATCCTTTGTATTCAGCAAGCCGGTGAGATTGACAACCTTCCTGTTTCGTTGGGGCAAAGTAGTTTGATTGTGTGTGCGCAGGTCCACGTCAGTGATCGGGTAACGGTGCCGCTGACACCTTTCTGAAACTCTTCCACTTACTACTGGATCTGACAACCTTGGTTTTGTAATCAAGGAAAAACTTTGTTGCTGACTACATCATACCTTCCTCTTGGGGTTTCCCAGCGAACGTGTGTTCCACGTCATCACTCCTCCTCATTCATCGCCGGCCTGCAAGGCATGCTAGCTATGGTGGGAGAGTCGAGCTGAAGGTGAAGTTGTGTGGAGAGGAGAGGCTCGCCGTGCACCGTTTTAAAGTCGGCGGGGAGGGGAGTAGGCCGATGGCCGCATTAACGCTAGCACCAGTTCGTCTGCCACGCGCATTGACGACGACGCGTGTGCGCCACTTCCTGAGTTTCCAGTGCTGCGCTCGACGCGTCGCGTCGTCTGCGCCCGCCTGGGGAGTCGCAGCGTAATTAAAACGGGCACACCAGTCGCAATAAATCCAACTAAGCACTCCGTGTCGCTGACGAGACGGACCCGATCATCAGGATCCGACGTGGTTACCGACGCGTCCGCTTGTCTCCCTAGAACCTGAGCGCGAAACTGGGTTGCCGGACGTTCTATTGGGACGTACTGACAACTTTTTGCCGATTGGGCGCGCCGCTGAGGGATTTCGTGCCGGCGTGCCCAAAACATCTATTGGGCACACGGTGGAAATGCTCTAACACTGTTGTGTCTTGAACACGACCAGTCCACCCAAAAGCAACACGCATCCGGAACTCTCGAGTCACACTCTTGAGTCCTGATGCGGTTAACCGGCCAGACAGGGAGCGATTTTCTGGGTGTCTTACCCGTGGGCACTGTTCACTAGGAACATTACTTTGTACTGTAGTGACACTGTTCACGGACACTGTTGCTGCACTGTTCACTAGGGGCAGTGTAATATTCTTTGATGGCCTCTCCCAGCACGCGTTCGACCACAGCGATAGGAGTCACATAACGCGTGGGGTTTATATATATCTGTAGATCTTACCTTGCACACTAGAGTGTGTGTGGTGTTGAGTGCGTGCGTGTGGTGTGAGTTGGTGTGTTAAGTTCAGATACTACAGCTGTACCAATCCAGAGGCATAAAAAAAGTCGATCCGATGGCTTCGTCTAGTCACACACACGTACCTCTGCATTGCTAGACAGATCGATGTGTTAGTTTTTTTTTTTTTGAATACAGATCGATGTGTTAGTTCCGATATCCAAATCATACACATGCCTCAGCAATGTAGAGCGTGGAAATCCACAAACCAGGCAGATCGGGCCGGCCATCTCATTCCCGTGATAGCTACTTAGCCAGTCGGTGGCCAAGTCAGGGAGACAAACAAGGAAACATCGACACGGAATCATGCAGACTGTCGATCGATCTACTAACGGTTTCGGCGCCGTATCGAAATTCTTACTTGCACCGACAGGCCGCCGGCTGTCCCGATCGATCAAGCTTCGTTTGAGGGTGACACGACTACATGTTGCCACGTGCATGCCGGGCAATCAATTTCGTGGCGGCAAAGGCATACCAGAACTAGTACAGTAGCTCCCAACCGGTCACCCTAGAGATATATGCCCCATCGGTCGGTCGGAGAAGGCCGGCCATCGCCCTTTGTAAGTACTGTACATACGTACGTTCAAGCGTTGTTGGGTACCAGAGAAGAGCCGTTTGTTGTTTTTCTTTCCTACCCTTACAAGACTACTACTACAAAAAAAAAACAACCACAAGGTGTGGTATGAGCACGTCCCTGTCGATGTAAGCAGGGCTTTGTATGGCGATTCTGTCGTTCAGGTTTAATGTAATGACAGCGTTCCAAGGTAAAAGAAAAAAAAGGTGGAGATTTAGTGCTCCGGGCACCGGTGATCCCAGCGTTTAAAAAAATCAAAACAACGTACGAGTTTCAAAAAATTATGAAAATTCCCGAATATATATAGCCATTGGTGTATTCTGCAAACGTGTCAAAACTAAACTTCAAATACTTTGTATTCTAAGCTACACGAAAATGACGAAAGTGTGGATCCGAGTATGCTTATTTTCAAATCTCTAAATTTATTGGTTTTTTTTCATTTTTGTGTAGCTCCGAATACAATGTATTTGAAGTTTTTTTTTGCATGTTTGTAGAATACACCATTAACTAACTCACGGAATTTTTTCAGATTTTTTTTTTGAAACTACGTAAAGTGTTTGATTTTTTGAAAACACGAGGAGCGCGGGTGCTCAAGAGAAAAAAACACTTTTCCGTACAAAAAAGGGAAAAAAGCACACACATGTCCTTGGATAAAAATTGACGTCATCTTACTCTCGCACTCGGCAAAGACACGCCATGAGCAAAGCTTGATGTCAACGCAGTGGTTGGGAAGTATGTGGCGTCGGCAAGAACGATCCGAAAAAATCAGATTGTCGTCTTGAAAAAGAAGGCGACGAAGAGGAATGGAGAACCACCCTAAATCCGACCTGCTAGTTCGGAGAGGCCTTGTCTTGCTAGTTTCCCCATGCTTCGTTGGACACGGAAGAAGTCACAAGACGGAACACTCCGAATGACACCATCGAAGACCACCTACATGAAACAAATATAAACGGTAATGGAGCCATGACCCAAACTCTACACGCCCTCCGACGCCACCTAAGAACACCGCCAAAATGAGGACATGCATGATAGATGCTTGAGGCTCTATGTCCATGTTATCTACACACCACCGGCCCACCGCCACCACCGGCCTAACACTAAACAGAGACCTAGGCAAACATTGGACGATAAAAACAACACATGCTACCCCATACAAGGGTTCTCCCACCTTCTGCCGCCAAAAGGTAACCAGAGGTGACGAGAATCAGTGGCGGCAAACTTTACAATTAATCCTTCACTTTGACTAAACCTTGATCCCAAGGTAATTAGAAAATAGGGAGTAGAACAAAAGGAAATATTTTCTTGGGGGACGATCTCAACTGTTTTTGTATTCCTTGCATGTTTTTGTATTCCTTGCAACACGTGAACATCTTTTAATCGATGTTTAACGATTTCTTCTTTCATGTGCACGCAAATGCAACAATTTTAGCGTGAAACTGTGCTAGTGTACGATCAATCAAATGCTTGTGAATGCAACCAATTGGAGGGTGGAGTAATACCGCATACTTTATCCCTTCGTAGGTTGATAGATATCGCAATCGTTCCATCTACCGTCCACCCATATATCTCGTCCATATAATTTCGATCACTTGGGCCGCTCTCATTCCACTTTGAGAGTAAATGATCCGACTAGCCAAAACGCCGCCTCCACAAACGGCTTTTGCTAGAGCCAATACATCAACATTAGTTATCAATGCTTAGTTACTTGTCGTTTCAATGTGCACGCGAATGCAACAATTAAGCATGAAAATGTGCTAGTGTATGAATAATTAATGTTTGTGAATGGAACCGATACTTGATAGATATCTCGATCGTTCCATCTACCGTCCACCCATATATCTCGTCCGTATAATTTCGATCACTTTGGACCGCTCTCATTCCACTTTGGGAGTAAATGCTCCGACTAGCCAAAACGCCGCCTCCACAAACGCCATTGCTAGAGCCAATACATCAACATTAGTTATCAATGCTTAGTTACTTGTCGTTTCAATGTGCACGCGAATGCAACAATTAAGTGTGAGGACCCGGATTAGCTATCCGAGATACTCGTTATGTTTCCTGTAACAATCCCATGATCAGTCTGTTGTTGCACATAACTCGAGTTGGTATCACAGGACATTCATAAATACCGAATAAATATACTTACGTGATTGAAGTCGTAAGCTTCAACATGTACTTGCAGCGGAAATCACCAAACAACGTGGAGACCAAGTCATTCGCCTTAACCCTACAGACAGCTGACTGGGAAGCGCCCTAATTCGCAAAGACGCCAGTGAACCCTTCTTCTTGGACTGCTCTTCTTCTAAAATCTGGCTAAGACAATAGCCAGGGACGAAACCAATATGAGTACATTTGATTGTACTCGCAAACTACCCCAACTTGAGCATGCACTAGTTTTGATAATCTTTCATAAAACCTTTATTTTAAAAAAAACATCTCTATACCTTTATTGAAAAGGGAAGAGTAGATCTTTTAATCTTGTTGAAGACAAAACATTTTGGAAAGTAGTTTCTCAATATCTGGGTTGGAAACAACCCTTTTGAAAGTAGTTTTCTCACTAGTTTTGGTTGAAAAAGGTAAGAAGTCTTTTTAAACCTTTTTCTCAAAATATACCCTTTATTTAAAAAGGTAAGAAATCTCTTTTAAAACTTTTTCCTCGAAAATCACCGTCTTGTCCATAGCCCCATCCTGGTCACTTATTTTCCAGCAACCTCATACCACCCCTCGGTATAGTTGCATAAAACATCTCCATTTTCTTTTCAAATCTTTAACTTTGTAAAACTTGCACATGGCCTTAGGACAGCCTCCCAACTGTCCATATCCGAGGACTCGGCTATTCGAATAGTTTTACACTCTGCAGAGGTAGCACGCTTTTCCCACACCCATCCGGTCACTCATCGTGTCAGCCACGTCCCGCCATACCAGAGGTATGCGAAGTTGAGTTCCCGGCCATAGCCTGTCCTTTGCTCATGCTAGTATAGGACCCTGCCTCTACGACACTTTCCATCGACACTTAAATCCTCAGAAACTAAGTGTGAGGACTCGTAGTTCTGCCCGGCGGACCCAAGGGAGCCCTTCAATCCTCTTTCTCTAATACGCTATATACCGGCTTCCGGTAGACTTCACTTAAGAGGACCCAGGTCAGGGGGTAGGTCCTCAGACCATCCCCTCATGGAACGAGGTTATCCTCGTTATTGAGGCATCCAGTGCTAACACGAGCAAATTATATGACTACGCCCCGCCCCATATGGGGGTAAATGTGGTCGCACAGGGTATTGGTTGGTCGTCATAGTACTAGGACACAATGTGCATTTTTCAAAAACATCACCATACTCCACTTCTCCATTTCATCACCGACATCTCGGCATACCATAATTCATCCAAGGATTTTCAAAGGAGTTTTGAATAAACAATGTTTTTCCCATCCTATAGTTTTATATAAACAAACTGATATTTCTACATAGAGTGGCAAAATAGTTTTTCATAAACTTTTAAAAAGGTTTTCACAATCATTTCCCATTTCCATAGCAAAATACTTTTGACCAAAACTTGGGTGGATCGTAATCTCACCAAAAGATTTTTAATAAAAGGCTTTTGAGTAAAAACAATTACATTTAGAAATTGCACATTACTAACACCTCTATATCGGGTGTCTCAATAATGTACTTGTATTTTGTAAAAGGGTTTTCAAAATCATAGCTTTAGTGGCAAACACCACATAAATCACTTATGCTCAAAACATGTGAATCAAAATAGATGTATATAGATGCAAGCTCAGTGAAGTAGCTTGCCTTGCTCCACAAAGTGGTACTGGTCCTGATCTTCTGGTTCAACAAATTTCCCCTCCTCGATAACTCCGGCAACGTTCTCGTCTAAACGTTAAACAAACAATACAAACAATCACTACACTAACTCAATCAACATCACAACATTACAATCGTAAGTTCTACAACCAGCCACTGCATATATCAAGCAACACCCTTTGTTTCATTTTAATTGAATTCACCAGTCTTTAGTTACTTCCTAAATTTGGCAGAACTGGTTGTACATTGTTTAATTCACCATTTATTCTAGGTTGGTCACAAAAATCCAAACTAAGCCTCTATGGATAGCTACTGATGTGTAGGAGACAACCCAATTGGATTGAGGTCATTTGGAGTTATCAAACTCCCTACACATTTGTTCTAAACCAGAAACTCACTAATCAAGTTTTAGCCACTAATTAATTTATGATGTTTAAAAAATTAAACCCTTTTAGGGGTAGCTAACCTTGGTTGAATGTGACCTAATAAAATTTGTTTCAGCTCAAATGGATCTACCATTAATTCACACTAATTGATTTAGTGCAGAAGGGTTTACTAAAGTTCAACCAAATGCTAAAGATTCTAAACTGTTCCAACAATTCTACCAAAATTTGGGGAGCTAAAGGATCCTAATACAAAGCTACCAAAACTGGTTTCAAGTCATTTGGACTAATATAACTCCAGAATCAAATGGTTTGGTGTTTCAAACCTTCTGGAGCATTTTTAATAATACATTTTTATTATTTATTTAAATGAGATGAGACCACTTTGGTGAGTTAAAGATTTTCATAAGCTTTCCAGAACATTTGAGTTTGATTTATTTGGATTCCTAAATATCGAGATATTGAATTTATAAACTAGGTCCAGTACTGAAATTCCAGAGAAAAAGAATTAGGAAATTCTCTCCTCTGGATAATGTTGAAAATCCTGACATGTGGGGCCTACTAGTCAGTGACTCAGTGGATAATTCCCGCGTGTGGATAATGTTTAAACTTATGACAGGTGGGGCCAACCCTGTCAGCCTAACAGGAAATGAAACGGTATGTGGCCGTTGGATCTAGATCCAACGGCTCACAGAGCCCGCGATGATTAACACGTTACCCGCGGCGGCGCCGGAGCTCCGGCGACGGCGAGGGTGGCCAGGGGGTGTACCTGGGTGTCCTAGGGACGAGGCAGAGGATGGCGTTCGACGGCGGAGGGTACGGGAAGGCTCGGGGCGAACTTGTGCGTGCTGGGGAAGGCTGCAACGGCGTCGGTGAAGTTCTCCTCCTCCGCGGCCGTGCGTCAACTCCGGCGGGTCCTCCTCGACTCGTCTGTGCACGAAACAAGAGGAAACTGCGGCGGGTGAGGGTGGTGATAATGGTGGTGAGGATGCAGGCCAGAGAGGAAAGAAAGAGGGAGTATCACGGCCGGGCCGTGATCGACCTCCACCTTCGGCTCCGGCGAAGCTCGAGGAAACTCAGAGGCAAATGGGGCTTCGAGGGAGGGGCTCCTCCCTCCTGGAGGTGCACGGGGTGTGTGGGGAGTGCGGGAGAGGGAAATGGCGGGGTGTGGAGGCACGGGTGCGGGGGTGGCTTTTTATTGCCGAACGTCGGCGTGCCGTGGACAGGGTGCACGAGAGGAGCTAGGGGGTGGGAGAGCACGTCATTTGCGGTGGTACTGTGCGGTTACGGAGTGGGGTTGCTCTGCTGGGGCTCAGAAGGAGAGAGTGGTCGCGTGTGGCTCGGGAGTGAGCTCGGGACGCACGGCATCCATGGCGGGTCAGCGGAGTGCGATGGATCGATGGCGTCGCTGCAGGGCTCCAGAGGTGGTGTGGGCGTGTCCGCGAAGTTGAGGGGTGACAGGAGCGCGTCGGTGATGAGTCACACGAGCTGGGGTGCCGTGGTGGTGAAGTTTGGCGTCGGCGTCCACGCGCGGCCAGAGCACGGTGAGCGGCGCACGGCTGCAGGGGTACGGCGCCACAGAGCGCATGGTTCGGTCTCCTCCTGCCTGATGAGTGTGGTGAGAGGTGAGGTGATGGAAGACGCAGAGAAGGGCCAGCTCGGCTGCTCTCCTCGACACGCATCCATCGCCGGCACGGTGCAGTGCGGTGGCGTGCTTCCTTCGACGGCCACGGGCCTAGTGACCAAGTGGCACGCCTCCTCCTTGCTCTGGTGACTGAGTGATGTGAGTGAGGGAGATTGGGTGAAACAATTCGATGAATTAAGCACTAAATTCCTCGATTTGATTTCGGTTTCGAAGAATTGGGGAAGATCTCGGCAGTGTCCACCATGTGTTCGTTGAAATGCTTCAACGAATTTTAAATTCAGTTTTCTACAATTTTATTTTATAATTGGTTTCCTGTATATTGTCCAAGATTTATGGTATGGTGGTGAAATTTATTTGATATGTGCAACATAGCACATTTTGTGATTTGAATTTACTAAAGAAAGAAATGAAATTTAAATTCAAGATTTTTAGAAATATTTTTGGAGAGGGAAAAGAATGTAAGAGCAAAGTGGGAGTGATCCTTATGTCACCCCACTGAATTTGGTTGGAAAGATAAAATCAATTTCTCATTTGGAGAATTTTGTGACATTTGTCACACATGGTTTTATGTGTTGATGTTACTCATGATTTTATGTGTTAATCTTTTTATTTTGATTTTCTTTTCTTTCTTCAGGTCCTTGTTTAGCAGACAAACAACACAAGCAATCAATTGGGCAGGAATTAACAACCAACACTAGACAACCATGTATAAGTTTTCAACCAAGTTTTAATCACTCAGATAAGTGGTGGGGTGTGATCTAGTATCGTCCTGACAAGAATAAGGTGGAAAAGCTCAACTTCATAATTTGATATTTTTCCAAAAGGGTTGCTAAAATATATGGGCAATATACTTCCCACCTTTATTGTTTTCAAAGAAATGAAAGTACGAGTTTAAAATAAGGGCTACCAATACAAGGGAATATCAAGATATAGACCTCCATATTTTTGGAAACATATAATTTTGGAAAATACTTTTATTCTCTCAAGGAGTGGGTATTTTGGTTGTTGCTAAACAAAGCATCATTTGAGAATAAGTTGGTCCAAATAAGAGTGGAGGAGATATATGGAATATTTTGTTCTTGTCATGACATGATCACCAAGTTTAATATATGTTATATTGGTTGGGTCTTGGATTTACTAGTCAAACAACTCAAACAACAAGTCACACTAGTTCAACATAGCAATGGGAAGGAAAACACAATCTCAGCAAAACATTTCAAAAAGTTTTTGTTGGTTCTGAATTTTGGGGTCTGGTAAAACTAAGTTTTTCTTGGTTCCAAAATTTGGGATGTTACAGATCCTTCCCCCCTTAAAAATAAATCTCGTCCTCGAGATTTGCCCGGGGGTACAGGGGAGTACGAGGGCACGGGTTTTGGGGAGATGCAGGGGTTCTTTTATACCAAAATAACCGTGCCACCAATAATTGGCTCGAGGACACAGTGGGGATTGGATTATCCAGAGGGATTTCTTTTGCAAAGGATACTGGGAAAACGAGGGATACGATTTAGAATTAAAGGATAGAAGAACACGGGGTTCAACCGCTTACTCACTGACGTGTGGGTCCGAGGTCCACCTGGCAGTCTCTCCTCCCTTTCTTCTTTTCTTCCTCCTCGCTCACCCTGGCTTCGCACTCGCCCAGCTCTTAGTGCGCGAAGCACTCCCCTGCGGCACTGCTGCGCGTGCGGTCCGTCGATGCAGCGGCAGACACGGCTTTAGGACTCGACGCCTAGATGGTTTTCGCGCCATTAAGGCGAGTACTGCTCGGGATTCCTCTTCTTTCCCTCGCAAAGCGGTGTCGAGGAGCGGCATCCGAGCTCCGGCTATAAATCGGAAATTTCCGAGGCTTTTCTCCTCCTCATCTCCACCATGAGTTTTATTCACGCCTTTTTCAAAGCCTACTACGAGATGTTGGAGAGAGCGGGCTTCATCGAGCATGTCATCATTGTCGTGCTCTTTGGGATCTCGTCGTCGGTGGTGACCGCACTGCTGCTTGCGGCGGTGGTCGTCTTGATCCTTGGCTTCTGCAGTTGGTGGTCTGACGCGGGTGGTGATGCTGCGGCAGTGGTGCCAGCTGCGCCGGAGGAGCCAGTTGCGGTGGAGGGGCCAGCTGCAGTGGAGGAGCACGCGGCGGCGGTGGAGCAGGCTATGGTGGAGGAACCAGTTGCAGTGCCGGTGGATGCGGTGGCAGATCTTCCCGCTGGAGGTGAGCCGGCTGCTCGAGTCGTTTATCGCCGTCGCGCGACTCGCGACTCGGCTTCGGGTGAGCCAGGCTCCTCCTCCGGGGGCGTTCTGGAGCTCGAGAGGGAGTAGGAATCTCTGGGGTGCCGTTGCATCCGTGCTGAGTACTGGCAGTGTTCTTCGTAGGAGTAGAATTTGTATCCTCTGTTTTTTTCTGAAATTTCTCGCTTCTGTACTGAACTTAGTTGAGGTATCCACTTTGCCTCCTTGGATGAATTTTTAAATGAGACTCGTATCTCTGAATTTCCCTCAGTCATAATAGATCTGATCTTACAGCACAGATAGGATGCAGAGGTACTAGAATAATCTTGCTTTAGTGAGAAAATAGATTTTTTTTAATAACACTGCATTATATGGTCTCAACCATTTGCAGTGGTAGCATAACATTTCAACCATATAGGTTGAACACAACAACTAAAAACACCCTACAAGAAATCCTTCTGTGTTCCAGCGAGCATTGACACTCAGCAAGCATTTTAAGGCTTGTGAGGGTTACATCTCGTGGAGGGCTCGGGCCCTTTCTTTAACATGCAGAGTGCACAAGGTTCATATTGGGTGAGGAACCTTGTGACGGAGGCATGTAGGAGACCACACACAAAATAATTTGCATACTACAAAATAATCCCATTCAAAGTTTGCATTAATTCACAGGGGGGGGGTATATGCGTCTGGGGTCACATATACGGTTCCTGGTTTAAGTGATCTGTTGTTTCTTTTTAAAACTTTAACTGAAGAAAGAGCATGACATTCCATCAGGTGTCAACCAAGTGGTTAACAAGATGATAAGAACACCAAGTTTTTATTTCGGGCTGATTTGACATCAGCCGGGGAACAGACAACAACCTTGCATTACAAGAAACACGAGAAAAACAAACAACAAACAAACATCCTCCTGCTTCTCACCTACCAACATACAAACGTCACTCAGGCTAACTAAACAGGGGTTCTACTCCGCTTGACGGCCTCTGGTTGTCGGTGGAGCGTGGCCGAGACAAAGAGTGGTGTCCACATCTCCATCTTCCACGGGGTGGGGAACTACAGGCACGCCTTCGAGGATTACACCTTGCTCTTGGGGTTGCTGCTGAACTCGGGCTAGAACTTGCGCTACAGATGCATCAAGGCTGCGGTCCAGCAATTCATCTGGGAACGGTTGTCCTGTCTCCTGAGCTTGCCCACGATTGAAAGTGGGTGGGTTCCTTGCTTGACTCAGTTCAGGTGGGCACGACCAAGGTGGCGCCTTGTGTTCATGAGTTCCGCCATCAGGGAATGGAGGAATCTTGTCATTGCGGCTCCATAGGTGACCAGGGTGATTACGGCAGGGTCGACTTCCCTTCCGATGGGAATCTGAGCAGGCTCCTCTCCATGCGGGGGAGTGACTGGAAGAAGGTGGAAAGCTCGACTCTGCGCCATTGCCGGTTCTGAGTACCGGAGACGGACAAGGCCTTCCCAGGCTGCTACCTGGAGGGCTTGATCCAGGGTCGGCATGCTCCTACCATGGATCAAGTAAGCCTGACTTGTGCCCAACGGACACGAGCCGATGTGCACGTCGACTTGAAATTCACTCCCGGCAAGCGAGAGGGAGTTCTCGAACACCACATATCGAGGGCGGGCAGGCCGACCAAGAATATGGCAGACGGCCTTCCAAAGCATCAGTGGAAATCCGCCATGCTCCTCGGCAGTGGTTTCCAGAATGACCCTGGGGTTTGCCATTGGGTTATTTTGGCTTGGGTAAAGGATAAGAACGCGGGATTCCTGCCTCAAGAGAGTTGGGTTGCTACGGACGGTGAGTGAGGGTGGGGATAGATGGCAGATGGAACGGGGTCTCATATAAGCTAGGTTGTGTCGGCTCCTTTCTATGGAAGAACCTGGCGAGCGTCTCTCATGCAGTGGGGACAAGTCCTACTGCACCTTACTGTGGACCGACGCCTGGCCATGCCGGTTAGGCGGGGATGGGTCAAATCCGTCGGGCTCACTGTAGGGGAACATCACAAACAGACAATAAACACACAAGGTACATTTAGTACCGATGGGCGCCTAATACTCGTTGCAGTTGGGTAGTATAACTAAAGTTCCTATCATATGTTTTTCCTAGGGTCGTGGGTAAACAGGGTTGGTGAAGTCTTCACTTTGTCGCCTTAGGCTTCAGCAGGAAAAATTGAGATTGTCGAGGTAGTAACTGAGTGGAATTGTTGACGTTGAGTTGAGGTCTTCGGAGGTCTCTTGCTTTGTTGATATCGACGATCCTGGTATTTGTAGATCGATCACCCTGATGTTGAATGTTGAATATTCAAGATGGATGTTTCTTCTTGTAGGTGCTAGCTAATTAGGTCTCCTATTGGGTTCATCGTCAAGTATTTTGAACAGGTACAAGAGAGTAGAAAAATCTTGGAAAATCTTAAAATAGAGGGGTAAGACTCGGAAATATTTGAGAAGATGAGAAGAGTGGAAGTCATTTTTGGACTCCCTAGATAAAGATATATTTTTGGTATTAATATATTTTTAACAAAATATTTTCTTTCCTAACTAACGTCCATGCTAACTAAGGTCTATTACAGTCAGGATGGCTCTGATACCAAGTCTGTGAGGACCCCGGATTAGCTATCCGAGATACTCGTTATGTTTCCTGCAACAATCCCATGATCAGTCTGTTGTTGCACATAACTCGAATTGGCATCACAGGACATCCATAAATACCGAATAAATATACTTACGTGATTGAAGTCGTAAGCTTCAACAGGTACTTGCAGCGGAAATCACCAAACAACGTGGAGCCCAAGTCATTCGCCTTAACCCTACAGGCAGCTGACTGGGAAGCGCCCTAGTTCGCAAAGACGCCAGTGAACCCTTCTTCTTGGACTGCTCTTCTTCTAAAATCTGGCTAAGACAATAGCCAGGGACGAAACCAATATGAGTACATTTGATTGTACTCGCAAACTACCCCAACTTGAGCATGCACTAGTTTTGATAATCTTTCATAAAACCTTTATTTTTAAAAAAACATCTCTATACCTTTATTGAAAAGGGAAGAGTAGATCTTTTAATCTTGTTGAAGACAAAACATTTTGGAAAGTAGTTTCTCAATATCTGGGTTGGAAACAACCCTTTTGAAAGTAGTTTTCTCACTAGTTTTGGTTGAAAAAGGTAAGAAGTCTTTTTAAACCTTTTTCTCGAAAATATACCCTTTATTTAAAAAGGTAAGAAATCTCTTTTAAAACTTTTTCCTCGAAAATCACCGTCTTGTCCATAGCCCCATCCTGGTCACTTATTTTCCAGCAACCTCATACCACCCCTCGGTATAGTTGCATAAAACATCTCCATTTTCTTTTCAAATCTTTAACTTTGTAAAACTTGCACATGGCCTTAGGACAGCCTCCCAACTGTCCATATCCGAGGACTCGGCTATTCGAATAGTTTTACACTCTGCAGAGGTAGCACGCTTTTCCCACACCCATCCGGTCACTCATCGTGTCAGCCACGTCCCGCCATACCAGAGGTATGCGAAGTTGAGTTCCCGGCCATAGCCTGTCCTTTGCTCATGCTAGTATAGGACCCTGCCTCTACGACACTTTCCATCGACACTTAAATCCTCAGAAACTAAGTGTGAGGACTCGTAGTTCTGCCCGGCGGACCCAAGGGAGCCCTTCAATCCTCTTTCTCTAATACGCTTATACCGGCTTCCGGTAGACTTCACTTAAGAGGACCCAGGTCAGGGGGTAGGTCCTCAGACCATCCCCTCATGGAACGAGGTTATCCTCGTTATTGAGGCATCCAGTGCTAACACGAGCAAATTATATGACTACGCCCCGCCCCATATGGGGGTAAATGTGGTCGCACAGGGTATTGGTTGGTCGTCATAGTACTAGGACACAATGTGCATTTTTCAAAAACATCACCATACTCCACTTCTCCATTTCATCACCGACATCTCGGCATACCATAATTCATCCAAGGATTTTCAAAGGAGTTTTGAATAAACAATGTTTTTCCCATCCTATAGTTTTATATAAACAAACTGATATTTCTACATAGAGTGGCAAAATAGTTTTTCATAAACTTTTAAAAAGGTTTTCACAATCATTTCCCATTTCCATAGCAAAATACTTTTGACCAAAACTTGGGTGGATCGTAATCTCACCAAAAGATTTTTAATAAAAGGCTTTTGAGTAAAAACAATTACATTTAGAAATTGCACATTACTAACACCTCTATATCGGGTGTCTCAATAATGTACTTGTATTTTGTAAAAGGGTTTTCAAAATCATAGCTTTAGTGGCAAACACCACATAAATCACTTATGCTCAAAACATGTGAATCAAAATAGATGTATATAGATGCAAGCTCAGTGAAGTAGCTTGCCTTGCTCCACAAAGTGGTACTGGTCCTGATCTTCTGGTTCAACAAATTTCCCCTCCTCGATAACTCCGGCAACGTTCTCGTCTAAACGTTAAACAAACAATACAAACAATCACTACACTAACTCAATCAACATCACAACATTACAATCGTAAGTTCTACAACCAGCCACTGCATATATCAAGCAACACCCTTTTGTTTCATTTTAATTGAATTCACCAGTCTTTAGTTACTTCCTAAATTTGGCAGAACTGGTTGTACATTGTTTAATTCACCATTTATTCTAGGTTGGTCACAAAAATCCAAACTAAGCCTCTATGGATAGCTACTGATGTGTAGGAGACAACCCAATTGGATTGAGGTCATTTGGAGTTATCAAACTCCCTACACATTTGTTCTAAACCAGAAACTCACTAATCAAGTTTTAGCCACTAATTAATTTATGATGTTTAAAAAAATTAAACCCTTTTAGGGGTAGCTAACCTTGGTTGAATGTGACCTAATAAAATTTGTTTCAGCTCAAATGGATCTACCATTAATTCACACTAATTGATTTAGTGCAGAAGGGTTTACTAAAGTTCAACCAAATGCTAAAGATTCTAAACTGTTCCAACAATTCTACCAAAATTTGGGGAGCTAAAGGATCCTAATACAAAGCTACCAAAACTGGTTTCAAGTCATTTGGACTAATATAACTCCAGAATCAAATGGTTTGGTGTTTCAAACCTTCTGGAGCATTTTTAATAATACATTTTTATTATTTATTTAAATGAGATGAGACCACTTTGGTGAGTTAAAGATTTTCATAAGCTTTCCAGAACATTTGAGTTTGATTTATTTGGATTCCTAAATATCGAGATATTGAATTTATAAACTAGGTCCAGTACTGAAATTCCAGAGAAAAAGAATTAGGAAATTCTCTCCTCTGGATAATGTTGAAAATCCTGACATGTGGGGCCTACTAGTCAGTGACTCAGTGGATAATTCCCGCGTGTGGATAATGTTTAAACTTATGACAGGTGGGGCCAACCCTGTCAGCCTAACAGGAAATGAAACGGTATGTGGCCGTTGGATCTAGATCCAACGGCTCACAGAGCCCGCGATGATTAACACGTTACCCGCGGCGGCGCCGGAGCTCCGGCGACGGCGAGGGTGGCCAGGGGGTGTACCTGGGTGTCCTAGGGACGAGGCAGAGGATGGCGTTCGACGGCGGAGGGTACGGGAAGGCTCGGGGGCGAACTTGTGCGTGCTGGGGAAGGCTGCAACGGCGTCGGTGAAGTTCTCCTCCTCCGCGGCCGTGCGTCAACTCCGGCGGGTCCTCCTCGACTCGTCTGTGCACGAAACAAGAGGAAACTGCGGCGGGTGAGGGTGGTGATAATGGTGGTGAGATGCAGGCCAGAGAGGAAAGAAAGAGGGAGTATCGCGGCCGGGCCGTGATCGACCTCCACCTTCGGCTCCGGCGAAGCTCGAGGAAACTCAGAGGCAAATGGGGCTTCGAGGGAGGGGCTCCTCCCTCCTGGAGGTGCACGGGGTGTGTGGGGAGTGCGGGAGAGGGAAATGGCGGGGTGTGGAGGCACGGGTGCGGGGGTGGCTTTTTATTGCCGAACGTCGGCGTGCCGTGGACAGGGTGCACGAGAGGAGCTAGGGGGTGGGAGAGCACGTCATTTGCGGTGGTACTGTGCGGTTACGGAGTGGGGTTGCTCTGCTGGGGCTCAGAAGGAGAGAGTGGTCGCGTGTGGCTCGGGAGTGAGCTCGGGACGCACGGCATCCATGGCGGGTCAGCGGAGTGCGATGGATCGATGGCGTCGCTGCAGGGCTCCAGAGGTGGTGTGGGCGTGTCCGCGAAGTTGAGGGGTGACAGGAGCGCGTCGGTGATGAGTCACACGAGCTGGGGTGCCGTGGTGGTGAAGTTTGGCGTCGGCGTCCACGCGCGGCCAGAGCACGGTGAGCGGCGCACGGCTGCAGGGGTACGGCGCCACAGAGCGCATGGTTCGGTCTCCTCCTGCCTGATGAGTGTGGTGAGAGGTGAGGTGATGGAAGACGCAGAGAAGGGCCAGCTCGGCTGCTCTCCTCGACACGCATCCATCGCCGGCACGGTGCAGTGCGGTGGCGTGCTTCCTTCGACGGCCACGGGCCTAGTGACCAAGTGGCACGCCTCCTCCTTGCTCTGGTGACTGAGTGATGTGAGTGAGGGAGATTGGGTGAAACAATTCGATGAATTAAGCACTAAATTCCTCGATTTGATTTCGGTTTCGAAGAATTGGGGAAGATCTCGGCAGTGTCCACCATGTGTTCGTTGAAATGCTTCAACGAATTTTAAATTCAGTTTTCTACAATTTTATTTTATAATTGGTTTCCTGTATATTGTCCAAGATTTATGGTATGGTGGTGAAATTTATTTGATATGTGCAACATAGCACATTTTGTGATTTGAATTTACTAAAGAAAGAAATGAAATTTAAATTCAAGATTTTTAGAAATATTTTTGGAGAGGGAAAAGAATGTAAGAGCAAAGTGGGAGTGATCCTTATGTCACCCCACTGAATTTGGTTGGAAAGATAAAATCAATTTCTCATTTGGAGAATTTTGTGACATTTGTCACACATGGTTTTATGTGTTGATGTTACTCATGATTTTATGTGTTAATCTTTTTATTTTGATTTTCTTTTCTTTCTTCAGGTCCTTGTTTAGCAGACAAACAACACAAGCAATCAATTGGGCAGGAATTAACAACCAACACTAGACAACCATGTATAAGTTTTCAACCAAGTTTTAATCACTCAGATAAGTGGTGGGGTGTGATCTAGTATCGTCCTGACAAGAATAAGGTGGAAAAGCTCAACTTCATAATTTGATATTTTTCCAAAAGGGTTGCTAAAATATATGGGCAATATACTTCCCACCTTTATTGTTTTCAAAGAAATGAAAGTACGAGTTTAAAATAAGGGCTACCAATACAAGGGAATTATCAAGATATAGACCTCCATATTTTTGGAAACATATAATTTTGGAAAATACTTTTATTCTCTCAAGGAGTGGGTATTTTGGTTGTTGCTAAACAAAGCATCATTTGAGAATAAGTTGGTCCAAATAAGAGTGGAGGAGATATATGGAATATTTTGTTCTTGTCATGACATGATCACCAAGTTTAATATATGGTTATATTGGTTGGGTCTTGGATTTACTAGTCAAACAACTCAAACAACAAGTCACACTAGTTCAACCATAGCAATGGGAAGGAAAACACAATCCTCAGCAAAACATTTCAAAAAGTTTTTGTTGGTTCTGAATTTTGGGGTCTGGTAAAACTAAGTTTTTCTTGGTTCCAAAATTTGGGATGTTACATTAAGCATAAAACGTGCTAGTGTACGGACAATCAATGTTTGTGAATGCAACCGATACTTGATAGATCTCTCGATTGTTCCATCTACCGTCCACCCATATATCTCGTCCGTATAATTTCGATCACTCTGGGCCGCTCTCATTCCACTTTGGGAGTAAATGCTCCGACGAGCCAAAACGCGGCCTCCACACACGGCTTTTGCTAGAGCCAATACATCAACATTAGTTATCAATGCTTAGTTACTTGCCGTTTCAATGTGCACGCGAATGCAACAATTAAGCATGAAAATGTGCTAGTGTACGAACAATCAATGTTTGTGAATGGAACCGATACTTGATAGATATCTCGATCGATCACTTTGGACCGCTCTCATTCCACTTTGGGAGTAAATGCTCCGACTAGCCAAAACGCCACCTCCACAAACGGCTTTTGCTAGAGCCAATACATCAACATTAGTTATCAATGCTTAGTTACTTGCCGTTTCAATGTGCACGCGAATGCAACAATTAAGCATGAAAATGTGCTAGTGTACGAACAATCAATGTTTGTGAATGCAACCGATACTTGATAGTTATCTCGATCGTTCCATCTACCGGACACCCATATATCTTGTCCGTATAATTTCGACCACTTTGGGCCGCTCCCATTCCACTTTGGGAGTAAATGCTCCGACTAGCCAAAACGCCCCCTCCACAAACGGCTTTGGCTACAGCCAATACATCAACATTAGTTATCAATGCTTAGTTACTTGTCGTTTCAATGTGCACGCGAATGCATCAATTAAGCATGAAAATGTGCTACTGTACGAACAATCAATGTTTGTGAATGCAACAGATTGGATTATCCCATCCTGTTATCCTTCGTTCGTTGATACGGAGTACACTTGATAGTAGATCTCTCGATCGTTCCATCTACCGGACACCCATGGCGCGGCATAGATCACGCCTGCGGCCGTATGTATGGCATCGATCACTTTACGGTACGTACTTCCACAAGCGTTTCGTTCGTACACGTGGCAGTCCTTCTCGCGTCGAGCCCGTAGTAGGCCCAGGCCCATAGTTGAGTACAATTATTCGGAATGGCGTCCTAGATGCGTACCACCACTTCGCTTCATTTGGTTTCCCGGCCTCCCCTGTTTTATAAGCACGGGAATCCCAAGCCCCGCTCAGCTCGCAGCAGAGGAGGCTAGCCAGATATCCGCACGGAGCCTGAGGCAAAAGATCGTTCTGAGAGAGACAGACCTCTCCCAGCTGCTTTCTTCTCCGCCGAGCTCCAGCACACGGGCCATGGCGCCCCCTCTCTCCTCCTGGCCATGGGCGAGCCTGGGCATATACAAGGCAAGCGCCGAGCATCAGCTCTTCCTTCTCCGCCATCGTCTCATGTTTCCTTTTTCGCTGACACCGTGCGTCTGTGCTTGATTGATCGACATGCAGTACTTCTTGCTCGGCCCGCTGGTGTGGAAGGTGGCGCAGGAGTGGATGGAGCAGGGCGGCGCGCCGCTGGGGTCGCCGTGGCTGCACCTGCTGGTGCTCTTCTCCGCCCGCGGGCTCACGTACCAGTTCTGGTTCTCCTACAGCAACATGCTCTTCCTCACCCGCCGCCGCCGCGTCGTCCCCGACGGCGTCGACTTCCGGCAGGTTGACCACGAGTGGGACTGGTGAGTACTCACGCACGCTTGCCTTAGCTAGCTAGCTAGGAGTAGCTAGCTGCTGCAGTGAAACGCATGCGCTCTAGGCTCTAGCTTGCTGCTTCAACGCGAAGCGCGTGGGCATAATTAAGAAGCTACTAAATCATATTGTAGCGCAAGACGAAACTTAGTTTATTGTAGTTATCACGATCCGGTACCGAATGTTTTATTGCGTCGTCTAGACTGTTCGGCCGTCCAGTCATCGTCCAAAGTACAAACCGCCATGACGTTTTCGCATCTTGCCTTTTCAGCTATGGTTATGTCACGCGGCCGCAATGTTAGAACTTTATATTACATCAGAAAAAAATCAAGGGTACCTGGTAAATGGAGTGTAGGTAGTTTATCTCGCATAGTATATTTCAGAGGAGGGCAGGAATGACGTTTTGTTGGTGCAGGGACAACTTCCTGATCTTGCAAACGCTGATTGCTGCGTTGGTAGTCAACGGCCCACTGCTCCCGGGCCTCTGCGCGTGGGACCCGCGCGGGCTGGCCATCGCCCTGCTCCTTCATGTGGGCTTCTCAGAGCCCGTGTTCTACTGGCCCACAGGGCCCTGCACCGGTCCCCGCTCTTCAGCCAGTACCACGCCGGCCACCACTCCACTCCGGTCACGCAGCCATTGACAGGTACGGAGATTGCAGTACCATCGCAGTCGCTGAGCTGAGCTCCAACCAACCAAACAGCGCTAGGCTAGCTAGCGGAAAAAGAAGAGACAAAGCATGTGTGCGTCCGTGATGCATGAGATAGCCCCCATCTTCTTTCTCTGATTCGTGAACCGTGACTTGTACCAGACACCAGTAGTACCAACCAAAATTTTGCCTCCTTTAAATGCCACAATATTCTCTGACATTAGTATATGCAATCTCCATATTTACCACGCATCGCAACTTAATTTCTAGCATAAAAAATTACTATGCATTTCTAGCATAAAAAAAATACTATGCATTTCTAGCATTGCTGCACCAAGTTAGTTACTGGAATACCACAACAGTAGTATTTCCTGTTTTACTGAAACTTGCTTCTTCGTTTTTGGTCACATGCAGCTGGATTTGGCACGCCGGTGGAGGCCCTGCTGCTGACGCTGACGATGGGGGTCCCACTGGCGGGGGCCTTCCTGATGGGAGCCGGGTCCGTGGGCCTGGTCTACGTGCACCTCCTCACCTTCGACTACCTCCGGAGCATGGGGTACAGCAACGTGGAGGTGGTCTCTCACAGAGTCTTCGAGGCTCTCCCGCCTCTCAGATACCTCCTCTACACCCCGACGTGAGTCAAAATTAACCCTCTTCTTTCACCGAGTTAGTAAATTGTTTCTACCGCTACAAATTCACATCCTCCAAACAATCGAGCTACACACAATTATTTCTACCGCCGTGTGTGTGGCGATTCTTGTTCTCTTCCCCTGCCATGTATGCCGTATGCATGGCATGCATGTGAGTGTGTGACACTGTCACTCACTGGCAGAACAGTAAAGCTGTTAGTTACACGCATGTTTTTTCTTTTTATCCTTTTCTCTTCAGCTCGTAGTGTCAAGTGGCTGGTAACTAATTAAGGCGATTTGCAGTACTATGGTTTCAATCATTGGTGAATTAGATCGATGATGTAAATTGCTTACTACCCCTGCATGCATGCATGCAGGTATCTGAGCCTGCACCACCGGGAGAAGGACTCCAACTTCTGCCTGTTCATGCCTCTCTTCGACCTCCTGGGTGGCACCTTAAACTCCAACTCATGGAGCTGCAGAAGGAGATCTACCAAGGTACACCATGCTATCAATTCATCGCGAGAGGAGAGGACCCTCCTACTACCCATCAATTTCATTCTCGGACGGACAGTAGTTCTATCTACCGCTAGCTACCACAAGTACGACCGAACTGGAGTACTACATTGATGAGGCATCCATGCATGCGTTGCCGTCTTGTTGCTCCTGTTTAGCCATCGATCCATTAACACCATGGCCGGCCTTGAGCATGCTTAACTAACTAATGGATACTGATCGCAACAATGGCGGGGTCGGCGCATGCAGGGAAGAACGAGCGGGTGCCGGAGTTCGTGTTCCTGGCGCACGTGGTGGACATGATGTCGTCGATGCACGTGCCCTTCGTGCTCCGCTCCATCTCCTCGGTGCCGTTCGAGAACCACCTGATCCTGCTCCCCTTCTGGCCCGTGGCCTTCGCCTACATGCTCGTCATGTGGTGCTGCTCCAAGACCTTCCTGGTGAGCTTCTACACGCTCCGGGGCCGCCTCCACCAGACGTGGACGGTGCCCCGGCACGGGTTCCAGTACTTCATCCCGGCGGCGAAGGAGGGCATCAACCGCCAGATCGAGCTCGCCGTCCTCCGCGCCGACCGGATGGGCGTCAAGGTCCTCAGCCTCGCCGCCCTCAACAAGGTAACCTACCTGCGATGCGTGCTCCTAATTACTCGAGGATAGGTACATGCTTTTGTGAATTCACCTGCAAACCTACAACTACCCCATGCCTCTTTCTTGGTTGCTCGTGTGTACCCGTCTAGTTGGCCAGAATTCGGTATCAGTAGCAGTGTAGTGTAGTGTAGCTAGCACAGCACAGTACTCGGTATCAGTAGTGGATACCATCCAGGATCCATCCATCACGGCAGGCATTGAGGCATGTGAGCGCATTGAATCGGAATGGCGATGAAGGCGCATGGGAAAGGTATAATCGAGAGGTCGGCATGCAAAGCTTCGCAGCCGCAAAAATGGCCAAGTTGTCCTTGCCATTTTCACATGCCAGTGGCAGACGCTACTGTGGCTTCATGCGCGTGCCTGGCCGATCTGTGTGCGTGGAGCGCTTTGGCACGGCTTTATCCGTGGCCCAATGGAGGCGCGGCAGCTGGTGCATGCATGCACGCCATGGACTGTAGGCTGAGAGGTGCAGGGCGGATGAGGGCCGCTGATTCGGCCTGCGCTCTTACACAGTGGTCGCGCATGTGTTCCTGCCAAATCTCTGCGTAGATTCGGCCTGCTCACGCGCAAGGTTTGGGCCCTGCTCAATGAGCAGGGTGGCAGTATACGTCTCTACTGGTAGTATGACTGTATCTGCACAATTTCAATACAGGAATTGTACATGAACAGTACCTATTAAAAAATGCCGTCAGCTTGCGGATGAGTGACTGATGGTAATTTGCATCTGATCTTAACAACTCTCACTGTTTCGACCAGAACGAGGCGCTGAATGGAGGTGGCACCCTGTTCGTGGAGAGGCACACTGACCTGAGGGTCAGGGTGGTGCACGGCAACACCCTCACGGCCGCGGTCATCCTCAACGAGATCCCCAGCAACACCAAGGACGTGTTCCTCACCGGCGCCACGTCCAAGCTCGGCAGGGCCATCGCCCTCTACCTCTGCCGGAAGAAGATCAAAGTCATGGTAGTACCTTTATGTTCTTCCCGATCTATTGATTCACGCGGATGATTTACTGAGAGAGTAGCACTCCGAAAACTAGAGGCTCCATTAACGGACTTGTGAACGAAATGTTTTCAGATGTTGACAATGTCGTCCGAGAGGTTCCTGAAGATCCAGAGGGAGGCGCCCGCGGAGTTCCAGCAGTACCTCGTGCAGGTCACCAAGTACCAGGCTGCGCAGAACTGCAAGGTGACCAGCAATTCCCACGCGTCCTGAATTTGTTGTACTCGATCTGCTTGTGTAGCACTAGTACCTTATTCCTGATGGTAAATTGATGTTGGGTGATCACACGTACGTGTACCTGATGTTGCAGACATGGCTGGTGGGCAAGTGGCTGTCGCCGAGGGAGCAGCGGTGGGCGGCGCCGGGGACGCACTTCCACCAGTTCGTCGTGCCGCCCATCATCGGCTTCCGCCGCGACTGCACCTACGGCAAGCTCGCCGCCATGAGGCTCCCCAAGGACGTGCAGGGCGTCGGCTCCTGCGAGGTAACAACAGCATCTCTGCTGTCTGATCCATACATGTCAATGCACACTGAAGGCGATTGACGACTGATGTGTTCATCTTGTTTCAGTACACGATGGAGAGAGGGGTGGTGCACGCGTGCCACGCAGGCGGCGTGGTGCACTTCCTGGAGGGGTGGGAACACCACGAGGTGGGCGCCATCGACGTCGACCGGATCGACGTCGTGTGGAAGGCGGCGCTCAAACACGGGTTCACGCCGTCATGATCGAGCGAGGCGGCGAGGAACGCAGGTGAAGCGCAGGTGCAGAATGCAGCCGAGACGAACGAACTGAGATCCCTCCCTCCCTCCCTCCAGGCCGATATATTACTACTCCCTCCTCCGTTCGGATTTAATTGACACACGTTTTGTTACACATGGATGTATCTAGACACCATACAAGTATATATACATTCATATTTAGACAAAACCAAATCAATTAATATGGAACGGAGGGAGTACTAGTGTTCTTGTACTCCATTCTTGTCAAATGAATAATACCCATTTGACAGGAGATTAATTAGATTAACTGAACCCCCTCGACAGCCCGTTTGTTCATGATGTCTCTCTCGTAACATCCAAAAAAAGTGACTAGTAATCTTTTCTCTTTTTTCTGTTGAGCAAAGGGAAATGCCCTGATTTTCTATTATCAGAAACCAAAGGTTCACTACAAAGCAAATTAGCAAAGTGGGCCTCCCAGTTCATGGCTTGATCATGTCGGCTTTGCTAAATCTAAGACGTGTGAGACTTTCTTACATCTACATCATCCGACGCATTGGATCTTTTGATGTCTCTTGTTGCACCATCGTGTTAGACATAAAAACGGAGTCTGTTTAGATATGAGAACGCACTGAGCAAACATTTGATGCATACAGAAAGTCATAGTTTAGGGCTTAAGGCGACAAAGAATCCATTTAACTTTGTACGGTCTCGACCTTTAGTCAAAATGTTTCGTTAATACCGTGACCATTATTATGTTCTAAATTCAATATTTTTCGCGGTCATTATATTTATGTTTGATCTCAATAGTCCAAAGCAAGACCACATCGGTTTGAGGGGCCCAAAATTGATGGTATTTGATCCACATTGTCCTAAATCCAAACCTTTGCTTTTTATATATAATGGACTATTTAACTAACTAGCATGGTGGCCCTCCCAAATGCGAGGGCATTGTCTTTAGTATGCTAAAGGCTGCAAGGAATTAAACTGTGTTTTCGTTGATATCACATTAGTATTAAGAAATAATACAACTCTACCACCATAAACTTAAAAATGACATATGCAGATAATTATCTTCAAACAATATTAATTTCTAGGCCAAGGATTATTACGTCATTTCTCTAAACGCCCATGTATACTATATTTGCGATATTAGATATTATATTAGTAAACATACCTTTATTTTCTATATGATGTCAGATTAGTAGGCGAGGTTAATGTCCGTATTATATGTATAGTTACAAAAAAAATCGAATTTTGGTTCAAATAACCATGAGAGTTTTGAGTTTTCTAACACCAAAAAAGTGATATAGTAAATAGCATATCACGTATGTCGACAATATCTTTAATATTTGGGTCTATTGTGATTTGGGGTATACTCAATATTCAACATTCATATGTTGTTTTATGTTTTGAAATGATAATTAGAAATGCATATATCTTAGAGAACTAATGTGTGGTTGTATGGCTGGAAAGGAGCTTGTATACCAAACCACCACATGTCAACACCCTGGATAACAATGAACATATAACAACTATGAGATTCATTAGGATTCCACGTCAGACCTATAAACATTAGATCATATCTAGTCTCTCACTATAGCTCCTCTTCATGCCTTTTAACACTTCCTATGCGCAACCATTGCATTTTCCGTGACCGCTATCGGTTCTAGGTCCACATATTATTTGATCCCTACTTTATACATGTCTCTATTTCAAATACAAATTTTTAAATATTTTATTTTGATAAGGTATTACTTGTGATACTTATGAATATATATTGTTTAAGGTCCAAATTTTTTATAACGGGATCAAAAAAATATCGACAATCGGAAGTTTGACGTATTATAGAAATTTATAGTATCTCTCTATTTTTAAGTTTTACTATATACTATGATTTTATCATACAATACATTAATTTGAGAATAACCTGATTATTTCTGGTGTTAGCTATTTTGTGAATGGTGATGTGCCCATATGGTCTAGATGCATAGAGTTAACAAAATAAACAATCAGGAACCATGTTTTTATAATTAACCTGGAATTCTTGAAAAGTGTGTTTCTTATGTCAGTGTGGAAATTTTAAAATTTAAGTTTTATCATAGTAAGATGCGCAACCTGCAAAAGAATGTTTTTCATGAGCTGCTCTTCTATGTTTTAAACTCCATATTTTTTTTGAATGGTCACCGGGGGAGGGAAAGACCCTCCACCTGAATTGTATTCATTTTCTGTTTAATGGGTTCAAGTGAACCAGAATTACAGGGATGCACAAAGGGGGAAAATAAAACAAAAACAAGCCTACAACATGGCACTAAGCACAACCCCGCAGGGAGAGCCTTCAACCCTCATCATCTTCCGGTTACCGTTGGACGCCAGTGCACAGGAAACTTCACCGCCGTAGACGAAAGGCTTTAATCTGCCGAGACCAGCCACGATGGTGCCGGAGCAGCCGAAGGGCAGCACATCGCCGAGTCCCCACCATAGGACGAAGGGCCATGCGTCGCCGAGGCTAAACATAACAGCCAACAACGTAATCGAAGGCGTCACACAGCCGAGTCGACACCCAGGAAGCTTCACCGGCACTGGCCCGGCCGTTAACCGTCGTCAGAGGAGGGAATCCAGCCCCCATAGAAGCACGAGCATCGTGGCCACGGAGAGACGACGCCGAGAGGAGAGCAAGAGGAGCCCAACCACCGCCAAAACCACACGTCCCTCCAGCCGAATCCAGCTCCAAAGCGACGCCCTCAAGAGGGAGGACGACACAGAGTGTCGCCATCGCCAGACCCGGAGGAACCGGGTCGAGGGTTTCCCCTGGAGCATTCGGGACGGAGAGCGAGACCCCCGCCCTCGACGACGCCTTCATCAAGGTGATGACGCCCACGAGCGTCACCGTCATCGGTCGACCAAGGCCGGGGCCATGCTCGCCGGCGGTTGCACCGTTCCGTCCCGAGGCCGGCTGGCCACACCCAACCACCACCACCCTGCACGCCGGCCGCCAGCCAATGCACGGATGCCAAGGGAGAAAAGAAAGACGCTCGCTACCGGGCCGAAGCGAGGAGCAGCAAAGGGAGGCGAGCACCGTGCCAACCACACCTCGTGGAGGCAACCGCGAGATGCAGCGCCATCGACCTGCGGCGCCACCGCGCCGCCGTCCTCTCCGTGGCCTCCACCGCCGCGGAGCTGCATCGGCCCGCGATTGGGCCCGCCGAGCCCATCCGGGGCCCAGATCGAGCTCGGGAATGACCGCGTCGGCACAGCGGCCGCCCGCAGCCGCAACCGGCGGCGCACGGAGACACACACATAGCGGGGGAGGAGGGGAGCGCCGGCGAGGGTCGCCGGCCGCCGGCACACGGGAGGAGACCGGCGCCGCAACTTCCTCCAAAGCTGCAGCCCGGGGCCGCAGGATCCAGATCCCCGCCGCCCCCATCACCGGCGGCGGACGGCATTTGTCCGGCGCGCCGCCTCCGGGGACGACGAGGGAGAGAGGAGGGAGGGAGGTGGGTGGCGGCGGGCTGGGTTGGTCGCCTCCCCGTCGCCTGGGAGGGGCGACGCGAGGAGGTACGCGAGGGATCGGATCCAGTATGACTTCTTAAACTCCATATTTGAAATGTTGATGTTTTAGAAAACCAATGTGTGGTTGGATAGATAGAGGGGTGCTTGTATTTCTAATCACCACATATGAACACCCTAATTTTGTACTATGTGTGTCTCGTTAAGGCAGATTATCTTTTAAAGGGAAAGTAATTCTTATCGATAGCTTAGTGGTCTTCATCAATGTTGAAACTTCCCGACTTCGGTTCTTTAGTACATCTTGCGATTGTGTGCCAGGATATGACGAATCCTTGAGCATAATGTTTTCACTAATTGATTGTCAAATTTTATTATATTTGTGTATGTTTTGTACTCAATACATTATAAGTGTAATTATTTGTTGGAGAACCGATGTGTGGTTAGATGGGTAGGAAGGTGCTCCAACCTAGCACCAGGGATGAAACATTTGTTTTTGCACCATACGTGTCTCGCTAAAATAGATTATATTTTAAACGGCAAACGACATTACCATCAATAATAATGGTGACCTCGCAAATATTGATGCTCCACAATGCTGGTCGTCAATAGACTATGTGTGTGTGTGGGGGGGCGCGCGCGTGCGCCATACAGTGGCAGTGTACTCTTGTGTATGTCTATGTCGCATCGTATGCTTAGAAAAACCATGTATGCATCTTATCTTTTTTTGTCCACTCATGTACAAACAAATTACAAATATACTCCCTCCCTCCAAAAGATAAGGCACACTATACTTGTGCTGGTCTTTGTTCCTCGTCTTATAAAATACTTAAATTTCATATGTCAATATACTAACTTTGTGGTTAAAATTGTACGGCGCTGATTACTGAAATTTAAATGCACCTTATATTTTGGATATATTCGATACTTTTGTTGTTGTACGTGTACCTCCATATTTTAGCCGGAGCAGTAGTTTTTTTGTGTGGATCGTGACATGTCATGTTTACTTTGGAGTAGCATGTGCTGGTCTTTGTTGCTCGTCCTACAAAATTCTTTAATTTCATATGTCAGTATATTAATTTTATGGTTAAAATTGTACGTCATTGATCAGTGAAATTTAAATGCCCTTGGATATATTAGTATGCTGAACTACTATCAGAGAAGCATTTTTTACTTTCTCAAAAAAAGGAAGTCGGTCTTTTTTTGTTGTATGTGTACCACCATATTCTAGCGGGAGCGGTAGGTTTTTTTTGTGGATCGTGACATGTCAAGTTTACTTTGGAGTAGTATGTGCTGGTCTTTGTTGCTCGTCTTACAAATTCTTTAATTTCATATGTTAATATACTAATTTTATGGTTAAAATTGTATGTCGACATTGATCACTGAAATTTAAATGTGCCTGGATATATTAGTATGCTCGACTACTACCCTAGAAGCATTTTTTACTTTCTCAAAAAAAGAAAGTCGATATTTTCTTTTGTTGTATGTGTGCCACCATATTCTAGCCGGGCAGTAGTTTTTTTGTGTGGATTGTGACATGTCAAGAACCGATAGGTATCTAGCTACGTGCTAAAAGAAAATCGGGACGAACGTGAGCAGTTAGTTTTTTTTTGGTGAGTGCAAATCGCTTTTTTTTTGAGTGCTAATCGCTTGGGCTGAGTTGGTAGTAAGTACCTGCTCTGGTTTTTTTTTTTCCAGATCCACGTACATCCAGATTAAACGTGTCAAGTCTTCTTTTTTTTTGGATCCACGTCTTGTGTACATCCGGATTAAACGTGTCAAACTGAAATTTATTGTTACGTAACAACAAATCTCTTGTTACATCTTAGCCATATATTTTAGATCTAACTACTAAAATTAATTTAGATGATGTGGCTTAACGTGGTGCCTCGAAAAACTAACTCATTTTGCTTTTAGTATACAATAGATACAACAAGTTGATATAACAATATAAAACCCAGCGCTTACACAATAGGATGACAAAGCACTGATGTTGCACACAATCATTCACCGAGACACAAAGCTAAAATGAGGAAAAACGAGAAAAAAATATGAGCAACGGATCATCCTAGTTTCATGCTAAACTACTCATTTTACAAGCAAGAGGAAAAAAAATGGAATGTCAATCCTCCAGGGCTCGCTCCTCTGCAGTTCTAGTATTACTGTATGACGTACAGTACTTTGAAAGTCTGCGGTCTAGCAAAATCGAACGGACCTCCTTCCATTACCCGATGAACACCTGATTACAAACAGACTTTGCGCCAAATTTGTATTTGCTGGCCGTACAGAACTTGCAGAGGTAGCACCGGCGGCAACAAGACCCGCACCGCCGGCAGCAGGTCGACATCGCCGGCCGGCCGGCTTGCACTGAACTTGCTAACCTTTACGTTGCCAGACTTGCGAAGTATGTACTTGTTCGTCTGTACATTGGCGGACTTGTAAAGTATGTTTATTGAAGTTGAAGGGCCCCGTGTTGCTGCCGGCGGCGAGGCGTCTCAGACTCTCAGTCACGGCTGCTCACGGCTACCATAGCTGCCGGCAGCGAGGTGTCCCAGCCACGGGCTCAGGGCTGCCAGCGGCGAGGAGTTGTGTGATGCGGTGTCTTTGGTGGCGTGATTGATCCTTTCATCGAGGAACGAAAGGAGGTCCGTTTGATTGCATTAGACGGCAGATTTTCGAGGTACTGTATCGAGGTACTGTACGTTGTACAGTAATACTAGGACTGCAGAGGAGCCGAGCCCAATCCTCCAACGCAGATGTCCACACCGCAAACTATCACTTGTCCCCAAAGAAGATGTTACGCCCCAGGACTCCAAAAAACGACACTTCTAAGCTTTGGTTCCTTATCCAGTTTGTCTACTCATCACCTCAACCAAACATCCTTTGTAGCAACACATCAATGTTAGACTACATGTATACCATACATATACGATACGAAGTAGTACTCCGATCTTATACGTACAAACCTTGTACTGCCACGCCGGGGGCTCTTCCTGGCCATATAACACGAAGCCGATCGACCCTATCGGGTAACGATCGTTCCACCAAATATTTCGACATGGTATCAGTGCACATCGCTCTTCCATGACCTATATCCAGCCGCCGCCGCCGCTCTCAAAGCCGCCGCCGCCACAAATACTCCCAGCCGCCGCCGCCGCTCCCAAAGCTGCTGCCGCCGCCACAAATACATCTAGCCGTCGCTGCTGCCTCAAAGCCGCCGCCGCCACGAATACATCCAGCCGCCGCCCTTAGTTGCCGCCACCGCTATACAAACACAAACCCTAGATCCCTGCTGCTGCCGCTGCCATGAGTTCGTCCTCGTCGACTGCCACGCTGGCTGCTGCTCTAGGGGCGCCTCCGACTCAGCACCTCACCCGCAGCAACTTTCTTCTGTGGAAGGCTCTCGTGTTTCCCGCGTTTCGTGGGGCAAATGTAATGGGCTTGCTCGATGGTTCTGATCGTGCACCGCCCAAGACTTTGGAGGTTGAAGACTCGGAGAAGAAGAAGACAACCATGGAGAATCCCGCCTATCTCGCTTGGATCGCACGGGATCAGCAGGTGTTGCGTTTTTTTGCTGAATTCGTTGTCACCAGATATCCTCTCTCGTGTTCTTGGGATGGACTCCACTGCTGAAGCTTGGGCTGCCATTACCGCCATGTTCTCCTCTGCCTCTCGCACCAAGGTACAACATCTGCGGGCTGCCCTCAACGACACCAAGAAAAAAAATGACATCACATGAGTATTTCACCAAGATGAAGGGGTTCGCATCAGAACTTGCTGCTGCAGGAAAGCCACTTGATGATGATGAGTTTATTGGGTACCTTCTGCATGGTCTTGATAGTTCTTACAATCCTCTTGTCACTGCTGTTGAGATTAACCTGGCCACAACCATAGATGACTTGTTTGGTTTGTTATCTTCATACGATATGCGCAATGATAATACAAATGATCCACCCGAAGCTTTCACCTCCCTGCAAATGCTGCTACCCGCAGCTGTGACGGTGGTCGTGGCCGCTCTCACAGCCGTGATGACCAGCGAGGGTGCCAGGATGGTGGAGGCTCACGCGATTGGCGTGACCGTCGTGATGACGGTCGCCGTGATGATGGGCGCGATGATGGGCGCCGTGATAATCGCAATGATGGACGCCGTGACGGGCGTCGTGATGGACAAGGACGCTCGCGCCAGTACCGTGGTCGTGCCCCCACACCATATGTGGATATCACCTGTCAGATATGAAAGATTCATGGTCATCCTACCAGTGATTGCTGGTGGCGCTACCAAGGAGACATTGATGATGATAGTGACCGTGAAGAAAAGGCTGCTCATGTTGCATCATATGGAGTTGACACCAACTGGTATCCTGACACAGGTGCCACAGAACACATCACCGGGGAGCTGAACAAGCTTTCCACCCACGACAAGTACAAGGGACGTGACTTCGTTCGCACTGCCGACGGCAATGGTATGCACATTAGTCATTCAATTTTGCGCACCCCGCATACTTCATTACATCTAAATAATGTTCTCCATGTTCCTAATGCTTCTAAAAATCTCTTGTCCGTTCATAAACTTACACTTGATAACAATGTATTCCTTGAGTTTCACCCTTTCTTTTTCTTGATAAAGGACCAAGTCACAAGAAGAATTCTCTTTAAGGGTCCCTGCCATGGTGGTCTCTATCCCTTGGTGCCTATCTTCAGTGAGACCTCCAAGCATGCTTCCGTCACAATAAAGGCGTCATCATCTTCATGGCACCACCGCTTAGGACACCCCTCTTCATTTGTGGTTCAGCAGATTCTTAGGAAAAATAAATTCTCATATTCCCCGGAAATAAATCCATATGTGTGTTATTCTTGTCAACTAGCTAAGAGCCATCAATTGCCATATCCTGTCTCCACTAGCGTTTCCACTTTTCCTTTAGAACAGGTTTTCTCTGATGTATGGGGTCATGCACCTCTTTCTGTTGGCAAACATGCATACTATGTAAGCTTCATTGATGATTTTAATAAATTCACTTGGATCTATTTGCTCAAGAAATGTTCTAATGTTTATCCGGTTTTTCTTAATTTTTAACAGCTTGTTGAGCGTAAGTTTGATAGGAAAATTATTACTATGCAAACTGACTGGGGGGAGAATATGAGAAATTAAATGGTATCTTCCAAAAGGTTGGCATCACCCATCATGTCTCTTGTCCACATGCTCACCAACAGAATGGTTCTGCTGAAAGCAAACATCGTCATATTGTTGAAGTAGGTTTTGCCTTACTTGCTAATGCCTCTATGCCTCTCAAATTTTGGGATGAAGCTTTTCTCACAACCACATTTCTTATAAAATTGCTTCCTAGCAAAGTCATAAATTTTGAAACTCGTACAGAACGTCTCCTTCATGTTCAACCCAATTATGATGCTCTACGCACTTTTGGCTGTGCTTGTTGGCCTAACCTTCGTCCTTATAACAAACGCAAGCTCTCATTTCGTTCCAAGCGGTGTGTTTTTCTAGGCTATAGCCCTCTTCACAAAGGTGTCAAATGCCTAGATGTGTCTACAGGACGGGTTTATATCTCTCGTGACGTTGTCTTTAATTAGAATGTTTTTCCCTTTGCATCTTTACATCCTAATGCTGGTGCCCGCCTTCGCCGTGAAATATTGCTTCTTCCATCATCTACTTCTCATAATGCGGGTGCACAAATTATTGATGACCATATGACTCCTATTGTGCCTGTTACTATTGTGTAACAGGAAGTTGAAGCTCCAGAAGAAAATCTAAGTGCAAATGGTGAAGAAAATCATTCAGAAATTGGTTCTGAAAATACTGCAGAAAATGACGAAGGCTCCGAATATGAGGCGGATTCGCCTAGACATTCCTCTGCCATGCATGATCCCGATGCAGAATATACCCCTGCTGCCTCTGACGTGTCGGATCCCGAGGATGCTTCACCTGCCGCGTCGTCGCTGCATGCTTCCGAGGCAGATTCGCCTCCCTCCACACCCGTGACACCACGCGGTCCCGGTCCTGCCTCGCGGTCCGCGTCGAGCCCTGCCTCCAATCTTGCGTTGCCCCACGCCGGGTCCACCTCCGACAGCGACAGGGCCAGCTCCATCTGGCGTCGCCTCATGCCGGGTCCGCCTTCGACAGCAACAGTCCGGCTGTCTTCCCTGCAGCCGCACATGCAGATGTTGTGTCCCCAGCTGGATCTTCTGTGGCTAATTCCTCTACACATGCTGATCATCCCTTGGTTCAACCCGCTGCACCATCGCTCCGCACTCGATTACAAAAAGGTATTAAAAAACCCAAAGACTACAAAGATGGCACTATTAGGTATGGTCGTCAGCGTACAATTTATGGAAACAATTCTCAGGATTCCTCTAGATATGCTATGCTAACATCCACAGGAGAACCGCACTCTTTATTTGAGGCCCTAGATGATTCAAATAGGAGACAAGCAAAGCAAGATGAGTTTGATGCGCTTCATCACAACAAAACATGGCATCTTGTTCCTCCCAGCCGTATTAAAAACTTGATTGACTGTAAGTGGGTTTATCATATCAAAAGGCATGCAGATGGCACAATTGACAGGTATAAAGCACGCCTCGTTGCAAAAGATTTCAAACAAAGGTATGGGATAGATTATGAACATACTTTTAGTCCTGTTATTAAAATTGCAACCATTCGTACAGTTTGAGCTCTCTTAGTGTCTCGAGGTTGGAGCTTACGGCAGCTAGATGTCAAGGACGCGTTTTTACATGGTATTCTGGAAGAGGAGCTTTACATGAAACAACACCCGGGGTTTGTGAATCCTGATGCTCCTGATTATATTTGCAAACTTGACAAGGCTCTTTATGGACTAAAACAGGCACCTCGAGCATGGTTTTCTCTATTGAGCTCCAGATTGTGTACACTTGGCTTTATACCCTCCAAGGCTGATACATCTTTGTTTCTTTACAACAAGTCAGGTATCACAGTATATGTTCTGATTTATGTTGATGACATTATTGTGACAAGCTCTTCTGATAGTGCCATTTCTGCATTGCTTCGAGACCTTAATGAAGATTTTGCTATCAAAGATTTAGGTGATTTGCATTTCTTCCTAGGCATTGAGGTACAAAAGATACAAAATGGTTTACTTTTAACACAGCAGAAATATGCTAATGACCTGATTGCAAAGATTGGCATGCATGCTTGCAGGCCAGCACCTACACCATTGTCATCTTCTGAAAATTTATCTCTCAAGGATGGTACACCTCTTGGTCCTGAAGATAGCAATCAATATAGAAGTATTGTTGGAGCCTTGCAGTATTTGACATTGACACGCCCAGATCTCTCCTTCTCAGTTATTAAAGTGTGTCAGTTTCTTCATGCTCCCACCACAGTACATTGGACAACAGTTAAACGTATTCTCAGATACATTCAGGGTACAATTAATGTTGGGATCACTTTTATAAAGTCTTCCTCTACTCTCCTTAGTGCCTTTTCTGATACAGATTGGGCAGGATGCATAGATGATCGCCGCTCTACAGGTGGCCTTGCTGTGTTTGTTGGACCGAATTTGGTCTCATGGAGCTCTAGGAAATAGCCTACAATATCTCGCTCCAGTATTGAGGCTGAATATAAAGCTTTGGCAATTGCAACAACTGAGTTGATTTGGGTTGAAGCTCTCCTTGGTGAACTCAGAGTCAAACTGAATGAAAAGCCATGTCTTTGGTGTGACAATCTAGGTGCCACATATTTGTCTGTCAATCTAGTATTTCATGCTCGTACAAAACATATTGAGATTGATTTTCATTTTGTACATGAGAGGTTGCTAGCAATAGCTTAGATATCAAGTTTATCTCTAGCAAAGATCAGGTTGCTGATGGTTTTACTAAAGTTCTTCCTATAAAAGCCTTAGATGAATTTAAGCGTAATCTAAATCTCTCTCGAGGTTTAGATTAAGGGGAATGTTAGACTACATGTATACCGTATGTATACGGTACGGAGTAGTACTCTGATCTGTTGGAGATATGCCCTAGAGTCAATTAATAAAGATATTTTATTTGTCATATCTCAATTGTTCATAATAAGTTTTGTACCATGCTATAACTGTATTAAGCAGATACAATAATGCACGTGTGGTATGTAAATAACCAGGTCCCTAGTATCCTCTTAACTAGTCCATTGGGCAACCGATGATCAAGGTTTCCTGATCATGGACATTTATGTCAATTGACAATGGAGTCATGTCATTAGGTGAATGATGTGATGGACACACACCCAAGATATATAGAAACGTAGTGTTCATACCTTTGACCGTGAGATCATATTTAATCGCTGCTTCTGGAAGGTGCTTTGATTGCATCAAATGTCATGTCTTATCTAGCGTGACAATAAAGGTGTCCCTTTCGGGTATCCGAAGGAAGTGGTCGAGGTGAATGATCAAGAGCGGGATTTGCCAATCCACATAGCAGGATACATACTTTGGGCCCACTCGGTGAGATTACATCAATAAGCTTGCAAGCATGTGACTAGGTCACGGGGATGTAATATCACAGACGAGTAAAGATAGAATTGTCAAGTGACGAGATCAAGCTCGGTAATCGTGATGTCGGAGAACGAGTCTCGGACAATGTAAGTATCGCTAGGCAAAAGGTTGAAACTTGTGGCGCCCCGACCCGACTACTATACAGTGATACTGTGTCTCCGGTTATCCGTTACCACCAGACACACTATCAAAGCATAATAGAGAGATCAAGACTTGTGGAACAACTGGCACATCACAGACTATACGACACAAAAACATTATAAGCAACTCTTATAATAGAGAAAGATAGCAAAAGACAACCAGAGGTCACAGACCCAACATTACATCAAGCGGAAGCGAAAATAGGTTGTTCTAAACAACAAGATCCAACATATGGCCTAAGAGGCCTACAGATAAACATCACAACGCCAGCTGCTCCAGGATGTCCCAAGCTGCCACCTGGGAACCCCAGACTACTCGTCGACGTCCACAAAGAACCCACCTTCGATGGCGGTGAAGTCCTCTCCTGAAAATAAGCAAACGACGTTGAGTTCGACGAACTCGCAAGATTAAGAGCTAATATATGCTCGATGATTGGCTCTCAAGGTTTTATAACTGTTTTGCATAAAGCTGATTTTATTTCAAAAAGACATAACTCCATGGCATCGACTAATCAGAATATTTTGAAAAGGGGTAAGAAGTAACTCTTTTCTTTCATCACCTTACTCATCATCAACCAACATCAACCACTGTACCTGTTCATCAAAGGCACCTCCCCGAATCACCCTCGAGGAAGCTCACCTTGCATATGTGAGTGGTACCTCTAGTACCCAGTTTTTAATCATTCCGTTAAAGTTATTCTATGATCCTACCTTCACTTCCCAAGTTCGTCCATAACCGCGGACACGGCTTTTCGAAAAGATTTAACCCTGCAGGGGTGTACAAATGTTTGCCACGCGTACCGTCCGGCCCATTACCTGATCATTAGCTCTCTTCCTTGGAAAGCCGGCTGGGTGGGAGCGGTGTCGATTTCTCCCTCGTTAAGGACTAACCCAGGATCATCAGTGAGGACGAAGCACGGATCATCGACACCGTGCCCCGTGGCCACTCATTTTCCTAACACCACAATCCTCATCTCAGTTCATCTCCACCATCATCACGCACGCGCAAATGGAAGCCCGAACTAGAGGACCCTGGCTAGCCCCGCCCGAGTTATTTAGTCTATGAGGGTTCCTGCAAATGCATAGGCCTCACGCATGGTTGCACGCTCAGTCTTGGTTCAAGAGGTATAGAACTCGCACCTAGGCGGCGAGAACGAGACAAAGCACCACAACCACAGTGGCCTCTCATCCCCACCTTTAAGCATTTTATTATCCGTCACCACAATTCTCCACCATCATCTCAACATTTCACACCTGTTTCCAACAACACATATATCCATCGTATAGCTATGCATATAACTAGGCATGGCTAAGCATCACATAGCATTTATAAGTAGCTCGGCCAACAACACAAACCTATGGATAATAGGAGGGGAAATAGATAATGGCATAGGGAAATAATGCAACTATAGGATACTCTAATCCGACAAAAGTTGACATTTAGAACCGCATGCAATATTATAGTGGAGAAAATATTTGCGGAAACATAGGATAAAATATGCTCAGAGGGGGGATTACGCTTGCCTTGTTGAGCGGAGTAGGCAAACTGCTCGTCGGAGTAATGATGCTCAACTCCGAACTCGTGATCTACCGGAGAGCAAACAATACCGGAAAGCAAAAGTAGCAATCAACACATGGCAATTGTGCAATGCACACAAAAATGATGATATGGCATTTTAAATGCACCCTAGAAGCATTGATCATGCACAACAAGTTAAATGGGGTCCCCATTAGATTTATTGCATTAATCGAAAATAAACCCCATAGTTAAGTTAATGATTCTAATTACTACTAGAGCACATTATGGTAATGGTGATCAATTATGCATGATGACGATGATTCTGGATGATCCATGTTTTTCTGAACATTTTGGTATAAACCACCATTTTTAGAAGGCACCGATTAAAAGTTATTACTTTTATAACTTCCTAAAATAGATATGTTCTTTTAATTATGTTGTTTCCTCTTTTTAAATCATGTACTGGGTATAGGTTACATCCAACCCAAAACAATTATTTAGAACCAAAATAGAAGAAGGAGAAATTAAGCAGGGATATTTTGGTACTGTGCTAAATCGGAAAATCCGAAAAGTTTTGAACTCGGATTATCCGATTCGATACAAGGTGCAGAAAATGGCTAAGGACCAAAGTTTTTGGAGTACTGATGAAATTCGGAAAATCCGAATTTATTTGCACTCGGAATATCCGATCGAACCTTGGACTCAAAATCTTGGCTAAGGAGAGAAAGGAAACGGTACTGTCCTTAACCGGATTATCCGTTCCGCATCGAACCCGGAAAATCCGAGCGGCGTACAAGGCGTGGTGGCGCACGGCCGCGTGCGGAGCGCCGGCGAACCACGGCGAGAGAGGGAGAGTGGAAGCAGGGGAAAGAACCGCGAGCTCACCCTGAGGTCGTTCACGTGCTCGGGGAGGCCAGAGGTAGACGGGGACGGCGGCGATTCCGAGGCGGAGCTCCGGCCGGCGGCGGAGAAGAGCTTGACGGCGGCGGCGATTTACTTCATCCCAGCTCGATTCCTCGGGCTAGGCGGGGAAGGACGTCGAGGCGGACGTTGTGGTGGTCTCCGTTTGGCTCGGGGCGCTCCCGAACGACGGCGATGTGGCGGTGATGGCGAGCTTCGCTTCGGCTTCGTGGGGAAACGCAAAGAGAGAGAGGTGGGGAGCAGGGTTGAGGAAAGGAGCAGAGGAGCAGGTGAGCAGCGTGGTGCTTGCTCTCCTTGCAATGAAGGCAGTGAGGAGGAGGGGCCCCGGGCGTGCGACGTGCGGAGCGCCACGGAGGCATGGCGCCCGTGCAGCAAGGAGAGAGGAGAGAGACGACGGCAAATTTCAGAAAACCCCCTGGAAAACTGGTTGCCATCACGGATAGATCCTTCTCCCTTTTCTTTTTAAAACCAGCAACAATTCCTTGATTTAATTTAGGCACCAAAACATTTTACAAAATTAGGAGAAAATTTGGGGAGGCTCCCCATAGCTTGTAGAAGCTCCACAAATTTTGTTTTCTCAAAATAAAATGTTCTGAAACACTTTTGTTTAGAAGGGCTGGATATGGCATTTTTGGTAAAACCAAAATGATGGTACTTTGGAATTTTAAAAGCAAGGGCAAAATATTAATTTGAACTCTTTAAAACTTCCTTGACAAATATAAGATGTCAAGTATTTGTTTTGCAAGTTTGAAGGTTGTCATTGCTTTGTAAAATTGTTGGAGCAAGTCTGGCAATCGAGTTTTTCCAATGTTGCCCAAAACAAATAGTGTGTTGTTTAGCAATTTTAGAATGGATGCAAATTATGCATGCATGCCATGATGCAAAAGAGGACACAAAAGTGAAAATTTGGTACTCAAATTTTGGTTCACAGGTTTGGGCTGTTACAATTCTACCCTCCTTACAGGAATCTCGTCCCGAGATTCTAAGAGTAGGAAAGAGGGAAAGGTTAGGACGGTCTTCAACGATCTTCTCGGTGTAGATGGATTCAGCGCATCCTGCAGATCTTTATCGGCTACACTTCAAGGTCACTATCAAAGTACACCATAGGAGAGAAGGAAACCTCACCGGAAGGATGGATCTTGGTAAGGATACAACGACCGAGTACCTCCTAGTAGAACTGAGGATGAGACTTCAAGCATCCCGTGATTTGACAGTTAAGAGACACATGCGTTTGACGGGAGATTGATTAGGAGTTTCAAGTTGACAAACCACTGTTTGTCAAAGACTCAGAATATGACTTTGCACAAGGCCTTAAGTCTCTGAGGGAGAGTGTTGAAACAAGATTCGAACAGGTGAAGAGGCAACTTCTACCCAAACAGCTTGAGTAGAACTTTCCTCACGGAGGAACATTGCGGATCACTGGAGAAGGATCGGGAAGATGGACCGAGAGAACTTTAGAAACTCAAAAATGAACACTTCTTGATTTTCCAGACATCGGGACAAACTTCTTGAGGATCACCAACTATCGCTTCTGATTGAGAATTAGATATGGTCAGGTGTAGAGATACTTCAGACTCCACGTGTAAGAATAGGGAATCTTTGCAAAGCATGCCAACGTATTCCAATTGCTAGGACCCCAAGAGTTGGATACAAGGTCAAACTCCAAAGGAGGAACGAGATTGCGGAACTCAAGTATTAGCAACTTGTCAGAGGACAGCTGCCCTACTTGATTTACTTGCAACGATACACCATTGAGTCTTTGCTGGGGAAACACCAATGAAGACAAAAGAAGTTCTCAGACTTCCTCTTTTTCTGGAACAATTCAATCAGTGGCTTGGATGCATAGGTAAATTCCGAAGGAATGGAGGTAACAACATACCATTCCAAGAATATTCTACATATGCACGATCGAGTTGAGATGATTTTCGAGGAACCAGACAATTCACTCAGATTCACGGCGACATCTTTCTGCAATTGCACGTGAACCAGGGAAAGTCACTTCTAACTCCAGAACATTGCCTTGTGACGACACAAGGTTAGTTCTAACAAGTTTCCAATGCTAACGCCCAATATCCAATATAAATCTCCTCAAACATGGAGAAGATAAGAAGGTAGTTGATGGGCTCAACAACAAACTTATCCTGATACTCCAAGACGGTAGACTCATATTTCACCAGAACGGGGCATGGGTATTGGTCAGACTACACCTTGCTAATCTGAGTTTAACCTACTGATTGTGTTAGTCTGAGTTTGATTTGACGATAGCCCAATTCAAACCAGAAGATTTTGAAGGTTAGCATATCCAAAGCGGAGATACTTCCTTGCTTCAACACGAACAGACTAGACATCCCATTGAGAATGAACTATATCAGTTAGAGCTTTGGTCTTTTAACTCTCCAAGTTGTTTAAGCTCAACCGCATAATTCGGGACATCCAGCACAAATTTCTTGGAGAAAGGAGTTGTTCGAAGAACTAGCTTATTAATGAGCTCAACATCACGGTCAGGTGACAACCTGGCGATGCTTCTGGAAAGACTTACAGAATATCACGATCCCCATATAGGATATCATGACGTAATGGTGGATCTTGAGTTCGAGAGAGGATCATGCCTTTCAAGGCACAACGAGGTGGTCTTGGGAGCTTCGGCACGAACCTAGCTCTTTGACCGAGGGAGTGCATCGAAGCCAACGGACTTGGTAGCACTGTCTAACTCAACTGATTGATCGATCAACCAATCATGCTAAGGAGGACGAGGAATGTCCGTGGATTTCAGCGTAGTAAGAACTGCTGAGATTATCCGATAGCCACATCATTGTTCACGTCTTATCATTCTGGAGTAACAAGTCACTCGGAAAACGGAGAGCAACGAAGTGTGAGAGCATCACTTCATCAAGAGGATCATGATACTTAGCACGACCCTTTGATATAAAAGAGTGTGACACTCTAAGGTGGAGCAGCACGAAAGCTAGACAAGGCCTTTATTCTGCAGATTACAATACTTTGACCTGGTCCGAGAAATGGACAAGATACGGGAGTTTGTTTCTCCTAACAAAACGGAGTGGGGAGTCTTGACAAACCACAAGAGGAACTTGCATCGGAGCATACCAACGCACGATGAAACTTTACTGTCTACAGACAGGCAGAGGTCGGAAAGCAGATCAGAGTAAGGAACATGCTTAGGAGAAATCCTAAGATGTTGAAGATGCACCGGTTATTACTCAATTGTGATAACCATGCCAAAAAGGAGAGATGCAGCAGAGTCATGAACATAGATGGGGGATTCGGTAAGGGCAATCGGATCATAACCCAGATGATTCCAAGACAGAATCTACACAAGGCGACGGAAGAGTTGGAGTTACATAGCCAGCTGAGGCGTGGGAAATTAATGTTCAACCATTTACCACACAGAAGACGAAAAAGACTTGGGTTGAAGATCAGCATCATGCGCTACTAGCGAGAGTTAAGAAATCACAACTTAACACACTCTAGTTGGCACAATCCGGGACCTTATGTTCAAGTCCTTGGGTTAAAACCCAAAAGAAAGGATTAAGAGATTAAACTTGATAGGAATACAAGGGTCTGTAAACAACTGAGTTGATAGGAATTTTCGTCGTACTCCAGATGGTTTCTCGGCACATGAAGCTTCGGATTGTAGCGCGGTGGAAGCAACTGGGCACATAACACTAAAGGTCGAACCCACCCACGTTTCTCTAATTTTGAAGTAACAGGTGAGAAGTAAAACCTTTAAATCAAATAGAGGTAAGATTGCTCCGAGATTAGAGGGTAACCAGATAAGGAGTAAAAAGAATCCTAAGATGGTTTTCACAACTCATTTTTAGGTTAAAATAATTTTCACAAACACTAGACTCAACATCGACCAGTAGAAGGGTTTCCTACAGGCAGTACTGCTCTGATACCAACTTGTGGCGCCCCGACCCGACTGCTATACAGTGATACTGTGTCTCCGGTTATCCGATACCACCAGACACACTATCAAAGCATAATAGAGAGATCAAGACTTGTGGAACAACTGGCACATCACAGACTCTACGACACAAAACATTATAGTTCAACTCTTATAATAGAGAAAGATAGCAAATGACAACCAGAGGTCACAGACCCAACATTACACAAGCGGAAGCGAAATAGGTTGTTCTAAACAACAAGAACCAAATATGGCCTAAGAGGCCTACAATAAACATCACAGCGCCAGCTGTTCCGGGATGTCCCAAGCTGCCACCTGGGAACCCCAGACTACTCGTCGACGTCCACAAAGAACCCACCTTCGAGGCGGTGAAGTCCTCTCCTGAAAATAAGCAAACGACGTTGAGTTCGACGAACTCGCAAGATTAAGAGCTAATATATGCTCGATGATTGGCTTTCAAGGTTTTATGGCTGTTTTGCATAAAGCTGATTTTATTTAAAAAGACATAACTCCATGGCATCGACTAATCAGAATATTTTGAAAAGGGGTAAGAAGTAACTCTTTTCTTTCATCACCTTACTCATCATCAACCAACATCAACCACTGTACCTGTTCATCAAAGGCACCTCCCCGAATCACCCTCGAGGAAGCTCACCTTGCATATGTGAGTGGTACCTCTAGTACCCAGTTTTTAATCATTCCGTTAAAGTTATTCTATGATCCTACCTTCACTTCCCAAGTTCGTCCATAACCGCGGACACGGCTTTTCGAAAAGATTTAACCCTGCAGGGGTGTACAAATGTTTGCCACGCGTACCGTCCGGCCCATTACCTGATCATTAGCTCTCTTCCTTGGAAAGCCGGCTGGGTGGGAGCGGTGTCGACTTCTCCCTCGTTAAGGACTAACCCAGGATCATCAGTGAGGACGAAGCACGGATCATCGACACCGTGCCCCGTGGCCACTCATTTTCCTAACACCACAATCCTCATCTCAGTTCATCTCCACCATCATCACGCACGCGCAAATGGAAGCCCGAACTAGAGGACCCTGGCTAGCCCCGCCCGAGTTATTTAGTCTATGAGGGTTCCTGCAAATGCATAGGCCTCACGCATGGTTGCACGCTCAGTCTTGGTTCAAGAGGTATAGAACTCGCACCTAGGTGGCGAGAACGAGACAAAGCATCACAACCACAGTGGCCTCTCATCCCCACCTTTAAGCATTTTATTATCCGTCACCACAATTCTCCACCATCATCTCAACATTTCACACCTGTTTCCAACAACACATATATCCATCGTATAGCTATGCATATAACTAGGCATGGCTAAGCATCACATAGCATTTATAAGTAGCTCGGCCAACAACACAAACCTATGGATAATAGGAGGGGAAACAGATAATGGCATAGGGAAATAATGCAACTATAGGATACTCTAATCCGACAAAAGTTGACATTTAGAACCGCATGCAATATTATAGTGGAGAAAATATTTGCGGAAACATAGGATAAAATATGCTCAGAGGGGGGATTACGCTTGCCTTGTTGAGCGGAGTAGGCAAACTGCTCGTCGGAGTAATGATGCTCAACTCCGAACTCGTGATCTACCGGAGAGCAAACAATACCGGAAAGCAAAAGTAGCAATCAACACATGGCAATTGTGCAATGCACACAAAAATGATGATATGGCATTTTAAATGCACCCTAGAAGCATTGATCATGCACAACAAGTTAAATGGGGTCCCCATTAGATTTATTGCATTAATCGGAAATAAACCCCACAGTTAAGCTTAATGATTCTAATTACTACTAGAGCACATTATGGTAATGGTGATCAATTATGCATGATGACGATGATTCTGGATGATCCATGTTTTTCTGAACATTTTGGTATAAACCACCATTTTTAGAAGGCACCGATTAAAAGTTATTACTTTTATAACTTCCTAAAATAGATATGTTCTTTTAATTATGTTGTTTCCTCTTTTTAAATCATGTACTGGGTATAGGTTACATCCAACCCAAAACAATTATTTAGAACCAAAATAGAAGAAGGAGAAATTAAGCAGGGATATTTTGGTACTGTGCTAAATCGGAAAATCCGAAAAGTTTTGAACTCGGATTATCCGATTCGATACAAGGTGCAGAAAATGGCTAAGGACCAAAATTTTTGGAGTACTGATGAAATTCGGAAAATCCGAATTTATTTGCACTCGGAATATCCGATCGAACCTTGGACTCGAAATCTTGGCTATGGAGAGAAAGGAAACGGTACTGTCCTTAACCGGATTATCCGTTCCGCATCGAACCCGGAAAATCCGAGCGGCGTACAAGGCGTGGTGGCGCACGGCCGCGTGCGGAGCGCCGGCGAACCACGGCGAGAGAGGGAGAGTGGAAGCAGGGGAAAGAACCGCGAGCTCACCCTGAGGTCGTTCACGTGCTCGGGGAGGCCGGAGGTAGATGGGGACGGCGGCGATTCCGAGGCGGAGCTCCGGCCGGCGGCGGAGAAGAGCTTGACGGCGGCGGCGATTTACTTCATCCCAGCTCGATTCCTCGGGCTAGGCGGGGAAGGACGTCGAGGCGGACGTTGTGGTGGTCTCCGTTTGGCTCGGGGAGCTCCCGAACGACGGCGATGTGGCGGTGACGGCGAGCTTCGCTTCGGCTTCGTGGGGAAACGCAAAGAGAGAGAGGTGGGGAGCAGGGTTGAGGAAAGGAGCAGAGGAGCAGGTGAGCAGCGTGGTGCTTGCTCTCCTTGCAATGAAGGCAGTGAGGAGGAGGGGCCCCGGGCGTGCGACGTGCGGGAGCGCCACGGAGGCATGGCGCCCGTGCAGCAAGGAGAGAGGAGAGAGACGACGGCAAATTTCAGAAAACCCCCTGGAAAACTGGTTGCCATCACGGATAGATCCTTCTCCCTTTTCTTTTTAAAACCAGCAACAATTCCTTGATTTAATTTAGGCACCAAAACATTTTACAAAATTAGGAGAAAATTTGGGGAGGCTCCCCATAGCTTGTAGAAGCTCCACAAATTTTGTTTTCTCAAAATAAAATGTTCTGAAACACTTTTGTTTAGAAGGGCTGGATATGGCATTTTTGGTAAAACCAAAATGATGGTACTTTGGAATTTTAAAAGCAAGGGCAAAATATTAATTTGAACTCTTTAAAACTTCCTTGACAAATATAAGATGTCAAGTATTTGTTTTGCAAGTTTGAAGGTTGTCATTGCTTTGTAAAATTGTTGGAGCAAGTATGGCAATCGAGTTTTTCCAATGTTGCCCAAAACAAATAGTGTGTTGTTTAGCAATTTTTGAATGGATGCAAATTATGCATGCATGCCATGATGCAAAAGAGGACACAAAAGTGAAAATTTGGTACTCAAATTTTGGTTCACAGGTTTGGGCTGTTACAAAACTGGACGTCTAAGGTTCAAACGATAAAAAGACATTCGTGTACGCACAGGGGCTATCATAGCAGTCCAGCCACCGCTGATAGTCATTGATCGGAGAACGTGTCTCGATCATGTCTGGAGTGATCCCGAACCATAGGGTGGCACACTTAAGGGTAGGCGGCAGTTTTATAAATATTGGATATTAGGAGAAACTTCAGGAGAACACCGGAAGTGTTCCGAGAATGTCCGCTGATGATCGGAGGGCAACGGAATAAGTTTAGGAGCTCAAATAAATTAAATAATATGTATTTAATATTAATTAGTGTAATTAATGATTAAATATATTTTTTATTTATTTAATTTTGAATTTTAATGGCAGCCCACCTAAATGGGCTTTGACTCCATAGGAGGCCAAACCCCAAAAGAAAAAAAGGAGGGTGGGGGGGAAGGGCCGGCCGGCCTAGGTGGGCCACATGGGGCCCACTTAGGGCCGGCGCACCAACCATGGTGCGGCTGGCCATGTGGGAATAGTCCCACATGGCCAGGCCAGCAAAGTTGGTTGCCCTCCTCCTCCTTTAAATAGGGGTGCCCTCATGTCTTTGAAATTACACCATTCTCTCTCTCTCTCTCTCTCTCTCTCTCTCTCTCTCTCTCTCTCTCTCTCTCTCTCTCTCTCTCTCTCTCTCTCTCTCTCTCGTTTAGACGTAACTCCGCAATTGGGGCTGCGCACGGTCGAGGTTTCTCCACCATACGCACACCGCCGTGCTGCTGGGTCCAAGTCTTTGCTTCCGCTGCTTCGCTGGATCTGGAGCCGGGAGGTCGTCGTCTACGCCGTACGTGCGTAGAGCTACGAGGTGCTACACGTGTGGCACTGAAAGTACGTCTTCTTCCTCTACACGACCTTGAGGTCGGCGTCGTCGGCTTCATCAACAACGCTTGTGTGGGAGCGTAATCCCCGCTTTTCGGTCTACAAGGGTATGTACACGGATCTCCTCCGTTACATTATATCTGCATAGTAATAGATTCTGGCTAGTTTAAGATTATCGTTGTTAGGATTTTTTTTGTTTTCTGCCTACTACCCCTTCAGTGGTATCAGAGCCGATCTATGCGTAGATATAGTTGTACGGTTGTAGAACTCATGTTGAATATGAGGGCATCGTTCTTATAGTTGCTACCCTCTCGCGTGCATTTGCTTTTGCCGGCAGCATTGTGTTGATGAAGCAGCCCGGACCGACTTTACACGTACGCTTACGTGAGACTGGTTCCACAACTAACATACGGCTTGTTCCGTATATGTGGCTGGCGGGTGTCTGTCTCTCTCGCAATAGTTGGCATTGCATTTTCAATGGAGGGCCCGCAAGGGATATAAAATAGCAATTATCTGATCGTTGTTGTGATTGTAGGTTCGTAGGTATGAAAGCGGTTCTATTTACGAAAGCCCCTAAGCCACGTAAAATATGCAAAAGATAAAGTAGAAATCGTCTAACTTTATTTTGCAGGGGCAATGTGATATGGTCACGGTAAGTTTTATGAATTGTTTATAAACTGTCGGCGCAAAGGAGACCATTGGCGCAAGGACCATTTCATGTCGTATTACATTTTGATGTTATGTTGTTGAGTGCATCTTATATTGTGTGTATATATATGTTATATATATTAGTTACACGGCGGTAGTTATATAAGATGATCCCTCCAAAATACCATATAGTGTTCTCCCTTTTGCGTGCACCACCAAAATTTCTACGTTATGAGGTAGGCCGTGACGATGATCAGGTGTCAGACATATCGTCGTTCACATACAGTGGGTGTAAGACATGTTTGCACACGCGAATACGCTAAAGGTTACTATGGCGAGCCTAGCATGTACAGACATAGCCTCGGAACACAGTGACTGAAAGGTTAAGCACGAGTCACATAGATGTTGTGATTGACATAGCGATGTCTACCTTTGAAGTTGTGCTATCGGCCATGACGATCGGAGGTAGCATAGTGGATGAGGATCGTGTAATCACTAAAACGAAGTGAGGGATGTTCGTTTTGAGTAGGAGTTCTGGTAGTTTTATTTTATTAAAACTTGAACCCATATTTATTATGAACAAAGTCTTTATGTTTTTGCAAAACCTTTGTAGATAATAACCTGTTCGATAGACTTTTTAAACATAGGTGCTTTCCTGTGATTGAGAAACTTAAAAGGTTGGGTCCAAACTTCATATTTTTATACCGTAGCTTGAGGATACTCCTTGTTTCAAACCTTTTTGCTCTATTTGATACAAACCCGATAGGAGATAGACCTGGAGATTCCGCTAAACAAAAGGATAATTTGGATTATCAAGTTTTGTACGGATAATTCCATCATAGTCCAGTGTATGCTATGATCTCTGCCATAGAGAATGAACTGTGGGCGCGTGTTGACAGATCACGAACATTTGGAATGGTCGTTGAGACTGATGATCTGTATCCACCGTAAATCAGGTTTTCTTCTCAACCAAGATGGAAGAGAACACTCGCATTAAAGGAGCACGTGGCAATCATACTTGATGACATTGATCATACATGATGACACTAGTCATACTTGATGACATTGGTCATACTTGATGACATTAAGACACGTCGCTCAGCTAGATCACTGCATGACAGAAAACGTTGCTAGATGCAAATGTTTTGTCATAGACTATGTCATGCAAGGGGAATCGTTCACCTTCATGAAATCTTGATTGCATTGAAGAATCAAGAAGATGAAACAGATCGCCGGGAAGTCATCAATGATGATGGTGTATATGATATACACATTATGAATGTTTTACCTAAACAAGTACTTGCATCAGTGACTAAGTTTTGATATTGGTCATGTTTTATGAAAACAAGATAATCTGCTTGAGTAGCTTGGAAGGATGAGGAGACAATGTGTGTTGATGATGGTAGGCAATATGTTGTGATGGCCATAGACACTCTCTCTGCATCTACCGTTTTGGATTAATTTGGATTTGAACAAATTCTGTTTAATTGCTTATTAGCATGATTATTATAAGTGTGTCTTGCCTTTAGCAAGACAATTATTCATATTTGTCAGTGACAAAATTGTTGTCCTACATTTATGAGTGATATCTTTAATGATCAGACACCGATTATGAATGGAATGTTCTTATATGAATCTAGATGGTAGTATCTCCCACATTTATAACATTAATGCCAAAGGATACAAACTTAATAATGACACCACATTATTGTGGCACTAACGTTTAAGTCATGTCAATGTTATATGCATTAAGAAGCTCTATTCAGATGGACCTCCAAGTCCTTAGATTTTGATCTTTTGACACTTGCAAAATAACTAAGACACTGTTTTCTAGAAACGGGCATTTAACCTATTGATAATCATACATAATGATGTGTGTGTGGATCAATGAAGTACGTTAACGTGTAGTGGAAATCATGATTTTGTAAATTTCACAAATGATTTGAGTAGATATGGGTATATCCACTTAATGAAATGCAGGTCTAAAAAGTTTGATTAGTTCAAACAAGTTCGGAGTGAAGTAGGAAAAATAAACTTAACAAGAAAATCAAATTCCTGTGATATAGATCGAGGAAACAAGGATTTGAGTTATGAGTTTGACATATCATTGGAAGACTTGTGAAAATAGTTCCACAAATTACGCCGCATGGAACACCACAATGTTATGGTGTATTAGGACGTCGTAATCAAACTCTATTGGATAGTGTGTGGTAAATAAAATCTCTTATCAAATTATTGTGATCATTGAAGTCGTATGGTAGAAACAAAACATTCACGTTAGATGATAGGGAAACAATCTAAATCCGTGAAGGCAATACCATATGAGTGATGACATGGCTTTTAGCCGAGATTGTCGTTTCAATATTTTAGTGTTTTGATATGATCAAACCTAAAACGGATAAATCTTTGTAGTATACATAAAGAATTATTTGGGTACATGTCTCACACTAAAGGCAAAATTGTTGCTGTAATATACCTTACTCGAGAAATAGGTTCTTATGCAAGGGTATAAGTGGGAAAGAAAGTAGAGCAAGAAGAAGTTAATGAACTTCCTCTCCAGACATTAGAGTGGCGCAATGGAAAAATGTTCCGGTACCGTCCTCCACAACTGGGAGGGAGCTGATGATAATGATCATGATGCTCTAAGTGTTGTAGATATGCCCTAGAGGCAATTAATAAAGATATTTTATTTGTCATATCTCAATTGTTCATAATATGTTTTGTACCATGCTATAACTGTATTAAGCGGAAATATTAATGCACGTGTGGTATGTAAACAACCAGGTCCCTAGTAGCCTCTTAACTAATCCATTGGGCAATCGATGATGAATGTTTTCTGATCATGGACATTTATGTCAATTGACAATGCAGTCATGTCATTAGGTGAATGATGTGCTGGACACACACCCAGGATGTATAGAAACGTAGTGTTCATACCTTTGACCGTGAGATCATATTTAATCGCAGCTTCTGGAAGGTGCTTTGATTGCATCAAACGTCATGACTTATTTAGCGTGACAATAAAGGTGTCCCTTTCGGGTATCCGAAGGAAGTAGGAGAGGTGAGTGATCAAGAGCGGGATTTGCCAATCCACATAGCAGGATAGATACTCTTGGCCCACTCGGTGAGATTACATCAATGAGCTTGCAAGCATGTAACTAGGTATGAGGATGAGGATGACAATGAAGAGTATGATGAGGAGGAGACCCAAGAAGCAAGTGGTGATGATGCCGACGAAGATGAAGATGATGAGTGGTCTCCTTGGGACACGTTAGCATCGCTCTTTTCCCTTTTTGGCGTTTCGATGCCAAAGGGGAGAAGTAGTTCTATTCGGCTTTCACCGTGAGATTTGCAGGGGTTCGGACACAAGCATGTTCGTTTATCATTTCTTTAAATCTTGTGTCCATTTATCTTAGGTTGTTGAACTATTTGCTTTGCTTTGGTATTTGTTGTGTGAGACTATGTTCCTATTTATGGTGTGAGACTTTATGGATTTCATATTATCTATGGTTGAGATGATATCTATTATTGTGATATATTATTGTGCGTTGGTCTATATTCTAAATCTATTATGCACAAGGTATGGCTTCAATTACTTATCTGAATCCATTAATCTTGTCATGTCTCTCGGTTATGCAAATTTATCTTGTTTCCACACCCTTGATGAAGTTGCTCTAAATCTATATGTTGTGCATTTGTATTCGAATGCAAATCACTTATATGCACACATTTATGGGGAGCCACTTTTTTTTTGGAAACATGTAAATTTGTTTTAGTACTCTATTGCAAATCTTAGTGTTGTCATCTAACACAAAAAGGGGAGATTGAAAAAACATCTCTTTTTTTGTAAATTCAGAAGACTTTTTTTTTGAAACACAGTACAACGCAAGCGCTCATATACACGCGCACACACTCACCCCTATGAACGCACGCACGCACACCCTACCCCTATGAGCACCTCCGAGAGACTGAGCCGGCGGGTCGAGTCTTGAGATTGACGAAGTCACCACGGGCGCCTCGCTGTCGACGGGAACGTCGCCTCCCACTGAAGAATATTCCGCCTTAAATGAGAAACACCAGCGTCAAACCTGGGGTTTGAACTCTGGTGGGCTGGGGGTACAACCACCCACCTAACCATCTTGCCACAGGCAAGTTCTCTGAAAAAACACATCTCTTAGTGTTTTATGTGTTAGGCAACAACATTAGGATCTTATATTTACTAATTGGAAGCACCGTACGAGCTTCCACGTTAATCCTAGAGATTAACAAGTTTTAACCGTACGATCCAAATATAATTTGTCTAAAGCCGTCGGATTTGATCTGTTGCCTACGCGTCACGCGTGACCCTCCAGCACGATCTCTTCGCGATGAGTTCGAATCCCATATCCTACATATTAATTAGCCTTTGATTAAGTGCGTTTTCCGCTGCCCGCATGAAGTGCGTTTCCCGTCTCCTTCCTAAAAACAGACGAAAAAAATATACATCCAATCAAATCAATGTCTCTGTATAGGTTCAGTTGAATTGAGGGATCGATCAATCAGGGAAAAGTCGCGATCCGATTGCAGGATCGTAGTCTCCATTATGAATTGATCTTTTTTTACTCCTCGGTAGTAGCGTCACCCAAGTGCCTCCACCCATCGAATAATAAATCTCGGGTGATTAAACTGCATGCATGCTAGGAGGGTGGCTTGATCATCCGGTTATTTCTTTTGCACAGAATTGCATGCATGCCTGCATGCTCAGGTTTCGTTTTATCCCATGCATCCTGGTGGCTATAATTTGTTACACCGAGCAATTAATTTCCTACGTAGTACTTCCAAGGTGGCAGATGCAAGCCAAAGCACATATAGCTTTTACATTATTAACTAAACAATAAGTTGTGATGCAAAGTTTTAAGAAAGTTTTTGTTATAATTATACCTGGGAAAAAACACAAATATGAAGAATTGGAGTGGTGAACAGTAACAGTCAGAAAAATTTAAAATTTAAAATTTGTCAGATTTGTCATTTTCGTGCAGCCCAGAATAATATGAATTTTGCCTTGAAACTTTACACGGTAGTAGATCTCGACCGTATATACATCTAGGATTTTGTTTTGAATTTTTTGACACATAAGAATATGGATTCAATGTTTTTTGGAAACCGAGCTACATATAGCTCGGCCTCCAAAATGCCGCGCTCAATGTGTGTGTGCTATTGTAACTAAGATTATTATGTTCTTTCACTCTGAATTGGCACATATGTTCATTTGAACTAATTAGCATTTGTTCCAGTGTAGGTGCGCAGTATGTAAGCATGGAGAGGCAAGGAGGAACTCAAAATTGCCAATTCGACTGCATATTTCATTTGAGAGGTTAGTTTTTCAATAGCTTTAACTGTTCAATTTTGGATGTACGTAACATTTTTTATCTCACAATGCAAATTCTTTTAATCTGGCCTATCTTATGATCATCCCCAAAATTTTACACCTAGAAATTATCACGCCGATTTAAAATAAATGAACCATCCATATGACCAAGTTAATTATAGCACTTAGGATCAACTCAAAAAGAATTATCAGGCCCTTATGCATCAGATCTGACGCCTCCTGTACCATAGAATGAAATTACTACAGTGAACCATTAGACAAAAAAGGGCTGAAATATTGCAACAATGCAATAACACATCGTCCATTAATAAGAATACGAATTTTAGTACAACAACTTCATTGCTACAAGAACATAACAAAGCCAAAAAAGAAACCCCATAACTTAAAAAAAAAGAGTCTTCAAATAACTCCATATCTAAAAGCATCATGATAAGAATAGCCCCAAGCTTTCTAAGTGTTAGAAACTAATACCCTGATCTTCCTTAATCTCAGTAATTCTCCATCAATTTCTTTTAGGCAATCTCTTAACCACATCCCACCAAGACCACCGTCAATATAATGGCCATGAGTATGAGTGTGCCAATGTGCAGCGGGTACACATGGTTCTCGCTTAATACATGTACGAGGACATATTGATGCTTTTAAATAGAATGTTTTTGAAGCCGAGGACAGGCAAACCAACCGTTGGTGATGAAAAGGATTAACTGTGATGAAGAAAGTTACCCAAAAGAACTTGGTGGCTTTGTTGGTTAAGTAGGTAACTCACATAGGCACGTTAAACCATGGTCAACAAAAAAATTGCATTACGCCCTGCCAAATCCACCAATCAATCTATCTTATCTAATATGATCAGATCATGAGTACTATTTGTTGCACACAAATTAGTTTATATATGGAAACATTTGTTTGCATTTGGCCATCTCTTTTTTCTCTAATAAACTTCTAAAGTTATCCCTTCAGTTTGAGTTCTCTATCATGTGATAAGAGAAACTAAGAGATATGTGAGCTATTGTAAATGGCTATTTGCTAAAAATTATTATCATGTGAAATCACGTCTCTAAGCGTACAACCTAAACTTTTCCTCAACTAAATGATTTTTAATGTAAGCCCGTGCAGATGCACGGGTTGCTGACTAGTTACACTAATATATTGTCAAGTGTTTCAGGAATTAGAAGATCCCCATACATTGCATCGAAACATTTGTCAGGGAAAAAGAAGTTTGCAACTTGTCTGTCCAGGCCGGAGTCTCCGCCCTCAGGGGCTCAGGGGCTAGAGTCTCCGGCCCATCAAGTTTTGGCGCGCAAAGCTCCACAGGACGGCACTCTCTGTCTCGGGTCTGGAAGTGGTCCGGAGGTGACCCGGAGTCTCCGCCCTCTCTAGGTCCGGAGTCTCTTCCTAGGCCGGAGTCTCCGGCCCTCCTGGACCGGAGTCTCCGATGTTAGTGGACTGCAACGGCTACAATTTTGGGAGGGGTATAAATACCCTCCACCTACCTCCAGCCAGCTAGCTCGCCCAAAACTTGAAGACCACCATTGTTGCAAGCTCAAAACTTCTAGATCTCCCAATCCCTCCACCCAAACTCGTTGATCTTTGGAGGATTGAAGGAGAAGGCCCGGATCTACATCTTCACCAAAGCGTTCTTCATTTCCCCCTCATTCACTTGAAGGATTTGAGCCTAGGGTTTCCACTAGGAAAACCTAGGCATCTTGTTGTACTTACTTGCTTGTTGCTTTTGTGTAGCAGGTGTTGTGGTGCTTGGGAGCCCCCAATCCTTGTGGGTTGAGCCTCAAGTTTGTTGTAAGGACTCCAGATTCCACCTTGAAGGATTCCGATAGTGGAAGGTGAACCGATCTTTTGGGTAAGGTTCATCGAAAAATAGGGTGAGGCCATTTGTGGCGTTTGAGTTTGAAACTCACACCCCTCCAACGAGACGCACTCCCCTAAAAAGGAGGAACTCGGGAATACATCCTTGTCTCCACGTGCTTCCATTTGGTTACTCCTTACTCGCTAGCTCTTACGTGTATCGTTGCTTAGTCTAGTGTTAACTTGTCATATAGGTAAATTCACCGTAGTTGCATATCTAGAGAATTTACCTTTGTGTCAAGCCTAAATTTGAAAAATATATAAAAATTAAGTAGCACCTATTCACCCCCTCTAGGTGGCCATACCGATCCTTTCAATTGGTATCAGAGCCTCGGCTCTTTATTCGGGCTTAACCGCCTAAGAGAAGTATGGCCATTGACGAGCATGGAAATGAGATTCCCGACCTCCCCATCGTGTCCACTTTGGTTTCCATAGAGGACTTCAATTCCATGAAGAGATCTATGGAAACTAAAATGGATAAGTTGCAAGATATGATCTTGAAACTCATGGAGGCGAAGGATATCTCATCTCCTCCCACTCCTCTTTCTTCAGAGATTCCTAAGAAACATGCAGAGGAAGAGGTTGATGGGAAGAAGAAGGGGGTTGACAAAGATAAAATTGACTCCCCAAGTAAACCAACTAATGGTTCGGGAGAATATGGTGGAGTTCCTTTTCCATACTCTCCCGACCTACCTATCCCTCATCCTCCTATACACCTAAGGGGAAACCCACCTAAGATAAATGCATCTTTGTTTACTAAATGGCAATCTTCTATGAGATCTTATGTGAACAGTGCATCCATCGAGCTTTGAAGGATCATTGAAGAAGGATATCAATCCGTTGATGAATCCAACAAGACAAGAAGGGAGGTGGTTGATTGTCAACTAAATGCACCGCTCTTGATTTGATCCGTGATGCTGTGGGAGATGATGACTTGACTCACATCGAACATCACCACCGCCAAAGAAGCTTGGAAGTGTCTCGTTGAAGTGTTCGTTGGAAATGATAGCATGAGGAGAAACCGATTTGAGGAGATGAGCAACAAGGCCGAAAGGTTCTTCATGGAAGATGGAGAAGACCATGAGCAAATGTATCGAAGACTCAAGGCCCTTGCCAATGCCTATAGAGATCTTGGTGTGCCCCATATGAATGATGGTTGGATCAAGAGGAAGTACGTGAATGCTCTCTTGCCCTTTGAACCGGCCGACTTGAAGAGTCTCCAAGGAAGGCACAACTATCCACAATTGACCTCCAATGAAGTCATGCAAGAGATGCAATCTTTCAAAGTTCAAGCCGAAATTGCACAAGACTCTCGTGCCCGAGCTATTGAAATGCAACAAGGAGCTTCACTTGCTTTGAAGGCCAAGGTGGTTGAACATAATGAAGATCAAGATTGTGAAGATGTGTCCTCCATGGACCCCGGAGAACTCAAGATTGCTCATAGAGACTATGTGGCTCTTGCGGCAAGGACCTTTTGGAAGAATCCATCCAAAGCTAAAGCTCAAGTGGAACAACAGTTCAAATCTAGTGGTTACAAGGAGGGCAACCCAAAAATGAAGACTTGCTCTAATTGCCAAGATAGATATCACTATGTTGCCGAGTGTCCCTATGAGAACCGTGAAGAACATGGAGGAAGGCTCGTTCTCAAGAATGCCTCAAAGTCTCCCAGCAAGAAACCTTTCTTCAAGAAGAACCTTCCCAACAAGAAACCACCTTCAAGAATGGCTTCTCTCTTTATGTTGGTGACAAGATAGGAGTACATGTCCGGAGATGAAGAAGATGAAGAAGAAACCACAAGTTAAGTTACCGCTATTGCTATTACTTCATCAACTCCTCCTTCTCTTTTTGAATCCCCCAATGATAACATTCCCAATCAATCCACCAAGTGTCTCATGGCCAAGGCCACTGAGGTATCATCTTCTTCCACTTCCAAGACTATGAATGAAATGGATGATCTTATTAGTCTTAGAATAAAGGAAGAAAATGTTGCTTTGGATCGTTTTATGACTAACTTGCAAGGCGAGGCCAAGACACGCTTTGAGACTCTTATGAGCGATTATGGGATGACACAAGATCTTCTTGAGGAGAAGGGGAGACTTGAAAGAGAATATGCTAACGACATTGCCGCTCTCACCGTTGCTCTTGAGGAAGAGCATGAGCTTCGTGTCTCTCTTGAAGTGAAACTTGAAAATCTTGATGAGTCACAAAATACAATTTTTTCTCAAATCATTAAAGAACGTGACCATGCTATTGCAAAATATAAGCTTTACAAGAAAGAAAATGTTGAATTTGGTGTTGGTCATGATAGACTAACCGAGGAGCTAGAGAAGCTCACCAAGGCCCACAAGGCTTGGTGATCGCCAGGGGCAGGATCGGCCTGTGGAGTACAATGATAGACTTCTCCAATGAAGTACAACGTCAACACAATGTTCCGATATTGGCCATTAGAAGTGACAATGGCGCTGAGTTCAAGAACTACACCCTAAATGAGTTTCTTATTGAAGAGGGAATTTGACATCAATATTCCGCTGCGTATACCCCTCAACAAAATGGTGTAGCCGAGAGGAAGAACCGGACCCTCATGGATATGGCAAGGTCTATGTTGGCAGAGTTCAAGAATCCACTTTTCTTGTGGGCCGAGGCCATCTCCACGGCGTGTCACTCTTCTAACCGGCTCAACTTCTGCACGGGAAAGAAGCTCACTCCATATGAAATGCTTACTGGCAACAAGCCCAATATTTCCTACTACCGGGTGTTCGGTTCTAAGTGCTTCTATAAAATCAAAGGTTATTGTTTATCTAAATTTGAGTCTAAGGCTTTAGAGGGTACTTTTGTTGGTTACGGTGCCGAATCCCACACTTATAGAATCTACGACAAGTCCTTCGGGATCGTTGTATGGCGGAGACTGGTCCCTGGAACTAGGGATGTGTCTCACTGAGGCCAGGAACGTGCAGGGGGTGAACACGCTGTCAAACAACCCCACCAAATGTCGGAGACTGGTCCCTGGAACTAGGAATGTGTCTCACTGAGGCGAGGAACGAGCAGGGGGCTGAACACGCTGTCAAACAACCCTCAACTAGCTCGGCGATGGTGCTCGTCGAGCTCGGTGAGAAACATCACGACAGAGAGTAAACACGAGCCGCTACCCAGGTTCGGGCCACCGTGAGGTGTAAGACCCTACTGCTGCTTGGTTGTATTGCATTTCTTATGGAGGTTACAGTACAGTGAGCTAGCAGAGGCTCACGCTTTGCTAGGGAGGAACTATGGTGGAAGATGCTCCGTCTTCTCCCTTGCGGTGGTGTGGATAAACTTCAACTGGTCGAATCCACTCTCCTGGTCGTACACTGCCTCCTTTTATAGGTACCTCGGGCCTCTTCCCCTCAATTCATTAGGCGGAAGGGCTACCACATGGCGACGAAGGAGGAGGAGAGGGCACGGCCACGGGGCTGTCCATGGACTCGGTCCATGGCAGAAAGCTGCGTCCTCTTGGCAGGAAAAGCCACCATCCATCCAGGACGATGGGCTGGCGCTGGAGAGGCCCGTGGGGTGCCCCACGGTGACGTCGGCTTGGAGCGTAGCGGCCAACGGTCCCCTTATCACCGGAATGGCAATTCTTGTAGTCCGATTTGCTTGGTGCTGCTTTGTTGACCACTTTTATCACCAAAGAGGCAACTGCGGCATGGTCGTCACCGCGCGCAGGTGCGCGCGTCACTCTGCGTCGGGCGCAGAGGCCATGTGCGCTCTGTCGTGGACACAGAGCTTGCTTTCACCCGAAGGAACCTCGTGAGGGCTGGGTTGCCTCACCGAGGTCTTTGAGTACTTAACTTCTCGAGAGGGAGGCCTCGCGAGGAAGGCGCATACGTGCGCCAGGACTTCGCGACATTCTCGAGGGGAGAGGCCCTCGCGAGGGAAAGGTCTCTCGTGAGGCTCACCAGGCTGAGATGCCTGGTCCTTAGCAGAATCTTCAGCAGAGTGTTGAGGGCTATGACAGGCCGGCCCATGGTACCCTGGTTTCCACAGGGCCGACAGTAGCCCCTGGGCCCGTGATGGGCACGCTGGAGTCTTGTGGACGCATGCGAAGCGTCGTGGGCCCAAAAGAGCCTGCCTGGCCCGAGACACATGGCGAGCTACGGCCACCCAGGAAGCCACGACAGGCCTGCCGGGGCTCAGAAGGGGGCGGAGGCAAATGCCCCGCAGCCGCGGCGGACGGCGAAGAGGTGGATGGACACCGCTGAGTAAGCCTCACATTTCCTTTATTTTTAGGATGTAATCTTGAGTGCCCCTCTTGAGGGATTTCTGCTTGCTTTCCTCGCTAGCCTCCCCGCAGGGACGAAGCGACACAGACTCCGGAAGGTCGGAGAGAGCTCTGGTGCTGCAGCGGCGTCTGCAGTGCCCACTGCTGGGGACCACATCATGAGGCTGCGGCTTCCCCTCCTCCTACGGGTGAACGCCGCGAGGAGGGGGAAATTGAGGCGATGGTACCGTCGCCTGCGCGACCCGACACTTCCCCAGCGTGGCAGGAGAAGGCGAAGGAAGAGACGGCGGTGAAGGCAGCAATGTCGGCGGAGGAGCACGTCGACGCTGAGATGGAGGGTTCCACCACGCAGCCGCCTCCTCTAAGCACGGGCCCTGAGGCGACAGAGGCGGACTCTGAGGCCGCGGCGGGAGTGGCCACGGCGGGACAGGCCGATCCTGCCCCTGGCGATCAGCAGGACGTGCTCCACGGGCGGAAGGATGCCGAAGCCCACGGCGAGGACACTTCGGGTCCCCCGAGAGGCCCCCGGCGCGGAAGAGGGAGAAGGCTCTCACCAGAGCCCCTAGGCGCGAACTGAGTCCGCCCCAAGCCCGAGGCACCATGCTTCAGGGCCTTCGGCGAGCATCGAGGCCTCCGAGCCCCTTGGCGACGTGTGGGCCCTGGTTCTGCGGGGCCGACGCCAGAGCGCAGCTTGCCACGACTCCATTTTTCGCTTGGCGAGGGAGGCGCTCGACGGGCTTGAGGCCCAGCACGCCAAGGAGGAGCTCGCTGAGGTGGAGGAACGCGCCGACCTTTCGTGGGCTTGGACTCACCTTCGCGAGACCATAGAGCTCTACCGTCAGGAGGACGCGGCGGCCCAGGCGCGACGTGAGGAGGCGAGGCGCTTAGCTGAGGAGGTCTGTGCCAGCGTGGTCCACGAGGTTGAGGATACCCTTGGGCAGATCAAGGCTGAGCGCGAGGCCGTCACGACTGGACGTGAGGCTCTTGAGGCGGAGATCGCCGCCAAGCTCCAGGAGGACGAGGACGACGAAGCTGCCGACGGCGAGGACAACGGCAGCCCTACTGCTTGAGCTGCTCCTGTGGCGTGGCATGCCTGGAGCACAATTTATCTTAGGATTTTCTATTTTTGTTTGTAATGACTTGTAAGAACCATATTGTGTGCAAGCGAGTGCCCCTCGGGAGGCCTTTTATCTTTTTTTAATGTCTTTTCGCTCTACGTCGTAAGGACCCTGCTTCCAGCGCAATGGCACCGCCGCTCGGTATGTCAGAGTCAGGACTCGACAAGGCCGGAGGGTGCGTGAGGCTTGGAGAGGTAAGGGCTCTCGAGGCACGATGCTCGGGAGCCCCCCTTTGACGTGCAAGTAGCCCATGAGGCGTAAGAGGGAAAAGGGGGCTCGAGAGGCGAAAAACCAATGAGTGCCCCTCGGGAGGCCTTTTATCTCTTTTTCATGTCTTTTCGCTCTACGTCGTAAGGACCTTGCTTCCAGCGCAATGGCACCGCCGCTCGGTATGTCAGAGTCAGGGCTCGACAAGGCCGGAGGGTGCGTGAGGCTTGGAGAGGTAAGGGCTCTCGAGACACGATGCTCGGGAGCCCCCCTTTGACGTACAAGCAGCCCATGAGACGTAAGAGAGAAAAGGGGGCTCGAGAGGCGAAAAACCAGCGAGGGGAAATTCAACAAGTTCTAGACTTAGCTTTTGCGAGACGTTCGTCTTGTAGAGGGCATCATGTTCCCTGACGAGGCATTTTTGCTCTCGGGGTTGCCTGGGGCTGACCTTGGAGTCTCGCAGTCTTGTAGGAGGCATCGTGCTTCCTGCGTTGGACAAGCAGGCATACCCACAAGCAATGCACGGTTGTACAACTCATGCGTGCTCATAGGTTTCCTCATGTGTGTCTCGCGAGGAGAGTAAGCACCAAGGTCCTGGGTGAGGTGACGTGCATGGGAGCAGGCCCATTAGTTCAGAGCTCGGATCTTTGGGTTTGGCGATGCTGCTGGGATGCTCCCGAGGCACAGGCACCGTGCTCAGCCCCCGCTCGCGAGATACACATGGGGACAAGTATGAGCGTGAATGATGGAGGAAACCATATGCTTACCGCGTCAATATTACATAACGGTGCTAAGGCCCATAGGTTCATGCTGCAATGAAATTGTTCATTACTCTTGGCGTGGCCAAAATAAATTCCGCCATGTCTGAGCATGGGGTTCCACACGGAGTGGCTGAGGCTTCTCGCGGCCCGTGGCGACGCATTGTAGAGAGAGCTCAGATGATGTAGCCCCTCGTGGAGGGGAAGGCTTTGTCAAGCTGGGGATGTGATGGCGCATGCCTCCCTCTCGAGACAAAAAATGCCTGCCGCGACTGATCACGGGTAGAACTTGCGCAGATGCTCGATGTTCCACGGGTTTTTGACTGGAATGCCATCTTCCGTCTCGAGCCGTGCTGCACCGGGCCTGGAGACGTGCAATACCCTGAAGGGCCCCTCCCACACGGGTGAGATCTTGTGGAGGCCTTCTCTGGAGAGCATCCTCCTCTAAAAGAGGTCGCCTGTCTCGAGGGTGCGCGGGCGTATGTGGCGGCTGTGGTAGCGGCGGAGGTCTTGCTGGTACCTTGCCGCCCGGAGGGCAGCATGGCAGCGAATTCCCTCGAGCAGCAGCAGGTCATTCTTGCGGATGTCATCCTGGTTGGCTTCGTTGAAGGCGAGGACTCGCGGGGACCCGTGCTTGAGCTCGTTGGGGAGGACCGCTTCAGCTCCGTAGACGAGGGAGAACGACGTTTCACCAATGGGCTTCATGGCTGTTGTGCGAATGGACCAGAGCATGGATGGGAGCTCATCAATCCAGTTCTTGCCGCTGGCCTTGAGGCGATTGAAGCTTCTTGTCTTGAGGCCCTTGAGGTCCTTCAGGAGTGTGTGCTCTTCGCGAGTCTTGACCACAATGTTGTCGACGTAGGCTTCTGCGTTTCTCCCCATCTGAGCCCCCAAGGTGGTCCTCATGAGCCTGTGGAACGTGGCGCCGACATTCTTCAGGCCGAAGGGCATGCAGACGTAGCAGAACACACCACAAGGGGTGAGAAATGCTGTCTTCTCCTCGTCCTCCTGCGCCATCTTGATCTGGTGGTAGCCTGAGAAGGCATCCAGAAAACAGAGGAGGTCACAGCCGGCGGTTGAGTCCATGATCTGGTCTATCCTTGGCAGTGGGTACGGGTCCTCGGGACAGGCCTCGTTGAGGTCGGTGTAGTCGATGCAGAACCGGCCTCCACCGGTGTGCTTGGGGACGACCACCGTGTTGGCGAGCCAAGTGGGATGTGCAACTTCTCGAATTATGCGTGCTTCTCTTAACTTCTCTACTTCCTTGACGATGAATTCTTGCTTCTCTGGCACTTGGCGCCATGCTTTCTGCTTCACTGGGCGTGCGTTTGGACACACGACTAAGTGGTGCTCGATCACCTCCCTCGGTACTCCGGACATATCTGACGGTGTCCATGCGAACATGTCAGAGTTTGTCCTGAGGAAGGCGACGAGCGCGCTTTCCAATTTGGTAGGCAAGCCAGCACCTATGGTGACGCTAGCCCCCGAGCTGCTGGCGCCCAGCGGCACCTTCTTCGTGGCTGTCTTTTTCTGAGAGAACAACTGCTTCTTCTTTGCCGGCCTCGCGGGGGTTCCTCTGCGTCCTCATCAGCAGGAAATGCCACCGCAGCGGCCTTGTAGGCATGCTCGACAGAGCACACGGCGTCCTTGACCTGGCCACGGATGGTGATGGTGCCGCTGCAGCCTGGAAGCTTGATGATGTTGTAGGCGTGGTGAGTGATAGCCATGAACTTCGCGAGGGCGGGGTAGCCGAGGATGGCGTGGTAGGGCAGACCGATGTGCGCAACATCGAAGTTGATGAGCTCGGTGCGGTAGTTTTCTTGCGTTCCGAAGGTGACTGGAAGCCTCACTTGCCCCAGCGGGTGGTGGTACCTTCTGTCACCCCCGAGAAGGGCCTGGTGGGCATCAGCCGCTCATATGGTACTTGAAGCTTCTCGAAGGTCTCGACGGAGATGACGTTCATGCTTGCACCCTCATCTATGAGCGTCTTGGTGACGACGATGTTGTTGATGGTGGGAGAGCACACCAGAGGGATGGTGCCCATGGTCTTGGTGGACTTTGGGTGGTCACTGGAGTCGAAGGCAATGGGGTATTGCGACCACTTGAGGGGCTGGGATGCCTCAACCCCGGGAAGCATGGCGTTGACCTCGCGAGAGAGAGCTGCTTGAAGTGGCGGTTGGACCTAGGAGCCTGAGCCCCGCCGAGGATGCATGCTGCCCCACGAGGGACCTGGTAGCCCCCAGGGTCCTCGTCAGGGAGATTGTTGTTTTGCCCGGCGGGGTTCTGCTGGAAGGCGTTCGCTTGAGGGTTCTGCTGGTAGTTGTCGCGGTTGTTGTTCCAGCGTCCGCCCCCACGGCCGCTGCGGCCACCGCCGCGGCCGCCGTGACCACGGCGCTTTTCGCGGTTGTCGCGGATCTTCTTGAGCTCCCAGCAGTCTTCAGTCGCGTGGTTGTGCCTGTTGTGGTAGACGCAGAATGGGCGATCATTTGTCTTGCTGGCGTCCGCCGCTGGAGTGGCAGCGCGCTTTTGCTTAGCGTCAGGCTCTGCCGCGAGGACATCTGTGATCTTGCGCTTCTCGCTAGCCTTCTTCTTGGGCTTGGACCCCTCAGGAGGCTCTTCCTCTGACTCTTGCTTGACGAAGAGGCGACCCTCTTCAGCCTTGGCACACCTATCCGCCAAGTCGAAGAGCTTCACCACGGAGGTGAGGTTGTCGTGGATGCCGAGCTTCTCGCGCATCCTGACGTCCGTGACGCCCACTCCGAAGGCAGAAATGACCTGCGTGTTGAAGATGTTTGGGATCTTGTTGCGGACTTCGCTGAAGCGCTAGATGTATCTGCGGAGGGTCTCGCCAGGCTTCTGGCACACAGCGCGGAGGTCGTTGTAGGTGAGGGCGCGCTCGTATGTGCCCTTGAAGTTCGCCACGAAGCACTTGCAGGGCTCCTCCCATGTGTTGATGGTGTTCTCGGGGAGGTTCAAGAGCCACGAGAGTGCTGCGTCCTTGAGGGCCATGGGGAACCAGTTAGCCATCACCTTGTCGTCGCCGCCTGTGGCCTGGATGGTCACGGTGTAGAGTTGCAGAAACTCCAGGGGGTTGTTCTTGCCGTCGTAGCGCGGAGGAAGGTCTGGCTTGAACTTGATTGGCCAAACGATGCAACGCAGGTTGCGGGTGAACGCGGTGTAGCCCGTGGCGTACGTCACGACGCCGTCGGTGAGCGTGTGGCGGTTCTGGCGCCCTGCGGCTGCGACGTCCTGGACGGCGCGGTTGTGGCGGTCCCGCTGGCGCTCGATTTCCACGCGCGCGTCCTCTAGCGCCCGCTACATGATTAGGCAGTCATGCGGCCTAGAGGCGTGCGACACGGCGCAGTTGTTCCCAGCCGGTGCTCCAGCTGGAGGAGGTGGCGGAGGCGGAGGCGGGGGGAGGAGGAGGAGGAGCGCCGTGCGCTATGTTCCCTGCATGCCCGGAGTGGTGCACCAGCGAGCGAGAGGGCATTGGAGCGGGCACAACAACGGCGTTGACGAGCTCGGTGACGCGGTCGAGCCAGCCGTCGTGGCCCGCCTGCGTGGGGCGGTAGCACAGTAGCTCCTGCGCCATGAGCAGCGCAGCGCTTGGGCTGGGCGCCACCCGGCTCTGCGTAGAGGTGCCCTGGCTTCTGGACGGGTGCAGGGAGGAAGCTTCCTCGTCGCCGTCGCCGTCCTGGTCATCTAGGTGCTCGACGTGGGGCTCAGGGCCGGCGTTGCGCTCTGGAGCATTGCTGGAGCGTGGGCGGCCACGCGGGTTGCGGTTGACAACGGGCTCGGTGTCGGCCCTGCCTGACGTCCGACGCTCGAGACGCTCAACACGTGTCTTGGCCATGACGGAGGAGAGGTTGAAGACACGCCTCAGCCCCCTACCTGGCGCGCCAAATGGCGGAGACTGGTCCCTGGAACTAGGGATGTGTCACACTGAGGCCAGGAAAGAGTAGGGGGCTGAACACGTTGTCAAACAACCCCGCCAAATATCGGAGACTGGTCCCTGGAACTAGGGATGTGTCTCACTGAGGCCAAGAACGAGCAGGGGGCTGAACACGCTGTCAAACAACCCTCAACTAACTCGGCGACGGTGCTCATCGAGCTCGGTGAGGAACATCACGACAGAGAGTAAACACGAGCCGCTACCCAGGTTCGGGCCACCGTGAGGTGTAAGACCCTACTCCTGCTTGGTTGTATTGAACTGCTTATGGAGGTTACAGAACAGTGAGCTAGCAGAGGCTCAAGCTTTGCTAGGGAAGAACTATGGTGGAAGATGCTCCGTCTTCTCCCTTGCGGTGGTGTGGAATAGCTTCAACTGGTCGAATCTACTCTCCTGGTCGTACACTGCCTCCTTTTATAGGTGCCTCGGGCCTCTTCCCCCCAATTCATTAGGCGGGAAGGGCTACCACATGGCGACGAAGGAGGAGGACAGTGCACGGCCACAGGGCTGTCCATGGCAGAAAGCTGCGTCCTCTTGGCAGGGAAAGCCACCGTCCATCCAGGACGATGGGCTGGCGCTGGAGAGGCCCGTGGGGTGCCCCACGGTGACATCGGCTTGGAGCATAGCGGCCAACGGTCCCCTTATCACCGGAATGGCAATTCTTGTAGTCTGCTTTGCTTGGTGCTGCTTTGTTGACCACTTTTATCACCAAAGAGGCAACTGCGGCATGGTCGTCACCGCGCGCAGGCGCGCGCGTCACTCTGCGTCGGGCGCAGAGGCCATGTGCGCTCTATCGCGGATACAGAGCTTGCTTTCACCCAAAGGAACCTCGCGAGAGCTGGGTTGCCTCGCCGAGGTCTTTGAGTACTTGACGCCTCGCGAGGGAGGCATCGCGAGGAAGGCGCAGACGTGCGCCAGGACTTCGCGACATTCTCGAGGGGAGAGGCCCTCGCAAGGGAAAGGTCTCTCGCGAGGCTCACCAGGCTGGGACGCCTGGTCCTTAGCAGAATCTTTAGCAGAGTGTTGAGGGCTATGGCAGGCTGGCCCGTGGTACACTGGTTTCCACTGGGCCGACATTGTAGAATCTTGTAGTGCGGAGTTCGATGAGAATGACGGATCACAAGTGGCACAATTTCATGTTCGTGATGTAGATGATGAGGAATCTTAAGATGCAATAAGGCGGATGGGCGTGGGATTCTTTCGCCCAATCGAGATCCACCATGAGACACCTCAAGAAGGACCAAAGCTCCACCCTTGTGGAGCATACATCATCACAAGTGGAACCCGCACCATCCGGCGGAGCAAATGATGCACCTAGCCAAGAACAAGTTCAAGACCCTCCTCATGTTGATCAAGTTGCTACGCAAGAACCAAGTTCTCCATTTGTTGATGCTAGCCATGATCAAGACCAAGGTCCATCCTCTCCTTCTAGTGATGAAGGTGTGCTCACTGAAGACCAAGGTCATCATTCCGGTCAAGACGGGGACACAAATGATCAAGATGATAAAGAGATACCTCCTATCTCCCATGAGGATATCAAAGCCCGTCGTCATGCAAGAAATGCCAAGACCATGGAAAGAAGACAACATTTGTTGGAAAATATTATTGGTGACTTGAAGGGCAAGGTTGTGACTAGAAGACAATGTGCAAACTTTAGTGAACATCAAGCACACATCTCCATGGTGGAACCAAAGAAAGTCTTTGAAGCTATTGAAGATCCAGATTGGTTGAATGCAATGCATGAAGAGCTCAACAACTTCAAGTGCAACAAAGTGTGGAAGCTAGTTGAGAAGACAAAGGAGTGCCGCAATGTTATAGGCACCAAGTGGATATTCAAGAACAAGCAAGATGAACATGGCATGGTGGTGAGGAACAAGGCAAGATTGGTGGCTCAAGGGTACTCTCAAGTTGAAGGCATTGATTTTGGAGAGACCTATGCTCCCGTGGCTCGCCTTGAGTCCATCCGTATCCTCCTTGCATATGTATCACATCATAATTTTTTCTTGCAACAAATGGATGTGAAAAGTGCTTTTCTAAATGGTCCACTTAAAGAATTAGTATATGTTAAGCAACCACCGGGTTTTGAGGATCCCAAACTCCCTAACCATGTCTACAAGCTCGATAAGGCACTCTATGGACTTAAGCAAGCTCCACGTGCTTGGTATGAGCACCTTAGAGAGCTTCTAGTAGACCGTGGATTTGAGGTTGGGCAAATCGATCCCACTCTCTTTACCAAAAGAGTAAAAAGGGAGCTTTTCATATGCCAAGTCTATGTGGACGATATTATCTTTGGCTCAACTAACAAAGCTTTCAATGATGAATTTTCAAAGCTTATGACCGATAGGTTTGAAATGTCCATGATGGGAGAGTTGAAGTTCTTCCTTGGTTTTGAGATCAAGCAATTGAAGAGAGGGACTTTCATCTCTCAAACCAAATATATCCAAGACATGCTCAAGAGGTTTGATATGGTTGGTGTTAAGGAGAAGCGCACCCCAATGGACACCAAGGTTCATCTACAACTTAACCCAAAGGGTATAGATGTTGATCAAAAGGTATACCGTTCCATGATTGGTTCTTTGCTCTATCTTTGTGCATCTAGACCCGATATTGTGTTGAGTATAGGGGTGTGTGCAAGGTACCAAGCCGCTCCTAAAGAAAGCCACATGATGGCAGTCAAAAGAATCCTACGATATTTGATTCATACCCCAAGGTTTGGTTTGTGGTACCCTAAGGACAAGGTTTTCTCTCTTCGTGGGTACACGGACTCGGATTGGGCCGGTGATCATGACGATTAATAATATGTATTTAATATTAATTAGTGTAATTAATGATTAAATCTATTTTTATTTTATTTTATTTCGAATTTTAAAGCCATTTTCACCTAGATGGGCCTTAGAGGCCCATTAGGGGAAAAACCCCAAAAGGAAAAAGAAAAAAAGGGGGGGGGGGGGGGGGGAGGGCCGGCCTGCCTGGGCCGAATGGGGCCCATCAGGGCCGGCACAACCCCCTTGGCCGACGCACCATGTGGGGTTTAGTCCCACATGGCTAAGCTACCAAGGTGGGCAACCCTCCCTCTCCTTTAAATAGGGGTGCACCCTTTGCCTTGAAATCGATCCATCTCCTTCTTCTTCTTCTTCTTCTTCTTCTTCTTCTTCTTGAGCGTGGTTCCATTTTCGGAGCTGCGTACAAGGAGAGAAGGTTCTCCGCCATACGCACACCGCCGTGCTGCTGGGTCCAAGTTTTCGCTTCCGCTGCTTCGGTGGATCTGGAGCTCGGAGGTCGTCGTCAACTCCGTACGTGTGTAGAGCTACGAGGTGCTACACGAGTGGCACTGGAAGTACGTCTTCTTCCACTACACGACCTTGAGGTCGGCATCGTCGGCTTCATCAACAACGCTTGTGCGGGGGCGTAATCCCCGCTTTCGGGCTACAAGGGTATGTACATGATCCCCCCTGTTATGGTATATCTGCATAGTAATAGATCTTGGCTAGTTTATGGTTATCGTTGTTAGGAATTTTTTTGTTTTCTGCCTACGATTCCCTTCACTAAGCTCATACTAAGATCGTAGGCATACGAGAATGTGTTCCGCACTATGTGGTAGAACAATCTTGTTATAAACGTCATGTTAGTGAAACATGACAAACCTACGAACTGCAAAGAAGCGATGGTGAACCTAAGTCCGAAAATTGGCTATGAGCCATATGTAATCCGAGGTAAAATCCAGGTACGATTACCAAGTAATGACTTGGGTAAATCTTTTTGATGGGCTCCAGGCCGTTGAGAGTAAATGGAATTTTATGACAAAATAGACACTGACGGAAAGGCAACTGTCTATAAGGATCGATTTGTCATAAAATAGTTTCAACAAATTCAAAAGTTGACCACAACGAGATTTTGTCTCAAGTGGCGATGCCTAAGTCTGTTTAGGATTGTTCTAGCAATTATTTTCAATTAAGAAATTGATAGATCGATAAAGAAACCGTGTTCCCTAATGGCAACATTATGGAAGAGTTGTAATTGGAACAACAAGTAGGTTTTGTTGATCCTAAGGATGCTAGACACATATGCAAACTTCAGCTGTCCATTCATGGGCTGAAGCAAGCATATCGGAGCTAGAATCTTCAATTTTATAATGTGATCAAAGGATTTTGGAGTCGTCCAAAATAGTTGAAGAAACCTGCATTTACAAAGAAGTGAGTGGGAGCTAAGTAGCTTTTCTTGATCTTATATGTGAATGGCATATTTGAGTGGGATCTAAAAGAAATTCCCCAGTCTTATATACGGATGGCGTATTTAAGTGGGAGCTAGATGTCATTCCTGATTTTATATGTAATGACATATTGAGAATGATACAGATCTTCTAGTAAAGTATAAATGACTATTTAAGTGATTAAATTTTCTATGAATGAAGTTAAGAGTAGGCGTCAGGTCTATAAATTGTATAGATCAAAAGGGGCTAATAGCATTAGGTCGGAATATTTTCCTATGTTAATATTCTGAAGTGTTTCAGAATAGAACAAGCGAAGAAAAAGTTCTTACTTGTATGACTAGGTAAAATATTAAGTTTATCGTGGCGTTTCAGCGATAGCTAATGAAAGAAAAGGATGTCCGACATCCTCTGTGCCTCAGCCATAGATTCTATCAGACTAAAAGCTCGACTTGGTGTGACCAAAGTACTTGGTTTAAGAACGGGTTCTAGAGTGATCCCTGGATGGATCAATGAACAAACGTTAAGTATATCCTTCAGTATCTAAAGAGAACCGAAGATATGTTTTCTGGTATGGGGTGAGAGTGAAAAGACAACTTGCCGTAAAAGGGTTACGATGATGCAAGTTATGACACTACCCCATACGACTAGAAATCTCATACAGGAGAAGTTCTTTGTTTTGAAGAATGACATGGTTAGCTTGCGAAGTTGCATATGAATGCACTGTCGCATAATCTACATAGGTATAAAAATGTATGGCTACTTCAGAAGTAACAAGTGTGATTAGACTGAGCGGTTTTCCCGAGCATGCGTGGTTTCCCTTAATAGATCTCTTAAACTTTTAAGGCCCACGCTACGCGAAGTTTTGATTCTCACTCCATCTTCAAACATATATTTCACCATTATCATAAGATACGTGATGATGTCAAACTAGGTGACATAGAAGTGTTGCAAAGTACATACATATCTCAATGTGGGAGATCTGTTGACTGAATTCCTCTTCCACGAGACAAGTATGCACCATATTGCTATAGGTGTTAAGCTTTTACCAAGTTGTAAACTAGATTAAATTGTACTCTATAACTGTATTAAGCGGAAACATTAATGCACGTGTGGTATGTAAACAATCAGGTCCCTAGTAGCCTCTTAACTAGTTGATTGGGCAATCGATGATCAAGGTTTCCTGATCATGGACATTTATGTCAATTAACAATGGAGTCATGTCATTAGGTGAATGATGTGATGGACACACACCCAAGATATATAGAAACGTAGTGTTCATACCTTTGACCGTGAGATCGTATTTAATCGCTGCTTCTGGAAGGTGCTTTGATTGCATCAAACATCATGTCTTATCTAGCGTGACAATAAAGGTGTCCCTTTTGGGTATCCAAAGGAAGTGGTTGAGGCGAATGATCATGAGCGGGATTTGCCAATCCACATAGCAGGATAGATACTCTGGGCCCACTCGGTGAGATTACATCAATAAGCTTGTAAGCATGTGACTAGGTCACGGGAATATAATATCACATACGAGTAAAGATAGAATTATCAAGTGACGAGATCAAGCTTGGTAATTGTGATGCCGGAGGCCAAACCCCAAAAGAAAAAAGGGGGGGAAGGGCCGGCCGGCCTAGGTGGGACACATGGGCCCACCTAGGGCCGGCGCACCAGCCATGGTGCGGCTGGCCATGTGGGAATAGTCCGACATGGCCAGGCCAGCAAAGTTGGTTGCCCTCCTCCTCCTTTAAATCGGGGGAGACTTGTATAGGATTTGTACATTAAGTGAGATCATAGGATCATGTCACAAAAACCACATATACAAATTGTTAAAAATTCTGAAAAAATATACAATATACTTACAGTCGGTTTGTACAACTCCAAAAAATTTCAGCTCAAAATCGGACCTACAGTTAGAGAAACAAAAATGCTAAACTACACTATGAATAGTGTCAAATTTTAGTGAATAGTGTTTTACACTATTCACACCGAAATTTCTCTTTTTTGCCCCTCTAAGTATAAGTCGAATTTGAAGCAGCCAATTTTTGACGTTGCATATGTAGCATAGATGCGTGTTGTCAATTTTTTTGAGAATATTTGAACATGTTTTGTCCATTGAAAAAAATTGATCTCATAGATCCTATCTAAGGTGAGATCCTACCCAAGTCGCCGCCAAATCAACAATGTACGATATAGGTTATGCAATCGACTGGGCACTAACTTAGTTTTCAGCTAGAAGATGGGAATGAGCAAAACCATATAAACCAAGGACGGACTACCTGATCGAGATCAAAAGCACACGGGTCGTCTCCTAGGGCGTGTTTGGTTTCCCGCCGCTCATAGGAACACGTCGTTTCTCCTATTTTTCAGCTTGTTTAGTTTCCAAGCCCCTTCCGCGTGACTACATGAGCACGAACCTTAAAACACTCAGGGCCGGCCCGCTAGTAACACTCGATTCCTCCGTTTTCAGAGCCACCCTCCCGCAAGGCAAAATGAGGAACGTTGGAGCCGAGCTCGTGCAGGCTTTGGAGATGGCGTGCGGCCGCGGGCGCACGCGCGCGCACGCGAAAATGGTGGCCGGAGAAATTCCGCTCACCGCCCTAGTTTTGCCCCACCCTATTTCACCCCTCTGCTCTTACTGCCGAAGCTCCCGCCACCATTTCCCCCCATTTTGAGCTCTCTGTCCGAGATGAGCTTCATCGACGACAACCAGGTAAGCGGCGCCTCCTTCTACTCCGGTCCTCGGTGGTCTATGGCCGGCGGCGGAGACCTTCTTCCGAGCAGAGAGTGTCCGTCCACGCTACGATGCTGGTAAGCACAATCGAACCCTAGGTCTTGCTATTTAGATATGTGCTTATGGAGTAGATCTTTATGCCATGATGTAGTGTTTGCCTATTTCTAGTCTAGATTTGCTGTTAGCATATCGTAGATTGCTAGATCTAAGCGCTACTAGATTCGTTGTGTTCATGACCGTAGCTTCGGTTGGTGTTCTTGTACTGATTTGGTAGATTCCATGTTAGTGATGCACCCATATCTTGCTCGTCATCGACGAGTTTAGCCAGTCCCTGCTCGATGGGGAGAGCAATATCGCTCTCTCTCTTGTTCCGAACTCTCAGCCGGATGAGCTGCCGGACACACAACCTATGGAGCTGTTCGAGGTGCCCAGGATGGTTTCACAGCTGATCACGCCTCCTCTGGGGCCAGAGAGAGGTAGGCCAACTGGTGGCAAGGACAAGAAGAGCAAGATGGGGACGACCATGAAGTGGTCTCTATTTCTGTCCACCTTCGTGTTGAACAAGATGTGCGAGCTGATCCCCTCCGGGGTGAGGACTGGCAAGGGGTTTAAGGAGGTGCATTTGAACACAGTTGCCAAGCTTGTTTTTTAGTTCTCTGGCCAGGAGGTCACGCCTCCTCTGATCTACAACCACCTGAGAAAGTGGAGAGTGAGGTGGATCAAGGTGTCAAAGCTGAAGGATCTAAGTGGTGCACATTGGGATGAGGACACTCACAATATCATCTTTGATGTGGAGCACTTGAGAGGCCACATTCTGGTTAGCGTTGGGTTTAACATTGTGCACTTACTAACTATCTCACATGTTAAACACTTCTAACTGTCTAACTTTTTTTCGTCCCTAGGATCACCCCAAGGACGCATAGTTCCTTAACAAGACCATCTAGAACTACGAGCAGATGCAGACCATCTTCTCCTTCGGTATGGCCACTGGAAGGCATGCCTTGGGATCATGTGATCCTCTCGGTACGCCTGATGATCTTGACACGCAGGAGTCGGACACCATCAAAATTGATGGTGCTGCTGACAACCGAGGCGCGAGGGGTGATGATCATGGACTGAAGCTACCAGAGAGGGGGGAAAGGAAGAGGAAGAGGGGTGCCTTGGTTGATGAGGAGGTGCAGGTCTTCACCAACATGACCGAGGCCGTCAGGGAGGTGACAACCGCCATCAGGGATAGCGTGCCAGTCGAGGATGTGATGAGCGTGAAGGGAATATTCAGTGACACCGCCAAGATTGCTGCTCTTGGCAACCTCCTAGACAACAAGGCGCAAGGCTTTGACTTCGTTCTGATGGCCGAGGACCACCGTATGCTCTCGCTCCAGAACTTCCTCAACAAGCACTACTACCAAGAGTGCTTATTACGGAAGTTGGAGGAGGCGGTGGTGCAAGCATGCTAGATGATGATCATGATCATGATGATATGATGTATATTTTGGGTAGCTAGGATAACAAAACATCTTATGACATGTATATTTTAGGTAGCTAGGACATCAAAACTACTTATGGCCTGTATATTTTGGGTGCTTGAGGTGGTACATAAGCTAACCCCTCACACGACGAGCTTGCGGTGGTAGTATGACACCCTCTTTTGATGTGTTGTAGTGGTATGTGGTTTTCAGAGGCAAGAATCCAGCAATCTACATAACCTGGAACGCTTGCTCGACTCGGCTGCACAATTTCCCCAACCAATGCTGCACAAGGTTTGATACTCTAAAGGAAGCACAAGATGCCTTCTACATGTCCCAGCTAGAAGAGAACCCTCTCCAACATCACAGCAGCAACATTGGAGCAAGCAACAATGGTGAGGCACATCAAGCCTTCTACATGTCCCAGATACAAGAGATCCATCTCCAACCTCACAACAGACAAACTGGAGCAATCAACAATGGTGGCAAAGGTGGAGGACTCATTGCATATGGCGGCATCAAAGACTACATTATCATCGTTCTGGTCGGCATCATTGTCTATTTGTGCTTGTCGTAAGTTTGTATGACCCTTAAACTCTAAACCTCGGTGGGCTGGTAAGCTCAACACTTAGACGCGCAAGGTAAGCGGAACAACCACAATCTAGACAACCAAACGCAGTTGTTTTATTATGGCTTAAACACGAATCCGGACATCCAAACACAAGCACGTTGCATTTGTGTTCTCCGCCGAACGGGCCTGGCTAGCAGACTGTGGGCAACCAAATCAAGTGCACAACATGGCTCACTTCCCATTTTTTCAGGGCCATTCCCAACTAGTGCCTAAATTTGATGCGAGCAACCAAACAGGCCCTTATTCGCTCAACTCTCTCGCATGTGCATCGTCCGCCGAAATGTACTGCAAAAATCTCACCAAGATCTTTCTTGTTAGGATCTGCCTCCTGTATGTATATATCACGCATGCGACACCGAGACACGCAGCTCTCATCCCGTATCTCCATCCCACGGAAACCAGAGAAGAAAATTTAAAGCCCACATGGGACGGCGCTACGTACGACGCGCGTGCAGCGTGCTCCATGATCGATCATGCAATTGCATGTCACGCCAGCACCCGATCGAAGAGAGAAAGGAAGGGACACCTGAAACGGTGGAGGTCCAAGGATGCAGCACCACTATGTGAGAACAGCTAGAGAGAGAGAGCGTCAGTCATGTGCCGGCGGCCGAGTTTGGGGAGGAACCCCATGTGGCCGCCATGTGAGCCTGGCGACGGCGTCCCTTCCTTGCTTTTTCTCAAAGCACACTCTGCCTCAGGAAGCAAATGAAAAGATGGCCAAGCAAACTAACCAGTTTACCATGGTCCATGGATGCTTCTTATGTTAAGAGCGAAGAATTACCCGATTTTCACCGGTGTCGTTACGAAGAATCACCCGATTTTCTCTCTGGCGTCGGTGCGAGTCTTCTGTGTTGCCAGTCTGAACTTTTTGGTGCCTACATGTTCCCAGAACATGGCCATGCATGCGCTGAACCGGTTGCTAAGCCATGACAGGCCGGCCGGCGACATGCGCATGCCATGCCAACGCACCTGCCTACGCCTCCCTTCATAACTCCATCGCGAGGAGGTTGCCAACTCGGGAGGCGACGCTGCATGTGCCGCCATGTGCTCCGCGTCGTCTTTGCCTGCCTCTCTCGGGCCCTCCTTCCAGAAAACCTCTTGGCTAGCGGATCACTGAAACCGTTTATATGGATTTGGAGATCAAGCCTACGTCCATAAACACTCAGTACTTGCATTGTACATAACCGTACTGATCTGGCCATGTTGCACACATACTAGCTATAACATATGCATTTATTTCTAAAGGATCATGCATTATGAAAATGCAACGAAATCAGATACTACGGGAATACCTTGTACTCTCCGATTGAAGCAACCACCACATGCATGCATGTTCAATTTAAAAACCTGTGAGCTGTTCACGTGTTATGCAAATCCCTGATACTCCTACCACCATCTTTTACAGGGCAAATAAGCGGGATAGGCTGGCTGCCATGGCGAGAAAAAAGGGGCAAGGCAAAAGACGCCGGCCTGCTATTGGTTAGAGGACCACATAGCCTAGACGGTTGCAATGTTGCTAGGCAGCTCACACCACATGTGCGTGCCATCCGTCTTGCGTTCTTCACTCCTCGCCGTCGCCGATACATATGCAGCACACATACAGAACAGGGAGTCTAGCAGTTTAGATTTCGAGGAGAGTCCATCGCATTGCTCGAATTAACAGAGAAATGAGAGGGCCTAGCACCACCAAGGCCTTCAGACAAGGCTTCCTCAGGAGCTTCCTGCTGAGCCTGAAATCTTGCAGGAACGGCGCCATGGGCCTGCAAGAGAGCAAGCGCGCCGTCAGGTCGTCGGCCGACGCCGCCATGGCCACAGCGCACGGCGGCGGAGCCCGGTGGCCACAAGCACTCCTAGCTTCATCGTCATCGCCGTCGTCTTCGTCGTCATCATGGTCTAGGCTGTTGCCTGCGGCGGCCAAGGTGAAGATCACGCGGCGCAAGAACATGGCGAGGAGGAGGCGCTGTCACGAGAGGAGAACATCGTCGGGGAGCAGTGAGATGATCGCGAGGAGGCTGGTGAGGAAGAGGACCAAGGTGCTGCGGGGGATGGTGCCCGGCGGCCACCTCCTCGACGGGGTCTCGCTGCTCCGCGAGGCCATGGATTACGTCGTCCACCTGCGCGCGCAGGTCGCCGTGCTCCGACGCCTCTCCAACGCCATGCAACACATGGCGATGGCAGGTCCGTTAAATTTTCATCGTATTTCCTTATTTGTTTGCTGCAGGCAAGAATTTATTGTCTGATTTTATCATGACTCGCGCAGGGGCTGTTGCACCACGTGTGCAACCGAAGGGCGAGGCGGCTCAAGTCTTGGATGGAAACGAAGAATAGCAAGAAAGCAAGATCATAGAAGATATGTTCCTGATGAGCGTGTGCAGAATTGACCAGATCTTGTATTGTTGAGAGTTCGGAGAGGCATATGGTCGAGGATCCGGCCGGCAAATCGAAAAGGGACATCACATCGTAGTGTTCAGAGAGGCTCTGAAATTTTGGGTGCAGTGAGTTGCACTAATTTGGAGTCATCCGAGAGATGCTGGGAAGTCCGGGGTCATGCTTTCTGAAATGGATTTGAAATTCGATTATATTCGTTGCTGGCGGGCATTTGGTTTCGGACTATTCGTGCCCGGTCTGATTTGGTTGTTTCATTTTACCTTTTCCTCCTCTGTAATCTGATTCTGTGTAGGTACACGAGATTATTAGCAAACCAATATTCAGTCCATTGCCGCAAAAAGACCACCAAATTCAGATGTCAAACACAAAAGTAGTCAAGGCCCAGGGCTATGCTTTACTTGAACCACCTGTAGTTTTGCACACCAATAACACACATTTTCGGCAACGCACCATCTCTTCTAGAAAACAACTGCACGACTTATTTGTATTGTTTAAGAACATGAGGTAGAGAAAATATTAAAAAAAATAAACAAACAGGAACAACAAAAACAAAAAATCCGAAAGTTACATTAAAGGTCTTCCAAAATCGTTGTCTATGCTGCTCTTGGCATCTCGGTATTTCTGTACGGATTTGATGATGAATCTATATAAGACCAAGACTACGAAAAACTAGGCATATCTTAAAGGTTTGAAGAGAGACATGAACAGTCTACCCTAGCTAATAGGTGAGAACTTTTTTTTTTAGAAAAGGGCACCCAGCCTCTGCATCGATTGATGCATGCGGCTTTTATTAAATTTATTGAGAGTCAGGTCTTACAAAGGCGAGAACCTAAAAATGGCAAAATACATCACGGTTAGGGATACTCACCATGTAGGCTAGAACCATTGCTTCGTGTTGGGCACTTGTTGAGGGAGAACTAAAGGCAACTCCAATGGTGCCCTCATCCCCCCCTCCCCCCCCCCCCACACACACACACACAACGGGCTCTCTCAAACGGAACAATGTGTCCGCATACCATATGTTTGGTCCCAAACCGGCCCAAAAAATGTACACGCCTAGGTAATCATGAGGTCTTTACCTCAGGCGTGCATGATTTGCTCAAATTATGGAGATCTCGAAGGCTAATATGCCCCTTAAGATCAAGATCTTTGTTTGCATGCATGTGTTTCAAAGGTCATGTCGTATTCAAATGACTACTGATTTTAAATCCAAAGGTTGGCCGGAGGAGACCGGTTGCAAGCTCCATGGTAAACATTTCAGCTGGTGGTGTCTCAAAGAAGCTTTTGGCTCTTGGATCGGTGGCATTGAAAAAACCACGGTTTGTTTGCTGCCTTGTCGGTTGGGCGGTATTGGGTGCGCTGTGTGTTGCACTTTTTTAACAAGTATGCCACAAGTTTTTAAAGAAATGCACCCATCTTTTTCGAAATCGCAGCTGGGTCACGACTGGTATATTTCCCCTGCAGTTACAATTTTCATTAAATAGTTACACTTTGGTTGAAATGTGCAATTACTTTTGTCAAAAGGTGTAACTGGGTCACTATATGTATATATTTTTATGATTACACACAAGTTCTATTTCCACTAAAATGTGGTTGCACTCTATTCACAATGTGCAACTTGGCCGCTATATTTATATTATCATGATTGTGCACAAATTACATTTTTCTGTAAAATGTAGTGGCAATTGACCACAAATGTGCAGATACTTTTATCCAGAAGTATAATTAACTAACGGAACATACATGTGTTTCCTGGTGAGCGTGTGCAGAATTGACCAGATCTTGTATTGTTTAGACTTCGGAGAGGCATGTGGTCGAGGATCCGGCCGGCAAATCGAAAAGGGACATCGCATCGTAGTGTTCAGAGAGGCTCTGAAATTTTGGGTGCAGTGAGTTGCACTAAGTTGGAGTCATCCGAGAGATGCTGGGAAGTCCGGGGTCATGCTTTCTGAAATGGATTTGAAATTCGATTATATTCGTTGCTGGCGGGCATTTGGTTTCGGACTATTCGTGCCCAGTATGATTTGGTTGTTTCATTTTACCTTTTCCTCCTCTGTAATCTGATTCTGTGTAGGTACACGAGATTATTAGCAAACCAATATTCAGTCCATTGCCGTTAAAAGACCACCAAATTCAGATGTCAAACACAAAAGTAGTCAAGGCCCAGGGCTATGCTTTACTTGAACCACCTGCAGTTTTGCGCACCAATAACACACATTTTCGGCAGCGCACCATCTTTTCTAGAAAACAACTGCACTTATTTGTATTGTTTAAGAACATGAGGTAGAGAAAAGATTAACAATCAATAAACAGGAACAACAAAAAACATAAAATCCGAAAGTTACACCCAAAAGATCTTCCAAAATCGTTGGCTTTAGCCATGCTGCTCTTGGCATCTCGGTATTTCTCTACGTATTTGACGATGAATTTATATAAGACAGGGACTACAAAAACCTAGTCATATCAAAGGAAAAGTGAATTAAAAATATACAGAAAATCAAGAAAAGGGGAGGACGTATCATTATTCATACGTAGAGAACTGAAAAGAGTTTATATTGCTCATTGAGTTGTCATTACTTTACCGGTGGCGACGACAACATTTGAGGAGGGACTTCTGGGCGACACGATCATCAAGATCAAGTTGTGCAAAACAATCTTTGTGATGGCTTCATGATGACTTGATGATGCTACATCGAGCGAGGGATATTCAAATGGTCTTTATCGATGAAGTTACGAAAAAATTCAAAAAAGAAGAGACTTATCATTGATATGTTTTAAGATTTTATTTATACATAAATATGTTTATAGTAATATTGTACTAAGTGATTATGAATCATATAATTTATTAGTGTCTTGACACTCTTTCAGTATTTGCATTATTTTTCTTAGATTTCGTCCTACCTCTGATTTTTTTCGTCCTCCGCCACTGCCTCCCTCCCAACACACTCACCCATCCTACAAATTCATCTAAGATCTGCAAAAATCTCACCAAGACCTTAAATGAGGCAGATCCTAACAAGAAAGATCTTCGCAAAATCTTGCCAAGATCCTTGTTAAGATCTGCAACAAACCATCTTTTGTAGAAAACAACTGCGCGACTTATTTGTATTGTTTAAGAACATGAAGTAGAGAAAAAATAAAAAAATAAACTTGAGAAAAAACAGAAAATCCGAAAGTTACACCAAAGGTCTTCCAAAATCGTTGTCTTCAGCTATGCTGCTCTTGGCATCTTTGTATTTCTCTACGCATTTGATGATGAATCTATATAAGACTAAGACTACAAAAAAAACTAGGCATATCTTAAAGGTTTGAAGAGCAACATGAGCAGTCTATCCTAGCTAATAGGTGAGAACCTAAAAATGGCAATATACATCATAGTTAGGGATATACCTCTATAGCGTTACTTGCAGAAATTTAAAAAAATCCATATTACATAACCGCCAAGATTTACTATGAAGATATGCATCACCCCATAAAGCGAAATCTAGAACTTACAACACCGTTGCGTAAGATGGAGTTTGTCGATGGCGATGTTGGTGAAGCCTGATGAAGATTCTCACGTCCACGCCAGGAGTTGAGAATGTTGCCGATTCCCTCTTGAGGATTACATGTGCAATCCCTCTTCTAGTATCCACGCATTCACTGTGTCAATCCTGAAGGGAATCGAAGACAAAAAACAAAAAAATTCCTAACAACGATAACCTTAAACTAGCCAGAATCTATTACTATGCAGATATACTATGACGGAGGTGATCGATGTACATACCCTTGTAGACCGAAAGCGGGGATTACGCTCCCGCACAAGCGTTGTTGATGAAGCCGACGTGTAGAGGAAGAAGACTTACTTCCAGTGTCACACGTGTAGCACCTCGTAGCTCTACACACGTACGGAGTAGACGACGACCTCCGGGCTCCAGATCTAGCGAAGCAGCGGAAGCGAAGACTTGGACCCAGCAGCACGGCGGTGAGCGTATGGTGGAGAAACTTCTCTCCTCGTACGCAGCTCCAGAAATGGAAGCACACTCAAGGTAGGAGAAAAGAAGAAGATGGGATGAATTTCCAGGCAAGGGTGCACCCCTATATAAAGGAGGAGGAGGGCAGCCAACTTTGCTGGCCTGGCCATGTGGGACTATTCCAACATGGCCAGCCGCACCATGGCTGGTGCGCCGGCCCTAGGTGGGCCCCATGTGGCCCACCTAGGCCGGCCGGCCCTCCCTTTTTTTTCTATTGGGGTTTTTCCCTAATGGGCCTCTAAGGCCCATCAAAGTGAAAATGCCTTTAAAATTCGAAATAAAATAAATAAAAATAAAAATATATTTAATCATTAATTACACTAATTAATATTAAATACATATTATTTAATTTATTCGAGCTTGAAACTTATTCCGTTACCCTCGATCATCATCGGACATGTCCCGAAACACTTCCGGTGTTCTCCTGAAGTTTCTCCTAATATTCAATCTTTATAAAACTGCCGCCTACCCTTAAGTGTGCCACCCTACGGTTTGGGATCACTCGAGACATGATCGAGACATGATCTCCGATCAATGACATCAGCGGTGGCTGGACTGCCGTGATAGCCCCTGTGCATCCACGAATGTCTTTTTATCATTTGAACCTTAGACGTCCAGTTTCAACCTTTTGTCTAGAGATACTTAGATTGTCCGAGACTCGTTCTCTGTATCACGATTACCGAGCTTGATCTCGTCACTTGACAATTCTATCTTTACTCGTCTGTGATATTACATCCCCGTGACCTAGTCACATGCTTGCAAGCTTATTGATGTAATCTCACCGAGTGGGCCCAGAGTATCTATCCTACTATGTGGATTGGCAAATCCCGCTCTTGATCACTCGCCTCTGCCACTTCTTCGGATACCCGAAAGGGACACCTTTATTGTCACGCTAAATAAGACATGACGTTTGATGCAATCAAAGCACCTTTCAGAAGCAGCGATTAAATATGATCTCACGGTCAAAGGTATGAACACTACGTTTCTATATATCTTGGGTGTTGTCCATCACATCATTCACCTAATGACATGACTCCATTGTCAATTGACATAAATGTCATGATCAGGAAACCTTGATCATCGGTTGCCCAATGGATTAGTTAAGAGGCTACTAGGGACCTGATTGTTTACATACCACACGTGCATTAAAGTTTCCGCTTAATACAGTTATAGCATGGTACAAAACTTATTATGAACAATTGAGATATGACAAATAAAATATCTTTATTAATTGCCTCTAGGGCATATCTCCAACAGTCTCCCACTTGCACTAGAGTACAATTTAATCTAGTTTACAACTTGGTAAAAGCCTAACACCTATAGCATCTTGGTGTTTATCATGCTTGTCTCGTGGAAGAGGTTTCGTCAGCGGATCTGCAACATTCAGATCCGTATGTATTTTGCAAATCTTTACATCGCCTTCCTTGACATACTGTCTTATCACATGGAAGCGTCGGAGAATGTGTTTGGCAGTTGAGTGAGACCTTGGTTCCTTCACGTTGGCAATGACACCTGTGTTGTCGCAGTAGAGGTTCACAGGGTCTTGCGCGCTTGGGAACACTCCTAGCTCGATGACGAACTTACTCAGCCAAACAGCTTCATTTGCAGCATCAGCAGCAGCAATATACTCCGATTCCATTGTAGATTGGGCTACTATGGGTTGCTTCCCACTTCTCCAGCTCACAGCGCCTCCGTTCACCTTAAACACATATCCTGTCTGAGATTTCGAGTCATCTGGATCTGTGCTAAAACTTGCATCAACGTAACCTGTTACGCCAAGTTCTTCTTCACAGCCTCCATAAACCAGAAACATTTCCTTGGTTCGCTTAAGATATTTCAGAATGTTCTTAACAGCTATCCAATGATCCTTGCCAGGATTACTTTGGAATCGGCTCGTCAAACTAAGAGCCAATGCTACATCGGGTCGAGTACTTAACATGGCATACATGATCGATCCTATGGCTGAAGCATAGCGAGTGCCATCCACAGCAGCCTTATCATGAGCCGTCACTGGACACTGAGCCAGGCTCAATGCTTTACCCTTGATAACTGGCAGAAAACCTTTCTTTGCCTTATCCATATCGAACTTCTTCAATATCTTATCAAGGTAAGTACTTTGACTTAACGCTAATAGGCGTCTCGATCTATCACGATAGATTTTAATGCCTAATACGTATGCAGCTTCTCCTAAGTTTTCATCGAAAATTTACTGTTTAAATATTCCTTCACGCTTTTAAAAGATCCACATTATCCCCAATTAGTAATATATCATCCACATATAGAACTAGGAATGCAACTGAGCTCCCACTCATTTTCTTATAAATGCAGGTCTCTTCGCATTTTGGACAAATCCAAAACCTTTGATCACCTCATCAAAGCGAAGATTCCAGCTCCGAGATGCTTGCTTCAGTCCATAAATGGAACGCTGAAGCTTGCATACTTTGCCAGCATTCTCTGGATCGACAAAACCTTCCGGTTGTACCATATACAACTCTTCCTCAATGTTTCCATTTAGGAACGCTGTTTTGACATCCATCTGCCATATCTCATAATCATGATATGCAGCAGCTGCTGCTAGCAAAACCCAAATAGACTTAAGCATCGCTACCGGTGAAAACGTTTCATCGTAGTCAATTCCATGAATTTGTCGGAAACCTTTTGCGACAAGTCGAGCTTTATAGAAGGTGATTTTCTTAAAGATCCATTTATTCTCGACGGCCTTACGCCCTTCAGGAATCTCCATCAAAGTCCATACTTTGTTGTCATACATGGATCCTATTTCGGATTTCATGGCCTTAAGCCATTTCTCGGACTCGGGTCCTTCCATCGCCTCTTTGTAACTCGTAGGTTCGTCTTGTTCAATTAACATGACGGTGCAAACAAGATTGCCATACCACTCAGGAGGGGTAGGGTTCTTCCAGACCTACGAGGTAAATAGCTCCTCGACATTTTCTCCCACTCCATCTGTTATGGAGGACGGTTCAGGAACAGTTTCCGTTGTGCCACTCGGAATTTCGAGTTCAGGATCAACTATCTCGTCGAGGTCTATTTTCCTCCCACTTACTCCTTTAGCGAGAAACTCTTTCTCGAGAAAGGTGTCGTTCTTCGCGACCAACGTTTTGCCCTCGGCTTGATTGTAGAAGGTATATCCTATGGTTTCCCGCGGATATCCTACAAAGAGGACCTTTTCCGATTTCGGTTCGAGTTTGTCGGGCTGTAGTTTCTTAACGTACGCCTCACAACCCCAAACTTTCAGGAACGACAACTTAGGTTTCTTGCCATGCCATATCTCATACGGTGTCGTTGCTACGGATTTGGATGGAGCCCTATTTAAAATGAATGCGGCTGTTTCTAACGCATATCCCCAAAACGATACGGGCAAGTCGGTAAGAGACATCATAGACCGCACGCTATCTAATAAAGTACGATTACGTCGCTCGGACACACCGTTGCGTTGCGGTGTTCCAGCAGGCGTAAGCTGTGGTACGATGCCACAGGCCTTCAGATGTGTGCCAAACTCAAAACTCAAATATTAACCACCACGATCGGATCGAAGGTGCTTGATTTTCTTGTTGAGTTGATTTTCAACCTCACTCTGAAATTCCTTGAACTTTTCAAAGTTTCAGACTTGTGTTTCATTAAATAGATATACCCGTATCTACTCAAATCATCAGTGAAGGTTACAAAATAACGATAACCATTGCGTGTCGACACGCTCATTGGACCACACACATCTGTATGTATAATTCCCAATAAGTCCGACGCCCGTTCCATAAATCCATTGAACGGTGTCTTGGTCATTTTGCCCATAAGGCATGGTTCGCAAGTGTCAAGAGATCCAAAATCTAGTGACTCCAAAAGTCCATCAGAATGGAGTTTCTTCATGCGCTTTATACCAATATGACCAAGACGGCAATGCCACATATACATGGCGGTATCATTACTAAGTCTAATCCTCTTGGCATCGATGTTATGGATGTGAGTACTACTATCGAGATTCAACAAGAATAAACCATTACTCTCAGGAGCATTAACATAAAATATATCATTCATCGAAATAGTACAACCATTTGATACTGAATTGAACGAATATCCATCTTGCAACAAGCAAGATCCACTTATAATGTTTATACTCAAAGCTAGTACAAAATAATATTTATTTAAAACCAAAACTAATCCCGATGGTAGATGTAGAGGAAGTGTGCCGACGGCCACCACATCAACTTTTGATCCATTGCCGACGCGCATCGTCACCTCGTCCTTCGCCAAGGGCCGTCTATTCCGCAACTCCACCTGAGATTTACAAATATGAGCAACATAACCGGTATTTAAATACCCATGGATTACTCCAAGCGCTAGTAAGGTAAACATCTATAACATGTATATCAATATACCTTTCTCTCTTCCGACAATCTTGCCGGCCTTCTTGTCTTCCAGGTACTTGGGGCAGTTGCGCTTCCAGTGACCATCACTAGTACATAACGACACATCGGATACCCCTCTATTGAAACGGCAGGTGTTAGGCGACGGAGAATCACGCTTTCCGCGCGGCCGTGCGTACAAACCTGACCATGCCCGCCTACATTGGCAACGGACCCTTTCCAATCTCCGTCACCTATTATATTGGCAACGGTTAATAAAATTGTCCGTTTCCAATATTTGCCTCTATGGTAACGGATAGAAATTTCCAACCATTGAAAATGTTGATACGTGGAGGCTAGCGAATGGGCAGATGGGAGGTGGGCGGAGCAGACCCGCGAGTATAAATGGCGAGAGGTACCAGGCAGCGGTCTCTTTGAAGCCCCAGTCCATCGCCTATAGTTATTCAAACTTCGCCAGATCCCCTCCGTCCAAATCCATGGCGAGAGATACCAGCAGCGGTCGTGGCCGTGGACGAGGGCGAGGCTGTGGTAGGGGGCGCAGCGGCAATGCCATGCCGTCGGTGTCGCCCTCACCATCCTCTGAAGACATGTCCTCGGCGAGAGGTACCATCAGCGGTCGCGGCCGTGGACGAGGGCGCGGCCGTGGTAGGGGCGCAGCCGCACCACGCCGTCGGTGTCGCCCTCACCGTCCTCTGAAGACATGTCCCCGGAGCTGCGCGGCTTCGAGTTCTTGGTTATCCTGTACAAGGGCATCTGGCAGAGGCCTGCACCTCCTCTCCCGCCGGGTGAAAGGTATAAATCTTTCTGTGACCGGCTGTGATGCCGATGAACTAGGTTCTACGTATGAGCATTTCATCACATAAACAAATTCCTAGTGCAAATTCACACATACATGTTCTGATAATTACAAACACTTATTGTTAAAGCACCAACTGTACAAACTAGTTAAACACCCACATCCAAAGCCTATTGCAATTCACCTAGGGCATTCTTGCACCTAGGGCAGAGCATTTCCTGCCATGTTGGACGTAGCCTGTCCTTCAAGGTTAGGATATTGCGATACAATTTGTAGGTCACGCACCCATCTATTGCTGCGTAGTCGAGGTTAACTTTGTGCAGCGGCATCCACTCCCAAAAATCGTGCTGGTTGGATGGGAACTCCTTCTTCATGTTGGCGTATGATTTGTCGATGAGGGCTGCCACCGGTTTTTTATATCCAGATGTATTTTGTACATTTCGCTAATCTTTTTTTTTCTTTCACGCAGGAGTTTATTTCGGCAACACTGCATAAAAGTACCAATGTTCCATTCCGAGAACCAAAAACCTTAAGGCAAGGAAATTTCGTGGATACTGGTCTCGGAGTGGGTACAGCGACGACCGAGAGCTCAGAGAAGGTGAGCTCCAAGTCAAAGATGGAACGCTGGCTTAATTAAGCCAGCCTTCCATCTTGTTAGGTTAGTTGCTTATAGGTTTAGAGTTCATGATTATAGTCAAAGTGTAATAGGTGATATTACATTATGCCAATGTGTGATAGATATGATTGTAGTCAAATTGTAAAAAACGGTGATATTATTGTATACCAATGTAATGATGACATTTGTTCTATGTTATGAATTGAATAACGTTTTAGTGCATTGTGCAATCAGCCTTTCATGTATTATGGCATATAACCGAAATATGAGAAAAGCTCTTTGCAAACGGGTAGATGGAAAACTCTCTATCTGATGTAGGAAAACTAAAGCAACGGAGGTCTGCGCACAACCGTTGCCAAATGGAGACCTCATCGGAAACGGTTTTTGGCCTCCGTTAGCGATGAAGGCCTTCACATCAGTGATAGAGGCGGGGACACGGACCCTTTCTCCGTTGCCGAAGGGGTTTTTGGCCCGTTTCCGATGTGTCGTTCTGTACTAGTGCATCTCCCTTGCAGTAGAACCATTCCACGCTAGGTTTGGGACCCGGTTTGTTAGCCTTGGATTTGGCAACATGTTTGCCATCCTTGGGCTTTCAGTTCTTTCTTCCCTTGCCGCCAGATTTCTTAAAATCGATGGTTTTGTTGACCATCAACAGTGTGTGCTCCTTCTTGATTTCCACCTCAGCAGTCTTGAGCATCACGAACACCTCAGACAGGGACTTAGCCATGCCCTGCATGTTATAGTTCATGACGAAGCCTTTGAAGCTAGGGGGCAACGATTGCAACACCCTATCAATTGCCAGCTCATCAGGAATCTTGCATTCCAAAGCATTTAGGCATTGAACGTAGCCAGACATTTTGACCACGTGATCGCTCACACTGCTATGCTCTTCCATCTTGGCTGAGAAGAAGAGCTCAGAAGCTTCATACCTCTCAGCCTTGGCCTGCGACGCAAAGACAATTTTGAGATCAGAAATTATCTCAAAAGCACTCATCTTCTCAAAGCGCTTCTGCAGGTCGGCTTCCATGGCGTAGAGCATGCATGCATGCATGCTCCCGCGCGCTCTTGCTCACCATCATCGCCGATGTGTACTACATTTGATCCTAGTTAGGCGGTGAACACTTTATTTGTAATGTGTAGTGTGAAATGATGAACTTTTGTTTCTATCATAACTAATATATTGTGTAAATTAACATTCGGCACTTTTGTGACTATGTGTATGTATCTCGGGCACACTAAGTAATATGTGTGATGAAATAGTGATTAATGTGTGTCTGTTTATATACCTGTCAAATATATCTATATTTCTGGATAAATCCTGTATATACCTGTATTTATACAGCAAAATGAAAAAAATACCTGTAATACTGTTTCATATTTCTGTGGCGCACGCTTTTATGTTTTTGTGGCGCACCACTTTCTGTGGCGCACCAGGCATGGGTGCACCACAGAATTACTCTGCTATGTGGCCTACCGAGCTATTTCTGTGGCGCACGGCCTGGGTGCGCCACAGAAAGTGGGTTTCTGTGGCGCATGCCCATGGTGCGCCACAGAAAACAAATTTTAGTGGCGACGATTCTGTGGCACACCCAGCAATTCTGGGGGTGCGCCACAGAATGTAAATTTGGTGCGCCACTGATAACCCTTTTCCTACTAGTGATGCCACTCTCGACATAGGAGGAATCATCCATTTTGGACGCATAGACTTTCTTGTCGTCCTCAGATGCATCGTCTGCGTGCTTGTCACCTATGGCGGCCTCAATGACGTAGGCCACCTTGTGGGGAGTGAGGAGGATCCTCAGGGTGCGGAACCAGGACATGAAGTTCGACCCATTGGTCTTAAACTTTTCTTTCTCAAGGAACATGCCTAGGTTAAAGGTGGGGCGAGACATCTACAATGAAATTTGCAAAAACATAAGACTTTGTTCATAATAAAATATGGGTTCAAGTTTTAGTAAAATAAAACTACTAGAACTCCCACTCAAAATGAACATCCCCCACATCGTTTTAGTGATTACACGATCCTAATCCATTATACTACCCCCGATCGTCATGGCCGATAGCATAACTTCAAAAGTGGACATCGCTATGTCGATCACAACAACAATGTGACTCGTGCATAACTTCCCCCGCATGTTGATCCCTAATCCATTATTTTAGTAAAATAAAACTACCAGAATTCCCACTCAAAACGAACATCCCCCGCATCGTTTTAGTGATTACACGATCCTAATCCATTATTCTACCCCCGATCGTCATGTCGATCACAACAACTATGTGACTCGTGCTTAACCTTTCGGTCACTGTGTTCCGAGGCCATGTCTGTACATGCTAGGCTCGCCAAAATAACCTCTAGCGTATTGCTTGTGCAACGTGGCTGTGGCTTACACCCACGTTATGCGAACGCAGATACGTCTGACACCCGATGGTCACGTCCTGCCTCGTATCGGAGAACTTTCGGTGGTGCACGCTAAAGGGAGAACACTATTTGGTATTTTAGGAGGGATCATCTTATATTACTACCGCCGTGTAACTAATATATTAACATATATATATATACACAATATAAGATGCACATAATAACATAACATCAAAAATGTAATGTAATATGACATGATATGGTCTTGCGCCGATGGTCTCCTTCGCGCCCACAGTTTATCAACAATTTACTAAAATTACCTCGACCATATCATATTGCCCCTGCAAAATAAAGTTAGACGCTTTCTACTTTATCATTTGCATATTTTACGTGACTTCTAGGGGTTTTCGTAAATATAACCGCTTTATACCTACGAACCTACAACCACAACAATGATCCGACAGTTGTATGTTTTTATCCCTTTCGGGCCCTCCATTGAAAATGCAAAGGCCATCTATTGAGAGAGAGAGACAGACACCCGCCAGCCACAAATATGGTACAAGCCGTATGTCAGGTGAGGAACCAGTCTCGCGTAAGCGTGCGCGTAAAGTTGGTCCGGGCCATTCATCAACTCAATGCCGACAGGAAAAGAAAGTGCACGCGAGAGGGTAACAACTATTAGAACGATGCCCTCGTAAACATGAGTTCTAAAAACCGCACATCTATATCTACGCATAGATCGGCTCTGATACCACTGTAGGGAATCATAGGCAGAAAACAAAAAAATTCCTAGCAACGATAACCAAAAACTAGGCAAGATCTATTTCTATGCAGATATACCGTAACAGAGGAGATCGATGTACATTTCCTTGTAGACCGAAAGCGGGGATTACGCTCCCGCACAAGCGTTGTTGATGAAGCCGACGAAGCCGACCTCAAGGTTGTGTAGTGGAAGAAGACGTACTTCCAGTGCCACACATGTAGCACCTCGTAGCTCTACACACGTACGAAGTAGACGACGACCTCCGAGCTCAAGATCCAGCGAAGCAGCGGAAGCGAAGACTTGGACCTAGCAGCACGGCGGTGTGCGTATGGTGGAGAAACTTCTCTCCTCGTACGCAGCTCCAGAAACGGAACCACGCTCAAGGTAGGAGAGAAGGAGAAGGAGGGATGAATTTCCAGGCAAGGGTGCACCCCTATATAAAGGAGGAGGAGGGCAACCATCTTTGCTGGCCTGGCCCTGTGGGACTATTCCCACATGGCCAGCCGCACCATGGTGGTGCGCTGGCCCTAGGTGGGCCCCATGTGGCCCACCTAGGCCGGCCGACCCTCGTCCCCTTTTTTTCCTTTTGTTTTGGGGTTTTTCCCCTAATGGGCCTCTAAGGCCCATCTAGGTGAAAATGCCTTTAAAATTCGAAATAAAATAAAATAAAAATATATTTAATCATTAATTACACTAATTAATATTAAATACATATTATTCAATTTATTCGAGCTCCGAAACTTATTCCGTTGCCCTTCGATCATCATCGGACATGTCCCGGAACACTTCCGGTGTTCTCCTGAAATTTCTCCTAACATCCAATCTTTATAAAACCGTCGCCTACCCTTAAGTGTGCCACCCTACGGTTCGGGATCACTCGAGACATGACCGAGACACGTTCTTCGATGAATGACTATCAACGGTGGCTGGATAACCGTGACAGTCCCTATGCATCCACGAATGTCTTTTTATCGTTTGAACCTTAGACGTCCAGTTTCAACCTTTTGCCTGACGATACTTAGATTGTCCGAGACTCGTTCTCCGGTATCACAATTACCGAGCTTGATCTCGTCACTTGACAATTCTATATTTACTCTTCTGTGATATTACATCTTCGTGACCTAGTCACATGCTTGCAAGCTCAGTGATGTAATCTCACTGAGTGGGCCCAGAGTATCTATCCTGCTATGTGGATTGGCAAATGCCGCTCTTGATCACTCGCCTCTCCCACTTCCTTCGGATACCCGAAAGGGACACCTTTATTGTCACGCTAAATAAGACATGACGTTTGATGCAATCAAATCTCCTTCCAGAAGTAGCGATTAGATATGATCTCACGGTCAAAGGTATGAACACTACGTTTCTATATATCTTGGTTGTGTGTCCATCACATCATTCACCTAATGACATGACTCCATTGTCAATTGACATAAATGTCCATGATCAGGAAACCTTGATCATCGGTTGCCCAATGGACTACTTAAAAGGCTACTAGGGACCTGGTTGTTTACATACCGCACGTGCATTACTATTTCCGCTTAATAGAGTCATAGCATGGTACAAAACATATTATGAACAATTAAGGTATGACAAATAAAACATCTTTATTAATTGCCTCTAGGGCATATCTCCAACAGTGTTTGCTGGGATTTGATGAATAGTGATGTTATGATCTAGTTTTTTTTAATCAATATATCTACTTTTTTATTTATGTTCTTGCATGCTCTCCGTTGCTAGTAGATGCTTTGGCCAAGTAGATGCTTGTGACATCAAGAGGGAGTATTTATGCTCGATAGTGGGTTCGTGCCTCTAGAAATCCGGGCTCGAGCGACATAAACGACTAAGTTTGTGGATGTGCTGTTGCCACTAGGGATAAAATAACTAATGCTTAGCTTAAGGGTACTGCTGTTAAATCTAATGCATTTATTTACATTACACACTTTGCTTAATGTAATTATCTGTTGCTTGCAACTTAATACTGACGGGAGACACATATGCTATCCCGGAGGTGGATTATTAGTCATGGATGCAGCTAGTAAGCGGTCCATGTATTATGATGTAATGCCCAATAAATACTACAATAAACAATCATGTCATATATTGCATTGTCATGCGCTTGCTATTTGTCAATTGCCCAGCTGTAATTTGTTTACCCAACATGTATGCTATCTTTTATGGAGTGACACCACTAGTGAACTGTGAACCCCGGTCCATTCTTTTACACCGATAAAAACACCGTTTCCATCACACTCTGCAATCATTTGTTCTCTGTTATTTTCTGCAATTATAATTGTTCTCCACACCATACGTTTAATCCTTTGTATTCAGCAAGCCGGGGAGATTGACAACCTTCCTGTGTTGTTGAGGCAAAGTAGTTTTATTGCGTTGTGTGCAGGTCCACGGCAACCACTATATTTTCTGGCGCTGTTAGGAGGCTTCTCTCCCATCAAGACGCTACATTTTCTGGTGCCGTTGTCAACCTTCTGAAGCTCTCTTGACTCCTACTGGTTCGATAACTTTGGTAGAATTACAAGGAAAAATTGCCGCTGCACTACATCATACCTTCCTCTTGAGGTCTCCCAACGAACGTGTGTTTTCACGTCATCATGCGGCCATGTCCATGGCCACCGCGAATGTTCCAATCCAACACAGCCGCATGGTCGTTACCATCCATGAATGCCCCCATCCATGACCACCACATGGCTGATGAGTGAGGTTGCTAGATGTAGCAATTTTGTAGTATGGAGCTGACTCCTCTTCTTCGGGGCAACCATACGCGAGGACGCAACCTGTCTACGGAGATCGTATTGCGTTCAGTCAAACATTATGAAAGATAATGTGTTCATTGCTTGAAAACTTCTTCCATGGAAGTGTATCAGGCAAAGATCCTTTTGTCTTCCACCAACTGTTCATGACTTATCTCAGATCCATTGTTGAGAGTCATGTTTAAAATTTCGTAATATTGTTAGGAAAAAAGAATATTTAACACCATGATTTGTTTAAATTTGGTTATCAACATAACTGAATAATGGAAGGATCAAATGCAACGTCAATGAGTCGATGATGTGCACGGCGAGATAATGAGAAGAAGCATCAAGCATGGGTTCTTTCCCGCAAAGTATAACAGGCTAGCTGATTAGAGATAGATGCACTTGAGGGTGTTATTTGCAATGTTCATATGCGAATGTACATATTTTAAAGCAATATTGCACGCCCTTGATAGGTCCGAGACGTCCAAGTACTTGTAGAATGTATTTTTCTAAGTGTTGGACATATGGCTTCCGAGCTATGTGTAGCACTTTATTATCAAAAATAAAACCGTATTTAAAAGTTTCAAAAATTCTGATTGTGTGTACATATATATACATAAAATGATTTCAGTAAATGCGTAAAATCTTGTTCAAAATATGTTGTATTTTGGGCCACATGAAATCGCAAAAATGTGACCCTAAGTAGGCATAAAAAACAATCTTTTTTGGTCTTTACATTTGTCTTTCCTGTGTATATAGAGGCAATCTTAGTAGTAGCGTGCCCACAGGGACACATGCTACGACTAAATACTAGCAGCGTGTGGTAGTAGTGGAACGCTACTACTACTACTATTAGTTGCCAAAGGGACACCGCTCTGTTATTAGTAGCGTGGGAAACAAGTGCACGCTACTAGTAACATGTTAGTAACATGCTTGCCGGAGAAACTGAGGTGTGCATTCCAGCCTATCTACTCCCCCACCGAAACCTAACCCCTTTGCCTTTTTGTTCCTACATGACCACCTCCATTTTTCTTTTGCAATCAGGTTCCTCCACCGCACCACACAACGCACACACGCATGCTCGATCCCCAATCCCCTCCTAAGCACTCGCCCCTTCCCCTCATCGTCCTTTCCCATCTCTCCTCCTCCCACCTAGCTCAACAGCCGCCATCCCTTGCTTGCCTCCCGCACACAGGGCGCCCCAGCACCGCAGGGAGCTCTGCTAGCTGGCGTTGGTCCACCCTCTGCCGTCCTCACCCCGCCTCTGCTCTGCAGCCGGCGGGCCATCCCTCGCCTCCATCCGTGTTCGCCGTTGTTCGCCGAGTCCTCGACCTCCTGTCGACGGCCCTGCCCTGCACATCCGCGGCCCGGCGCCCTCCTTCTCTAGTCCGGTCGGCCGCCTTCCTCGACCTGGGCTGCGACTCCCTCCGGTCGGCTGCCTCTCCTGTTTCCCGGCCCCGCAACATGCCGCCGGCTCCTCCAGGTCCTTACCTTCGTCTCTTCAAGCACGCCAACACCGGTGCGAGCTCTGTGTACCAACAACAGCTGCAGGTGGACACTCCTCTCCATGCCTTCTACCACCACCGTGCTAGCACATGGGTGCACAAATCGCTTGACGCCGCATCCTCGCCTTCCTCTCCTCCGATTGCGGCAACGACTACGACGAGCATCTCGCCGCCGTGCTGCCGCCGCGTCGGCTATCGCGCGTTGACCAGTTCCAACCCAACACGCTTCTGCTCGTCGCTGTCTGTTTTTTGTTTCCTGAAAAACTTAGTAGTAGCGTGTGTTAGAGACAAACGCTATTAATAACGTTTAGTGGTAGCGTGCTCTGCCCGCACGCTACTGGTAGTCTTTACTAGTAGCGTGCCCCACACGCTACTAGTATTGGTTTTGGGCACGCTACTAGTAGCATTTTTCCTACTAGTGGCAGGTCAGAAATGAAAACATAATTCGATGGGAATTTATACTTACATACTAGACATCCATATGGGTTTTAACAGATATATTTAAAGTTTCAAATGAAGTTTTTGATATACTTTTAAAAAGCTAGGCTACGTGGAGCTAGATCTGGCTCCAATTGAAAATTCTGGTATTTTTTCCTTACCTCTTAACTAATGAGCTGAGGTGAAACTTCTGCATATGTTAAAAAAATAGTTCCCATAATCCCAACGATGATATCTGTCTCTGCACAGAAGAGATCCACTCATATCCCATCACATGGGGTTTCCTTTTACGTGATCAAAATCCGACCCGGCGTCGTCCATTCCAACCATGGCCATATATAGAAGCCTCAAAGCCCTAGCGATTTTGTTCATGTGTATGATGCCAATACCTCCCAAGGTGGTTGGCCAACAAATGGCCTCTCAATAATTCACTAAGAAATTTCCCACATGAGATCTTATTCATGGCAGACTATAAAAGTCTACCTCTGGCTTTTGCTTTAGTTTCGGTAGATGCACGACCTAATGTAGCTGCAGGTTAAGTACTTAAATACGCCTTTTTTTTTGCGTTGAAACTTCAGGGCTTTTATTCATCAACTATCTCCACATCGTCAGCTTGAAGACTGGTACCGAGGAAACTAGGAGGGAGGTTCATCCAACAGCACGTCACATCGAGTGCGCTAGCTTGCTTTGCGCAAAGGTGTGCCGGCATATTAGCTGATCTCATTACATGTTTAACAACAAGAGAAACAAAAGATACTGCTATAGAATAGCCTGGATCGACTTTAATATGCAGGGCCGGTCCTGAGAATTAAGGGCCCGGGGCGAAAATAAATCTTGTGGCCCCTAATTTAGATGTCGGAATAACATTTATAAGCAGGAGCATATCAAATATGTATACATATTACATTAAAAAAATATTCTAATATTTCAGAGCCACTTACATTGCTATCGTCGATGTTGGTGTCGATATTTTCTTCTTGTTCCTTAAATTCAAAATTCTCATTTGTTTGTTGCTCTTCCTTCACGGCAACTATCGCCAACTCATCATTTGGGTTTATCGAAACACCAGTATTACTCTTAAGAAACTTGTGAGTATCTCATTTTTGCGATTTTATCAACTTGGTAACACGCTTTGCTTTTGTTTCCTTTTAGCGGCACCAGATTCATACATTCTGGACGACATGGCAATGCACAATGCTGGAAACAAATACATCAAATGTTAAAATTAAATTATACCGGAGGGAGTATTGAACTATTGATTAGAGAATCAGAAAACACTACAATATGTCTATGTACCTCAGATGGTCGAATCGGCTATGTGCACGCAGGTGAAGACTGAAGATGAAAAAAAAGACCCAAATCAGTGCAGCGTTCTCGCAATCAGCGGCCCGGAAGTTGAAATCTGCGAGGCGACTAACCGACTGTTGATTCCTGCCTGCCATAAGAGAAAGATCGAGAGAATGAGAGAGCGCTGTTGAAACTCGAGGGAAAGATGGACAGAGCGCCGAGCGCGTATGGATCAGTATTCATTAGTTAGTTCAGTACCTCACGTTCAGGGTGAATGAGAGATTGAGAGAGGCAGCGACTATGGCTTAGACGGCGGCGAGCGATCGCAACTGATGCCGATTGTCGATCGGCGGAAGCAGCCAAAGGGTAATTCCTCTCCGTGCAACGCCTTGCCTCCAAAATCAAAAAAAAAAAAACGCCTTGCCTCCCTGACCCACGTACCACACAGACGGCCCATTAGCACATAGCCTTTTATTTTTTCTCCTGGGCTGCCTGACAGTACATATACGTATGTATGTATATATAGCATATCTGGTTGGGCCCTAGATTTTGTGGGCCCGGGGCGGCCGCACACCCTGACCCCCTCAGGGCCGGCCCTGTTAATATGGTTACAAGCTACTCCTTATGCTAGCATTTTAACTTCAGTTGGCAATGGAAGACGTTAATCGTGATCAAATGTAATACAATTTCACCTTATATTGCTGAAAATAAAATTCCACCTTGTCTAGTTTGTTGTCTGGTATGGCACCAAATTATGTCTAGACGATTCTAGCAACTAGCAGTGTTGAATCACCTTCTTAATTAAAAAGAAGAGTCTGTTTGCTACCGATGACAATGGCACATGGATGCGATGCATCCATGCATGATATTCATACAACTTTTTTTCTTTTTAAGATGATAGTCAGACAGAACAACTGAGTGTTCTTCTTTGTGCTCACGGTTTTGCTCGTAGTGCCCCCCGTGACAACCTTCTCCTTTGCGTTGATCGATCAGTGGATTCAGTGCGTCTACTCTGGATCCTTTTTCACGGAAAAACAGAAAAGGAATCAAGCAAAAAGCCCGTGCATGAGATCCGGATCCGGTATAAATACCCACTCGCCCCGCGACGCCGGCCTCCGCCCGTGTTCTTCGCCCCCACCGGCCAACCATCGCCTCGCTTCCCTTTCTCCCTCACGAGAAAGCACAACAACAGACCTTTCTTAACCTACCATGGCTCCTCGACTGACCCCGTCAGATCCACGAGACCGAGATCGCTCGGTCTGCCGTTTAAATTAGGGTTCTTTTCGATCCATCTTTGTGGTGGTCGGATCGAGCTAGCGTTGCCATGTCGTCAAGGGAGAAGGGGAAGCAGCGGGCAGGAGGAGGGGCGGCCTCGCCGAGGGCCAGGAAAGGGGAGTTCCCCATCCGGGCTGAGGACTACGAGCTGCTCGAGCCCGTCGGCGACGGTGCCACGGCCATTGTGCGCCGCGCCCGCTGCATCCCGCTGGGCGGCGAGGTCGTTGCCGTCAAAATCATGAACTTGGCACGACGTTCCGAGGCCGACATGGTACGTGAAGTTCTCCTTCTACACGATTACGTTCATCCACATTGCCAAACTGATCGATTAATTACATCCTGCTGCTTGTGTGCAGAACAATGCCACGGAGGAGGTGAAGACTATGATCCTGACGGATCATCCCAACCTCCTCGGCGCCTACTGCTCCTTCTCGGATGGCGGCGACAACCTCTGGATCGTCATGCCCTACATGGCCGGGGTTCCTGCTACCACCTCATGAAATCGTCCTTCCCGAAAGGGTTCCAGGAGGAGAGGTTCATAGCTTTCGTGCTCCGCGAGACCTTGAGAGGTTTGGAGTATCTGCACGCCAAAGGCCACATACACAGGGATGTCAAGGTAGTGTATACTGAATTTCAGAATTCTGCGCTCTTGTCAGAATTGTGTTTGTTTAAACTTTATAAACGCTTTCATGTTTGGCACATTAAAACAGGCTGGAAACATACTGCTTGATCAACACAAAGGAGTGAAGCTTGCAGATTTTGGAATTAGTGCTAGTGTTTACGACTCCATGATTAACAGGAACGGCAAAAGACATACGCTTGTCGGAACTCCTTGCTGGTAATCCCCAGAGAACCTTACTAGTATAGTTGGATTGATATATCGCTAATGTTGTAATGTTGGATTGTTCCGTTGTCATGGACATGCATTCGACTAATTTAATGCTATATGTTTGTTTTTAAGGATGGCACCCGAAGTGATGGAGCAAAAGGAATACGATTTCAAGTATATTTACTTATCTGTCTTCTATCATCTTCAGTTGACCACGTTTGATATCCATTATTTAACCAAGCATACGAACAAATTACAGAGCAGACATTTGGTCTTTCGGAATTACTGCACTAGAACTTGCTAATGGCCATGCTCCTTTTTCTAGTCAACCTCCAGCAAAGGTATTAGTTACCTTGGTATATTTTACACTATCATAATGCTTGTGTGTGAAGTAACTCAAGGTTTCTCAAATTCCCATGTAGGTCTTTCTCATGACGTTGCAGCATGCTCCTCCGTCACTTCATAACACGAAGGACAAGAAGTTTTCGAACGTACTATTACTGATATGGTCTTTTAGGTACACATCCACACATATATATGTGGTTATACTAATTTATGTTTCCTTTTTGTGTAGTCTTTTAAGCGAATGATTGGTGCATGTTTAATTAAAGATCCATCCAAGAGGCCAACTGCACAAATGTTACTGGAACTTCCGTTTTTCAAAAAAGTAAAGTCTGACGACAATTATGTAAAATGCATGCTAAATAAAGTGCCATCTTTGGTCGTTCGGATGCAAACTATAACGGTATGAAATTTTCATTTGCCTCCTTTATTTACCACTTCTTATATGCATGCATATATTGCATAATGTGCTGTCAATTATTTTGAGCAGGAGAATGAAGCAAAGTTGCAAGCAGAGAAGAAGCCACATGATAAAATCAAAGAGAAGACATCAAATGTTAGTATCTATAAAAATTACTTATATATCTAAAATAATCACATTTGTAGTGGTCTTCATTAGGGATAGGGCTCTAACAAATCATATGTCTGATGTTTAGATGGTTAGCTTAAAGAATTTATATACGTTATGTCTATAGTTTTAATTAATCACACATACTTAATCTCCTTTTCCACCTTTAAACTATGGTAGTCTTCTAGACATGCCATCCTATAATCCATAGGACTTGTTCTCAAATTTGTGAACAGGACGAATATTGGAGAGGTGTTAGTCACTGGGACTTTGATATTGAAGACTTAAAAGCACAAGCTAAATTGGTATGAATTTAATTATGCAATAATTTTTAAAAAGATATTTTTCTACATTTAGCTTAGTAAAGTTTTTTTTTTCATTTCTAGTACTCACAAGAAAATGACAGTGACGAAGAGGAATACCTGCGTTTTCTGTTTGAACTTGAAACCGTGGATGAAACTCTTCCGCTCGAAGATGTCCATCCACAGAATCATTCAAATGGTGATAAGGTAATTACAGCCTTGTATATTAGTATATACTAACATGGTAATGTTATAATACAACTTAATTAACAGGTAATGTTGTACTTTCAGATTGTAGGAAATGAAATGGCTGAAAAGCCAACCACAACAACTCCAATCCCGATACCTCAAAGGTTGATATGTATAACTTAATTTCTCAATACAATCACATTCTCCTAGTTAAGAGATATATGGTGTGTTTGACTATCTGATTCCAGCTTTGATCCAAAATTTCTTGTATAACTATTAATAAAGACAAAATCACAAGGATAAAAAAGTACTTTTGAGTAAAAAAAATATGGGGTCTGTCGGTATCAATTTAGTGAAATCCAAATTTAATGAATGGATTGTTGACAATATATGCGTGTATTTAATGGAGAGGAATATTTCTCTACCAGTGTTAAACATAACCTTTTATTATTATTAGTTTTAGAACAAAAGTGAGTTCTTCTACTTATTACTACTAGGCTTCATTGCTATTAATCCCCATTTGTGCCGAACATGCATTTAATAATGTTTATGTATTGCATATATTAGGTTTAGACGGCGAGATTAAGTTGTTTGCCCAATGTTACCCGTAGAGTTGCACCATCAGAGCTCAATATACGCTCATAAGTATGTCTGTGTACTCTTGTTATTCTTGTGTTAGTTTTATTTGTATATAAACAGCAAATAGTTCTTAAAGGCAATCTATCACATAATAGTGCATTGATTTGTTTTATTTTATAACACATGGACTCAATCATCTAATGATACTTTATGCATTGATTTTATTGGTTTTATAATACATGAACTCGGTCATCTAATGCTACTTTACGCGTGGATATGCACTACATTTTGAACCCTATAAAGCGCACATATATTTGGTTTATGATCTTAAGTTTTTCTACCAGTTCCAAACAGCTTGAGAATGGAGCCCCTAACTGCCTTGTGCGCCATGAGTCGTTTGAAAAGAATTCAAAAGTTCCTGCCAAGCAACTTCAAAGAGCAGGCATGTTCGTGAACTTATTTACCCTGCATATTAAATAGGATGTGCAAAGACCATTTTAACTCACAATTTTATAAATTATAATTTATTGTTACTTGTGTTATACCTTTTTATTGTTGTATATTGTTTATCTTTGTTTTCAAGGTGACATATACTAAGGTAAGTACGAACTGTTTATTTTGTGCAGTTTCCAATGCTACGGGTGTGGATGCATATCTAGAAAAAAATGCCATTCAAAAGGGTCGTTTTAAAGTAACAACGGAAGAAACGGTATGTTTTTTCTATGTACTTGTAAGTTATTTGGTTGTAAGTTATATAAACTACATAATGCAGCCTTAGATTGGCACCGTCGTTTCTTATCTGGTTAGTTCACTGTATTGCATGTTTTCACAAAATAGAATCCCTGCAGTCTCTTTCTTACTGGGCATACTCTCTGTGCTACTTACTATGTCGTCTTAGTTATCCTACACACAATATGATACAAGGATTTGCATGTTTGTATTTATCTTCATTAAGTAACTTGGAATAAATCAGTTGCTTTTGTCTTCGTGGAACCTACTCTGAAATAATTGTCAACTTCATATCTTATTTTTTCACAATTAAGTACTCTCTCGAGAATCTTGCTCCAGCAAATGTATAGAACCACAACCCTTTTGCCACGCCTAGATGATAATCTGGGCCTGTATTTTGGAACTGAACATAATTGTACATATTAATGCCATTACTGCACTGATGGTTATGCAGTTAGGCTACATATGCAATACTTTTGTTATCTGTTTCCCTAATTTCTCATACACCTTTTATTATTTTTACGAGGCAACAGGAAGCATCTACACCAACGGTGAAAGAATTACTCGAACGTGTTGCTAGTTTAGAGAGGCAGTAAGTTCACCATATATATTCTTCTCAAGAGTAAGTAAACATTGCTGTTATGTGGTCTTTCCTAATTCTTGTTATATATGTTTTGTAGGCTCAGTGTTAGCCAGGATGAGATTGCCAGGCTTAAAGAAAAGGGTAATTAGGTTGCTCTGACAAAGTGCCTACATTTCAACTTTAGTAATAGTTGCCTCCTCATGTTGTGGCCAGAAGCAAAAGGAGCAGTGGCATGCGTAAAAAGAAATACCAAGATAGCATAGTACAAGCGTAATAGTTACTCTAGGTGGTGCTTGTTAGGATAGCTGCGTAATAGTTGTAGCATGTGTAGATCTTATTGTTATAATAAAATCCTAAGGTGTTTACTTTAGCATATTCTTGAAGTACTTGTCAGTTGTATCTTTCTCTTCAGTGTGTGTGGTGTGGTGGTGTGGTGTGAGTTGTATGCTGGAGTTGTATGGTCATTGTTTTATCTACAAAGCGGGGCAAAAGCCTATTTCGAGACAGAGACTCCTAGTGCATCATATCTCTTCTGTACATGTAGCTTCATTTGTTTTTAGAAATATAGATAGCGTTTCTATGAGGGACTCGCCGCAGTAGTCGATGGTGCGTGATGCATTGACAGTCGAGAAAGTAATTAGTCCAATGGAGCAATAGATTCGTAGATCTTTGAATAGATGTTTTATCAGTTCATCGCTTCGTAGAGCATGCAAGTAAACTTGACCTTTTTCTTATGATACACACTTGTACCAAGCTAGCTAGTGTGTTAGAATCGACGATGAAAACTATACATAATCACACATCTTTGGGGACAGGTACACCGTTGAAATTTCAACAAAACTTCTGTTGCTCATGTTCTCATTCTTATTCTATGTAATGCGTAAGTGTTCGAACTTTAGAAGAAAAGTGTACTCCCTCAGCTCCAGCGACAATTAATATGGATCTGAGGGAGCACTAGTGATTGTGTTAAATGTTTTACCCGTATGGTGGTATCTTTCGCTAAGATCTCTACACCATACACACAACCCAACCGAACCTAGGGAAGAGGTTCGTCCACGACGCCACTCCAATATTCACCAAACCCTAGACCAATCGGCCGGCCACAATTACACTAGAGTAGACCTCATGCGTTGTGGTCTACCGAAGAGAAACTAAGTGTTCGCCACCGCAACCGACCTTAGTCGTGACAAAGTTTCTTTCCAAAAGCAAATTCAACTCTCCGCCCATCAACCTTGTGAGAGGGACCGAGCACCAAATGTTTGCCTCCGCAGCCGGAAACAATGATCGGTACAAGTTGGTCAAAAATAGTGCGAGCCACCACAACTATTTTCACACCATTGAGTCTGATCTAGCACCACAGACCCTAGCTTCGATGGGTCTGACTTCTCCTCGTGGGGCGGAAGATGATTGTGGAGGGTCAGGTCGACCGGTTGTCGACTTGCGAATGACGTGATCGCCGTTGAAATCCCTTTCTGGTGTGTTGATGCTGACAGCGCATGCGAGCTTCATATACCTTATTTAAAGCAGTGCTGAACTGTTGATGTAGTTATCGTCTTTGCAACCAGTCCGCTATGGGAAAAACTCTAAATCCAGGACCTCCTAGAGTGGGAGATGATCGCTCTCAATGTCGTGTTTTCTCTGTGTGCCAGGGGAAACCCTACGATCAGTGCGCTGGTTCGGGCAGCAGCGTGCGCGTGCCTTCTTGAATGTGCTGCTTGGTACTCGTCGATTCAGTGCTAGGAGCGTGGTAGTACTTCGTCGGAGAGGGCGCAACGGTTCCGAGTCGTCGTAGCTTAGTCAATCCGTCTATGTCTCCATTTCTTTTTTCTTTTCTCTCTTTTCTTTGGGTGTATGTTTGCTGCTGCCCCAACATTTTGAAACTGATTGTTGTATCGGGTGGTTGCTATATTAATATAGCGGGGCTACCGGTCTATTTTATCATCAAATTGCGTAAGACATGGTATATCACTGAACACGAAAGCGTGTGAAAGTGTAAATACATCACTGAAATGCCGCACGGTTGGGCCATCTCGGCGTTGTTCCGTGCGAAAACTACCGTCCCTCAGCCCAAACAAAACTCGTGTGGAGAAGGAACCCGACGCGACCGCCGTGCAATCTGGGCCACCCGGCGCGGCGCCTGCTTTCACGGCCCTTCGGCGCCACCACCGGAGACCGCCCCGGCATCTCCGGACGGCCACCGCTCCCCACGGCCCTCTCCATACTTAACCCCAGCCATGGGTGGTACCCGAGCCCTTTCCCTCTCCTCCCTCTGCGCCGCCTCCCTCGCCGCCGCCAGGTCGCCCCTCCTCTCGGCCCACCAACGCCGGCCCCGCCTCGCCGCCGCCATGTCCTCCTCCTCCTCGCCCGCCCCCGCTCCCGGCGCCGACCCCGCGGCACCCGCGGCGACCTCGGCGTCCTCCGCCATCGACTTCCTCACGCTCTGCTACCGCCTCAAGGTCAGTACCGCCTGCCTGCTTGCTCCACCTACGTTTTTAGCCTCTGCTTGAAACTGATCTTGTGTGATGGGGTGGGCTGTAGACGACGAAGAGGGCGGGTTGGGTGAGGCGCGGGCTGCAGGGGCCCGAGTCGGTGGCCGACCACATGTACAGGATGGGGGTCATGGCGCTCGTCGCCGCCGACCTTCCCGCCGGCGTCAATCGCGACAGGTGCCCCTCCCCTCCTCCTATTGTGCGGTGGCATTTCGGTCTTGTAGCATCCTCTTTTGCCTAGCGAGTTTCAAGCTTTGTTTCGTGTTCTGTAGGTGCGTGAAGATGGCGATTGTGCATGACATAGCCGAAGGTGAGGCCTCCTGGATGAGTGTTCCCTTGTTAGAATTTGTAGCTTGCAACCCTGGAAATTTTGGAATTAGGGACTTGGTGATTGCTACAGAACTCCAAATGCATTGTCATTTGCATTGCGCAAAGTATCTGCCGTATGAAGTTCTTATCAACATGCTGCCTGCTTTGGTTAACTCATTCCATCCATTTTAATGCCCAGCTATTGTTGGCGATATCACCCCTGCTGATGGTGTGCCCAAGGAAGAGAAGAACCGTAGGGAGAAGGAGGCTTTGGACCATATGTGTGCATTGCTTGGTGGAGGTTCAAGAGGTTAATATCTGAAATATGTAAAAGCGAAAAATCTAATGCCTTAGAAACTTTAGGCTGGCTCTGTTCAGTTATAAATTGATATAACATAAATTTCATCATGTCTTAAATATCAAGAATGTATTACAGTGTGATCCTATTATAAGCTGCTGAAATTTCATAGTCAGTATAGATACTTTTAAGCAAAGGAGAATGAAATACGACCATCTTTCATTTGTTTTCGTACCCAATTACTGTAAATGCCTGTGATATTGATTCAGTTTCTAATGTTTATTACTCTAGATTCCATATTATCATGCTGTTGCTGTGTCTTAAATAGGGTAGTTTACCATTGAACGTTTGTGTGCATCACTGCAATCAGACAATGAAATCAGTATATTGAACAACATAGGATAGTGCCCCTCTAGTTAGGAGTCAGTAGCAAGTAGCAACGTTTTGAAACTAAAAATTACTCAGCCGTTTGTACTCAACTGTCCTAATACATGGTACAGAGTGCTATCCTTAGAGAACAGCTTGATTTTGTTCGCATTTTGTACTTGTACTCTTGATATGTAGTGGACATTCCGCTATCACACGCTGTTCTTTTTCAGCCGATGAAATTCGTGAACTTTGGATGGAGTATGAGGACAATGCCACTTTGGAAGCGAAGGTTGTCAAAGATTTTGACAAGGTATAAATTTTGTCCAGCAACTTGTAGTTTTTATCCTTTACTAGATGAATGACCATGCGTTGCCATGACCCTCTCAATTTTTTTCTTGCTGCATATATAAACATAATACATTTAAAAATTCACTTGTATAGATTACCAGACTTAGATTTTAAGTAATAATAGCTTTCATATTTTTTAGCACGCTGGACTTAGATTACATAACTCCGCCTATGTCTTCTAGGCATAGCTGGTCCCAAGCCCGGATAAAGGAGGAGGGTTGTGATAGGCTTGGCGAGCCAACGTAAAAACTAGCCAGTCCCATGGATATGAAACCCACGAGAGTAGTACTAGGGTGGGTGACCTCCTGGAAAGTCCTCATGAAAGGTTTCATATCTAAGGGTTGTGATAGGCTTGGTGAGCCAACGTAAAAACTAGCCAGTCCCATGGATATGAAACCCATTTGGGCGAGAGTAGTACCAGGATGGGTGACCTCCTGAGAAGTCCTCGTGACAGGGTTTCATATCTAGCCTACCCCAACTTGTTTGGGACAAAAGGTTTTGTTAAGGTAAGGACTTAGATTACATGACAATAGTTTCTACAATACATGGACCTTCGGCGGACCGAGCAACCACATGTGCCTTCCCACATCCGCACAAATAGAACTTCTGGCAAGGTTATGGACTAGTTTAAAAAACCGGACCGGTTATCGAACCAGTCAGGTGACTGGTTCACTGATTTGGCGGTCGGACCGCTGGCTCACCCGGTTTGTTGGCTACAGAAAACCGTAACTTTTAAGTAAAAGTTAACAATATTAGTAAAAAAATGACCATAGAATGTATATATAGCGCGCACTTCAGTTAGTAATCACAAAATAGCTTCGGCCCAAGTGGTATTGGGCCTTCCGTGGGTTTTTTCGCGTAGCAGAAGCACGTGAGTTTGATTCCTGCCTGCAGCATCCCACTTTTTCCCGGTTTTTTGCTGTTTCGACCGGTGCTCTAAAAAACCAGGACAGTTCGTGGGTTCGGTTTTTTTACTGTCGGACTGCCCGTCCAGCCCGGTTTTTTAAACTATGGACGTGTGTAGATGACGGCTCTCATGAACAAACCTAAACTCTTCGAACAAAGAATCCAGTGCCTTTATCTCCAGGATGATGTGTCCATACGTTCCCATTGATCCTTGGTAGAGCTTTATCGGAAACAACAGATAAATATTTGAGGTTTGTACCTAGAAGTGTTAATCCACCTGTATTATCTATAGTTAACCCGCTAGCGCATTGGCAAGAGGCAATAACCAGTTCCTAAAAGAGAGTTGCTACTGTTATGGTAACATGTACTGGATCTGGGATGTTGTAACTTCGAGCCTCCTTAACTTAGTTTGGTCACAGTTCACAATGTAGGCAATCAAATAGGACTTAAGAGTTAGTGACATTTATCTTTTGATATAATGTTCGTTCTTTACTAACATTTTCTTTTCTTTTATGTCCTGCTTTCAGGTTGAGATGATACTTCAAGCACTGGAGTACGAAAAGGGTAAGCTCATACTGATACAGTGCCTAGTGGTACATGAATCTTTTGATCTACTCAGCAAGTCAGTATTAGTTTTTTCCATGTTAGATACCATAAACTACACACTATTAAATACCTTTAACTAGCACTCTTCTTGATTTCGTATAATCATAGAGGAAATGTGGTTCGAGTGGCAAGTGTTGGATTTCCCCCTTCATTTATGTTTTGATTCTGAGCACTAGATGACTTATACTGTGTGTGTATGAAGTAATGTACAGAATACATGCCTAACTCACTAGAACCTTCTGCTCCTGGGGTTTATGGTAGCGTGCTAATGCATATGTTTTGTTCTGGATTTCTTCAGAGCAAGGGCGGGACCTAGAAGAGTTCTTCCAATCAACGGCAGGTTTGTCTTCCTGTTTTTCCCTTCCATCAGATTCTGCTGCTGAACTGTATATTTGTCTAAACTGTGTAGGCTGTATTTGTTTTCTTATATACGACACCATTCTGTTATATTTTCTAAAATATAAAATCGGCATCCGAAATTTAGCATCTGAAAAATTCTTGTTGTTATGAGTTGATATATGCCTTCCTTCTTACACTCTGGCATAGATATCCAATATATTTCCCTCTCATGGGATTCAGATGCTAGCCCACGAAAAACATTATCCCCGATTAATTTCTTCATTTCTATGCAGGAAAATTTCAAACAGACGTTGGAAAAGCATGGGCAGCAGAGGTCGCATCAAGAAGAAAGTGAAATTAACTGATCAAATGACAACTCACAAGTCCTCTCAGTGCTTCTTTTTTCGGACACAACTGTCGGCACCTAATCTGTGTCAAATTTCCCCTTCCGAGCCTTTCTTAGCCTTGAGATTCAACGGAAATTCCCAACGTTTAAAGCTCCAGGCCTGCCAGTTGTAATGCTTACGGGGTTCCTTTTTCGCTTGTAGCTCTCCTGCGTTGCCTATGGCTTTGCTGAATCCACCACCAAGTTGTAGGATCAGCCCCTTTGTGCTGTAAAATCGATTAACTCAATGCTACCAATACATCAGCATAACTAGTGATTTTCTGTTTTTATGTCCATGTCAGAGACTCGTGCTATACTTTTGGTATCAACTTCGGCCCTTTGTAACCATTGTTCATTGTTTAGGCATGATAGATTTCATCATATCGTATCGTGACCTGATGAGAGCTGAGACCAGCTGTCCAGCGATAAGCTTTGTCTTGGTTTGGTGGCTGACTGGTTGCCATGTGGGCGTCCAGAACAACGATAACAATGTAATGCAAGGCTTTGTCAAGCTCTGTCGACCACAATTCGCCAGTAAGAGAGCCGAATCTTTTCAGAAAAACGTGAGGTGAATCTCATCGTAACGAATCATGTAGGTGGCCAGTAAGTAGCAGCAAATTGACAGGATCGATCAACAATTCCACATACAACTACTTGGGAGTTGGGACTTTTGTCGTCGCTACTTGCGATAATATCTACTTGGAAATTTGGAGTTGCTACTATAAGTAGAAGATCAGATGGTGGCGCTGACAGCTTTTTGTCATTCCATGGATCCAAAGTTGCAGGTTCCTATCACGAAAATGATTGCCAAAAACAGGAAAACATGTACTTCTCTTTTTTGAAAATGTAATTTTGCACCGGCTGGCAGTACAACATTGACGCAAGTCATTTGGGATATTTGTTCGTTTAACTCCTGCAGAGACCATCCATCGAGAACCTTCCCTTTCCCGTCTCTCTCAGCACCAGCCAGATTACTGTACTTGTGAAAACCCAAGGATGTCGATGCTTCTGTACTTCCTCTCCCAATTATCATGGCGGTCCACTGCAAAAAACAAAAATCATGGCGGCATATGTGTAAACATGGTGACATGAACTTGGAGCAAATAATGCCGGTCCCCTTTTTCTCAATTAACAGATGGCTCCTTTATACAATCACCTCGTGCACAACTCCACCCACTTATAAAAGTGTTCAGTTTCTGTAAAAACAATTCACTTTTTCAGGGTGTATTTTTGAAAAAGAAATTACAACTGATGGAACTTCGATTATCAAGTAAGGGGGCGCTTGGCAATCATAATCCTTGGGACATGCACATACCTATTGCACTGTATCCGTACAAAGAGTCAATGTCATGTTATCTCGAGCGCTATCAACGATCCAAGTGGACGCCACGTGTGCTCGAGTCGCCCATGCTGTTAAACAAATACACGTGTACGGGTCACCTCAGTGCCTTCGCTCTCGAGCAGGATCTTCGCTGTCAAAACGATTGGTACGTGATGCCTTTCCAGCATATATAATCGACACGGCGACATGATCTTTTGTAGGCCATTTTGGCCCCATCAATTATTAATTCACGGATTTTCCTTCGTCCATTTCTGAACGTCCAGGTGGTCCAAGAAAAAGAAATCAACATCGACCATGACCGTCCGGGCCACTTTCCATACATCAATGTAGATTTCACTCATGTAAAAAAAAAGGCAATGTAGTTTTCACTGATATAAAAGATGAGAGGCACATTAACACTCTTTCCCTTTCAGGCATTGTTGCTGGAGAGTCACGTTGCCCAACTTAATTTCAACCTGAACGAAAATGGACATGGACGTATTACTCTGTCCCAAATTATCCTGTGTTTTGGGTTTCGTCAAAGTTAAACTTTTCAAAGTTTGACTAAACATATAGAGAAAAATATCAACATCTATAATATGGAATGGATATAATACGGTTATAAATTTTATAGCGATTCCAATAATATTTATTTTTTACTATAAATATTAATATTTATATATTTAGTCATAGTTTACAAATTTTAACTTTGACTAAACCGAGAATGCATCATAATTTGGGACAGAGGGAGTATGTATATACATACCTCCTGCAGGTTTATACTCCTCCGTTCAGAAAAGGATGCCACAAAAATGAACTATAATCTATAGTTCATTTTTGTGGCATCCTTTTCCGAACGGAGGGAGTAGATATCTCCTGTGGATAAGTGCAATTGCTTAAACCACATATCCATCATCCATCCAATCATACAACACATGCTGTATACAATGCAGCACGTGGAAAAAAATAAGGCATCCGGTTATCAGTTGTCTTGTTGCTGATACGGCCTACGATCGTGATCGTACATGCACGCGTATGCATGTAGCCCTACTGGAACTTTCTAGTAGTGACCGTTCAAAGTGCTACAAATCAATGGGAGCTGGAGCCTCGGGGAAGAGAGCGACGTGGTGGCTGCAGCTCACCTCCGGCGCCGGCGCCGCCGGTTCTTGTGCCGGCGTCCTGCCGCCGCCCCTCAGGAAGCCCTTGCAGAGCGCCGTCCAGAACTCGCGGTCGGGCTCGCCGCCCTGCGCCGTCCGACGCGCGTCGTCGCCCACGCACCCGTCGATGGTGCTGGTGCTGACGAGGCGGTTGATGAGGTTGAGCAGGATGTCGTTGGTGTACTCGGGGTGGCCCTGGATGCCGAGCGCGTTGTCGCCGACGGCGAACATCTCCACGCGCGTCTTGTCGGAGTAGGCCAGCACCTTGCCACCGGGTGGTACCTCCCACACCTGTTCATTGACAAATGTACTCGACCAATTTAGTACTCCCAAGTCCCAAATAAACTTCAACCTCACAGATAAAAATATGAATGCAAGGATTACGAACACAGTAGAGCTAGCTAATGATTGACATAGCTAATATTGCAAGTGGCGTGTATAATTATGGAATACAGATGTCTTTGAAAAAATTGTGGAGTACAGAACTAACACGTCAAATGTCAAACCCTACTAAGTTGGCCAAGTCCCCGCAATGACGAGTAAAAAAGGGTCAAGTCTCCTAATTATGTCTTTATTTATAACATGAGGCCCCGATTACCATAGTCTGTTAAAAAATCACCTATATGTGCCCATGCCAAGTTGCAAACTTGTTCCTCTAAAAAAACAAAATAAAATGTTGCCAACTTGTTTATATGTCCCTACAAAAATCTACTATCGAGAAATACGGAAAGTAGCCACTTCAAATTTGACATCTCGAAGAAATGCTGATGCCACTACATCTAGCTAGCGGTGAGAATGTCATGACAAAATGGACCAGCATACTCCATGACACGAGCAAAGTTAACATGTACTGTAGGTCCCACATGCCATCTTCACGTTAATAAACATTTTTTCTTCAAAATGTCAACTCTGCATTGGCGGCCGTTGACATGGCCAAACAATTTTAAAAAGAGCAATAATTTAACCGTACGCATACCTCATCTTGGTGAACCTCGATGATGGGAGCACTCTTCCGGCGGGAAACAATCACCTCCTCCAAGAACTCGAGGCCCTGCAGGTCTTCCACGAACGTCACCTCCTTCACCCCGACGACCCACCCGCCGGGAGCCCTGCCGACCTTCCCGCCGAGCGCGCGACAGAGGGCCTGGTGGCCGAAGCAGACGCCGAGGACGCGCTTCCCCATGGCGTGGACGGTCTGGAGCAGGAGGCAGAGGCGGCGCACCCAGCACGGGGCGCCGTCGCCGTGCGCGTCGTGCGGGCTGCCGCTCACCACGAAGCCGTCGTAGCTGTCCAGGTCCTCGGCCGCCGGGAACTCGCCGTCGATGACGCGGAAGCAGTCCCACGTCTCGGCGTCGGCGTTGCCGGAGCGAAGGGCGCCCACGAAGACTTTGCCGTACCCGCCGTGCGCCTTCCTGGCGTAGTCCGAGTCGTTCAGCGCCAGCAGCAGCGCGTACCGCCTCCCGCCGCCTGCTGCCGGCGCCGGCGCTACGACCGTCATCGCTCCGAGCGGGCTAGCGAGCTCGAGACCAACCGGAAGCAAGCGATGGAGCTACCGTTAGCTGGCTAGACAACTAAGATAAGTGTACTTGCCACAAGTGAGCTGTGTTGCTCAGTTGCTCTGCTGCAAATGCGAGCTAGAGCTAAATCTTGGCACTATTTAAGGAGGTGGAAGACACGGCGCGTCACGTGGAGTTGGGGTTGCGTCGGGATTGCTTCTGGAAAACGTGGTGGCGATGGCTCGGTATAAAATATACTCCCTCCGTTCGCAAAAAGATGTCACAAAAATGAACTATAGATAGATCATTTTTGTGACATCCTTTTCCGAACGGAGGGAGTCAAATAATCACCATCAATCCAGAGATGGGGAGCGATGGAGCGAATCGATCGAGTCGAGACTCGACTAACTCGAGACCGCGTGGCAGAGTATTAGTTTACTATATAATCTCCATAAAAGAAGATTATTATATAATCACGTCGTCGTCGTCGCGGGGCCGCGTAAGATGAGCACGGAGGAAATTATTGGAAGCACGACACGCGCCATTTCTGTAGCTTTGGCAGCTCACAGCTCGAATGCCGGAGAAAAAATGGAGACACCGGTCGCCCAATCAATCATATTGTAGCAACCATAACGGTCAAGGAGCAGAGTATGCAAAATCTGTAACAACGCCGGGACACACGGTTGGACATCCCTCTCTGACAGTACTTCTTAAAACCTGCAAGGGTTCAAGGTCGACACAACATACTCGATCTATGGCCGGATGTTTGTTGCTGGTTGCTTGGATCACTTGTAGTCGTGTAATTATGGTCGCTCGGGGGGTCTCAATCAGTTGCTGAATCACGTGGCATCGTCCGACGTGTTAATTAAGCGATTATTAACAGTGTGGAAGTTAAACTTGACTAGCCTTTTCGTTTGTCCTAGCTTTCATAACTGGACATCGTGGCGCCACCAGATTTATGTGCTTTGTTAAGTGCATGCAGCCTTTTGAGCCACTAAACTTAATTAGACGTAAAACTGCCTATCCCTCCCTAGCCCGCTCTCAATAGCTCCTAATAGAGCTATAGGGGCGCTCGACGCAAAAACAACTCTCACTCGCAGTCTCATGAGCGGTTTGTTTTGTTGGGCGGGCTAAAAAAAAACTCCCACTCGCGGTTTCAAGAGCGGTTTGTTTTGTTGGGCGGGCTAAAAAATAACTTCCACTCGCAGTCGCAAGAGCGGTTTGTTTTGCTGGACGGGCTCAATATCACGTACGACACTCTCATCACGGCTCCGGTTCATAGGAAGCGATGTGGAAGGTGTTGGAGCGTCGGACAGAAGCCGCAACTGTGTCCACGTCAGATACCGACAGACAGGCCGTCCCTGTCAGCGACTCAAAAGGTCGGCCAGTGTAAATAAATGAGAATAGCGGTTCCCCAAATGGGCACGGGCACAGCACATAACGACACATGCGTCGCCAGCGTTAATGCACGGCAAGGGAATATTCTGTCTAATCGAATAGTGAATATTGGCCACCTTAATTTTTTTAAAATAACATTTTTTTAAATGGCATAAGCCAATCACATTGTAGCAACCAAAACGGTCAAGGAGTACAGAGTCTTGCAAAGTCTGCAACAACGGTACGCACGGTTCGACATCCCCCTCTGATAGTGACAGTACTTATTAAAACCTGCAAGGGTACTTATTATCGGGTTTAGGGTTTATTATATAATCTCCATCAAAAAAGATTATTATATAATCACGTCGTCATCGTCGTCGCAGGGCTGCGTAAGATGAGCACGGAGGAAATGATTGGAAGCAAGACACGCGCCATTTCTGTAGCTTTGGCAGCTCCGAGCTGGAATGCCGGAGAAAAAATGGACACACCGGTCGCCCAGTCAATCAGTTTGAACTTTGAAGTAACAATAATGCATGGTCAAGGAGAGCACAATATGCGAAGTCTGCAACAACAGTACTTCTTGAATTCTGCAAGTGTTCAAGGACGACACGATATACATGGAGTTTATACATTGGAGTAACAATAATGCATGGTCTATCCGGATGTTTGTTGCTGATTGCTTGGATCACTCATAGTCGTAGCTCCATGCGTGTAACTGTGGTCGTTCAGGCCTCAGGGTCTCAATCAGTTGCTGAATCACGTGGCGTCGTCTGACGTGTTAAGCGATCTTTTTTTTTTGATATCGTTAAGCGATTATTAACAGTGTGGAAGTTAAACTTGACTAGCCTTTTCGTTTATCCTAGCTTTCATAAGTGGACAGCGTGGCTACTGGCTACACTATAGTTATGTGCTTTGTTAAGTGCATGCACGAGAGTTTTACTTCTTAATTAGACGTAAAACACTGTATCCCTAAGCTGCTAACCTATTAATTTCTGGGAAACCGAATTGACTTGCTGGCCGCGGCGCCATGTATTTTCTTTCATGTTTCATCCTCTTTCGTAGCAATGCTTCGACAGTTCGGCCTCCTGTCCTAGAAAAATGACAGTATAAACGTTTCACGGTTACATGGTGCATAGTGGTTACACGGTGCTTCTTCTTTTGCAAAACCTACAAAACTGACGTAAAATTGTAAATTCCACAAAAATGAACCGGTTTTAACTTTTGTCAAGATCTGGTCCTTTGGTTAAACTGCATGGCACCGTAGGCTGTTACAGACCATGTCACCCTAACATACGGTGTCATGCAGACCGTGATGGCCTAACCTATGGCGCCATGCAACCATCATAACATACCCCCATGGCGTCATGCAAAGTGGTCAGATTTCATTTTTTTTTTCAAAATCGGTGAGTTGTTTTATGCTGAACTTTTTTACTTTGGTCATTTTTGTCGATTTTATCCCTTTTTAACACGATGGAAAAAAAGAAATGCGCAATATATGTATATTTAGATGCGTGATATATGTCCTTTTTTTAAGATGAGAGTATGTCCTAAGTTCATTGGATTTCTTTTTTTTGGAGGCGCCGTTCATTGGGCTATAGATGGCTTTGATTCTTTAGAAGGGCTCGTCTCCCTTTTTACTTCAATGGCACACGACCTGGCAGCGCAGTCGACCCGCGAAGTTGACGAGCCGTGATCCTCGAAGGTGCGCGTCAACAAGCAGAAGGCCGACCTGCTAAAACCCTAGCGCGAGCTGCGGGTGGGGAGGGAAGGAAGGAACTCCGATCCCCTCGGACGGCGCCGCCATGAAGCTGACGGTGAAGACTCTCAAGGGCACCCACTTCGAGATCCGGGTGTAGCACAATGACACCGTGAGATCTTCCTCCCGCTCCTCCATTTTAGTGTCCAAATCCACCCCCGATGTTTTTTACTTTTCCCTTTTCAAACGCGCTTCGTGTTCCTCAGCGCTTCCTAGTAGTGATTTTGTTCGGGAGTTTTCTAGCATTTCGATCAATGCCAGGTTGCGGCGACGGTGAACTAGCTGCACGGGGCGTGTGGTTATGAGTTGATGGAAGGGATTAGCTCGTTAGGTTCTGTGTGGTGTCACTTGGTGGGATTGGGGTGCGCCGCAACTTCAACTGGAGCCGGTTGCTCCTGAATCCTAGTGCTCAGTTTAGGTGCGCGTGAGTTTTAAGGAAGGATGGTGACCGTGTTTTATTGTAGGCAGACGAATTTTGGCAGTGTTCCAAATGGAGATATCATATGATTGGCAGAAGCACCATGCTCTTTGTCTGTTTACGCCTTTTCTAATGGATATGTTGTGTTAATATGTGGTCCTGGGAGGACGGAGAGCTGGGGATGGCGAGGATTTAGGTCCATGGCAAGTGATCTTCATGGTCTAGGGGTTCAGTTTTTGGTGTTGCAATGTGGAGATTCAGGGGTGCTATTCTTCCCCATCTTCAGCAACCATGTCCTTTGACCGCCTAGCTTGTTGTACACTGTTCTCCTCCACCTCCGTCCGTTTGTCATGAGAGTGCACTTGCTTCCAAAGTGTTTTGTGATCATGGCCAACTGTTTTCTGTAAAGCTATACTATCTACGGTATTTTTAACTTAATCCCTAGGATCAAAGTTTTAACTGGCGATAGATTTTAAAGCTAAGCCAGGTTGTTTGTATAAAAAAATATTGTGAGATTTTTTGTTAATTTGTTTTCCGTAATATTATAAATATAGTATTATACTGGCACATGTAGCTTCTCAAAGATTTTTGAACTTTGAAGACTAAACATGTCAGCGGGAGTAATTATTTCAAGATCTTGCTTACTGTTTGCTTTGGATCAGATTATGGCTGTTAAGAAGAACATTGAAGAGATTCAAGGAAAGGATAGCTATCCATGGGGCCAACAACTGCTGCTTCACAATGGCAAGGTTTTGAAGGATGAAAGTACACTGGATGAGAATCAAGTTAGCGAAGATGGATTTCTGGTTGTCATGGTCATTAAGGTAGGCTGCTTATATGCCTTATATAGTAGGATTTGTTTCAGTTCTGTAATATGCTTTGGATTATTTTGACAGACAAAATGTTTGCTGTAATAAGTGTAACAATATTAATTAGCAAGGAGCGTGGAGTTAGCATAAGCGTTTACATGTGAAAATAAATCAAGATATCGCACGCAACAGCTATTCTCTAATGAATAATATGCCTGGAACAATTTCTGGCCTCATTTGCTGCGTAACAATTTGCTGACCTCCTGGCATAGGCTAACTGTATTGTTTCTTACTATGTAGCAGCTATAGTTTACAATGTCCATTTATGTCAACATTTTAGAAGTACTTGACACGTACAACATTATGTTCACATTACTTTACATTTTCCCACTTTGTGCTTCGGCCTTGTTATGTTTCTCTTTAAGATATAACTATTTTCTTATTTTCTGTAGAGTAAAGCTTCTGCTTCCAGTGGAACTTCATCTGCCCAGGTAAATCTCTTCTTTTGGGATGAATGCACAATATATAGCAAGCATATTTACTAACGCATAAACCATTACTAGCCTTTGGGCACTCCTGTAACCACGCAAGCGCCTCCAGTTGCTCAACCACAAACTCCTCAACCCCTGTGAGTCCCTTGCTAACTTTTCTCATTGCATTCTACTTACATACGGTCACATAGGGTCTTACTCAAGCTAAATGTACCCGCCATCTTTCTGCAGGGTCCCGGCAATTACAACTTCTCAACCTGAAAGACTATCTGCAGAGTATTGTTCCACATTTGCCATTGATATTGTATTAGGGTTCGTTTTGCTACTTAAATTTCATGTTTCTGCATGTATTTTCACACTTGTGAAGTTAACTTGCAGAGTCACGCTCTTGTGATGTTTGTTGCAGCTTTACATCATGCAACCTGGCATCAATAATCTCCTAGCTGCATAAATCCATTTTGAGGAGAAACAACAACAACAACAAACACATAAGTAGATGTATCAACTAATATATTACATTTTTCGAGGAGAGCAAGATATATTTTTCAACCTCTCTATAAACATGTAGCATGAGTCGGTAGGAATCAGTGATTTAAACACAATGGTCAATGCACATAAACCCTACACTATTAGGAAACTGCCTTTCTGTGAAACACATTCTGTGGCGCATCAAATAGCCATGCGCCACAAAAAAAAATATCTGTGGCGCACCTGGCCATGTGCGCACAGAAAGTAAAGTCACATTTCTGTGGCGCACATGGCCAGGTGTGCCACAGAAATGTGACTTCTGTGGCGCATGGGGAGTGTGCGCCACAGAAAGATCGCCTTTTCAGAGTTGCAAAATTGAAAAGAAAATGATAAAATCTTCAAAAAAATAAAATCCTTTCGCATGTAGTTAGGTTTGAGTGTCTAGTTGGTATAGAAATTTTGAAATATGAATTTTTATCTTTTTTGCAAAAAATGAAAAAAAAATATTGACACGGCCATAACTTTTGCATACGTCATCGAAAAAATACGTTTAATATACCAAAAAAATCATGAGAAAAAAGGAGCTCGATTTCACCTGGGTTTACCCGGTGATACCCGGTGAACTTTTCTCAGATTCGGGAAATTCCAAAAGAGTAAAAAGTTATTTCAAAAAGAAGATTTTTTTCTACAAAATCAAAAAAATCAAAAAAATTGGAAAAAAATTCTGTGGCGCACGGTGGTGGGTGCGCCACAGAATTGTTGGGCGGGATTCGAAATTTGAATCCCGCCGAACAGCCCTTCTCTTCTTCCTCTTCTTTCTCCTTCTCTCCTTTCTCTCATTTCACTTCTCCTCCACTTCTCCTCTCCCTTCTCCTCCACTTCTCCTCTCCCTTCTCTCCTCTACCTCTACTTCAACTCTACTCCGGCGACCTCCTCCTCCACCACCTCTGGCCAGCTTCTCCTCCTCCTCCACCACCTCCGGTGAGCTTCTCCTCCTCCTCCTCCACCACCTCCGGCGAGCTTCTCCTCCTCCTCCTCCTCCACCAACTCCGGCGACCTCCTCCTCCACCACCTCCGGTGACCTTCTCCTCCTCCTCCACCATCTCCGACGACCCTCCTCCACCAACCTCCGGCGACCTTCTCCTCCTCCACCACCTCCGTCGACCTTCTCCTCCGGCCTCCACCACCTCCGGTGACCCCCATCCTCCACCCACCACCGACCAAGCCACCTACGGCCATGGCCACGGGCACCACGGCCTCCGACGAGCTCCGGCCAAATTTCGGCGAAATTTCGAAATTCCGGCGTCGCCCTTTTTTTTGAAATTCAAAAAAAATTGTGGCGCATGGTAGTGGGGTGCGCCACAGAAATATTTTTGTGGCGCATGGTTGGGGGTGCACCACAGAATCTTGAACTTTCTGTGGCGCATGGGGGCCGTGCGCCACAAAAATAAAATTTTTGTGGTGAGGATTTAGTGGCGCACCCACCATGCGCCACAAAAAGTGTTTTTGGTGCGCCACAGAAAGGCATTCTCCTACTAGTGCTAAAATCATTCTTGTTGTCTATTTAGTACGAGCAAGAAGTGATTAACGATGTGTTGTCTATCTAGTACCATCGATGAACTTGTGTTCATAAACTATATCCTAAATTTACTTGTCTAGCTCTAGTTTTGAAAGTCGTTGAACTTGTGTGATCGATGCTATTTAGGGTTATGGATCGTGAATGCTTAACTAATTATGTTGCTTTTAATTATTGCGGACATGTTCCAAATCATTCTAGTTTATAGTTTTGTATTTTCTAGAATACCAATGATTAAAATGTTGTGACACCGTGTGATCGAGGGATGGTGCTAGTGAGACTTGTGATATGCATGAGTACACACATCTTGTGCATTCTATTTGGCTCGCTAGAACCATCTCTGTAATTTGTGTGTCCGACCTATATATGAGGCATACTTTCGAGTTGGCCCTTGATTTGTGTGTCATTTATATCAGACTTATATCTTTCTGCACCCATTTAACTATTATTTGTGGACATGTGCATGAAGTCTTTCTTTTCTTTGCCTAATACTTTTATCTGTGTCTTGTGTACAGAGAGATGAAGAAGTGGTATGTGGTGTACGAAGGTGGGGTTCCAGAAGTCTATGACGAATGGGAAGACTGTCTGAATCAAGTGAACAAGTTCAAGGGCAACGACTACAAGGGCTACAAGAGTAAAGCGGAGGCGGAAGTTAGGTACTTGAACCACCTACTAGCGGATGAGAGGAAGAAACGGATGAAGTCCGACTTCATCGTGATCCCCTTCGTGCTCATCGTCATTGCAATTCTCTTCTATGTGAATGTAGTTTAGATGACTCTACTTACTTTCGAAACCTTGCAAGCTAAACTAGTGACTCCATCGAGATGTATTCATGTATGAAAACTTTTGGTCACTTGTCTATTTCGGTTTGTAATGCATTTGATGAACCAATAATTTGATAAATTGTCCGTTTGTACTTCTGAAATTGTGTATATGCACTGTTTATGTCAACTATACCTGAATATACTGCTGATGTACATGTATATACTGTTGGAATACGAATTTACAGAGAAAACAAATTCCAGAAAAAGGCTACCCTGGCGAGCAGGATAGGGTACATTGGCAAACAGAACGAATTCCAGAAATATGACCGCTGACGAACAGATAGGCTACCGCTGGCGGGCAGCGATGTGCACCAGGGGTAGAGTGTGATACCTCTGGCGACCGCTGCTTTGTTTGCCAGCGGTAAGCTGCCTTAGCGCTGGCGGACGGCGTTGTTCGCCATCGGTAGCCGTTACCACTGGCGGGGTAGTACTGGCGCGCCTGTTCGCCAGCAGTAACCGAATATCATCCACCAACGGTAAGCTTTTCCATACTAGTGATGCACGCATATGCATGTAGCCGTACCGGTCCTCACGCAACAGCCGTACGCAAGGACGTGACCGTGCAAAGTGCTGCTACAAGCCAATGGGAGCGGGAGCGGCGGGCAAGAGGGCGATGTGGTGGCTGCAGCTCAGCTCTAACGCCGGCGCCACCGGTTCTTGTACCGCCGACTTGCCGACGCCGCTCAGAAAGCCCTTGCAGAGCGCCGTCCAGAACTCGTGGTCGGGCTCGCCGCTTTGCGCCGTCTGATGCGCGTCGTTGCCCACGCACCCGTCGATGGTGCTGTTGCTGATGAGGCGGTACACGAGGTTGAGCAGGATGTCTTTGGTGTACTCGGGGTGGCCCTGGATGCCGAGGGCATTGTCGCCGACAGCGAACATTTCCACGCGCGTCTTGTTGGAGTAGGCCAGCACCTTGCCACCAGGTGGTACCTCCCACTCCTGTTGATTAACAAATCAGTCGACCAAATAAGTACTGTTGTCACAACGTCCAAGTAAACCACAATCCCAGAGATAAAAAAAATGAAGGCCCATAATTACGAATGCAATAGAGCTAGCTAATGATTGACATAGATACTTTGCGAATGGCATGTCTAATTATGGAGACAGATATCCTTGAAAAATTAGGGAGTACAGAACTAACGCATCAAATGTCAAACCCTACGAAGTTGGCCAAACCCAGCAATGACGGGTAAACAAGGGTCTTCTAAATATGTGTTTATTTATGACATAATGCCCCGATTCAAGATGTCAACTCTGCATTGGCCGTTGACATCGTAAAAAAAATTTAATGGAGCAATAATTTAGTCGTCCAATCACGGACGCACACATAGCTCATCTTGGTGAACATTGATGATGGAAGCACTCTTCCGGAGGGAAATCCTATCCTCCAATAACTCAAATCCCTGCAGGTCCTCCACGAACGTCACCTCCTTCACCCCGACAACCCACCCACCGGGCGCCTCCTGACCTTCCCACCGAGTGAGCGGCAGAGGGCCTGGTGACCGAAGAAGACGCAGAGGACGCGCTTCCCCATGGTGTGGACGGTCCAGAGCAGGAGGCAGAGGCGGCGCATCCGCAAGGGGCGTCATCGCCGTGCGCGTCGTGCGGACTGCCGCTCACCACGAAGCCGTCGTAGGTGCCCAGGTCCTCGTCCGCCGGGAACTCACCGTCGATGACGCGGAAGCAGTCCCACGTCTCGACCTCGGCATCACCCGAGCGGAGGGCGCCGACGAATACCTTGATGTACCCGCCGTGCGCCTTCCTGGCATAGTCTGAGTCGTTCAGTGCCAGCAATAGCGCGTACCGCCTCCCGCCGCCTGCTGCCGACGCCGGCGCTACGACCGTCATCGCTCGAAGTGGGCTAGCTAGCTCTCGTGCTCGAACAACCGGAAGCAAGCGAGGGAGCTACCTGGCTAGACAACCCTTTTGTTTGGGCTGGCTGTGGCTGGATTTGGCTGGCTGTGGTTCTGTGTAGCGAAAGCTGCTGTTCAGGAAATGCTGTCTGACTGTAAACTGTGCAATTGTCTGAAACACCCTTACATTCATGAAAAGTATTTAAAAACATACATTCTGGTGATTTATGTGTAAAACAATATACATTTGATATATGTATCACACAAATGCATCATATGTCGGATTATCACTCGTTGCAGTTTATCACTCATTCCAATAATCACACACTTCATGTAATTCACAGAAAATCCGAGTTGGAAACTAGAGTAAAAACTAATGAATAAATAAGGAGGATGCATCATCAACTAATGGCCAAGTTCTTCACGCATCCTCTAGGGACGCTGCTGACACCCGCACACAGAATCTCGAGTCTTGCGGGGAGCTCAAGAGCGGCCAGTGGAGGAGATTGAGTGCGGCCGGATGGGTCCTGTCGATCTGGGACGGCGAGTGCTTCTCGGTCGTCGTAGACTCGGAGGTGGGTGGCGCTCTCGATCTGAAACGGCGGGGATGTGGTGTCGTGGGATGCTCGGAGGCAGGTGTCCCTCTCGATCCGGGACGGCAGGGACTGTTACAAATGATAGGCAAAGAAACGATAAAGCGGAAGATCAACCAACGGGAACATGAGATTTAACGCGGAAACCCCCTCTAACAATGGAGGAGGAAAAACCACGGGCGTCAGCCAGCAAAACTTCACTATGATCGGGTGAGGTTACAAACACCGGAGATTTACAATATGTGACTTATCCCAGACCGACGGCTTACAAGAGGTATATATGGTGGTGCAAAACACTAAGTCGGCTGCAGTCTGACTCGGCAACGACTCGACAAGCTTCATCTGCTTGTCTATAATTTTGCAAAAAGAGATGGCAACGGGGTGCCCAACCCCATAAAAGATAATTTACAACATTCACCAAAAACTCTCCTCACATTTTGTTCCTGACCATTCGATTAAACATCTGCATGTGTAAATAAAGGAGATAAGAGGAATGATCTACTTGCTGTAGAAATAACGTTCCTCATGGAAGCCGCTCTTAAAAAGTCTGGCCGGTAAGGGTAATACTGTATTGTCTACTACCATTCGTTGACCATAACATGCACCTCTCAAAATATTTTTACTCTCTATATGTTTTCATCAAAAACTAAAAAGCTCTAGCAAATGACATAATCCCTGCTTCCCTCTTCGAAGGGCCTTTCTTTTACTTTCATGTTGGGTCAGTTTTCCTACCCCTGTCTTTTCTCCACAAGCGAACACTAGTGTCAAATTTGGTACAAGAATGGTTATATACTAACATTATAACTAACTATGATGCTTTGTTTTGACAATATCCATGAGATAAATATGTTGAAAGTTAAAGGAAAAACTGAAACTTAAATCATCCTTTGTGTTGGTCAAACACTTATAATTTAAAAATGTTTCTTGGTGAGCTAACTTTTATGTCAAATTCTTATAGCTCCATGTCTCCAAAGTATTATTCATGAAAAGTTTTTTACTTAAGTAATTCAACATGCCTACTCATTGTTTACTTTATAACAACTATAGATAATTGTTTTGGATCACTTCATTCACTTCATGTGATGTACATTACTATTTTGATCAAGATTATGTTGATAGCATGTTGATGACGTGGGACACACGTTCATTGGGAGACCCCAATAGAAAGGTATGAAGCAGTGCCGCAGCAAGTTTCCCTCAGTAAGATACCAAGGTATCAGATCCAGTAGGAGCAGGAAGCACTTCTGAAGGTTGTCAACGGTGCCAAAAAAGTACTTGCGTGTGGAAGGGAGTTCGGCTGTTGACGTGAAACCTGCACACAACACAATCAAACTATTTTGTTCCAACGAAACAGGAAGGGTGTCAATCTTCCTGGCTTGCTGAAAACAAGGATTAAACGTATGGTGTGGAAAATAGTGTTTAATTGCAGAGAATGAAAAGGTACAATGATTGCAGTTGGTTGTATTATCAGTGTAAAAGAATGGACCGGTGTCCACAGCTCACTAGTGGTGTCTCTCCATAAAAAATAACTAATATGCTGGGTGAACAAATTACATCTGGGCAATTGACAAAATATTGAGCGCATGACAATGCATATATATGACATGATGATTACTATGATATTCATGTGGGCATTACGACAAAATACATAGACCGTTATCCAACAGCGTCTATGACTAATAATCCACCTCCAGGTTGTCATACCGAGTTCCCCGTTGGTATTAAGTTGCAAGCAACGGATAATCACATTAAGTAATGTGCGTAATGTAAACAAATGCATTAGACCTAACGGCGCACCCTTAAGCTAAGCATCGGTTATTTTATCCCTAGTGGCAACAACACATCCACAATCTTAGAAGTTGCTGTCACTCTCCCAGATTACCGGAGGCATGAACCCACTATCTAGCATAAATACTAACTCTTGGAGTTACAAGCATCTACTTGGCCAAAGCATCTACTAGTAACGGAAAGCATGCAAGATCATAAATAACATATAAGATAGATTGATAATCAACTTGACATAGTATTCAATATTCATCGGATCCCAGCAAACACAACATGTAGCATTACAATAAGATGATCTTGATCATGATAGGCAGCTCACAAGATCTAAACATGATAGCATAAAGTGGAGAGACAACCATCTAGCTACTGCTATGGACCCGTAGTCCAAGATGAACTACTCACGCATCACTCCGGAGGCAGGCATGGTGATGTAGAGCCCTCCGGTGATGATTCCCCTCTCGGCAGGGTGCCGGGAAGAGCTTCTGAACCCTCCCGAGCTAGGGTTGACGGCGGCGGCGTCTCTGGAACTTTTCGTGGATAATGGCTCGGGTGTCTAGGGTTTTCCGTGAAGATGAATAAATAGGCGAAAGGGCGGCGGCTGGAGCGACCCGAGGGGCCCACACCACGGCGCGGGGAGGGGGCCCGCCGCCCATGGTGTGCGCCCTCCTCGGTCCCTCCGTCTCTCCTTTGGACTCCGTGTACGTGTTGGAAAAATAGGAGGTCTGTCCAAGTTTCGTCCAATTCCGAGAATATTTCCAGACTAGCTTTTCTGAATACAAAAACAGCAGAAAACAGGAACTGGCACTGTGGCATCTTGTTAATAGGTTAGTCCCAGAAAATGCATAAAAATGCTATGAAGTGTATATAAAACATGTAACAATTGGTATAATATCAACATGGAACATCAGAAATTATAGATACGTTTGAGACGTATCAAGCATCCCCAAGCTTAGTTCTACTCGTCCTCGAGTAGGTAAAACGATAAAAAAAAATAATTTCTGAGGTGACATGCTACAATCATAATCTTGATCAAATAGTATTGTAAAGCACATGTTATGAATGAAGTGATCCAGGTCAATGGTCTATAGTTTGCTAGCAAGTAGATAATGAGCAAACAACTGAATCATATAAGCAAAAACTTTTCATGAATAGTACTTTCGAGACAAGCATCAAAGAGTTTTGCATAAGAGTTAACTCATAAAGCAATAGATTCTAAGTAAAAGGTATTTAACCAACACAAAGGAAGATTTAAGCTTCAGCAATTGCTTTCAACTTTCAACATATATATCTCATGGATATTTGTCAACACAAAGCAATATAATAAGTGCAATATACAAGCATATAAAAATTGTTGCACCAAAGTTGACACTAGTGTTTGCTTCTGAGATAGAAAGAAGTAGGAAAACTGACTCAACATAAAAGTAAAAGAAAGGCCCTTCGCAGAGGGAAGCAGGGATTAAATCATGTGCTAGAGCTTTTTAAGTTTTTGAAATCATATAGAGAGTAAAAATAAGTTTTGGAGGTGTTTGTTAATTGTCAACGAATCAGAAAATGGAAAGTACAATATGACCCCTGCCAACCAGACTTTTAAGAGCGGCTCCCATGAAGGACGTTATTTCTACCAGCAAGGCAGATCATCCCTCTTCTCTTTTGTTTACACATGCAGATATTTCACTGTTTGTCATTGCTTGACTGATAAATCAGGGCAAAAATGTGAAGAGAATTAAGCGGTTAAAGTTGTAATTAATTGGGACTGGGCACCCCATTTGCCAGCTCTTTTTGCAAAATTAATGGATAAGCGGATGTATATGCCGCTAGTCCGGTGGTAAAGTCTGTTTGACAGTTGACATAAAGACATCCACCCCGTCCTCATGAGCTTGGTAAACATTGACACAAAAAGGAGTAATAATTTTTGAATAGTTTAAAGGTAGCACATGAAAAATTTACTTGGAATGGCAAGGAAATACCACATATAGGTAGTTATGGTGGACACAGATGGCATGGATTTTGGCTCAAGGTTTTGGATGCACGAGAAGCATTCCCTCTCAGTACAGAGTTTAGGCTAGCAAGGTTATTTGAAGCAAACACAGGATATCAACCGACACAGCAAGACTTATATGAAAACATATTGCAAGCATTATAAGACTCTACACTGTCTTCCTTGTTAACCAAACCCTTTTACTAGAAAATATCTAGACCTTAGAGATACCAATCATGCAAACCAAATTTCAACGAGCTTTACGGTAGTTCTTCATTAATAGGTTTTAACTACATGATACAAAAGCTTAAACATGAACTACTTGATAACTCAAAACAATTGACAAGTATCAAATTATCCAATACAGTGATCTACAAGAATATGTAAGCTTTTTCCATTATACCATCTACCACATGCAACATTTTCTGTTCCAACCAAACACCAATCAATTTATTTCAACATAAACTCTCCAAACAATTATAAGTGAAGCAAGAGAGTACTTTCTTTAAAAGAACTAACAGCTCTGAATAAGAGATGCATGCAAAACAGGAGCTAAAAGCATAGCAATAGCTAGATAAGAATACTCAACAAGTATAAGTGAAGAATAGGAGTATTCATATGAAAAAGCGGAGCGTGTCTCTCTCCCAATCAAGAATGCTAGGGTCCAATCAAGTTGACCATAAGAAAAATAAAATACTGAAAATAAAAGCACACAGACGCTCCAAGTAAAGCACATATGATGTGAAAGAATTAAAATATAGTTTCACTAGAGATGACCTGATAAGTTGCTGATGAAGAAGGGGATGCCTTGGGCATCCCCAAGCTTAGACGCTTGAGTCTTCTTGAAATATGCTGGGGTGATCCATGGGAGCATCCCCAAGCTTAAGCTCTTCACTCTTCTTGATCACATTATATCATCCTTCTCTCTTGACCCTTGAAAACTTCCGCCACACCAAACTCAGAGTAATTCTCATTAGAGGGTTAGTGCACAATCAAAAACTCACATGTTCTATAAGGACACAAACATGACCGTTACTTTTAACATTAACTACTGCCACTGATGTTATGTGAAGCTCTTCACCCTAAAAAAGAATTCCACTCAACACTAGTAAAAGAGAGAATGCGAAAAATAAAAGACAGAATCTGTCTAAACAGAACAGTCTGTAAAGACGAATTTTTTCGAGGCACTTACGTTGCTCAGATCGAAAAACTAAACTAACGAAAGATGCGTACATATCTGAGGATCACGCACAAAAATTTGCAGATTTAAATAATTTTTCTGTGATTTTACAGAAGTAAAACGGTGAACAGCAGAAATCTGTTCCTGCGCAGAAATCCAAATCTAGCATCATCTTCCTATTAGAGGCTACTTGGCACAACAATGCGATAAAATAAAGATACAAAGGAATTGTTACAGAAGTAAACAACTCCTTGACTCAAAAAGAAAAGAAAAATTGCAGAAATAAAATAATGGGTTGTCTCCCATAAGCGCTTTTCTTTAACGCCTTTCAGCTAGGCGCAGAAAGTAAGAATCAAGTGTTTCCAAGTGATGAAGCATCAACAGAATAATTTGCTCTAACAATAGAATCAAAAGGTAACTTCATCTTCTTTCTAGGGAAGTGTTCCATACCTTTCTTGAGTGGGAATTGATATTTAATATTCCCCTCTCATATCAATAATAGCACCAACAGTTCTAAGAAAAGGTCTTCCCAAAACAATAGGACAAGAAGCATTGCATTCAATATCCAAAACAACAAAATCAACGGGGACAAGGTTATTGTTAACCATTATAAAAACATCATCAACTCTCCCCAAAGGTTTCTTTATAGTATTATCAGCAAGGTGAACATCCAAATAACAGTGTTCCAAAGGTGCTAAATCAAGCATATCATAAGTTTCTTAGGCATAACAGAAATACTAGCACCAAGATCACATAAAGCATTGCAATCAAAATCATTCACCTTCATTTTAATGATGGGCTCCCAACCATCTTCTAACTTCCTAGGGATAGAAGCTTCATGTTTTAATTTCTCTTCCCTAACTTGCATGAGAGCATTAGTAATGTGTTTAGTAAAAGCCATGTTTATAGCACTAGCATTAGGACTTCTAGCTAGCTTTTGCAAGAACTTAATTACTTCAGAAATATTGCAACCATCAAAATCAAAATCATTATTATCAAAGGTAATGGGACCATTGTCTCCCATGTCGAAAAATTTCAGCACTTTTATCAGAACAGTTTCAGTGTTTTCAGGCAATTTTAAACGTTTTGCAACAGAAGTAGAGACATTGCCAACACCAATTACTTTACCATTAAGAGTAGGAGGTTTGTTAACATTTGACTTCAGCATTGCTAGTAGTGTAATAGTGTAAACTCTAGCAATATTATTCTTTTTAGCAATTTCATCCTCTCTTTCCCACCTAGCATGCAAATCAGCTAACATCCTACATTATTATCAATTTTAACTTGAATAGCATTGAGAGTTTTGCTCTCTTTAACATCATGAGGCATATTTTTAATTTTTAACAAATCAACATCAAGAGCAAGACTATCAACTTTAGAGGCAAGAACATCAATTTTCCCAAACTTTTCCTCAACAGATTTATTGAAAGCAGTTTGTGTACTAATAAAATCCTTAAGCATGACTTCAAGATCAGAGGGTACACTCTTATTATTGTTGTAGGAATTACCATAAGAATTAACATAACCATTGCCACTATTAAAGGATAGGGCTTATAATTGTTATTACCAAAATTATTCCTATAAGCATTGTTGTTGAAGTTATTTTTTTAATGAAGTTCACATCAACATGCTCTTCTTGAGCAACCAAAGAAGCTAAAGGAACATTATTTGGATCAACATGCATTTTTCCATTTGTAAGCATAGACATAATAGTATCAATCTTATCACTCAAGGAAGAGATTTCTTCAACAGAATTTACCTTCTTACCTTGTGGAGCTCTTTCGGTGTGCCATTCAGAATAATTTATCATCATATCATCAAGAAGCTTTGTTGCAGCACCCAAAGTGATGGACATAAAGGTACCTCCAGAGGCCGAATCCAATAGGTTTCTTGAAGAAAAATTTAATCCTGCATAAAAGGTTTGGATGATCATCCAAGCAGTCAGTCCATGGGTGGGACAATTCTTTACCAATGATTTCATTCTCTCCCAAGCTTGAGCAACATGCTCATTATCAAATTGTTTGAAATTCATAATGCTACTTCTCAAAGATATGATCTTAGCAGGAGGATAATATTTTCCTATGAAAGCATCTTTGCATTTAGTCCATGAATCAATACTATTTCTAGTCAAAGATAGCAACCATTCTTTAGCACGTCCTCTCAAAGAGAAAGGAAAAAGTTTCAGTTTAATAATATCACCATCTACTTCCTTATACTTTTGCATCTCACAAAGTTCAACAAAATTATTAAGGTGAGCAGCAGCATCATCAGTACTAACACCAGAGAATTGCTCTTTCATAACAAGATTTAAAAGTGCAGGTTTAATTTCATAGAATTCTGCTTTAGAAGCAGGTACTAATGAAATCATTGTTGTTCGTGCTAGTGAAATCACACAACTTAGTGTTCTCAGGGGTACTCATTTTAGCAAAATTAAAACAAAACAGAAAATAACAATTCGAATTAAGCAACTAATTTTTTTGTGTTTTTGATAAATAAAGCAAACAAGACAAGATAAAAATAAACTAAGCAAGACAATAACAAAGTAAAGAGATTGGAAGCGTGAAACTCCCCTTGCAGAAATCCTCTTGCTCCCCGGCAACGGCGCCAGAAAAATGCTTGATGACGTGGACACACGTTCGTTGGGAGACCCCAAGAGGAAGGTATGAAGCAGTGCAGCAGCAAGTTTCCCTCAGTAAGATACCAAGGTTATCAGATCCAGTAGGAGCAAGAAGCACTTCTGAAGGTTGTCAATGGTGCCAAAAAGTACTTGCATGTGGAAGGGAGTTCGGCTGTGACGTGGAACCTGCACACAACACAATCAAACTACTTTGCCCCAACGAAACAGGAAGGGTGTCAATCTTCCTGGCTTGCTGAAAACAAAGGATTAAACGTATGGTGTGGAAAATAGTGTTAATTGCAGAGAATGAAAAGGAACAATGATTGCAGTTGGTTGTATTATCAGTGTAAAAGAATGGACCGGGGTCCACAGTTCACTAGTGGTGTCTCTCCATAAAAGATAACTAACATGCTGGGTGAACAAATTACAGCTGGGCAATTGACAAAATATTGAGCGCATGACAATGCATATATATGACATGATGATTACTATGATATTCATGTGGGCATTACGACAAAATACATAGACCGTTATCCAACAGCGTCTATGACTAATAATCCACCTCCAGGTTGTCATACCGAGTTCCCCGTTGGTATTAAGTTGCAAGCAACGGATAATCGCATTAAGTAATGTGCGTAATGTAAACAAATGCATTAGACCTAACGGCGCACCCTTAAGCTAAGCATCGGTTATTTTATCCCTAGTGGCAACATCACATCCACAATCTTAGAAGTTGCTGTCACTCTCCCAGATTACCGGAGGCATGAACCCACTATCTAGCATAAATACTAACCTTGGAGTTACAAGCATCTACTTGGCCAAAGCATCTACTAGTAACGGAAAGCATGCAAGATCATAAATAACATATAAGATAGATTGATAATCAACTTGACATAGTATTCAATATTCATCGGATCCCAGCAAACACAACATGTAGCATTACAATAAGATGATCTTGATCATGATAGGCAGCTCACAAGATCTAAACATGATAGCATAAAGTGGAGAGACAACCATCTAGCTACTGCTATGGACCCGTAGTCCAAAGATGAACTACTCACGCATCACTCCGGGGCAGGCATGGTGATGTAGAGCCCTCCGGTGATGATTCCCCTCTCCGGCAGGGTGCTGGGAAGAGCTTCTGAACCCTCCCGAGCTAGCGTTGACGGCGGCGGCGTCTCTGGAACTTTTCGTGGATAATGGCTCGGGTGTCTAGGTTTTCCCGTGAAGATGAATAAATAGGCGAAAGGGCGGCGGCTGGAGCAACCCGAGGGGCCCACACCACACCACGGCGCGGTTGGAGGTGGGGCCGCGCCGCCCTATGGTGTGTCGCCCTCCTCGGTCGCCTCCGTCTCACCTTTGGACTCCGTGTACGTGTTGGAAAAATAGAAGGTCCTGTCCAGGTTTCGTCCAATTCTGAGAATATTTCCAGAACAGCTTTTCTGAAATACAAAAACAGCAGAAAACAGGAACTGGCACTATGGCATCTTGTTAATAGGTTAGTCCCAGAAAATGCATAAAAATGCTATGAAGTGTATGTAAAACATGTAACAATTGGTATAATATCAACATGGAATATCAGAAATTATAGATACGTTTGAGACGTATCACATGTCACTCCAAAAATTATCTTTTGTTATCGTTTACCTACTCAAGAATGAGTAGGAACTAAGCTTGGGGATGCTGATACGTCTCAAACGTATCTATAATTTTTGATGTTTCATGCTTGTTTTCAAACAAAGGCTACATGTTTTAATTACATTATATATCATTTTTATGCATTTTCTGGGACTAACCTATTAACAAGATGCCACAGTGCCAGTTCCTGTTTTCTGCTATCTTTTTGTTTAGAAAAGCTAGTCGGGAAATATTCTCAAAAGTGCACGAAAATTGATGGGCCCCAGTGTCGTGGGTTAATCTCGGTAGATGTCATAGCAATGACTTCATAGTCGTGGGGTTTGCGCGAGTCGAGCGTCTCCGAGCTTAAGATCACAGGGCACGAGGAAGACAATGTTTACCCAGGTTCGGCCCCTCGATGCAAGGTAAAGACCTACTTCTTGCCTATCCTAGATTGGAATTGATATGAATATGGTGTTATAAGGGTTGTCGATCGATGTGACGAGTCACCGTGAGTTCTAGGGTTTGGAACTTGAGAGCTTAGGGTTCTACGTCTAGCAAGTCCTCCTTATATACCCGAAGACTCGCTTGGTTAGAAGGAAAGCTTCTCTGTTTTGGGAAGCGTAAGCCGGAGTCCTACTCGGAGACTAACCATCTTTGTGTCTCCCAAGTTAAGCCACCTCGCTCTTCTAGACTCTTCCTTTGTTACCTCCACGATATCGGGTCGTCCCATCTTAGTGTTGTTGGATGTATGCCCAAAAGGCAATGTATTTATACATCTGATTCAATAATTATGCTTTGTATTCTTTATGCTATAACTGTAGTGGTTAGAAGTTGAAAAGGCTACTAAGAACTTTATGCAAACGCAATATGAGCAAAACCAATTGTTTACTAAAACTATCAATGAACAATCTGCTATGTTGAAGAATATAGGACATCAACTTGAGAACTTAAATAGGGAAATTTCTGGTTTGCAAATTAAGATTTCTAATGCTGAAACTTGCATTTCATCCATGTCTGAAGCACAAGCTTCTTTGATTAATAGAACTAGCAGGGTGGCCCGCGCATTTGTGCGGCTAGATTTACGATTCATTTTTTCCATTACATTTAGTTCAATTTAGAACTGATATATTTGGAAATTGTAAGATATTTGACATGTCACCAGGCTGAGTCTTTAATATAGTGATGTTCTGTCAATTTGATTTTCGTTTGTGTGTTGTTATGGTGTGCATGCATCTATGATGTACTACTTTAGTTTTCTAAGAAAGGAATATGTTTTATGTATAGTTTCAAAATTTATTTAAACTTTTGCCACTTCACACTCGACAAATATGAATTTCTCATTCCATCACATAATAGAACCCCAACCCTATATCTCAGGACCGACATCGAAAGGTGTCCAGATAGTATTGCTGAGACATCCTAAATTTTATTTTCCATCCAATACGTATATCTCTACTACTCGGCGCGAGGATGCACAGGAACATTGCCTCATGTCAAGCAGTTTATGGCCCTAATTCTTTTATGGGTATCCAAATTTGCACTAAATGACAACAACCGGTTGCTGGCTCTAAGAGAATATGAGTATATACATTCATTATTAAATCAATAATTAATATATTTGTTCTACTGGAATAGCAGAAATCTTGTCAATGTTTTGTATCCGCCATATTGAATATACTTCACTTATGTTTAGATAACTATAAGTACTACGTTTTTATCATTAAATCTTCACCTAATTTACGATCAGAATTTTACCGTGATGTCAATCTGCCTTTACCACCCCTAAAGATTTAGTTTTAAAATATAATTTATTGATATTCTTGAAGAAAAAATGGAGATTTTATCGTGTACATTTACTTGGCATTCAAATTCTTATTTCGCTATGCGTGGGTTAGCAGTGCAGTGCTTAGTTTTATTGGCTTAATCTTGGAGAAAACTCCAATGACATGTAAAAGTTTAAACATAAATATTGGGAATTTGATACTATGACTTGGAAGTTGTAAATACAATTATTGTCGTACCGGAACACTGTTGCTCTTTCTCTTAATGTTCTTGTGCAGCATCGATCCTTAGCAAATTATATATAGCCACTTTAAAATTATATGATGATCCTTTCACCTCCCAATTTGCACCGGTAGCATACACATAACAGTTCTAATCTCATTATTTTCCAAACGATATTTGCAGATTGTACAACCTGAGAACTGCCAAATAATATAGCGAACTATCATTGATCTTTCATCTATATATATAGTAGCATGAACTCTACATACGTTCACAACTGAATATAACCAATAGAAGAATTGATCAAATCTAATATCCTCGTTGCATTCACTTTAATGTTGCATGTTTGTCATCTTATGTTCAGCTCGCTCAGTTTCTTATGACTCATGCTGTTGGTTCGATCCATAAACTGAAAAATAGCTATTTTTACCTGAAAAGTATACATATGAGATTTGATCAGAAGTAAGTTATTCAGATATACTCCCTCCGTTCGGAAAAGGATGTCACAAAAATGGTCTATCTATAGTTCGTTTTTGTGACATCTTTTTCCGAACGGAGGGAGTAGAAAATACACAACCAAAAATATTGCTATAAACTGTGGTCCTGTGGATACTTGGTGAGATGAAAAAATTTATGCACGCATAGAGGCGCATGCATCTCACCAAGTATCCGGCTAGAAATCAATTGGCTTACTACGTGTGTCTTTAAAAGTAATCGATCTACTGCTAGCTTGGCTTTTGTACTTGCGCCAACGGCCGCTGCCACTGGAGGCGCCAGCCACTGCCCGTATCTGCTCCCCCTAGCGTGATCACCAGCGACCCGCTAGTCCCTGCATGCCGCCTCCGGAGTCCGGTTGATGTCCTGCAAAAAGAAAAACAGATTTACGTCGGGCGCCCTGACGCCGTGATATCGTAATAGATGATTAGATGTGCCGTTATCCTGTGTTGAATCCATCGACCGTCTGAGCGCCGCGACTTCAATCCGCCGGGCATCTGAACATCGTAAACTTCAGTCCCCCGGACGTATGATGATCTCGTCGTTGATGTGTAGCTGCGGTTGCGGATTGGTTGCTATCGTACCTTGGAACGCGTCCTGCTGCCTTGTCGTGCCGTCGATCTTGGGGTGCAAGCAAGAGTTGTTGGCGAGACTTCGATCTATCATGGGGACTTACTGTGCCTTCGATTCATCGACGTTCTCGTGTTGATTCGATTTGCAATGGCGCGCCTTTGATCTGCTGGCATCCTAAATCGAGAATTGTTGGCGAGCCCTTCATGGCTGACATGTTTATGTTTTTTGTTTAGTTCAAAGTAAAAGATGAAGAAAAAAATACCACGATCCTTTTCTCCAAGTTCCAAATCTTGCGTCGTGATTGTGTGGAGCTTCGACCTGAGCTTGAAATATAAATACAGAAAAGTTTCAATCCATCAACTAAACATCACCATGTTTAAATAGAGCCCTAGAACAGACGCCTTTGTGTGAATTTTGACAAAAATAACCCTTTTTTGAAACTTCAACCAAAAATAACCCTTTTTTCGAAAAAATTCTGAAAATAACCCTTTTGTGTGGCTCCCGCACCGGGGGCGCCACACTTACAGGTGTGGCGCCCCAGACTGGGGTGGCGCCCCAGGCTGGGGCGCCACACATGTATGTGTGGCGCCCCCGGTGCGGGAGCCACACAAAAGGGTTATTTTCAGAATTTTTTTCGAAAAAAGGGTTATTTTTAGTTGAAGTTTCAAAAAAGGGTTATTTTTATCAAAATTCACCGCCTTTGTAGCGTGGCCCGCTACCCAAGCAGCTGTTTTCTGATGCATGTGTTTTACATTGCCTGGACCAGTGTCCACGCGGACGGCCTCCTCTCTGATGCCTGCCACAAGATCGCTGCGCTCGGCAAATCCTTGCGGCGCGAGATTAGATCACACCAGCAACTGGACCGACGTTCCCTCTACATTAACTTCATCCATATATATGTATCTGGACTCCAAGTACTCACCCGTTTGATGCAAGCAGATCTCAGTTCTGACGAACTACACATCAAGCAATCTTGTCGTGTGGGTGCGTGGAGTTGTAACTTGAAAGTTGATAGCATAGGGATCAGGTACTGACCGGCTGAGCCCGAACTTGGAGTCTTGGGGATCCATCTTCAGCATCAGCACAAACTTCGGGCCATAAGCGCCGCGAGGATCAAGCCTAGTGTCATCGAGTTTGCATGGCCGCGGAGCTGAACCTATTTCTGAAATTTAAGAACTGAAATCGTGGTGTCCATGCTCTGCGAGGAGAAATTCTGGTGATGCGTGTACTGCATCTACTTCGGCAAAACGGCCTGGAGTTCATCGGTCCGCTCGCTGAGGATGATTTTTCTCGTCCATTAGTGCATATGCACCACGAAGAACTCTCGCCGACACCGCCATTAGAGCTGTCGCGACGTTGATCTGGCCGCGCCGCCTCCCCACGATTCGTTCTGGCAATGGTGCTACCGGATGTGCCTCGCAGCTTAGGGAAACGATCAAGATGTAATATTATCTCCCGTTAAATAAGGGATTGATTCTGTTACGTTTTATATTCCAATCAGGTTCTCACGCACAGAATTGTTTTTTATTTGCTGCCTAATCTGTGTTGCGTGCTGAGGCTGGATTCTTTTCTGCATGTGCGTGTTTGGACGGGTCTCCCTTTTCTTTACCGATTTTCATGTGTCAGATCCTTTCTTGCCTTGGTATACGTTGGTGAATCTCCACCGTTTGTACATCTTAGCTTAAGCGTGACAAATCTCCACCGTTGATTGTTTGTTGTTTTAATAATATAATAGATAGCAGCTAAACCTGAAACTATTGATAACAATACCTTTGCTACTGCTAATGCCATTCAAGTTAAAATTGACAACAATGTTAGGATGCTATCTGAGTTGCATGCTAGGTGGGAAAGAGAGGATGAAATTGCTAAAAAGAATAATATTGCTAGAGTTTACACTATTAACACCACTAGCAATGCTGAAGTTTCAAATGTTAACAAACCTCCTACTCTTAATGGTAAAGTAATTGGTGTTGGCAATGTCTCTACTTCTATTGCAAACCGTTTAAAATTGTCTGACAACACTGAAACTGTTCTTGATAAAAATACTGAAATTTTTCAAAACATGGGAGACAATGGTCCCATTACCTTTGATAATAATGATTTTGATTTTGATGGTTGCAATATTTCTGAAGTAATTAAGTTCTTGCAAAAGCTAGCTAGAAGTCCTAATGCTAGTGCTATAAACATGGCTTTTACTAAACACATTACTAATGCTCTCATGCAAGTTAGGGAAAAGAAATTAAAACATGAAGCTTCTATCCCTAGGAAGTTAGAAGATGGTTGGGAGCCCATCATTAAAATGAAGGTGAATGATTTTGATTGCAATGCTTTATGTGATCTTGGTGCTAGTATTTCTGTTATGCCTAAGAAACTTTATGATATGCTTGATTTAGCACCTTTGGAACATTGTTATTTGGATGTTCACCTTGCTGATAATACTATAAAGAAACCTTTGGGGAGAGTTGATGATGTTTTTATAATGGTTAACAACAACCTTGTCCGTTGATTTTGTTGTTTTGGATATCGAATGCAATGCTTCTTGTCCTATTGTTTTGGGAAGACCTTTCCTTAGAACTGTTGGTGCTATTATTGATATGAGACAGGGGAATATTAAATATCAATTCCAACTCAAGAAAGGTATGGAACACTTCCCTAGAAAGAAGATGAAGTATATTTTGATTCTATTGTTAGAGCAAATTATTCTGTTGATGCTTCTTCACTTGGAAACACTTGATTCTTACTTTGCGCCTAGCTGAAAGGCGTTAAAAAAAGCGCTTATGGGAGACAACCCATTATTTTTTTCTGCAATTTTTCTTTTCTTTTGAGTCAAGGAGTTGTTTACTTCTGTAACAATTCCTTTGTATCTTTATTTTATCGCATTGTTGTGCCAAGTGGAGCCTCTAATAGGAAGATGATGCTAGATTTGGATTTCTGCGCAGGAACAGATTTCTGCTGTTCACCGTTTTATTCTGTAAAATCACAGAAAAATTATTTAAATCTGCAAATTTTTGTGCGTGATCCTCAGATATGTACGCATCTTTCGTTAGTTTTGCGTTTTTCGATCTGAGCAACGTAAGTGCCTCGAAAAATTCGTCTTTACAGACTGTTCTGTTTAGACAGATTTTGTCTTTTATTTTTCGCATTCTCTCTTTTACTAGTGTTGAGTGGAATTCTTTTTTAGGGTGAAGAGCTTCACATAACATCAGTGGTAGTTAATGTTAAAAGTAACGGTCATGTTTGTGTCCTTATAGAACATGTGAGTTTTTGATTGTGCACTAACCCTCTAATGAGAATTACTCTGAGTTTGGTGTGGCGGAAGTTTTCAAGGGTCAAGAGAGAAGGATGATATAATGTGATCAAGAAGAGTGAAGAGCTTAAGCTTGGGGATGCTCCCATGGATCACCCCAGCATATTTCAAGAAGACTCAAGCGTCTAAGCTTGGGGATGCCCAAGGCATCCCCTTCTTCATCAGCAACTTATCAGGTCATCTCTAGTGAAACTATATTTTAATTCTTTCACATCATATGTGCTTTACTTGGAGCGTCTGTGTGCTTTTATTTTCAGTATTTTTTTTTCTTATGGTCAACTTGATTGGACCCTAGCATTCTTGATTGGGAGAGAGACACGCTCCGCTTTTTCATATGAATACTCCTATTCTTCACTTATACTTGTTGAGTATTCTTATCTAGCTATTGCTATGCTTTTAGCTCCTGTTTTGCATGCATCTCTTATTCAGAGTTAGTTCTTTTAAAGAAAGTACTCTCTTGCTTCACTTATAATTGTTTGGAGAGTTTATGTTGAAATAAATTGATTGGTGTTTGGTTGGAACAGAAAATGTTGCATGTGGTAGATGGTATAATGGAAAAAGCTTACATATTCTTGTAGATCACTGTATTGGATAATTTGATACTTGTCAATTGTTTTGAGTTATCAAGTAGTTCATGTTTAAGCTTTTGTATCATGTAGTTAAAACCTATTAATGAAGAACTACCGTAAAGCTCGTTGAAATTTGGTTTGCATGATTGGTATCTCTAAGGTCTAGATATTTTCTAGTAAAAGGGTTTGGTTAACAAGGAAGACAGTGTAGAGTCTTATAATGCTTGCAATATGTTTTCATATAAGTCTTGCTGTGTCGGTTGATATCCTGTGTTTGCTTCAAATAACCTTGCTAGCCTAAACTCTGTACTGAGAGGGAATGCTTCTCGTGCATCCAAAACCTTGAGCCAAAATCCATGCCATTGTGTCCACCATAACTACCTATATGTGGTATTTCCTTGCCATTCCAAGTAAATTTTTCATGTGCTACCTTTAAACTATTCAAAAATTATTACTCCTTTTTGTGTCAATGTTTACCAAGCTCATGAGGACGGGGTGGATGTCTTTATGTCAACTGTCAAACAGACTTTACCACCGGACTAGCGGCATATACATCCGCTTATCCATTAATTTTGCAAAAAGAGCTGGCAAATGGGGTGCCCAGTCCCAATTAATTACAACTTTAACCGCTTAATTCTCTTCACATTTTTGCCCTGATTTATCAGTCAAGCAATGACAAACAGTGAAATATCTGCATGTGTAAACAAAAGAGAAGAGGGATGATCTGCCTTGCTGGTAGAAATAACGTCCTTCATGGGAGCCGCTCTTAAAAGTCTGGTTGGCAGGGGTCATATTGTACTTTCCATTTTCTGATTCGTTGACAATTAACAAACACCTCCCAAAACTTATTTTTACTCTCTATATGATTTCAAAAACTTAAAAAGCTCTAGCACATGATTTAATCCCTGCTTCCCTCTGCGAAGGGCCTTTCTTTTACTTTTATGTTGAGTCAGTTTTCCTACTTCTTTCTATCTCAGAAGCAAACACTAGTGTCAACTTTGGTGCAACAATTTTTATATGCTTGTATATTGCACTTATTATATTGCTTTGTGTTGACAAATATCCATGAGATATATATGTTGAAAGTTGAAAGCAATTGCTGAAGCTTAAATCTTCCTTTGTGTTGGTTAAATACCTTTTACTTAGAATCTATTGCTTTATGAGTTAACTCTTATGCAAAACTCTTTGATGCTTGTCTCGAAAGTACTATTCATGAAAAGTTTTTGCTTATATGATTCAGTTGTTTGCTCATTATCTACTTGCTAGCAAACTATAGACCATTGACCTGGATCACTTCATTCATAACATGTGCTTTACAATACTATTTGATCAAGATTATGATTGTAGCATGTCACCTCAGAAATTATTTTGTTTTTATCGTTTTACCTACTCGAGGACGAGTAGAACTAAGCTTGGGGATGCTTGATACGTCTCAAACGTATCTATAATTTCTGATGTTCCATGTTGATATTATACCAATTGTTACATGTTTTATATACACTTCATAGCATTTTTATGCATTTTCTGGGACTAACCTATTAACAAGATGCCACAGTGCCAGTTCCTGTTTTCTGCTGTTTTTGTATTCAGAAAAGCTAGTCTGGAAATATTCTCGGAATTGGACGAAACTTGGACAGACCTCCTATTTTTCCAACACGTACACGGAGTCCAAAGGAGAGACGGAGGGACCGAGGAGCCACACCATGGGCGGCGCGGCCCCTCCAACCGCGCCGTGGGTGTGGTGTGGGCCCGTCGGGTCTCCAGCCGCCGCCCTTTCGCCTATTTATTCATCTTCACGGAAAACCCTAGACACCCGAGCCATTATCCACGAAAAGTTCCAAGACGCCGCCGCCGTCAACCCTAGCTCGGGAGGGTTCAGAAGCTCTTCCCGGCACCCTGCCGGAGAGGGGAATCATCACCGGAGGGCTCTACATCACCATGCCTGCCTCCGGAGTGATGCGTGAGTAGTTCATCTTTGGACTACGGGTCCATAGCAGTAGCTAGATGGTTGTCTCTCCACTTTATGCTATCATGTTTAGATCTTGTGAGCTGCCTATCATGATCAAGATCATCTTATTGTAATGCTACATGTTGTGTTTGCTGGGATCCGATGAATATTGAATACTATGTCAAGTTGATTATCAATCTATCTTATATGTTATTTATGATCTTGCATGCTTTCCGTTACTAGTAGATGCTTTGGCCAAGTAGATGCTTGTAACTCCAAGAGTTAGTATTTATGCTAGATAGTGGGTTCATGCCTCCGGTAATCTGGGAGAGTGACAACAACTTCTAAGATTGTGGATGTGCTGTTGCCACTAGGGATAAAATAACCGATGCTTAGCTTAAGGGTGCGCCGTTAGGTCTAATGCATTTGTTTACATTACGCATATTACTTAATGCGATTATCCGTTGCTTGCAACTTAATACCAACGGGGAACTCGGTATGACAACCTGGAGGTGGATTATTAGTCATAGACGCTGTTGGATAACGGTCTATGTATTTTGTCGTAATGCCCACATGAATATCATAGTAATCATCATGTCATATATATGCATTGTCCTGCGCTCAATATTTTGTCAATTGCCCAGCTGTAATTTGTTCACCCAGCATGTTAGTTATCTTTTATGGAGAGACACCACTAGTGAACTGTGGACCCCGGTCCATTCTTTTACACTGATAATACAACCAATTGCAATCAATGATCCTTTTCATTCTCTGCAATTAAACACTATTTTCCACACCATACGTTTAATCCTTTGTTTTCAGCAAGCCAGGAAGATTGACACCCTTCCTGTTTCGTTGGGGCAAAGTAGTTTGATTGTGTTGTGTGCAGGTTCCACGTCAACAGCCGCACTCCCTTCCACACGCAAGTACTTTTTTGGCACCGTTGACAACCTTCAGAAGGGCTTCCTGCTCCTACTGGATCTGATAACCTTGGTATCTTACTGAGGGAAACTTGCTGCTGCACTGCTTCGTACCTTCCTCTTGGGGTCTCCCAACGAACGTGTGTCCCACGTCATCAGGCGGGTCCCACCAGTCAGGGCTGGGTGGGTGCGGGTCCCACCAGTCAGGTTAGTCAGCGTGCTACAGCTGACAATGGGTCCTACCTGAGAGTGACACGTAAGCAAAATGACACTGACACATAAGCGAGACAGCTGAGTTGGTCGTCCTGTCAGAGTGATATGTAAGCGAAAATGACACATAAGAAGTGACACGTAGACGAGACTGCTGAGTTGGCGGTCAACACATGCGAATGACCATTTAAATTGGTCGTAACCGGGTAGAAAAAAGGTTCTAAATTAGTGGTATCTGGATTATGAACAATACATTTAATGAGATTATGACCTTTTTGACAAATTTGGTCGTTATATTTTAGGATTTAGACCCTTCAAAACAGCGCATGACCAAATTGTGCAAAATGGTCACAGATCTATGACCAATATTTTCATGGTCACTGTCAAAAGGTCATAAGTTAGCATATTTCTTGTAGTGTGGGCCCCACCCGCCTAGGTCGGTTCGGCCTAGGGCGGGCCCCACCCGGTGGCGCTGGTGGATGAGGCGGTAGAGGGGGAGGGGAGTTGGAGTCCAACTCCAACTCCTTCCCAAGCCGAATTGGGCAAGGGGAGCTTTCCCCTTGTCCAAGTCCCTCCACCCCTTGGTCCTCCTATATAAACCCCACCCCCTCCTATTTGGAGGACACACAAGTTCTCTCAAGTTTAGATCCCTTCTAGTTGGATTAGAGGAACCTCTAATTAGAGCCAACCTATCCGATTAGACTAGATCTAATCTCTCTCCTTCTCATGTGTTGAGATCTCCACCTTCATATACACCAGTAGTGCTTCAAGCTTGGACGTTGAAGCCCTGCTGAACCTTTCCCGGCATACGCGTGCAAGCTCTCGGAGGGGTGATCCGTCGATCCCGACGGTTGACCCTCACTCTGCTTGATGAAGGTGACAAGGCGAGGAGGAGAAGGCGTCGGAATCTCTCTACCAGGCTTGGTTGAGGGAGACGGCAACAGGCTACATCAACTACGTCATCAACACTTCTTCCGCAACTTCGGTGTTGGTAACGTATTCAATCTAGATCTTTGGATCTTCGTATTCACATATATCTTCATAGTAGATCTTGGCAGTTGTTTAGTAGCTTCACGAATTTTTTTAATTTACCGAACACGCAACCCAGTAGTGGTATCAGAGCGATCTATGTGTAGATACATGATTTGATCTAGAGCACATGGTGTGCGGGCACTGCATAATTTTGTGCGGGTATGTTATCGAAGTATTTTCTTCTAACATTCAAGTTATTTATGTTGCTTCCCAATATGCGGTCTTGTCTTGTTTCCAACGGCATAGTAAGATCTCGAACTTCTGGCAATCCGTGGACCTTCCGGCTGCTCCTAGTATGCCCGTCGGCGCCAACGAAGTGCTTCAGTAGCTTCGAATATTATTATAGTTGGCCTCATCGACTTGATAGCGGAAGGGGCATGTGGACTAGGTCCACACAGGGGTCATGTGCTTTGGCAATCGTCTGGATTGGGATCTGCAATGTTTTCGTAATGTTGGGATCGACAATCACCTCGCAAGGTCAATCTAGCAACATGATTAATTATGCTTGGTGAGGACCGTAGAATTTCCGGCTTGTCCTGTTGATCCTATAACCACGCTAAAATATGCAAACAAACGTTAGAGGCGTCTAACTCTGTTTGCAGGACATGTGATGTGGTATAGTCCCGAAATTATATTTTGTTGACTAACCTTGTTTTGTTGGCTGGCGTGCCTATCTTGTTCGTCGAGCTATGGTTATAGTGGAGGATAGGAGAAGGCATGCAACTGTCGTAAACCTCGGCATGGCCACACCGGTGGGGGCGCCACCGGAAGTTGGAGGAAGAAGACTATACTACATCACGAAGTGTTATTTACTTGTGCACGTTTTATATCTGTTTTCTTGCTCTTCCCTTGATTGCGCATTAGTGTGTTTATTAGGTTGATTCCTCAGTAGCTGCAGAGTTTAATTACTTGAGCTAAAATTAAAAATATCAAGGAGTTCATGCTCTTCCAACACGTAGCAGCGTCAAACCAGATGCTTGTCATCGTATGCCGTGTATACACGAGTAATGTGTGCCAAGGGTTCGGGAGGCGTGCAGTGTACCATACCTGCAGCAAAAGCGGTTGGTTGTCTTGACGTTCGAGCATAACTAGTTATGAGCTCGGAGCACATACATCGAAATATGAAGCAGAAGTCACGGTGGGAAGTGATTGGTATGTTGACTTACCTGTTGTAAGCTATGTTCAATGGCATGTATCCATCCATTGATCATATGTTGAGCGTGGATTTCATATACACTAATTTGATCCTGAGGAATATCAATTTTAGTGGAAGCACTTTTCATTTAGTTTTAAATTTAGTAGTGCTAGATAAAAATATGAACATGTCTGAGTAAACTTAATTGTTGTAGATCAATGGCTAAGATAGCACCCATTTAACCTTGGACCACTGATTGAGAAGAAGCCCCTGACTGCGAATGGGAGCAACTATGCTGATTGGGTTCGCGCCCTAAGGATTGTTCTTAGGAACGCGAAGAGCGAGTACGTTCTCGATGGCCCTCTTCCTGAGGCGCTGGCTGACAATGCGTCAGAAGCTGAAATAGATGCATACACCTTGAAGAGTGATACGGCGATCTCTGTTCAGTGTCTCATGTTGACATGTATGGAACCTGAGTTGCAGAAGAAGTTTGATCAAACTCCTGCATACGACATGATTGTCGCACTCAAGGCATGTACCAGACTCAGGCTAAGACTGAGCGTTATGAAATAACGAAGGCACTGTGGTCATGTCACATGGCAGAAGGAGGCTCTGTGAGCGAGCATGTAATCAAGATGTTTGTTATGGTACGAGGCTCGAGGCTCTGGGATTTCCTATTCCAGCCGAGCTAAGTATAGATTTGGTGTTGGCTTCCCTCCCACCGTCTTACAGCGGTTTCATCATGAATTACAACATGAATGGGTTGGAGAAGACACCAAATGAGCTGCTTGCAATGCTGAAAACTGCTGAACCTAGTGTGAAGAGGGAAAACAATCAAGTTTTGATGGTTACCCAAACCGCACAGTTCAAGAAGAAGAGAACCAAGAAGTCTAAAAATGCTAAGCATTAGAGAAGGCTGCACTCTCGGCTCAAGAGGAATCCGAGTGTTTCTTTTGCAAGAAAAAGGGACACTGGAAAAGGAACTGCAAGAAATTCCTACTACAGAAGAAAAAGTCTGCTAAAGGAAAAAAAGGTATAAGAGTTATACTTTGAATGATATTTGTCAATCTTACTAGTAACTCTGGAGTATCAATTGCTAAATGTTTATGCACTTGATATAGGAGATGCGGCAAGTAAGGTGGCGGAGGAGTAAAAGATGGAGATGTGCGTCAAGCTCGGCGCATGGAGTTTCATCCACAAGATGAAGACATCTCTAGTTTACTTTTCATTTTAAGTTTGAAAGATTTGTGGGTTTTACCCAAGTTATGTAATAAGGTCGCAATCTTTGCGATGGAAATACTCTTGTGAATTTGTGGGATTTCATGTCCCGTTTATCGAAGAATATTTTGGATCAATCCCTTCGTGGATGATCAAGTTACAAATCTTTTGAATTATGGAAATATCATTTGTTCTGAAATGTGTTGTGATTATGTTGACACCACCTTCGAGTGGCACTATCATCTCAAATGCATCATATGCATGATGGAAGGAAATTTGAGATATTGTTATGTGAAACAAGTGAAAGGCTTAATGGACTACATGATTCTTTGGAGTCATAAATTCATTAAGTATTCAGGCACATAGTGAAGTCAATAAAGATAAGTTGAAAGATAGTCAATAATTTTATTGAGATCTTGAAACTTCACAATAATATTTTAGAAAGTTTGTCTTGGTAATATGGTGAATTGAAAGTCAATTTCGGTTCAAGTATTTGATCAAGTTTGATTAGATAAATTACTAAGATATTTCATTGCAGAATTATATTCCAAGAAATCCAATTTAGAATATTTATTGCTTGTCTAGTTTTAGCACAAAATTAGTCTTTGAAATTCACGTCATCGTTTTGAAAGATAAACATAAAGGGACGTGATAGTCTTAGAAACTTAGAATTTCTGAAAAGAAGTTCAGTTCTAAGATAATAAAAGGACTTAGTAATAATTTTATCTTGTTATTTGTGTCATAGTTTTGAAAGATAAACATGATGGGACACAAAGAATTTAGGTTCTGAGTTTTATGAAAAATTAGAACTTGGTCCTAAAGGAAGAAGATAAATAAATTTACTTTGTGGGTTATTCCAATAAGTTAATTCCAAATCCTCTTTAAACACCACATAAGTGACAATGTTTTGCACTAAGATAAATGTGATTCTTGAAGGATTTTATTCCTCTAGAATTCAGTGGGAGGATGGTGAATCTTGAAGAGATTATGGAATCTTCGGAAATAGTTATCAGATGTTGTGCAAGCGGAAGCAATTCCAATTGTCAAGTCTTTTAGACTAATACCGAGAGTCATTGCATTTTAATGCATGACGTCTTGTCAAGAAATATTCACTTAACCAGATTAAGTAGCATACAAGTTTCTAGGAAACTTAATATGCTAAGACAAAGTAAGGAAAAGGAATGTGCTAGAATAGATCCCAATAGAATTTTGACTTAGATGTCATGTATTAATATCATTGTTGTTAAGTTATGAAAAACTTAATAAGGATCTTTTTGTTAGACAAAAAGATGATCACAAGTTTTGGTGATCAAAAGGTATTTTATGATAATAAGTTTATTTAAGAGATTGACAAAACATATTCCTTTCAAAGGAAAAATGAATCGAGGATGTATACTAGGTACAGCTCGAGGGTTTTGTTAATTGAATATAAATTTAATTCATAAAAGGAAATATTTTCTAGGACAAATGAATTAATGATATTAAGTGAGAAGTAAGAAACAAAGTTTTGTTTGAAAACTTCGAAGCAAAGATTGCAGATCATAGTTTCAAGAAAATCAGTGGGAGCTTATTTGTTTTATTCGGTTTTGAAGAATAATATAATATTAGATAGTTTTGTTTTGATACAATATGATATGTTGTTAAAGGTATTTAATGACATATATATTTGGAGCACAATCAACATCATATATGGAAGTTTCCATATATTGTGTGATATAATGTTGCAGAAATTTCACAAAGTGTTTTTGAATATTATTCAATAACATGGGAGAATTAACATTCTCATAAAGTTAGAGAAATTCATGAGTAAGAACCATGACTGTTTCGTACGGTGGTGAGCTTGATCAATTGATTTGTAATCTTGATCATAAAGGAATTTCTTAAGATGTAAAATTTTAAGATCAAAACAAAATAGTCAAACTTGATTGTTGACAAGTTGAATTTGATAAAAGTTCAATTGACTCCAATTAAGATGAGAATTCTCCATTCGGTGTATTTTGAAGAAGTTACTTCAAAAGGAGAGAAATACTCATAATGTAAGAGTTACATTGGAAAATCTTATGAGATAAGTATAAAGGATAATCCAAGGATAGATAATGGAATTTTCTAAATTTTGAACATCGCATTATGAGGGGATGTTTATTTAAAAACATAAGGCTATATTACAAAAACTACATCAAGTAGCAAAGATAGTGGGAGCATAACAACTTCCAAAGGAAAGGTTGTCGGTTCATTAAATGAACTAGGTGTGGTTTTGTGCAAACTAATTGTGAAAACAATGAAATTGTGTTCTTAGTTGAAGTACCAAGGTTTCACCTTGTATGACCAGATGCTACAAGTGATCATTTGATCAATAAAGGTTGTGCATGAAAAAGGATAATTTTGTGCATAGAAGAATAAAGTTTACATAGCCCCAGAAGGGACTAAAAGGACAATAAGTCTACCACACAGAGTGAGCATGAGAAACACCAAACTACTCTCAAGATGTTGAACTTATGCAAACTAGACATTGCCAGTTGTGCAAGTGGGAGACTGTTGGATGTATGCCCAAAAGGCAATGTATTTATACATCTGATTCAATAATTATGCTTTGTATTCTTTAATCTATAACTGCAGTGGTTTCTGAATACGTGATTCAGAGGAAACCTCACTCGCACGTGTAGGGAATATGAACACGTAAAATACACACTAGTTCTTTTACGGACTAATTTGTTGATTGCTTGATGACAATGCTTTCCTAGTCATGGACATTGTTTATGTCAGCATCAATGAGTGGCATATTATTGGATAATAATATGGCCGGGTAGACCCAAGTTTTGGTATGCTAAGAGATTCCGTTAAATTGTCTTTTTGTCCTTAGCTTTGTCACAGTAAGGTTATTATATAACTTGTCCTGTAACCATGAAGTTATTAGGGTTATGCATACTGGAAGAGTTACTTTGGTACTGTCAACACTATGGCCGTAACTGGGTAGTAAAACGGCAGTCACTGGGTGATTCCAAGGTGTGTGCATATCCTAATGTTCTGAGATGGGAAATTACTCCTCGGTGATTAGAGAGATACGTCCTGGGCCCTCTCGGTATTAAAAGGTATCCAATATGTTGTGCAGACAATGCATGGTGAAGTTACACTGTGTGGGATATCATAATACAGAAACGAGTAAAGGGAACTTGCCGGTTAACGAGATAGACAAAGAAGTAATGAATCAATGATTGATTCATGGTGACATCCGTGGATCTATATCTCAGGCGAAGTTTTGGTATCGCGAGTAATGGGAATGATATATTAAATAACCAACAGGTTCAACACAGTGTCTTCGCATAACGGTAGCAGTTATTCAGATCGTCCCAGGATCTGACACTGGCCGGTGATTGGATGGGAACATCCAATTATAGCTACACGTTATTGAACCTGTAGGGTGGACACGCTTAAACTAGGATTGGTTAGTTGTGTATATTGGTTGGTCTGGAACATGGAGAGAGTATCACCGGAATGGCATCTGCGTGATGGATATGGATATATCTGAGAGATAACATTGTGATAGAAGTTGCTATCACGGTCAGATTTATTCCGAGGGTTTATATAAGAAGGAAATATTTTTCCGGAGTATTTTTGTCGGCCGACACTGGGTGTCCCGCATCATATAAAAGGGGTTTTATATGATAGGTAATTAATTCAGTGAAATATTCTGTAAAAGGTAATATTCAAATAAGAATTACTTAGACAAAATATTATTTAATTAAATGTTAACTAAATATTAATTTATTTATTTAATAAATAATTATGTAAAATATTAAATAAAAATTGGAGCCCACCATGGGGCTACCAAGATGGGCCCTAGGGGCCCACCAAGGTAGCCGCACCACCATGTGGTGGTGGTGGGCCAAGGCGCCAAAGGGGGGAGGCTCCCCCCCCAACCGAAACCCTAATAGGCCTTTGCGGCCTATGGGGGGAGGCAGCGGCGGCCTAGCCGGCCGGCCTAGGGCGGGCCCCCCACCCCCAGGTCGGTGTTGCATGGGTGGGCCCCACCCGCCTAGGTTGGTTCGGCCTAGGGTTGGCCCCACCCGACGGCGGTGGTGGATGAGGCGGTAGAGGGGAGGGAAGTTGGAGTCCAACTCCAACTCCTCCTTCCCAAGCCGAATTGGGCAAGGGGAGCTTTCCCCTTGTCCAAACTGAGTTGGACTAGGGGAAATCTTTCCCCTTGTCCAAGTCCCTCCACCCCTTGGTCCTCCTATATAAACCCCACCCCCTCCTATTTGGAGGACACACAAGAGACACAAGACACACAAGTTCTCTCAAGTTTAGATCCCTTCTAGTTGGATTAGAGGAACCTCTAATTAGAGGCAACCTATCCGATTAGACTAGATCTAATCTCTCTCTCTCCTTCTCATGTGTTGAGATCTCCACCTTCATATACACCAGTAGTGATTCAAGCTTGGACGGCGAATCCCTGCTGAACCTTTCTCGGCGTACGCGTGCAAGCTCTCGGAGGGGTGATCCGTCGATCCTAACGGTTGACCCTCACTCTGCTGGATCAAGGTGACAAGGCGAGGAGGAGAAGGCGCCAGAATCTCTCTACCAGGCTTGGTTGAGGGAGACGACAACATGCTACATCAACTACGTCATCAACACTTCTTCCGCAACTTCGGTGTTGGTAATGTATTCAATCTAGATATTTGGATCTTCGTATTCGCATGTATCTTCATAGTAGATCTTGGTAGTTGTTGCGTAGCTTTACGGAAAAATTTAATTAACCGTACACGCAACCCAATAAGTGTAGCCCAGTGATGGTGCAGCCGTGAACTCATAATCAGTCGCATTTCACTTGATGAGCCGCGGGTTAAGTATTCCCCCGACATTAGCCCCCAAGTTCGGCTAGGATTTCGCGAGGGGTGAGCCACGAGTTAACTTCGTCGGTTAGTTAGCCGCGTGATGAATGTCCTGGCCGGGCTTCATATTCCACTTCGACTCACCGGCTCCCATCTGTTGGAGTCAGTGAGGAGTCTTGCTTCCTCTGGATTTATGCGACTCATTTTCTCTGTTGGCTTTTCAGCTTTTACCAATATCCCCTCTGCCTTTAGCTGTGAGTCTTGGATTTCTGAGTATAGCCTGCTCCACAAATTGCAGATCCTCTGATTATAAATCTTGCGTCGTTCTTAGGTCAAATTTCACTTATCCCTTCTCCCTTTCTAGCTGCGCCGTCCTCGCGTGTTTCACTCCTTTCTTTTCCTAATCTGAGAAATCAGCAAAGGGAAGATGCCTCGACGCAGCTGTAACTAGGACGGCTCCTGGATTGATGAAGTGTTCCTCGAATCTCTTGCATCTCGAGGACTTCTGCCTCCAAAGATAGAGTGCGAACGGCGAGCTTCTGAAGGTGAATTGATTCCCAATCCCCCACCCGGGGAATTAGTTATGTTTGCGAAGCATGTAGAACGCGGATTCAAGCCTCCAGGCTCTCTCTTCTTCCGCTCCTTGATGCTACGACTGAACCGACGCCTTCACGATATCGGCCCCAACTCCATGCTCCAGTTGAGCAAATTTCATGTCCTTTGCGAGGACAATCTCGCCATTGATCCCTCCATGGATCTTTGGCTTTCCCTTTTCTGCTGCAACAGTCAACGCGAAGGTACAGGCCTCCCCTTTCTTCAATGCGGCGCCATTGCTTTCTAGCGTCGCAAAGACAACGTATTTCCCAAATTGGCTTGAGCCAATAGGGTTAGGGATTGGCAGAGAACCTTCTTCTATTGCAAAGATACCTCCCCTGAAGGAGAAGTTCATCTTCCTCCTTGGTCATCCAAACCAAATCCTTCCTCGTTGCCATCCATCAAAATCCTCACGGACAGGATTGTGGCACTGACCCTCCATGGCCTCACCGGGCTTGATCTTATTTCTTGCTGGACTAAATGGCGCATCCAGCTCGTGAGTCACCGCCAGCGACTCATTGCTGACTATTCCGGTCGCAATGATGATGAAGACAGCTCATGCTCTGAAGACTGGGACAAGGGCGAGTGGATTAATTTTATCCGCCGTGTTACAGATGTAGAAATCAGTTCCTTCGATGTGGTTGGCCTTGCTCCTTTCTGGGAGGGACACAAGCCCTTTGTGTTAACTTCCTTTCCTCTTTGTCGAGTTATTTCATTCTCTCTCAGCATTATTCTGACTCGTTATTATCTTCTATCCTTAGATTGATCCTGGATTCTGGAACCTCCCTGGTGATGACCAAGCGACTTACTCTAGCCCCTAGTTTCCTGGTGAATCATAAAAATGGCTGTAGAGGAGGAGGGAGAGCAGCTTATTGCTGAAGACACCTCAGAATCTGGAGACGGTACGTCTGAGGAAGACCAATAGATGACCCAACCTTCTTCTTTATTCGACTCCCTTCAATCCCGAGACATCGTAGTGTTCTCGTAGGTCTTCAAAACGCTTGTCAGAGGGAAGTCTTGAAGACCCAGCGTGACTCGAGAAGCGTCGCAAGGCCCTTGCCATAATAGTGGAGAAAAGGGCAATCAGGTCCTTGGGATCTGACCATGCCGCTGATGATGTTACTTTTGTCAGTCCTGTTATGGGCAATAGTACTTCCATAAGTTCAGGTATTACTTCTTTGACTTCCCATCCTTGTTGTCATGACGACTTATTCTGCAAGATAGCCTTTTCTTTAACACTTGCGTTTTGCAGGTTCTGATCTACATGCTCTTTCCTCGCCTTCTTCAGATTGTTTAATGAAGAACATCCGTACTGCTCCAGGGTGAGATCTTTCTTCCCTTGTTCATCATGTGACTTTATGGAAGAACATTTTGTTTATTTGTTGTTTCCCTGCAGGTCCGTGATTGACACAAATGCAAATTTGGCCACTCTAAGCTCTTCTCCTGAGCCGCCCATGGATGAGGGACATGTCACTACTGAAAAGACTGGGACCACTGATGACGCTCTTGGTATGGCACCTCCTCATCCTGTTTTGGAGGATGGCACTCCCGATGCTGCCCCTATGAAGCCGCAAGCTGAGACCATGCAGCCTGAAGTTCCAATGTCTACATCCTTTCCATCTGGCGACTCCAAGTCCCTTGAAGAGGCTATCGTACAGGCTGGGGAGAAGCATGCTGTTGTGTTATGAGTCTTGATGCAACGACTCCATACGTCTCATCAGGTATTTCTTTTTGTCTTTCCTGTGCTTTGGATACTCATATGAATGTAGCCCCCAAGAATCAAAATCTTGTTTTAGCAAATACGAGGTTTGGAATCTTCTACGCTTGCTAACAACACCTCTGATGTATTAGTTATGCATGACATGCTTATTAGTTTCTTCTGCCTTTGTTCCCATCAAGAGCTAGAACTTCAGTCTGTTGTTTCCAAAAGTAAAACGCCCATAATGGAATCAACCGGGTTGTCTGGTTAACTGGAACTGTTGCGAAAGGAAAATTCCGAACTTGAGTGGCAACTGAACTCCTGCGAAGAGCAGTATCAAGAGCTGGATACTGAGTCCACATTGCGACTTACGGAGAAGGAAAATATCATCAAGTCTATGAAGAAGGATCTTGATCAGAAATCGTTGTTGCTAGATCAACTGAAGGACTAACACGCAAAGGAATTAACGGTTTGCGATGAGAAGCTAAAAAGTCTCATCAAGGCCTCCAAACTTGCGGGATCTTTTGTAAGAGTAATGGTTCAAGAACTGGTTGGTAAGTGCCGATCAAGCTACTTTTGTTGTTGTGTGCTTTTTTACTTTACTCCTTTGTCGTGGTGGGATCACGGCAGATGCCATAGGTATGGCTAAGATGGGGCCGAATGGTCGTTGGGGGAATCCGGTGAGGGTTTATGCACTCAAGAAGTGCACACGCAAGAACACGCAAGAACACGAACGAGAAACCAAGAAACCAAGAACACAAAGCACACCATGATGTACCCTGCTTCGGGGCCCTCTTGTGGAGGTAACACCCCTACTGCAGCACTATCCTACTCGGTGTATAGCTCAAGGTGACAAGTACAAGCCGCTCCTCGAGCTGTATGATGATACAAAGGTGAGAACTTGAGGTAGAAGATGGAGCTACAAAGGGGGGAAAGGGAACTCCGAGCTCTCTCTGCTTGAATCCGGGGTTCCTCTCTGTATCTCCTTCTCTCCCTTGGTCGATTGATCGGTGCGTGCGTCTCTCCCTTGCGCAGGAGGGGGGTGAAGCCCATTATATAGGCCAGCTGAGTTGCCGTTGTGCCCCTCGCTGAACACTGTTGCCATGCCTCTGCACCGGTCACCACCGTACCTCTGTCAGGGACAAGACGTGACCTGCCCATCTCCTGCTGCCTAATGGCAGAACTAGCATGTATCCTCTGACCGAGACAGGACGTGGCCTGGCAGAGCTACCTCGTAGCCTTTTCCCAGATCCTGCGTGGTCAGCGGTCAGAGATGTGCAGCCCCGCCGAACCCGGGGCATGCCTCTGCCAGGCTCCGTGACAGACGCTCCCGCGTCAGGCGCTCTTGTACCAGGCATGAAGTGACAGGAGCATTGACTCCTGCCCGACCTATAGCCTACCACCTCGGTTAGCTCGACACGGATGTGACGGGCTCCGTACCTCGGGTCTTGCGCTTAAGATCTTTACCATGTCAGATCTTACTTCCTTCCAACAGCTTCTCCTGCTCTCACAATACAAACCATAGCACCGAGGTAGTTAGGTCGGCTGAACATAGCTCGGACAGTGAACCTCGGCCCAGGCCAACGGGATACCTCGGATCCCTCTGGGCCAAGATAGGTCGGCCTTTATGTCCTCCAGGTCAAGATGCAGCTCGGACACTCCCAGGCCCAAACAGGTCGGCCCTTTCCGTACCTCGGCATATCTTTAAACTCATCTTTATGCCAAGCCTTGACCCTACCCGGGGGTAGCCCCCCGACATCCTTGCTGATTATGTATTTCTGCCAACTGTCTCATGTCAAAGTGCTTGTCGGCCCAGTGGAAACCAGGGTACCATGGGCCGGCCTGCCACAGCCCTCGACGTTCTGCGAAGAATTCTGCTAAGGACCGGGCGCTCAGCCTGGCGAGCCTCGTGAGGGACTTTTCCCTCGCGAGGGTTTTTTCACTCCGCTGAGCCTTTCTGCTAAGGACCAGACGCTTAGCCTAATGGGCCTCGAGAGGGACTTTTCCCTCGGGAGGGCCTCTCCTGCCCAGGAAATCACTAAGTCCTGGCGTACCTCCGCGCCACCCTTGTGAGGCGTCAAGTACTACAGAACCTCGTCGAGGATCCCAGCCCTCGCGGGGTTCCTTCAAGTGGAAGCAAGCTCTGCGCCCGCTGCAGAGTGCACATGGCCTCTACGCCCGCCGCAGAGTGACGCGCGCGCCTGCGCGCGATGACGACGGTGCCGCAGTTGCCATTCTCGTGTATAAAGCAGTCAACAAAGCTGGGGCAAGCAAAGCGGACTCCAAGGATTACCATTTTGGTGATAAAGGGACCGGCCGCCGCTACGCTCCAAGCCGACGACACCGTGGGGCACGTCACGGACCTCTGCAGCGCCAGCCCACCGTCCTGGATGGACGGTGGCTTTTTCTGCCAAGACGACGTTGCTCTCTGCCATGGACCGCGTCTATGGACAACCCCGACGCCGTGCGCTGCGCTCCACCTTTTCCACCATGTGGAATCCCTTCCCGCCTGTAGTTTTTGGGGAAGAGGACCAAGGCAGTATAAAAGGAGGCAGCGTACGACCAAGGAGGAGGATCCCGCATTCATTCAGCTCACTCCACACTCAATCAGCTCGTCGCAAGGGAGAAGACGGAGCTCCTTCCACACTAGTCCACCATAGCCACAACTGTGCCCTTGGCAAGCACATTGTACTGTGAACCTCTCCAAGCAATGCAATACAACTTAGCAGGACGTAGGGTCTTTACACCTCGCGGTGGGCCTGAACCTGGGTAGCGGCTCGTGTTCTTTCTCTGCGTGATGTTCCTCACCGAGCTCGACGAGCACCGTCGCCAAGGTTGTTGAGGATTTGTTTGACGTTGTGTTCAGCCCCTTACTCAATTCCTGGCATCTGAGAGACACCCCTAGTTCCTGGGACTAGTCTCCGACATTTAGCGCGCCAGGTAGGGGGCTGAGGCGCGTCTTCAACCTCTTCGACCTCTCTGCGCCATGACTGACAAGCGAGCAGAGCGTCTCGCGCGACGGACGTCTGGCAGAGCCACGACCGAGCCCGCCGCCAATAACAACGCGCGTGGTCGTCCACGTGCCTACCGCGCTTCAGAGCGTAACGCCGAGCAGCGCGTCGAGCACCCTGAGGACGACGACGGCAGCGGCAACGACGGCAGCGGCAACGATGACGATGGCGAAGGAACTTCCTCCCAGCACCCGTCCAGGCGCGAGAGCGCCTCCACGCAGAGCCGGGTGGTGCCCAGTCCAGCCACTGCGCTACTGATGGCGCAGGAGCTGCTGCGCTACCGCCCCACACAGGCGGGCCACGACAACTAGCTCGGGCGCCTCGAGGAGCTCATCAACGCCTCCGCCGTTCCTGCCTCACCAACTCCAATACCAGTGCCTTCTCGCTCGCTGGTGCGCCACTCCGGACGCGAAGGGAACATAGCGCACGGCGCTCCTCCTCCCCCTCCACCTCCGCCACCACCTCCTCCAGCTGGAGCTCCGGCAGGGAACCACCACGCCGCGTCGCACGCATCCTCGCCGCATGACTGACAAATCATGTAGCCAACTCCGTCGGATGTGCGCGTGGAAATCGAGCGCCAGCGGGACCGCCACAACCGTGTCGTCCAGGAGATTGCAGCCACAGGCCACCAGAACCGCGGTGCGCTCGCTGGCGGCGCCGTGACATACGCCACGGGCTGCACCGCCTTCACCCGTAACTTGCGCCACGTCGTCTGGCCGGTGATGTTCAAACCAGATCTCCCTCCGCGCTACGATGGCAAGACCAACCCTCTAGAGTTCCTGCAGCTCTACACCGTCTCCATTCAGGCCGCGGGAGGCGACGACAAGGTGATGGCCAACTGGCTCTCCATGGCGCTCAAGGACTCAGCGCTCTCATGGCTCATGAACCTCCCCGAGAACACCATCGACACGTGGGAGGATCTCTGCAAGGTCTTCCTCGCCAACTTCAAGGGCACGTACGAGCATGCGCTCACATACAACGACCTTCGCGCGGTGCGCCAGAAGCCCAACGAGACCCTCCGCAGATACATCCAGCGCTTCAGCCAGGTCCGCAACAAGATTCCGAACATCCCGGACTCGCACGTCATCTCTGCCTTCAGGGAGGGCGTCACGAACCGCCGGATGCTCGAGAAGCTCGGCATCCATGACACCCTCACCTCAGTGGTGAAGCTCTTCGACCTGGCTGACAAGTGCGCCAAGGCTGAAGAGGGCCCGCGTCAAGAAATAAATGGAGGAAGAGCCTCCTGAGGGGTCCAGGAGCAGGAGGAAGCCTATCGAGAAGCGCAAGACCATCGCCATCCTCGCGGCGAAGCCTGACGCCAAGCAGCCTCGCGAGGCCTCTCCGGCGGCTGATGAGAAGAAAGTGGACAATCGCCCATTCTGCATCTACCACAACAGGCACAACCACGTGACTGAAGACTGCTGGGAGCTCAAGCAGCTCAGCAAGGAACGCGAGAAGAACCAAGGCCGCGGCGGAGGCCGTGCCAGCCGCGGGGGCGGTGCCACAACTTCCAGCAGAGGGCTCGGGGGAACCCCGCAGGGAAGAACGGCAACCTTCCTGACGAGAACCCTGGGGGCTATCAGGTCCCTCAGGGGGCAATAGCGTGCATCCTCGGCGGGTCTCAGGCGCCCAAGTCCAACAACCACTTCAAGCAGTTCTCTCGCGAGGTCAACGCCACGCATCCTGGGATTGAGGCATCCCGACCCCTCAAGTGGTCGCAATACACCATTGCCTTCGACTCCAAGGACCACCCAAGTCGACCAAGGCTGTTAGCACCATCCCTTGGTGTGCACTCCCATCATCAACAACATCGTCGTCGCCAAGACGCTCATCGATGGGGATGGAGGCTTGAACGTTATCTCTGTCGAGACCTTCGAACAGCTTCAAGTGCCCTACGAGTGGCTGATGCCCTCCAGGCCCTTCACGGGGGTGACAAGTGGCTCCACAACACCGCTGGGGCAGGTGAGGCTCGCGGTCACCTTCGGCACGCCACAGAACTACCGCAGCAAGCAGATCGACTTCGACGTCGCGCACATTGGCCTGCCCTACAACGCCATCCTCGGCTACCCCGCCCTCGCGAAGTTCATGGCCGTCACTCACCACGCGTACAACATCGTCAAGCTTCCAGGCAGCGGCGGCACCATCTCCATCCACGGTCAAGTCCAGGACGCAATGCGCTCTGTCGAGACCGCCTACAAGGCCGCTGCCGTGGCATTCCCTGCTGACGAGGACATGGAGCCCCTCGAGAGGCCCGCGAAGAAGAAGCAGCTGTTTTCACAGGAGCAGGCAGCATGAAGAAGGTGTGCTGGACCAGCGGCTCGGGGCTAGCGTCACCATAGGCACTGGCTTGCCTCCCAAATAGGAAAGCGCGCTCGTCGCCTTCCTCAGGGCAAACTCTGACATGTTCGCATGGACACCGTCAGAGATGTCCGGAGTACCGAGGGAGGTGATCGAGCACCACTTAGCCGTGTGTCCAAACGCACGCCCCGTGAAGCAGAAAGCACGGCGCCAGGCGCCAGAGAAGCAAGAGTTCATCATCAAGGAAGTAGAAAGTTGAAAGAAGCACACATAATTCGAGAAGTTGCACACCCCACATGGCTCTCCAACACGGTGGTCGTCCCCAAGCACACCGGGGGCGGCAGGCTCTGCATCGACTACACCGACATCAACAAGGCCTGCCCCAAGGACCCGTACCCATGCCCAGAATAGACCAAATCGTGGACTCCACCGCCGGCTGCGATCTCCTCTGTTTTCTGGATGCCTTCTCAGGCTACCACCAGATCAAGATGGCGAAGGAGGATGAGGAGAAGACAGCATTTCTCACCCCTTGTGGTGTGTATTGCTACGTCTGCATGCCCTTTGGCCTGAAGAACGCCGGTGCCACCTTCCAGAGGCTCATGAGGACGGCCTTGGGGGCTCAGATGGGGAGAAACGCAGAAGCCTACGTCGACGACATCGTGGTCAAGACTCGCGAAGAGCACACCCTCATGGAGGACCTCGAGGAGACCTTTGCCAACCTGCGCAAGGTGAACATCAAGCTGAACCCCGCCAAGTGCGTCTTCGGGGTACCATCAGGCAAACTCCTCGGGTTCCTAGTGTCCACCGCGGCATAGAAGCAAATCCTGACAAGATCAAGGCCATAGAAGAAATGCAGCCACCTCGTCGCCTCAAGGACATGCAACGCTTGGCGGGATGCATGGCCAGCCTGGGCCGTTTCATCTCCAAGTTCGGCGAGAGGGCCCTGCCATTTTTCAAGATCATGAAGCGGTCTGGCACGTTCAAGTGGACACCGGAGGCGGAAAAGCATTTAAAGACCTGAAGAAGTACTTGGCTAGCCCACCTGTCATGGTTGCCCCAAGGCCTGGCGAGCATCTGAAGCTGTACCTATCAGCCACTCCACAAACAGCAAGCGCGGCCTTGTGGCAGAAAGGGAAGAGCCAGTCCTCGCCAAGAAGGACACAGCCACGCCAAGCCCAGAGCCTCCCGATAAGGAAGCACCCTCTCAGGCCCCGAGCCTCATGTCGAGCCCGCACAACCAGCAGGCACCCTCGCCGAGGGTTCGCCTCAAGAGAACCTCGACAAGGCTCCCGAGGAGCCCAGCGCTGCACCACCATCGACAACGCTCGTCGAGCATCCCGTCTACTTCGTCAGCACGGTGCTGCGAGACGCTCGGAGCGGTACACCATGCAGCAAAGCTCCTCCTCGCGCTCCTCATCGCTTCCAGGAAGCTGCGCCACTACTTCCAGGGCCACCCCATCACGGTGGTCACATCATTCCCTCTGGAGCAAATCCTGCGCAACCCAAACGCCACTGATCGCGTCGCAGGTGGAACATCGAGCTACAACCCTTTGGCCTGCGCTTCGACACCACCAGGGTCATCAAGGGAAGGGCATTGGCGGACTTCGTCGCCGAATGGATGGACACACAGCAGAGAGCCTCAAGAGGCAGAAACCACGCCATCTGGAGACACAGTGCCAAACCACTGGACCATGCACTTCGACGGGGCATTCGCATGCCAAACGCAGGGGCTGGCGTCGTCCTGACCTCACCAAAGGCGACAAGCTCTATTACGCCGTCCAGCTGTGCTTCACGACTGACAAGGTCTCCAACAACATCGCCGAGTACGAAGGCCTCCTCGCCGGGCTCAGAGCCGCAATCGCCCTCGGCATCAAGCACTTACTCATCAAGGGTGATTCCCAGCTCCTCGTCAACTTCTCCAACAAGAGCTACACGCCTAAGGACGGTCACATGACCGCTTACCTCGAGGAGGTTCGCAAGCTCGAGAAGCACTTCAAGGGGATGGAGCTCAGGCACATCCCGCGAAGGGAGAACCAGGAGGCTGACGACATCGCCAGGCGAGCGTCGCGGAGAGAGGCCCAGCAGGCAGGCGTGTTCGAGGAAAGGCTACCAGGGCGTCGGTGAAGCAGCCAAAAGAAGCAGCCAGCGTGGACATCGACGAAGAGCTCCCACTAGCACCAACATCTGGAGCACCGAGCTGCGGTCCGCCCTCAGGAGAACGCCTGTTGTTGGCCATGACACATCAAGAGACGGGCTGGATCGACGAGCTCAAGGAGTACCTCAGGGACGGAGTCCTCCCTGAAGAGGATGCAGAAGCAGAGAGAATTGCTCGACAGGCCAAGTCATACTGCCTTCACGAGGGAGACCTGTACCGCAAGCGTCCAAATGGAGTTGCATTGAAATGCGTCCCCCCTGAAGAAGGCCGCCAGCTGATCAAGGACATACACAGTGGAGAATGTGGCCACCATTCATCATCGCGCACCCTGCGGGGAAGGTCTTCAGGAGTGGATTCTACTGGCCCTCAGTGCTTCAAGACGCAACCACCGTTGTCCAAGCTTGCGAGGCATGCCAATTCCATGCCAAGCAGGTCCATCAGCCTGCACTGGGGCTCCAACCATCCCGCTCTCCTGGCCCTTCGCGGTCTGGGGGCTGGACATCCTGGGACCTTCCCACGCTCCAGCGGGGGCTACCGCTACCTCTACGTCGCCATTGACAAGTTCACCAAATGGGCGGAGGTCGAAGCGGTGCGCAGCATACCGGCGAGATCAGCGGTGAAATTCATCAGAGGCCTGGCCTGCCGCTTCGGCGTGCCAAATCGCATCATCACCGACAACGGCTCACAGTTCACCAGTGGCATCTTCAGGGCCTACTGCGAAAGCCTCGGCACCCGGCTCTGCTTCGCCTCGGTGGCTCACCCACGAAGCAATGGGCAAGCTGAGCGAGCACGCGAAGTGCTCAAGGGCCTCAAGACAAGAAGCTTCAACCGCCTCAAGGCCCACGGCAAGAACTGGATTGAAGAACTCCCCTCTGTGCTCTGGTCCATCGCACCACCGCCACGAAGCCCACTGGAGAAACGCCGTTCGCCCTCGTCTATGGCGCTGAAGCAGTCCTCCCCACCGAGATCAAGCATGGGTCCCCACGGATCCTTGCTTTCAACGAGGACGACCAGAAGAACTCCACAACGACGACCTGCTGCTGCTCGATGGACTACGTCGCCGTGCTGCCCTCCGGGCGGCAAAGTACCAGCAAGATCTGCGCCGCTACCACAGCCGCCACATACGCCCGCGCACCTCGAGACAGGCGATCTCGTCCTGAGGAGGATACTCTCCAGAGAGGGCCTCCACAAGCTCTCGCCCATGTGGGAAGGCCCCTACAGGGTCGCGCACATCGCCAGGCCCGGCGCGGTACGCTCGAGACGGAAGACGGCACCCGGTCAAAAACCCGTGGAACATCGAGCATCTACGCAAGTTCTACCCATGATCACGTCGCGGCAGGCATTTTTTGTCTCAAGAGGGAAGCATGCATCTTCACCTCCAGCTTCACAAAGCTTTTCCCTCCACGAGGGCCATCTCCACTGAGCGCTCTCTACAACGCGTCGCCACGGGCCGCGAGAAGCCTCAGCCACTCCATGTGGAACCCCATGCCCAGACATGGCGGACTTTATCTTGGCCACGCCAAGTGTAATGAACAATTTCGGTTCACATGAACCTTTGCGCCTCAGCGCCGTTATGTAATATTGCTTGGTGAGTTGTTTTTCTTACGTTCATTCGCGCTCACATTTTTCCCCATGCGCACCTCGAGCGGGGGCTGAGCACGGTGCCTGTGCCTCGGGAGCATCCCAGCAGCATCGCAAAACCCAAAGGATCCGAGCTCTAACTCGTGGTTCTCCGCCCACGACCGTTATCTCACCAAAGAGCTCTGACTCATGGGCTGCTCCCATGCACGTCACCTCACCAAGGACCTTGGTGCTTACTCTCCTCGTGAGATACACATGAGGAAACCTATGAGCGCGCTTGTGGGTATGCCTCTCTATCCAACGCAGGGAACAGGACGCCCTACAAGGCTGCGGAACTCCAAACCAGCCTCAGGCAACCTCGAGAGGGAAAACGCCTCACCAGGGAACACAACACCCTCTACGAGACAAACGTCTCGCAAAAGCTAAGTCCAGAACTTATGCCTCACGAGTTTTTCCCTCTCGCTGGTTTTCGCCCCTCGAGCCTCTCTTTTCTCTCTTACGCCCATGGGCTGCTTGCACGTCAAAGGGGAGCTCCCGAGCATCGTGCCTCGAGAGCTCTTACCTCTCTAAGCCTTACGCAGCCCCCGGCCTTGTCGAGCCCTGACTCCGGCATACCGAAGCGGCGGTGCTATTTGCGCTGAAAAGGGTCCTAACGACATAGAGCGAAAAAGACATGAGAAGGAGATAAAAGGCATCCGAGGGGCGCTCACACTGGCATATAATAGAGGTGTCTTTACAAACCATTACAAAGTAAAAATAGCAAGTCCTAAGATAACTGGTGCTCCAGGCACATCTCTCCGCGGGAGCAGCTTAAGCAGCAGGGCTGCCGCCATCTTCTCTGTCGACAGCTTTGTCGTCCTCCTCAGCGCCGCCTCACCGTCACCCTCTTGGGCCGAGTCCTCCTCGACCTCGGTCCCTTGAAGCACTGGACATACTTCTCCACGTCCTCCCACACGAGGAGTCCAGCTTTGAGGCGAGCTTCCGCTCCAGGGGCTCCGTCACGGTCGTGAAGTTGAAGCTGGGATGGAGATGCGCAAGGTTGGTGAAGATTTGGCCAACCGCGACGCCAAGGAGCTCGCGGCTCTCAGTATCGACCAGGTCGTCTAGACTTGTCACAACCTTCTCAAGGCTGGTGAGGAGCTGCTCGAAGAAGCCGAGATAGGTGGCGACGTCAGCATTCCCCTCGACAGAGAGCGAGGGGGCCTTGGCTCCTAGGCGGTCCGCGACAGCCCGCGCACGGGCCACCAGAGAGCGGAACATGCATTCCGCTGGCGCGATAGGACCCACACAGCCTGAGCACTCTGCCGGGCCTCCTCGACGAGCTCTACCACAGGCGCCACCTGCTGCTGCATTTCATTCATGTCCTGCGTCAGAGAGGCAAGGTCCTGCTCCACGCGAGACCGGGCGTCCACGGCAGCCTGGAGATGGGAGTCAAACCGCTTCTTCTGCCGCTCGAGCTCCCTGATGCGGGCGTTGAGCTCGTTGCGCTTCTTCGTGAAGCGCTCCTCCTGCAGCTTGACCTTCCTCGCGAACTCCTTGGAGCAGTTGTCGCGGAAGAGCTTCTCTTTGGTCGCGGACTCCTCCTTCATCTTCTCCTCCTTCTTGCGGAGGTTCTCGACTGTCTGCGCGAGGTGCTTCTTGTAGAATTCCTCGTCCTGGGCCACCTTACCCTCGCGAGACTCCAGGTTTTTCCGCTGCACGGCTTGATCTCTCTCGATCTGCTCGACCTGCTCCTCGCGCTTGCGCAGCTCAAACTCGCGGGAGTCGAGGTCTTCCCCGCACTGCACAATCAGCCCTTTGTGAGTGTGCAGGTCCTCGTGGAACTTCTCCAAGTTCAGCCGCACGGTCTCTGCCTCCACGATGATCTTCGCCTCGCTGTCCACGAGCTCTTGGTGCTTGGTGGTGACCGCCGCCTCGCGTGCCGCAAGCTCCTGGTGCTTGGCCTCGGTCTCCGCCTCGAGGGCCTTGCGCTTAGCGCTCAAGTCCGCGAGGGTCTCTTCAGCCTCGCGGACCACGCTGGCGCGGGTCTCCTCAGTGAAGAGCAGCGCCTCCTCGCGCCACGCCTGGGCCGCCTCGTGCCCCCGGCGGCAAAGCTCCACGGTCTCTTGGAGGCAAGCCCAGCCCCGCGCGAGCTCAGCATCTTCTTCCGCCTTGGCGCGGTCTTCCTTGGCGAGCTGGGCCTCGAGCCCGTCAAGCACCTTCCTCGCTGAGCGGAAGATGACGCCTCGGCGAACTGCAATCGGGCGCCATCCCGCAGCACCAAGACCCACGCGTCGCCAGGAGGCCCAGAGGCATCGGCGCCTGCTGAGGACTCCAGAACATCGCGCCTTGGGCTTGGAGTGGCCTCGAGGCGCGCTGGGGGCTCTGGTGAGAGCCTCCCTCTTCATCCGCGCCGGGGGCTTTCTGGGGGCTCGGGACGCTCCCGCCATCAGCCCCGCTGTCCTTCTACACCTCGGGCACGTCTTCCTCCCCTTCAGGGGCAGGATCGGCCTTCTCCACTGAGGCCGCTCCCGCCGCAGCTCCAGTGTCCACCACCGACGCTTCAGGGCTTGCGCCTGGTGGAGGTGGCGGCACAGTGGCCCCTCCATCTCAACGTCGGTGTGCACCTCCGCCGACGTCGCGGTCTTCACCGCATCTTCCTCCACGATGTCACGGTCTTCGTCGCGCCCTCTTCCGCCATTTTCTCCTGCCGCTGCAGAGAAGCGCCAGGCTACGCGGCTGGCGACACCGTCACCTCAGCCTTCTCCTCCTCGCGGCGCGTCCACCTCAGGAGGAGGAGCCGCTGTCTCAAGAGGAGCGGTAGCCTCGTGAGGCACCGCTTCAGATGTAGGCGCTGCAGACGCTGTAGCAGCGCTGGAGCCCTCTCCAACCTTCCGGAGCCTCCGCCGCCTCGGCTCCTCGGGGCGCCTGGAGAGGAAAATGTTCAGAAATCCCTCGAGAGGGCCACGCAAGAACAACATCGAGAAAGAAGGGAAGTACAAGACTTACGCGGCGGTGTCGATTCACTTCCTCTTCGTCGGCCGCCGCACAGGTGGAGAACTGGGCACCGCGCTCTTCTGAGCCTCGGCAGACCTGTCTTGGCCCACCTTGGCACTGGCCTCCACCTCCTCTCGAGCTCCGGCATTCCTGTCGTGGATCGCCTTAGAGCGGGGCTCGCAGCGGCCAGATGAGGCCTCGTCATCGTCGCTCACCTCCTTTCCCACGACGCACTGCGAGGGGACGACCAAGAACCGGTCGCCGCTGCCCGAGATCTCGTGGATCTCAGTGTCAGGCGGCACGCCCTTTGAGGTGCTCGAGTTCTCTGCCGAGGAATTGGGGCCTCCCGAGGTGCCGGCCGCACCTGCGTGAGACTCCGCAGGCGTCTCCGTCGTCTCCTCCTCGCCATCAGCTGGCGCCGCCTATGCTATTGAATCCGGGTCCTCGCGGGGCCCAACTTGCCCCTCAGGCACCAGACCCCACTGGTCAAACTTTGGCATCGTCTGCACGAACGAGACGTGACGCCCAATATCAACCCTGTGGAGCGGAACGGTTTTGTCGGTAGGCTTGGGGATGGATGGAGAAGTGAAGAGGACCTCCATGATGTTGTCCACTTCCTCCTGCTTGAAGAGGGTAGCGCTCAGGCGCATCTTGTCCCTCTGGTTTGAGTACAGCCACATCGAGTCAGCATGCCTCTGGAGCGGAGCAATGCGATGCCTCACGAAGTCCTTGGCCACCATTTGCCCAGTGAGGCCTGCCTCGCGAAGGTCCGATATGCGCTTCACCACGGGGCCAAGTGCTGCGCTCTTGAGAGTTTTGGAAGACCAGCTTGCCCTCTTCGTCGGGGGCACCTCAGGCATCTCGAAGAAGGGACTCTGGCTCCCGATGTCCACGAGGAACCAGCGCCTGCGGAAGTCCTCCACCTTCTACGACACGTTGGTCACGGGGTTATTGCCGTTCCACGCGATGGGGATGTAGATACCGCCCATGCCATCAGTGATGCGAAAGGACACGCACCCCGACCGCTCGTTGTTCGTCGTGAACCGGAGCGCGTAGAAGCTGTGGAAAAGGTCGACCGAGGGCGGAATGCCGATGTACGCCTCGCAGAGGTAGGCGAAGATGGTGAGGATAAAGATGGAGTTGGGGTGGAGATGAAGAATCTGGATCTGGTAGCGCTCCAGAACCGCCAGAAAGAAGTCGGAGAAGGGAGGCACGAGCCCGGTGAAGAGGGTGTGCATGAAGATGGGGTAGAGGCTGCCGCTGGAGTTATTCGCCGGCTTGAGCACCGTGGCACCGTGCTAGTTGCTCTCAGAGGCTGCCATGTGACGCACTTGTCCAGCTGCGCCTCCTTGCCGATGCGGAAGCCGGCCAGAGCCGGCTTGAGGTCGCCATCCTGCCGCATCGCGGCAGGCTCACTCGCCTGCATCACCGCCTTGCCTTTCTTGGAGACGGTGGCCTTCTTGGCCGCCATGGCAGTGAGATTGCAAAGGAGGAGTTTGGGGATTGTGCGCTGGGAAGAAAGAGGCAAAAGGGGAATGAATGGAGCAACTGCCGTCTGCGCCGAGCTCTCCGCCTTTTATCGGCTCATCGAGCCATTGCTAGGACATGGCGGGTCCCACCACTACACCCGTTACTACAAAGATCGTGGCATCGTGGGCAGCTGTGGCTCTCCACGTGTCTCGGGCCAGGCAGGCTTCTTTGGGCCCATGACGATTCGCCTGCGTCTGTGAAACTCCAGCATGCCCATCGCGGGCCCGGGGGCTACTGTCGGCCCAGTGGAAATCAGGGTACCATGGGCCGGCCTGCCACAGCCCTCAACGTTCTGCGAAGAATTCTGCTAAGGACCAGGCGCTCAGCCTGGCGAGCCTCGCGAGGGACTTTTCCCTCGCGAGGGTTTTTTCACTCTGCTGAGCCTTTCTGCTAAGGACCAGATGCTTAGCCTAATGGGCCTCGAGAGGGACTTTTCCCTCAGGAGGGCCTCTCCTGCCCAGGAAATCACCAAGTCCTGGCGCACCTCCATGCCACCCTCGCGAGACCTCCCTCGTGAGCCGTCAAGTACTACAAAATCTCGGCGAGGATCCCAGCCCTCGCGGGGTTCCTTCAAGTGAAAGCAAGCTCTGCGCCCGCTGTAGCGTGCACATGGCCTCTACGCCCGCCGCAGAGTGACGCGCGCGCCTACGCGCGATGACGACGGCGCCGCAGTTGCCATTCTCGTGTATAAAGCAGTCAACAAAGCTGGGGCAAGCAAAGCGGACTCCAAGGATTGCCATTTTGGTGATAAAGGGACCGGCCGCCGCTACGCTCTAAGCTGACGTCACCGTGGGGCGCGTCACGGATCTCTGCAGCGCCAGCCCACCGTCCTGGATGGACGGTGGCTTTTTCTGCCAAGACGACGTTTCTCTCTGCCATGGACTGCGTCTATGGACAACCCCGACGCCGTGCGCTACGCTCCACCTTTGCCACCATGTGGAATCCCTTCCCGCCCGTAGTTTTCGGGGAAGAGAACCAAGACAGTATAAAAGGAGGCAGCGTACAACCAAGGAGGAGGATCCCGCATTCATTCAGCTCACTCCACACTCAATCAGCTACGTCGCAAGGGAGAAGACGAAGCTCCTTCCACCATAGTCCACCATAACCACAACTGTGCCCTCGGCAAGCACATTGTACTGTGAAACTCTCCAAGCAGTGCAATACAACTTAGCAGGATGTAGGGTCTTTACACCTCGTGGTGGGCCTGAACCTGGGTAGCGGCTCGTGTTCATTCTCTGTCGTGATGTTCCTCACCGAGCTCGATGAGCACCGTCGCTGAGGTTGTTGAGGATTTGTTTGACGTTGTGTTCAGCCCCTTACTCGATTCCTGGCATCTGAGAGACACCCCTAGTTCCTGGGACTAGTCTCCGACAGTGCTCCCCTCTATCTTGCCAATATTAAGGACCAACTGGAATATATCAGGAACTTCAACCGACGCATTCTGGAAGCAACCAAGCAATTGGTTACCAAATTTTCTCCAAGGGAGAATCCGCCAGTGACCTGTGAGTATTGGCTGAGCAAACTCTTGAAGGCTCCTCAATATTTCTCTGGCTGGAAGGGCTCTACTGCTCGTGCTAGTGCTGCCCATGTGCTTACTTTGCCTCGGGCTTGCCATCCGGACATTAATATTGAGCGAATTGCTCAAGGTAGAGAAGCAACTCGCGCAGATGGCAGTAAAGTTTCACTGGTGGAATATTCAGATATTTTGAGGGGCATGCGCAGCTATGCCACCTAGCTTGTAGGTGGTCTTGACTGGGCAGTTATGTTGCCAGGTATCGCCTCGATGGTAGCATCATTGAGAAGAAGACCGAACCTACCAAGCCTAGAAGTTCGCAAAATCTAGGCCCTTCGACCAGCTCCGGCGGTCCATCATCTATTGCGTCGGGAGTTGTTCCTCTGATACGCACGCCAGCCATTATAGCTCCGACTCAAGTCGGAAGACCATCTGTCAGTGCGCCCCTAAAGTTATCACAGGATGAGAAAAAATAATGAAATAATATTCATTTTAGCCTTTTTATCATTATAAACGATGTTGTTAGTTAGTACTATAGGCAGTACAATGTTGTGACCTATAGGCAGGTCTTGTTTCGAATAAGCAGGCCCATGCGCGACTCAGTATTTCCCTAGCAAAATGTGTGTTCAGGATCGAGAACGTCCATGATAGGCATTCAGACTCGATTGACGCCACACGCTGGTACTTTGGTCGCATAATGCAAGTTGCATCTGACTTAAGGTTGGTTAAACACCACTAGTTTGGCTAGTTCAAGGGGATATGATGATCTCATGAAGCATCTAAGCCCCCAAGAAATCAATGATATATGAAATGAAAAGACTTAGCAACTCAAAATATGGTTGAGGCGAAACGACAAACCCTTGGATACCAAGGGTGCCGGCTTTATTTCATAATCATGTAAATTGATACAAAAAACTTGCTGAGGCGATGTAGACCCTTTATGCGAGTTTTCTATTCCCCGCAGGTCGTACATACTTGATACATATCGCACTTCTAGTACGTGCTTGTTGTTGCTTTGAATCGAAGCCGAACCATAGGCGGTTCATAATTGAGTCGCTAGGAGCGACTCAATGTGAGCATGATAGCTCTATTGCCTGTTGTGGCAGTCTGTTGAACCTTTGGAGTTTTCAGTTGGCTCGTGTGGCCTTCTTGCTTTACTATTAGCTTGTAAGATTAGACGTCTTCCCGAGTCATTGACCGTGGTTGGCTCCACGCACATGCGCCACTCTCCATTTTCTTTTTGTACTAACGTGATGTTTGCCTCTGTATCTTCTTGATGTGAATTCGCATGGACAAATTTTACTCCTTTCCCTGCTAATTCCGCGGTTTGGCCGTGTTGCGACTCAATCGCGACTTGTTTAGGGCTTCGAAGGGTTATTGGCGGCTTAAAACTGTGTGAGGATCCTGCGATGCAGGCTGCTTCTGCTAGCGCCGAATCTCCTTCTTCGTACTCTAGAGCCTTCTGCCTGTCTCCATATACAGTGATAAATCCATTTGTGTCGGGTATCTTTAACTGTTGATATACGTAGCAGGGTCTTGCCGTGAATTTCACATATGCATCTCTTCCAAACAGGGCGTGGTATGAGCTTTTCACGCCTGCTACTTCAAAGCATAAGAACTCTGTGCGGAAGTTTCGCTCTGTTTCGAAGACAACTTCAAGAGTGACCTTTCCTACCGGGCGAGTCAATAACCCCGGTACTATGCCATGAATAGTTGTTGTGGTTAGCTGCAGTCACCAGTCTAGCATGTTCATTCGTCGAAAGGTGTCATAATATAGGATATTTATCCTGCTCCCTCCATCCATCAATACCTTACTCAGCTTGTATCCTGGGACTTGTGGCGCAACCACAAGAGTGAGCTGTCCCATATCTTTTACTTCTGGGGGGTGATCATCGCGGCTCCATATGACTGGTCTATCTGCCCAACGGAGCCGTTGCTGCGACACTTGTACTTGGTCTTCCCTTCTCATATTCCTAGGGTGACTTTTGTTTTTTGTTCGCACCGCCACGGTGTGGAATTGTCCCAGATGTTTCCTGAAGTCACTGCGTAGTTCCTGACTGTCGTGCGACTTTTCATTATTGGTTCGCATCTATTTGTGAAGTGCCTCTGCTTCCAAATTGCCTTCTCTCCAGCGTCGGTAAAAGTGACATTCAGCCTTGGTGTGCCCTGCTGGCCTTCCATCTTTTCTATGGTGTAAGTTGCATGGGCTGTCGAAGGCTCGTTCAATGCCGTTCTGGCGAGGTGTCCTGGCTTCGGCTGTCCTTTTGGCTGAAACTCATGACTTCCAACCGGCTGCGCCTTTCTTCTTCTTTCTAAGTCGCGTGGCGGGTCATTTTTTGTCCCCTCCGTATCGGCATACTTGGCTACTATAGCTAGAAGTTTTTCAAAGCTGTCAATCTTATGCTGGGCGCGACCTAACTTGTGCACCAATGGTTCAAATCTGTAGTTTTGTCTCATTGCCTGTGCAGCGGAGTTCACCGATATTCCTTGGGAGGAAGTAATGATGTCTGCGACTCTTATTATCCAATCGCGACTTGTTTCATTATCCCCATGGACGCATTGCTCCAAGTCCATTATAGTGAAGAGTCGCAGGTTCTGAAAATTCTTGATGAATTGGTCCTTCAGCTCTGCCCATGTATCTACAGATTTCGTCGGTAGGCTCCTCATCCACGATCTGCCATCTTCTTCCAACGCTATGTGCAAATACTTGGCGCATATTTCTTCAGTTATATCCATCTGTGTCATACTTATTTCATAGTTATTTCGCCATCAGACGGGATCTTGGCCCGTGCGGAAGCTAGCGATACCTCGTGGTTCTTCGAAGTTTGGGGGAAATCGTGCGAGCCTTATTTTGTCTCCGAAGCATACAGGTCCTTTTAGCAATGAATACGTACTCGTAGGTGCAGAGAGAACCGCCTGCGGCTTGGAAGGAGCCTGATCTGGTTGATTCGCGTCAGGCGCTGGCTTAACTCCTGCCATGTGGGATTCCTTATTCGTCGTGATCTGATGATCTGCCAACTGGTTGACTATTTTCTCCACGGGTCGTTCTGCCGAACTCCAGGTGGCTTCGGCGAGCGGCTCGCCAGGTGCCATCCCATACAGATTTGCTTGTTGTAAGACAGCCATACTTAATAATTCGATGGCATATCGCGCCTCCCTGTCGGCTTGTGTGTCGCCTACAGGCATCATCTTTGACAATATTCTAATTGCGGCATGCACGTTGCCTTCCGGGTTGTCCTAGTTTCCTGATAGTATCACAAGCTTCTCCTTTGGTGGCGATGGTGTCGTGCTGCTGCCTTCAAGGAGAATATCACAGGGTGCGCTCGCCCGGACCTCCTTGTGAGCGTTGTTCTGCATAAGTCACAGCCGTTCTTGTTGGAGCCGCTGATTTTCCTCTTGCAGCCTCTTGCATTCCAAACCGATTCTTCGCGCCTCATCATAGAGCTCGGCCATGATGGCCTCTATTTCTTCTATCTGGGGGTTTGCCTTCTTGTCCGTCATCGGCGTCCAGAGCGCGTTTTGTGCATCAGTCGCGATCCTCCTTTCGTAGCTTCTTTTACTACATGAACCCTGATGGGTCGCAATTCCTCTTCCGCCGTGCTTTTTCACGGTACGTCGAAGGATCCACGACTGATGGCCCTATGAAGATGTTCCTAGGCCCAAAGGGGATAATGTACCCGAACTCCAAATTATCCTCCTCAGGGCCCCACTTCGAGTCGTCGATGAAGGGAACGCCATTGATCTCCTTAACTTGGCCGATGACGAGGTCTTCGATTCCTGGCATGGATCTTGCTCGAAACGCGATGCTTGGGACCGCAGGCCCCACAGTGTGCGCCAACTATCGTGGGTTAATCTCGGCAGATGTCATAGCGATGACTTCGTAGTCGTGGGGTTTGCGCGAGTCGAGCGTCTCCAAGCTTAAGATCACAGGGCACGAGGAAGACAATGTTTACCCAGGTTCGGCCCCTCGATGCGAGGTAAAGACCTACTTCCTACCTATCCTAGATTGGAATTGATATGAGTATGGTGTTACAAGGGTTGTCGATCGATGTGACGAGTCGCCGTGAGTTCTAGGGTTTGGAATTTGAGAGCTTAGGGTTCTACGTCCAGCAAGTCCTCCTTATATACTCGGAGACTCGCTTGGTTACAAGGAAAGCTTCTCTCTTTTGGGAAGCGTAAGCCGGAGTCCTACTCGGAGACTAACCATCTTCGTGTCTCCAAGTTAAGCCACCTCGCTCTTCTAGACTCTTCCTTTGTTACCTCCACGATATCGGGTCAGCCCATCTTAGTGTTGTTGGATGTATGCCCAAAAGACAATGTATTTATACATCTGATTCAATAATTATGCTTTGTATTCTTTATGCTATAACTGCAGTGGTTTCTGAATACGTGATTCAGAAGAAAGCTCACTCGCACGTGTATGGAATATGAACATGTAAAATACACCCTAGTTCTTTTACAGGCTAATTTGTTGATTGCTTGATGACACTGCTTTCCAAGTCATGGACATTGTTTATGTCAGTATCAATGAGTGGCATATTATTGGATAATAATATGGCCGGGGTAGACCCAAGTTTTGGTATGCTAAGAGATTTCGTTAAATTTTTTTTGTCCTTAGCTTTATCACAGTAAGGTTATTATATAACTTGTCCTGTAACCATGAAGTTATTAGGGTTATGCATACTGGAAGAGTTACTTTGGTACTATCAACACTATGGCCGTAACTGGGTAGTAAAACGGCAGTCACTGGGTGATTCCAAGGTGTGTGTATATCCTAATGTTCTAAGATGGGAAATTACTCCTCGGTGATTCGAGAGATACGCCCTGGGCCCTCTCGGTATTAAAAGGTATCCAATATGTTTTGCAGACAATACATGGTGAAGTTACACCGTGTGGGATATCATAATACGGAAACGAGTAAAGGGAACTTGCCTGTTAACGAGATAGACAAAGATGTAATGAATCAATGATTGATTCATGGTGACAACCACGGATCTATATCTCGGGCAAAGTTTTGGTATCACGAGTAATGGGAATGATATATTAAATAACCAGCAGGTTCAACAGAGTGTCTTCGCATAACGGAAGACCTACTTCCTGCCTATCCTAGATTGGAATTGATATGAATATGGTGTTACAAGGGTTGGCGATTGATGTGATGAGTCGCCGTGAGTTCTAGGGTTTGGAACTTGAGAGCTTAGGGTTCTACGTCCAACAAGTCCTCCTTGTATACCTGGAGACTCGCTTGGTTACAAGGAAAGCTTCTCTCTTTTGGGAAGCGTAAGCCGGAGTCCTACTCGGAGACTAACCATCTTTGTGTCTCCCAAGTTAAGCCACCTCCGCTCTTCTAGACTCTTCCTTTGTTACTCCCCGATATCGGGTCAGCCCATCTTAGTGTAGCCCACTGACGGTAAGGCCGTGAACTCATAATCAGTCGCATCTCACTTGATGAGCCACGGGTTAATTATTCCCCCGACACCCAGTTTTTCATCGACACGAAGACGGAGTCCAAAGGGCAGCCGAGGAGGCAACCCAGGGGGCCCAGACACCACCCCGGAGAACCGGAAGGTGGGGCCGCACCGGGTGGTCATCTAGCGACCTCGGGTGGCCCCTCACGCCGCCCTTCCGCCTATATATTGCCTTTGTCCCGAAAACCCTAAACACTCGATCAGAAATCCATGAAACGTTCCCTCGCCGCCATCATCGCCAACCCTAGTTTGGGAGGGTTCTGGAGCTCTTCTCGGGACCCTGCTAGAGGGGAGATCATCACCGGAGGGCTCTACACCACCATGCCTGCCTACAGAGTGATGTGTGAGTAGTTCTCCATTGGACTACGGGTCCATAGCAATAGTTAGATGGTAGTCTCTCCACTTTGTGCTATCATGTTTAGATCTTATGAGCTGCCTAACATGATCAAGATCATCTTTATGTAATGCTACATGTTGTGTTTCATGAGATCCAATGAATCGTGAAGTTATGATCAAGTTGTTCATCTATCTATCTATGTGTTTTTTATGTTCTTGCATGCTCTCCGATGCTAGTAGATGCTTTGGCCTAGATGCTAGTGTCTCCAAGAGGGGGTATTTATGTTAGATAGTGGGTTCATGCCTTCAGTAGCCTGGGCTCAAATGACAGAAACGACTAAGCCTGTGGATGTGCTATTGCCACTAGGGAGAAAACAACTTTGCTAAGTCTACGTGTCATTTGCATTGTTTACTTTACACACTTTGCTTATTGAAATAATCTGTTGCTTGCAACTTAATACCTACGGGAGACGTGGATACTCTTTCGCAGGTGGATTATTAGTAATAGATGCAGCTAGCAAGTGGTTTATGTATCTTATTGTAATGCCCAATAAATACTACAATAAACTTTATCTTGTCATAATATATATGCATTGTCATGCCCTTGCCATTTTTCAGTTGCCCAGCTGTAATTTGTTTACCCAACATGTTAGTTCTGTTTTATGGAGAGACACCACTAGTGAGCTGTGGACCCCGGTCCTTTCTTTTACACTGATGAAAACATTGTTTCCACTGTTTCCTACACTCATTTGCTCGTTGTCCACTTTTGCATTCACATTCATTTTACACACCATACATTTAATCCTTTGTATTCAGCAAGCCAGGGAGATTGACAACCTTCCTGTTTTGTTGGGGCAAAGTAGTTTGATTGTGTTGCTCGCAGATCCACGTCAACATCATTTCAACGGCACTGTTGCTGACACCGTGTTGAAGCTCTTCCAATTCCTACTGGTTCGACTAAACCTTGGTATTGTTTTCAAGGGAAAATTGTTGATGTACTACTTCATACCTTCCTCTTGGGGTCTCCCAACGAACATGTGTTTCCATGTCATCAAGCATATTTTCTGGCGCCGTTGCCAGGGAATTGGAAGCTGCAGCAAGGGGAGTTTCGCATCACCTCTCTCATTACTTTGTTTTTGTCTTGCTTATTTTATTTTTGTTTTATCTTGTTTGCTTTAAAATTAAAACTAAAAAAGTTTTAGAATTTTAGCTTTTGGTCTCTTTTTTGTTTTGCTTGGTTTCTGTTTAAGTCATCATGCTTTTGCCTGAGTTTGTTATGAAATTCATTAAGGTAGGTAGTGGTTCCATCATTGGAAGAAATAATATTGAAGAATTATTTAATCATGCAAGTCAGCTTTATGATCTTGAGGAAAAACCTCTGGTAGAACTTGCTCATAATTATGAAGTTGTTGTAACCTCTTTGGTGCACATGTTGAAAGCTAGATTTGTGAACCTTAACCCCATATTACTGCAAATGTTTCTCAAACTTGATAGTATGAAAAATGTGGAGAAGAAGAATTTTGTGTTAGAAACCATGCTTACAGAATTTGATGGTGTTGCTAGGGAAGCTAGAAAAATATTTGTTCACTATAAAATGCTTGGATGTTACATTAATGTTACGAATACACTTGAAACTTTGGATATTGATGCAATGAAATATGCTAGAAGAACCGAGTGTGAAAAGTAAGTAAAAATACCCATTCCATTTAAGCTTTATGGGAATGCATGAAGCCTTAGACAAGAATTTTGATTGGATTGTTCCTGAAAACCCTTTTGATGAGAATAGTAGACCTAAAATAAGTGAGAGGGGGAAATCTGAACCTTTCATAGATAAAATACAATGCCTTTATGAGAAATTTTCTAACCTTTCTTTGGAAGAGACTATTGATAATACTTGATTCTTACTTTGTGCCTAGCTAAAAGGCGTTAAAGAGAATAACTTGTGGGAGGCAACCCATTTTAATTCTCTGTTATTTTCTCATTTTTCTTGAGTCAAGAAGTTTGTTACCTCTGTAACAACGTCTTTCTATCCTTTTTTTCGTTTTTTGTACCAAGAAAAGCCTCTAATGGCAAGAAAGTGTTAAAGTTGAGTTTGTTGCCAGAAACAGATTTCTGCTCTTCACTGTACACAAATCCAAAAAATCACAGAACATGATCTTAATTTGTATTGTTTTGTGCAGAAGCCTCAGCTTTATATATATATCTTTCGTTAGTTTATCATTTTCTAATTTGAGCGACGTAAGTGCCTTGAAAAAGTTCGTCTTTACGGACTATTCTGGTTTTGACAGATTCTGTCTTTTATTTTGCATTCTCTCTTTTACAAGTGTTGAGTGGGATTCTCTAAGGTGGAGAGCATCACATAAGGCTAGTAACAGCAGCTAATGTTAAAAATGAGTTCTTGCAATGTGTCTTTACAGAACCAAGTGGATTAATACTTTTGATGCACTAACCCTCTAATATAATGAAGTTTATGAGAAGTTTTGTGTGAAGAAAAAGTTTTCAAGTATTAAGAAAGAAGAATAATAGAAGAAGATCAAGAAGTGAGAAAAGCTTAAGCTTGGGGAGGCTCCCATGGACCTCCCCTGCATATTTGAAGATGACTCAAGCATGGGCATCCCCTTCTTCATCAACAAATAATCAGGTCATCTCTAGTGAAACTATATTTTATTGCTTCACATTTTAAGTGTTGTTCTTGGAGCATCTGTGTGTTTTTATTTTCAGTTTGTTTATGTTATTTTCTCTGATCATAACTAAGTTGGATCCTAACATTCTTGTTTGAGAGAGATACACGCTCCGCTTTTTCCTAGAATACTCTTGTTCTTCATTTATACTTGTTGAGTATTCAGTTTTTGCTCCGCTTAGCTTCTAGCTCTTGGTTTTCATGTACCTCTTATTCAGAGCTATTAGTTTTTTTTGTAGAAAGTACTCTCTTGCTTCACTTATATTTTTTTGAAAAGTTGTTCAAATAAGTTGATTGGTGTTCGATTGGAACAGAAAATGCTATGCATGTTGTAGTGGTATAATGAAAAAATTACATAGTCTTGTAGATCATTATCATATTGTTTAAAGTTCATAATGTTACTCCTCAGTTGTACAATTTTGCAGGTGGATAATATTTCCAATAAAAGCATCTTTGAACTTACTCCAAGGATCAATATTATTTCTAGGCAAAGATAATAACAGTTCTTTAGCACGTCCTCTCAAAGAGAAAGGAAAAGTTTCAGTTTAATGATGTCTCTCTCTACTTCTTTATATTTTTGCATATCATATAACTCAACAAACTTATTTAAATGAGAAGCAGCATCATCAGTACCAGCACCAGAAAATTGCTCTTTCATAACATGATTTAATAAGGCATGCTTTATTTCATAGAACTCTGCTTTGGAAGCAGGAGGAGCAATAGGTGTGCATATAAAATCATTATTGTTGGTACTAGTAAAGTCACACAGCTTACTATTCTCGGCGGAACACATCTTAGCAGAATAAAAATAAGATAAAACTAACAAAACCGAAATAAAACTAGAAGCTGGAATTTTAATTTGTTTTTAGTTTTTAATTTTTAAAGCAAAAAAGATAAAAAAAATAAGCAAGACAAAAACAAATTGATGAGAGAGGTGATGCAAAACTCCCCTTGCTGCAGCTTCCAACTCCCCAGCAACGGCGCCAGAAAATATGTTTGATGATGTGGAAACACACATTTGTTGGGAGACCCCAAGAGGAAGGTATGAAGTAGTGCAGTAGCAAATTTTCCCTTGAAAACAATACCAAGGTTTAATCGAACCAGTAGGAATTGGAAGAGCTTCAACACGGTGTCAACAACAGTGCTGTTGAAATTCTATTGACGTGGACCTGCGCACAACACAATCAAACTACTTTGCTCCAACGAAACAAGAAGGATGTCAATCTCCCTGACTTGCTGAATACAAAGGATTAAATGTATGGTGTGTAAAATGAATGTGAATGCAAAAGTGGACAGCGAGCAAATGAGTGTAGGAAACAGTGGAAATGGTGTTTTTATCAGTGTAAAAGAAAGGACCTGGGTCTACAGTTCACTAGTGGTGTTTCTCCATAAACAGAACTAACATGCTGGTTAAACAAATTAGAGCTGAGAAATTGACAAATGGCAAGGGCATGACAATGCATATTATGACAAGATAAAGTTCATCGTAGTATTTATTGGGCATTACAACAAGATACATAGACCGCTTGCTAGCTGCATCTATGATTAATAATCCACCTGCGAAATAGTATTCACGTCTTCCGCAGGTATTAAGTTGCAAGCAACAGATTATCTCAATAAGCAAAGTGTGTAAAGTAAACAATGCAAGTGACACGTAGACATAGCAAAATTGTTTTCTCTCTAGTGGCAACAGGACATCCACAGCCTTAGTCGTTTATGTCATACGAGCCCAGGCTACTGGAGACATGAACCTACTATCTAGCATAAATACCCCCTCTTGGAGACACTAGCATCTATTTGGCCAAAGCAACGGAGAGCATGCAACAACATAAATAAAACACATAGATAGATAGATAGATAGATAATAGATAGATAGATGAACAACTTGATCATAACTGCACAATTCATCTAATCCCAACAAACACAACATGTAGCAGTACATAACACTACTAGGAAACTAGCTATAGGTGGATCAACATTCTGTGGCGCACCTTTTTGCGGTGCGCCACAGAAGTTTATCAGTGGCGCATTGTCGGAGAATGACTCCCACGAAACAGGGATGGTCAAGCTCACGAAGAGAGTTCGTGTAAGGGGTTGAACACGTTGGTCAAACAACCCTCAACCTGCACGGCGACGGTGCTCGTCGAGCATGAGGAGGGACATCACGACAGAGATGAACACCAGCCCGTACCCAGGTTCACGACCCTCGTGTGGAGGTAACACCGCTACTCCTGCTTGTCTATATTGCACTGCTGTGGAGGTTACAGTACAATGAGCTTACCGAGGGCTCTCTTGTGGCAATGGTGTGCTCAAGGAAGGGGAAGTGGTGGTCTTCTTCCTCCTTATGCGTAAGTAGCTAGGCTAGAGCTGGAATGCGATCCTTTGCTACAGTGGAGCACCGTCTCCTTTTATAGGCGCCCCGGGCCTCTTCCCTGCGCTTGTGCAGTGGAAGGGCTACCACATGGCGACAAAAGGGGGAGCACGGTGCACCGCAGCCTCGTTGTCCATGGACACGGTCCATGGGCGCAAAGCTGGTGCCTGTGGCAGAGACACCACCGTCCATGCAGGACAGCTAGCTGGGCTGCAGAGGAACATGGGGTTGCCCACGGTGACGTTGTCCGTGGAGCGTAGCGCCGGCCGGTCCGCTTATCACCAAAGAGGAAGTCCTTGTAGTCCGGTCTGTATGGCGCAACTTTGTTGACTCCTTTAATCACCGAAATGGCAACTGCGGCATCGTCGTCACTGTGCACAGAGGTGCGCGTCACTCTGCGGCCGCTGTAGAGCCCATGTGCGCTCTGCAGAGGTTGCTTCTCAGCGAAGGAATCCCCACGAGGGCTGCGATGCCCTGTGGAGGATTTGGCGTTGACCTCTCTTCAGGGGAGATCTCCTTGTAGAGGGAAGCAGTAGCGAGGAGGGCCTCCACAGGCCTCTGCTGCCTCCTAAGCCCTCGCGAGGCGATTCTCTTCAAGCCGTAGGCTTGGTCCTTAGCTGAATTTTGGCCATCGAGTGTCGAGGGCCGTTCAGGACAGGCCCAGGACACCCATGTTCTCACTGGGCCGACAGTAGCCCCCGGGCCCATGATGGGCACGATGTAGTCCAGTGGACGCAGGCGAATCGTCATGGGCCCAAAGTGTCCGGCCGGCCCGAGACACGTGCAGGGCAGTTGAGCCACGATGACATGTTCTCCTCGGAGATAGCGAGCGTAGTGGGGGACCCACCACGTCCCGGTAACTGCCCTGACGTGATATAAAGCCTGCAGCACCGGTTCAGGCAGCAGTTACTGCCGTATTTGCACCCCCGTCTCCCAGCTCTTGACTTCTGCGCTCCTTCGTCCCCGGTGCTCTTCCTCCTTCACCGAGCTCTCCGCCGCCCTTCCTTTGTCGACTATGGGCTTAAGAAGGACAAAGCAGCGATGGGAATGATCCTGCTGGGGCGCAGCAGGAGGACGAGTTCGCGCCGGCGCTCGTGGCCACCCGCATCCACACGGCGGAGGCGCTGGACAAGCTGAGGCTGATGGCCGCTGGCAAGAACAACGAGCACGGCTCCAGCGTCATCAAGGCGGCGTGCTTCGGCAAGCTCGCTGCGGGGTTGTACCCCATTTTCTTCCACACCCTCTTTGCTGGCCTGGTGCCGCCATTTTCCCCATTCTTGGAGGACGTGCTGGCCTTCTACCAGATCCAGCTTCTGCATCTGCACCCCAACTCCATTCTGATCCTCGCCATCTTCGCATATCTTTGCGAGGAGTATTTGGGGGTGCAGCCTTCTGTGGCCTTCTTCCGGAGCTTCTACGCGCTCCGCTCCTCAGCACCCGGTGAGCGATCTAGCTGCGTGTCCTTTCGCATCGCAGATGGGATGGGTGGCATCTACATTCCAATGTCCTGGAATGGCGATCGGCCTGTCACGAGCGTGATGAAGAAGGTGGACGACTTCCGCCAGCGATGGTTCATTGTGGACGCCAAGACGCAGAACGCTTTTCTCGACATCCCCGAGGCGCCACTGCTGAAGAACTTGAACTTGTCAAGCGCGGTCTTCAAAAGCCCAAAGATTGCTGACTTGGTCGCGCGCATGAAGCTCGTTCGCGAAGCTGGCCTCACGGGGCAGATGGTTGCAGAAGACTTCGTGAGGCGCCGCATCGCTCCTCTCCAGAAGCACACGAAGCCTATGTGGATGTACTCTGGCCCAGCGGACCCGATGCGGCTGCATTGCGGTTCGCACACTCCTGATGTCGTTGCCTCCATCATGGGCATCCTCTTCACCGCCCCGGAGGTCCCCGTGCCGCGCAGCGAGCTCGCGAAGCCCCTCCATCAGATTACTCCGAAGAAGCACCTCGCGATCCTGGAGCTGATGCCGGAGTTCACCCCTCAGGGCTTGGCGGGGGAGGAGAAAAAGGAGGCTGCGGCGCCTGTGGTGGAAGAAAGCTGGACCACAGAGTCACCCGCCGCATCTGACGCCGATCTGGGCGCCACCTTTGGAGGTGTGAATCCCTCGGCAGGGGAGGCGAGCTCCTCGAAGCCTACGCCTCCTGAGGGAGAAGTCATGGAGATCTCGTCTAGCGGGGACGAGGATTTCCTGGTGGTCCCTTCGCGCCAAGCTGCGGAGGAGGAAGAAGACAGTGACCAGGAGGTCGCGGCGGGGCGCTGCGAGCCCCGCTCCAAAGCTAGCCACGACAGGACCTCCAAGAGTTCGGCAGGCACTCCTCTCAAGAGGAAAGCCGAGACGGCCCTTGAGGGGTCCGGCGCCGCGTCGTCAAGACCGTGGCGGTCGTCGAACATGGTGTGGGTTGACTCCCGCGCCAAGACATCTGGGTAAGGACTCCCTTGTCTGTTTTTTACTTTTTAGGGAAATTCCCTTGTTCCCATTTTGAAGACCTTTCTGGTTTGCTTTTTAGGGATTTGATGACGGTGAAGCGTCGCAGGCTCCACAAGGCTGCGGAGGTGCAGGGCGCCGCTACAACAGCCACTGAGAGGCCTGTGGAGCCCTCAGTTGAAGAAGTTGTTAGGCCCGTGATGATGGAGGCCACGGAGCCGGTTGTGGAGGAGGCCACGAGGCCTGTGGCAGAGGAGGCCACAGAGCCCGTGGTGGTTGTGCCTCTTGTCGAGGCAGCTCCTTCGTCTCCTCCCGCGGAGGAGTGCCTCGTGGAGGAGACGGTGGAGAAAACGCCATCACCGCCATGCCTCGTCACTCCACCGGAGCGATAGGAGGAGATCGCCGCAGGGGCAGCGGGCAGCGGCACGCCGGCGAGGGAAGGCGCCGATGTCGAGATGGAGGAGAACGTTCCTCTGCCACCCCCGCCAAATGCAGAGCCTGAGGGGACGGCAGCTTCCTGCGAGGCCGCAGCAGGCACGCCTGCGGCGGACCTAACGACGGCCGGGCAACCTTCCCCAGCCCCCGAAGCCCAAGAGGAGGCGCCTCTAGAAGGCGTTGGCGTTGGTGTCCATGACGCGAGTGGTGGAGAGGGCTCGCTCCAGAGCTCCCAGGCTAGGATCGACCCTGGCCCAAGCACGGAGTGCCCTGTCCCTAAGCCTGGCACAGAAGTGGGAGCCTCCGCACCTCGCGGGAGCTCGTGGGCTCTGGCCCTGGGCGGCAGGAACTGGAGCGGGCTCGCCGCAGCTCCGCTTTTCGCTTGGCGAGGGATGCGCTGGACGGGCTGGAGGCCCAAGTTGCTCTCGAGGAGGCTGAGCTCGCCAGGAAGTACGATGAGCTCGAGAAGGTCAAGGCTCGTCTCTTTGAGACCGTGGAGCGCTGCCGCCGCGGCAACGAGGCCATGCAGGCGCAGCGCGAGGAGGCGCTGCGCTTCACCAAGGAGGTCCGCGAGAGGGCAGTGCGCGAGGCTCAAGAGACCCTGGAGCCACTCCAGGCAGAGCGTGTGGCCGCGGCCGAAGACCGTGAGGCGGCCATGGTGGATCGGCAAGCCGCAGCCTTGGAGCGCGTGGCCCTTGAGACCATGCTGGCCCCTCAGCGCCAGGAGCTTGTTGACCTCGAGGCGAAGATCGTCGCGGATTCTAAAGTCGTGCGGAAGTCCTTGGACCAGCACCACACGTCCTTGGACGCCCGCGAGCGAGCAGTGGCGGCGCGCGAGGCAGAGGCGCTCAGGCGCGAGGAGCAGCAGCTGCAGGTCGACGAGGAGCTGACCACGCAGCGCGCAGACCTTGAGGCGCGCGAGGGCAACCTGGCTGAGGCCATAGGCAAGCATGGCGAGGAGGTGGCCAGGCACAAAAAGGTTGTAGAGAAATCCAACCAAAAGCTCGCCGAGAGGAAGGAGGAGGCCGAGAAGGAAGCCAATGCCAAGCAGAAGGAGTATCGCGCTGCCGTCGCCCAGGATTACGTAGGGAAGTTCAAGAAGCAGGAGGACCGCTTCAAGAAGAAACGGCAGGAGGACAACGCCCGCATCCGCCAGCTGGAACAACTGAATGCCAGCCTGAACTCCCAGGCAAGTCGCGCCAAGGACGGTCGTCGCCGCGCGGAAGAGGCTCGCGAGCGTGCGGAGCACGACCTTGTCGCTCTGACACATGATATGGAGGAGATGAACGCGCAGGTGGGCCCTGCCGTGGAGCGCGCTGAGGAGGCTGAGCACCGTGCGCAGGTGGCACGGGTCCTGACGCAGCAGCGGGAGCGCATGTTCAACTCCCTGGTGACTCGAGGGAACACTCTCGCGGCGAAACTGGGAGTGGATGCCCCAGCGGTTCCCGTCCATGGGAACGCCGATGCTGCCACGTACCTGGCGTACTTTGACCAGCTCTTCACCACGCTTGAGGCCCCTGTGGCGGAGATGGGCGATGTTGTCGATGAGGAGTGCCGCAAGCTCTTGACGGTGGCGATCGACCGTGTCTTCGCCAACCTCCTGCGTCTTCATCCCAGCTTCGACTTCGAGTCCGTGACCGAGCCTGTCGAGGCGGACCAAGCCCAGGACCTCTCCAACTCGGTTCACGACAAGGTTAATGATTATGTCGACCGCTTCAAGAGGGTTGAGGCGGAGCAGGCCGCTGAGGAGGAGGCTGAAGGCACCGAAGCAGAGGCCGAGGAGGAGGCTGAGGAGGACGGTGAAGGTGATGCGCTGCCTAGGCAGCTCCTGCAACAAGTCGCGCCTGAGGCGCAGTTATCTTTGTTTAAGACTTGTCATTTTATTCTGGTTTGTAAGACACTTTAACGTGTGCACTATGTGTGTGTGTGTCCCTCGTTGGGCCTTTTACCCTGTTCCATGTCTTTTTTCGCTCTACGTCGTCAGGACCCATCTCTTTGCGCTATGACTCCGCCACTGCGGTATGCCGGAGCTTGACTCGGCAAGGCCGGGGGGTGTTTAAGGCTTAGAGAGGTAAGGGCTCTCGAGTCGCGGTGCTCGAGGGCCCCCCTTTGACGCACAAGCAGTCCATGAAGTGTGAGGGAGAAAAACCCGCTCGAGGGACGACAGATACTCGTGAGAGAGAGGAAAAACTCCTGAGGCGTGAGCGCTGGACTTAGCTTTGCGAGACTTTGGCCTCGTAGAGGGCAGTGGTTTCCCTGATGGTGCGCTTTCCTCTTGAGGCCGGAGCGTGGCTTCACGAGCTTGGGGGGACTCTTGTTCCCTGTATTGGTTAGAGAGGCAAACCCAAAGCAAGTACATGGTAGTAAAACTCATGCGCGCTTATAGGTTTCCTCATGAGTATCTCGCGAGGAGAGTAAGCACCAAGGTCCTTTGGTGAGGTGGCGTGTTTGGGAGCAAGCCCTTGGGCCAGAGCTCTTTGGTGAGGTAACAGGCGTGAGAGCGTGCTCACGTGTTAGAGCTCGGATCCTTTGGATTTTGCGGTGCTGCTGGGGTGCTCTCGAGGCACAGTCACCGTACTCAGCCCCCGCTCGCGAGGTGCGCATGGGGAAAATATGAGCGCGAATGAAAAAATGATGAAAAGTAAAAACTCACCACCAAAATATTACACAGCGGCGCCTCAGCGCAATGTTTCATTGAGAAACGAATTGGTTCATTACACTTGGTGTTGCCAAGATAAAGTTTTCCATGTCGAGGCATGGGGACCACATTCAGTGGCTGAGACTCTTCACGGCCTGCGGCGGCACGTTATCAGGAGAGCTCAGAGGGGCTGGCCCTCGGGAGGAGAAGCTTTTGTGAAGCTTGGAGGTGAAGTTGTGTGCTTCCCTCTAGAGACAAAAAATGTCTGGCGTGACTATGATCACGGGTAGAACTTGCGTAGATGCGCGATGTTCCATGGATTCTTGACCGGGATGCCGTCCTCCGTTTCGAGGCGTACCGCGCCGGCCTGGCGATGTGTGCGACCCTGTAGGGGCCTTCCCACATGGGCGAGAGCTTGTGGAGACCTTCCCTGGAGAGGATTCTCCTGAGGACGAGGTCGCCTGTCTCGAGAGTGCGTGGGCGTATGTGGCGGCTGTGGTAGCGTCGCAGGTCTTGCTGGTACTTTGCTGCCCTGAGGGCGGCACGGCGGCGTAGCCCGTCAAGGAGCAGCAGGTCGTTGTGGAGGTCTTCCTGATCATCCTCATTGAAGGCAAGGACCCGTGGGATCCATGCTTGATCTCTGTGGGGAGGACTGCTTCAGCTCCATACACGAGGGCAAATGGCGTCTCACCAGTGGGCTTCGTGGGGTTCGTGCGGATGGACCAGAGCACGGACGGGAGTTCGTCTATCCAGCCCTTGCCGTAGCCCTTGAGGCGATTGAAGCTTCTTGTCTTGAGGCCCTTGAGGACCTCAGCATTTGCTCGCTCGGCTTGGCCGTTGCTCTGTGGGTGAGCCACCGAGGCGAAGCAGAGCTTGGTGCCGAGGCTCTCGCAGTAGGCCCTGAAGATGCCGCTGGTGAACTGTGAGCCATTGTCGGTGATGATGCGATTTGGCACACCAAAACGGCAGACCAGGCCTCTGATGAATTTTACTGCTGCTCTGGCCGGTATGCTGCGCACCGCTTCAACCTCTGACCATTTGGTGAACTTGTCGACGGCCACGAAGAGGAAACGGTAGCCCCCTTGCGATCTCGGGAAGGGCCCAAGATGTCTAGCCCCCAGACCGCGAAAGGCCAGGAGAGCGGGATGGTTTGGAGTCCCAGTGCAGGCTGATGGACTTGCTTGGCGTGGAACTGGCACGCATCGCAAGACTGGACGATGGTGGTAGCATCTTGAAGCACTTGGGGCCAGTAGAATCCGCTCCTGAAGACCTTGCCTGCAAGGGTGCGTGCAGAGGAATGGTGGCCACACTCTCCACTGTGAATGTCTCTGATCAGCATGCGGCCTTCCTCGGGGGGGACGCACTTGAGTGCAATTCCATTTGGGCGCTTGCGGTACAGGTCTCCCTCGAGGATGTAGTATGACTTGGCTTGTCGAGCACTCGTTCCGCCTCCGCGTCTTCCTCGGGGAGGACTCCCTTCAACAGTAGTCCTTGAGTTCGTCGACCCAGCCTGTCTCTTGATGCACCATAGCCAGCAGCAGACGCTCCCCTGAGGATGGACCGCAGTTGGGTGCTCCACCTACAGGAGGTGGTGGGAGTACTTCGTCTGCGCTTGTGGCTGCTGCTTCTTGTGGCTGCTTTATGGACGCCTTGGAGAGTCTCTCTCAAAACGCCGGCCGGCTGGGCCTGCCTTCGTGATGCTCGCTTGGCGATGTCATCTGCCTCCTGGTTCTCCTTCGCGGGATGTGCATGAGTTCCATGCCTCTGAAGTGCTTCTCGAGCTTGCGGACCTCTTCAAGGTAGGCGGCCATGTGGTCGTCTTTAGGCGTGTAGCTCTTGTTGGAGAAGTTAACCAGGAGCTGGGAATCACCCTTTATGAGTAAGTGCTTGACGCCAAGGGCAATTGCGGCTCTGAGCCCGGCGAGGAGGCCTTCATACTCGGCGATATTGTTGGAGATCTTGTCTATTGTGAAGCACAACTGGATGGCGTAGTAGAGCTTGTCACCTTTTGGTGAGGTCAGGACAACGCCAGCCCCACCATTGCGGCAGGCGAAAGCTCCATCGAAGTGCATGGTCCAGTGGCTTGGCATTGTATCTCCAGACGCGGTTTCTTCTTCACGAGGCTCTTCAGGAGTTGGGTCTGTCCACTCGGCGACGAAATCCGCCAGCGCTCTCCTTTTATGACTCTTGTGGTGTCGAAGCGCAAGTTGAATGGTTGCAGCTCGATGTTCCATCCTGCGACGCGATCGTGGCGTTGGGGTTGCGCAGGATTTGCTCCAGGGGGAACGACGTGACCACCGTGATGGGGTGGCCCTGGAAGTAGTGGCGTAGCTTCCTGGAGGCGATGAGGAGCGCGAGGAGGAGCTTCTGCTGCACTGGGTAACGCTCGCGAGCATCTCGCAGTACAGTACTGACGAAGTAGACTGGATGCTCGACGAGGGTCGTCGATGGTGGCAGCGTCGGCTCCCTCGAGACTCCTCAGGACCTTTGGCGAGGTTTCCTGTGGAGGAGCCTCGGCAGGGGTGCTTGTAGTGACTCGACTTGAGGCTGTGGGTCTGGCACTGGGTCTGGAGAGACTATTTCCTTGTCGGGAGGTTCTGGACTTGGTGTGGCAGTGCTTTTCTTGGGGAGAACTGGCTCTTCTCTTTCCACCACCAGGACGGCGCTTGCGGTTTGTGGAGTGGCTGCTAGGTACAGCTTCAGATGCTCGCCTGCCCTGGGGGCTACCATGACTGGTGAGCTAGCCAAGTATTTCTTCAGGTCCTCAAATGCTTGTCGCCTCTGGAGTCCACTTGAAGGTGCCGGATTTCTTCATGATCTTGAAAAATGGCAAGGCTCTCTCGCCGAACTTGGAGATGAAGCGGCCTAAGCTGGCCATGCATCCTGCTAGGCGCTGCATGTCCTTGAGGCGGCGAGGTGGCTGCATGTCTTCTATGGCCTTGATCTTGTCAGGGTTTGCTTCTATGCCACGGTGGGACACGAGGAACCCGAGGAGCTTGCCTGAAGGCACCCCGAAGACGCACTTGGCGGGGTTTAACTTGATGTTCACCTTGCGCAGGCTGGCGAAGGTTTCCTCGAGATCCTTCAAGAGAGTGTCTCCCTCGCGAGACTTGACCACGATGTCGTCGACATAAGCTTCTGCATTTCTTCCCATCTGAGCCCCCAAGGCGATCCTCATGAGCCTCTGGAAGGTGGCGCCGGCATTCTTCAGGCCAAAGGGCATGCAAGTGTAGCAATACACACCACAAGGGGTGAGAAATGCTGTTTTCTCCTCGTCTTCCTTGGCCATTTGATCTGGTGGTAGCCTGAGAAGGCATCCAGGAAACAGAGGAGATCACAGCCGGCGGTGGAGTCCACAATCTGGTCTATCCTTGGCATGGGGTATGGATCCTTGGGGCAGGCCTTGTTTACGTCTGTGTAGTCGATGCAGAGCCGGCCTCCTCCATTGGGTTTTGGGACAACCACACCGTTGGAGAGCCAAGTGGGGTGGGCAACTTCTCGAATGATGTCTGCTGCTTTCAGCTTCTCTACTTCTTTGATGATGAACGCTTGCTTCTCGGGGGCTTGTTTCCGCGCTTTTGCTTTACAGGGCGTGCGTTGGACACACGGCTAAGTGGTGCTCGATCACCTCCCTTGGTACACCGGACATTTCTGACGGAGTCCATGCGAACATGTCAGAATTTGCCCGAAGGAAGGCGACGAGCGCGCTTTCCTATTTGGGAGGCAAGCCAGCGCCTATGGTGACGCTAGCCCCCGAGCCCTCAGCCCCCGAGCCACTGGTGCTCAGCGACACCTTCTTTGTAGATGCTTGCTCTTGAGAGAACACTGCTTCTTCTTCTTGGGCCTCTCGAGAGGCTCCATGTCCTCGTCAGCGGGGAATGCCATGGCAGCGGCCTTGTAGGCGATCTCGACAGCGCGCGTGGCGTCCTGTACGTGACCACGTATGGTGATGGTGCCACCGCTGCCAGGGATCTTGACCATGTTGTAGGCGTGGTGCGTGACGGCCATGAACTTCGCGAGGGCGGGGTAGCCGAGGATGGCGTTGTAGGGCAGGCCAATGTGCGCGACGTCGAAGTCAATTAGCTCGGTGCGGTAGTTCTCCTGCGTGCCAAAGGTGACCGCGAGCCTCACTTGCCCCAGAGGCGAGATTGAGCCGCTGGTGACCCCGGTGAAGGGCCTGGAGGGCATAAGCCACTCGTAGGGCACTTGAAGCGTCTCGAAGGTCTCGACAGAGATGACGTTCAGGCCTGCACCCCCATCAATGAGCGTCTTGCCGACGGCGATGTTGTTGATGGTGGGGGTGCACACCAACGGGAGGGTGCCCACAGTCTTGGTCGACTTGGGGTGATCTTTGGCGTCGAAGGCGATGGTGTACTGGGACCACTTGAGGGGGCGGGACGTCTCGACCCCGGGAAGCGCTGCGTTGAGCTCGCGAGCGAACTGCTTGAACTGATTGTTGGACTTGGGCGCTTGGGATCCGCCGAGGATGCATGCCATGGCACCCTTAGGGGCCTGGTAACCTCCAGGCTCTTCGTCGGGGATTGTTGTTTTTCTCGGCGGCATTCGCCTGAGTCCCTGCGGCCTCTGGAAGTTGCCTTTGCGTCCGCCCTTGCGGTAACCACGGCCTCTGCCGCGGGCCGCTGCCTTCTTCTTGCTCGCGCTTCTTGCTCAGCTGCTTGAGGTCGTAGCAGTTCTCCGTCGCATGGCCGCGCCTGTTGTGGTAGATGCAGAACGGGCGGTTGTCCACCTTTTTCTCGCCAGCCTCGGGAGAGTCCTCGCGAACGTGCTTGGCGTCGGGTTCAGCTGCCAGAACAGCGGTAGGCTTGCGCTTTGTCTCGTCACGCCTCTTCTGGGTCTTGGATCCCTCGACAGGGTCGTCTGTCGAGCCCACCTTGACGAAGAGGAGCCTTCTTCTGCCTTGGCGCACTTGTCTGCGATGTCGAAGAGCTTCACCACGGAGGAGAGGGTATCGTGGATGCCGAGCTTCTCGAGCATCCTGTGGTTGGTGACGCCCTCTCTGAAGGCAGCAATGACGTGCGAGTCCGGGATGTTCGGGATCTTGTTGCGGACTTGGCTGAAGCGCTGGATGTACCTGCGGAGGGTCTCGCCAGGCTTCTGGCGCACAGCACGCAGGTCGTTGTAGGTGAGGGCGCGCTCGTACGTGCCCTTGAAGTTTGCAACGAACTGCTGGCAGAGCTCCTCCCACGAGTCAATGGAGTCCTCGGGAAGGTTCAGGAGCCACGACAAGGCAGAATCCTTGAGAGCGTGGGAGAACCAGTTGGCCATGACCTTGTCGTCTCCCCCCGCAGCTTGGATGGAGGTGGTGTAGAGCTGCAGGAACTCGATGGGGTTGTTCGTGCCGTCGTAGCCCTTGGGTAGGTCAGGCCTGAACTTCTGTGGCCAGACGACGCGACGCAGGCTGCGGGTGAAGGCCGCGCACCTGTGGTGCATGAGGCAATGCCGCCCTGAAGAGCTCGGCGGTTCTGTCGTCCTGCTTGGCCGATTTCCTCGACGATGCGCTTCTGGAGGTCCTTCTGGCGCTCCATTTCCACCCGCGCGTCTAGAGGAGTCCGCTGCACGATTTGGCAATCGCGGGGAAGACGCGTGGAGGATGCCTTGTGGGCCGCAGCTGGAGGCGGACCTGGCGGAGGCGGCGGCGGAGGTGCGCCATGCGCGGCAGTCCCTGCGCGTCCGGAGTTGTGGTGCACCAGAGAGCGCGACGCGCCGGAGCTGCGCGCGGCGCCGCGCGATGTCGACGAGGTGCTGGAGGCGGCCGAGCCAGTTGTCGTGCGCCTCGGCGGTGGGGCGGTAGCGGAAGAGCTCCGCGGCCATGAGCAGCGTGGTGTTCGGGCTGGGAGCTGGACGCCCAAGAGTGGAGGCGCTGTGGCGCTGGGACGGATGCGAGGACTCAGCGTCCTCGCCGTGCCCGTGGTCGACGTCCTCGTCGTGGCGGTCGTCGTGGTGGCCGTCGTCGTCCTCGGGGTGCTCCACACGCGGCTCAGTGGTGTTGTGCTCCGTGGCGCGGCTGGCACGGGGACGACCGCGGGGTTGGTGGTGTTGGCAGCAAGCTCGGTGGTGGCCCTGCCTGACGCCCGCCGAGTGGCGCGAGCTGCGCGAGTGTCCGCCATGGTGCAGAGGTCGGTGAAGGTTGAAGATGCGCCTCAGCCCCTACCTAGCGCGCCAATTGTCGGAGAATGACTCCCACGAAACAGGGATGGTCAAGCTCACGAAGAGAGTTCGTGTAAGGGGTTGAACACGTTGGTCAAACAACCCTCAACCTGCACGGCGACGGTGCTCGTCGAGCATGAGGAGGGACATCACGACAGAGATGAACACCAGCCCGTACCCAGGTTCACGACCCTCGTGTGGAGGTAACACCGCTACTCCTGCTTGTCTGTATTGCACTGCTGTGGAGGTTACAGTACAATGAGCTTACCGAGGGCTCTCTTGTGGCAATGGTGTGCTCAAGGAAGGGGAAGTGGTGGTCTTCTTCCTCCTTATGCGTAAGTAGCTAGGCTAGAACTGGAATGCGATCCTTTGCTACAGTGGAGCACCGTCTCCTTTTATAGGCGCCCCGGGCCTCTTCCCTGCGCTTGTGCAGTGGAAGGGCTACCACATGGCGACAAAAGGGGGAGCACGCTGCACCGCAGCCTCGTTGTCCATGGACACGGTCCATGGGCGCAAAGCTGGTGCCTGTGGCAGAGACACCACCGTCCATGCAGGACAGCTAGCTGGGCTGCAGAGGAACGTGGGGTTGCCCACGGTGACGTTGGCCGTGGAGCGTAGCGCCGGCCGGTCCCCTTATCACCAAAGAGGAAGTCCTTATAGTCCGGCCTGGTTGGCGCAGCTTTGTTGACTCCTTTAATCACCGAAATGGCAACTACGGCGTCGTCGTCACTGTGCGCAGAGGCGCGCGTCACTCTGCGGCCGCTGCAGAGCCCATGTCCGCTCTGCAGAGGTTGCTTCTTAGCGAAGGAATCCCCACGAGGGCTGCGATGCCCTGCGGAGGATTTGGCGTTGACCTCTCTTCAGGGGAGATCTCCTTGTAGAGGGAAGCAGCAGTGAGGAGGGCCTCCACAGGCCTCTGCTGCCTCCTAAGCCCTTGCGAGGCGATTTGCCTCGCGAGTCTCTTCAAGCCGTAGGCTTGGTCCTTAGCGGAATTTTGGCCATCGAGTGTCGAGGGCCGTTGAGGACAGGCCCAGGACACCCCTGTTCTCACTGGGCCGACACGCATCCCCTGTGGTGCGCCACAGATATCTGTGGCGCATGGGACGGCCGTACGCCACTGAATATGGCATTTCTGTGGCGCATGCAGACACATGCGCCACAGACATATCGTGGGCCCCACCACTCACAGTTGAATTCGAGGCCCACCACCCATTTCTGTGGCGCATCCAAGCCCATGCGCCACAGAATTCAGGTGGGCCCCGCCCCAAATGATGGGTGCATGAACATTCTGTGGCGCATGGGCCTGGGTGCGCCACAGAAATGCATGTTTCTGTGGCGCATCCATGCCCATGCGCCACAGAATTTGGGCACTTAGCTTTTAAGCGCCACGCATCGTACGTCCTCCACCACGCATTCGACGCCTGCACCACGCTCGCGCAACCACCACGTGCTCTCGACCGCCGCCGGCCGCCGTACTTCGACTCGCCACCGCCGGCCGCCCCAACTCGCCGGATCCTCTCCCCCTCGTCGGTAATCTCCTCTCCTCCTCTCCCCACCCGTGCCTATCCATGTCGCAGTAACCGACCGCCTGCCGGTGCTCGGCTGCTCTCTCCTCTCGCGGCCTACGCGCGTCTGCCACCGACGACCGAGGCCGAACAGCTCCACGCCCTCCTCGCCAAGTCTGGCCTCGCCCGGTCCATCTCCGGCATATACGCCTCCACCTCCCTTGCCCGTGCGTACGCGTGGCTCGGCTGTCTGGGTGATGCGCGGAAGGTGTTCGACGGAATGCCGAATAGAACAGAGAAAACTCGGTTGCTCCCTGCTTCTCTAGCTAGGGATCGATTCCAAAGCACTTAGGGTTTACGCTCACAATTTCAGCTCGATTTTGATACCATGGAGAAACCTCAACGCCTTGTGTGTGTCTTTTGCTAACAAGTACGGCCCCACTCCCTCAAACCCTGCTTGTTTCCTATCTAACATATATATGGTTGCTGCACATTCTACATCACCTGCTCTCCTTGTGCATCATTATTGCCTAACATGCAAGAAACATAGGCGATCAAATAGATAGAATCCTACTACTAGTCTTCTGCACAAGGGAACAACTAGGAGGGTTAGGTATGGTTTGGTAACATCGGGAACATCGGGAACATCAGGAAAATCGGGAACATCGGGAAAATCGGGAACATCGGGAACATCAGGAAAATCGGGAACATCGGGAACTTGGAGAAAATAGGGAAAATCAGGAACATCGGGGACATCGGGAACATCGGGAAAATCGGGAACGTCGGGAACATCGGGAACATCGGGAAAATCGGGAACATCGGGAAAATCAGGAACATCGGGAACATCGGGAAAATCGGGAACATCGGGAAAATCGGGAACATCGGGAACATCGGGAAAATCGGGAACATCGGGAACATCAGGAAAATCGGGAACATCGGGAAACATCGGGAAACATTTAATTTTATGCAGTTTTTATGTAATATGACTTGTATGACTCGGATCGTTTTCTTGTTTCTGCTTCAAGTTCATGATCCTTTTCTTTTTTTTGGTTGTACAGGTGCAGAGGTTCTTTTGTGTGCTAGAAATTCTTGTGTGTGCTTCAAGTTCAAGAAGACGCCCTTTGCTGAGCTATTGGTACCCCGATTGAGAAGTTGTGTATGCTTGTGTTGATCTGCGCTACCACGACCATCGTGTCGTGGTTGTTTGTGCCCCGACCATCGTGTCGTGGAGATGCCGGCCGGAGGCCCTTGAGGTACCCCGAGAGGCCCTTGAGAGGCCCTTGAGAGGCCCTTGAGTTTGCCGGAATGTCGATTAACTTCCGTTACGGCAAATTCGGGTACTCCATATGTCCCTTTTTTAGCAAAGGTCATGCCAAGTTTTTTTTGTGAATTTTGGCATGACTTTGCTAAAAATAGGACATATAATTTGTGAAATGTCTGCAGGTACCCATGAGGCCCTTGAGTTTGCCGGAACGTCGATTAACTTCCGTTCCGGCAAATTCGGGTACTCCATATGTCCCTTTTTTAGCAAAGGTCATGCCAAAAAATTCGTGAATTTTGGCATGACTTTGCTAAAAATAGGACATATAGTTGTGTAGCTTAGATTGTAGATAATTTTAGTTGTGTTCATTGTTGGTTTATATTGTGTAATTTTCACATTGCTAAAAATGAGTTTGAAAATTGTGTTGTTGATATTAATTTGATATGGTACTATGTCATTTGATAGTTGCTATGAATTTGTACTTTATTTAAATTTGCTTGCTATTTAAAAATTGTGTTTTTAGTTTATTGTTCTCGGCGACGATGTCATTGTTGGACCAGAGGGGCGATGTCCGCGACTGGACTCCGCTGGGCTGGCACTGGGAGGTGCTACCTTCCGGGACGCGTATCTTGGTGAGGAATCGGGTGACGTCGTCGACCCGGATCTTCTTTGGTGGCGGTCGCGTGGGCCATGCCCGGTGCAGAGGGAGCCGGCCCCCGAGGAGGTGGTACGTCGCCGTATCAGGGAGGAGGATGAGCACGTCCGTCGCTACATGTATTTGTTGGATAGGTAGTACAACAATGCATGGTCGTTTCTTCAGAGGGTTCCTCCTCACGTGAGCTATGACCCTGTGAGGGTTCCTTATCTTTCGATGCGCAGCGCCCGTGGCTCAGCACCCCGCGGCTCAGGACCCGGTCGAAGTTAGTTTCAGAGGTTCATGCATGGGAGAGGAGATGTATTAGTGATATTATTCGCGATGTATTAGGGTTAAATAAAAATGGACCAAATTATTCATGGGATCAAGATTTATTAGTTATACTTTTGCTTATTTGATCAATGTCCCTACATGTATGAATATAATTTTGGCATGACTTTGCTAAAAATAATTTTAGTTCTGTTCACTGGTTTATATTGTGTAATTTCCACATTGTGTAGTTTGTAGTATATAGTTGTGTAGTTTTTTGATTCTAATGAATTTGTTTTTAATATGTTTTAGCTTCACGGAATGACCGGGTTTAAGGGTGTGAGGGCGTGCTATAGGAAGAAGCTTGGTCGGTACGTGTATGGATGTCAGATCCATATCAACAAGAGGAAGCACTGGGCTGGGCAGTATAATACAGAGGATGAGGCGGCGCGCGCCTATGATTATTTCACCGTACACGAGTACGGTGATAAGAAGAAAGATAAGGATCTGAACTACCCAGCGGATCGCCACCATGTGAATGAGTACATACCGGATGGGATCAGACAGGTGGAAATGGCCAGGGAGAAGGAGCACAGGTTGGCTGAGGCGCAGATCGCACATCACAACGCACGCCCCCAGGACGACCCGTATGTTTGGCATCCCCAGAGGTAACGAAGAAGAAGCACAGGAAGAGAAGTAAGCCAGCTCTTAAGACGACTATCCGGGGGTATGAAGACATGGTATCACCCGTGCGGATGGCATGACCCGAGTTCATGAAGCTGGTCAACCGATCATGTCTCGGGAGCTGCTCCGCCTCGCAGACGGATGCATGCTCTCGTTGCAAAATGCTATCTTGACGCTAGAGGGCAACCTTCTTAAAGAAGAGGATCCAAATTACCCGGTGTTCATTGTCAAGGTGCCAAAGGACTTGGCCGACTTCGTCCATGAAGCCCCCGCAGATCTGTTCTTCATATCGTACAAGGACGTCTTCAGGCTGTTTAACTATAGACGGCTGGACTATAACTGGGTCCGCCTATACACGCTCAACCAGGCGATGAGGATCAGGAGAGATAATACCCCGTACGTCAAGGTAGTGGATCCCTACTACATGCGTCACAGCCAGCTGGTGGAAGGATCAACGACACGGGCCATGGCCACGGAGTTCCTCCAGAGAATCATGCTGGACAACCAGGATAAGAACAGCCTTCTTCTGCCTTTCTTTTCTGAGTAAGTACACATCTGGTCGCCGCCGTCGTATCTTATGCTTTCTTATAGATTTCTTCCGTTGTTGATCCTTTCCAGCATTCCGTTTCAATTGTGTAGAGCAGTGACGAGTATTGCGTACTCATCGTCCTAAGCTCGTGGTGGTCCATTGCCACTTATTTTGACTCGGGGAGTCTTAAAGACTACACCAGAATAAAGGGTGTTCTCGATGAGGCTCTCGAGGGTTATGCCCAAATGGGAGGCCACTTCCACAAAGTAAAGAATGGGGAACGTTGCACGAAGGACAAGAAACACATTTTCTGGCATGGGACCGGGTTCCATTGCATCAAGCATGCGCCTGGCAGCGTGAAGGATGCCTTCTACGTCCTCCATCACATTAAAGGGTTTGTCCGGGATGCAGAGAAAACGAGGTGGCCATCTAGTCTCCAAGAATTGGCCAAAAATGTGGGGAAATCACCGATGCTGAGCTCAGAGAAGACTTCCATCGTATCCAGATGCAGTTATCGCAAATCATCTTGGAAGATGTCATGACTGCAGGGGGATCCTTACACAACGCCAGAGGTAGGATGTATTATAAAAGAAAGCCTTGCCTCAATCGATATAAGTGCTTCTTTATTTTATTTATTATAGACTTATCCACTTAATTAGATGAATAAATCATACTCTATTTATATTATTAACCAAATATATATCCCAATCCATCTCCAGGGTTGTCTAAGTGGGAAATCGAAGAACGCCTAGATAGGCAAAATGACATGAGGACGTGGATGATGAAAGACTGCTATAAACCGTTCCCGGAGCCGATCAAGAAGAAGGCTCAATCCTACCAGTGGAGCTATACGTGTTCTCCGTTAGCGACCCAGTAAGAGACCCTAGCAGCGACCCCAGCAGGAGCCGGCATGATACGTGGGCTCTAGTGATTGCTTAGACATTAAGGGATCACTAGTCCCCACTTATCATCGTCGGCTCCTGCGCCCCACGCTGAATCTGGCTTCTTAGCCTTATTTGTACTATGACTTATGTGACATGAGATGAACTTTTGTACAATTAATTTGGCACTTGTCACTATATTTATGTATCTCGGGCTCTAAGTAATGTGATGACATAGTAATTTGTCTGTTTTCATATACCGTGTCAAATATATTATTATTTCTATTATATCTGTATAAATCCTGTATATATACCTATATTTCCTGTAATATACCTGTATTTATACAGCAGGCAGCAGCAATTCCAGAATACCTGTAAACTATTCTGTGGCGCATGTTATTTTTTTTCTGTGGCGCATGTATTTATGTGGCGCACGCCAGAGGGATGCGCCACTGAAATACTTCTGTGGCGCACCCTGAGTAGTGTGCCACAGAAATCTGAGCTTTCTGTGGCGCACCCAGGAATGCGCCACAGAAATATATTTTAGTGGCGTGCTAACTATGGCGCACCCACCATGCGCCACAGAAAGCCAAAAGAGTGCGCCACAGATAGCATGTTTCCTAGTAGTGTAAAGATGGTCTTGATCATGTTAGGCAGCTCACAAGATCTAAACATGATAGCACAAAGTGGAGAGACTACCATCTAGCTACTGTTATGGACCCGTAGTCCAATGGAGAACTACTCACGCATCACTCCGGATGAAAGCATGGTGGTATAGAGCCCTCCGGTGATGATCTCTCCTCCGACAGGGTGCTAGGAAGAGCTCCAGAACCCTCCCGAACTATGGTTGGCGACGACGGTGGCGATGAAACTTTTCGTGGATTTCTGATCAGGTGCTTCGGATTTTCGGGACGAAGGCAATATATAGTCGGAAGAGCGTCGCGAGGGGCCACCCGAGGGTGCCAGATGACCCCCTAGCGCGGCCCCACCTTCCGGCGCGCCTGGGTGGCGTCTGGGCCCCCTAGGTCGCCTCCTCGGCTGCCCTTTGGACTCCGTTTTCGTGTCGATGAAAAACTGGGGCCCGTCAATTTTTGTGCAATTCCAAGAATATTTCCCGACTAGCTTTTCTGAAACAGCAGAAAATAGGAACTGACACTATGACATCTTGTTAATAGGTTAGTCCCAGAAAATGCATAAAAATGATATATATATAATGTAAATAAAACATGTAGCATTTGTTATAAAACAAGCATGAAACATCAAAAATTATAGATATGTTTTAGACGTTTCTCCCGCCTGCCAACCCACATACATAACTACCGACGTGTTGACAAGATCGCACGCCACTAACTGCACCGGAATCACTGGCGTGTCGTGGGCGTCCCAGGCCAGTAATTTCTTCGCTGTGGGAGGCCCTCAGGCCACCATATCACCGGTGTGGCGCTCATGGCAACATGCTAGTGATTTGAAAGTAGCACTGGCGGGGGCATTTTCGCACATCGGTGATTAGCTATGAAATATGTTCCCAATAGATCACCGGCGTGGGTTTAGATTGACCCGACGGTGATTAGATGCCAATTATAAGCAGTTCATTGTAGTGATGTCGTCTGCTAACCACTCTATGTTATACGGATATGTCATCTGCTAACCGTCTACGCATATGTGTTGCATGATCGAGTCAATAGACTGTTTTTATTATGTCCTCGGAAAGTCATTTGGCTACCGAGCTCCACTTATCCCCTTGTTTAAGAAAAATAAATAAACATTGTGAGTATCAAAAAAATTTGAAGAATAATTTTAGTATAGTCAATGTGTGTATCCAATAAGACTACAAAATCACAACGTGTTGTATTACGGGCTATATAAGAATGACAAATTTTAGAGATTTCAAAATGTACATTGTTCATTATACTCTGATATGTATACTTGTCATTTTTATGTAGCTCAAAATACAAAGTACTTCAAACTGAGATTTTGCACATTTGCGAGATACATCGTTGAAAGCTTCCATGATTTTTGTTCATATTTTTAAAAACTTGTAAATATGATTTTTGAATTTTTTAAAGTAAAGGGATCACTGGAACCCGGGAGCCGAATTCTCTACTCCAATAATCTACGTTATAAGTTATGAAACACAGCTTTACACCATGTTCTGCCCTTGAGCGTAGTAATTTGTTGTTTCGAAAAATTTATGCCATGTTAAAATAGTGCATCGGACTGACTGGACCTCTAGCTCTGCCCTTGAGCGGCGATCGCCAACGACCTCTACTATACACCTGTCGTCGTATCGACATCTTAGATAGGAGACGGGGTCCTGCTAGCCGAGGGTGAACGTAGGTCAAGAAGGTGGACGTCGTCGAGGTCGGGATCGAACAAGGCAGTTTACCCAGCTTCGGATCTCACAGCGGTGGCGAGATCCTACGTGCTGCTATAAATCACTATAATGGCAGTAGCCTTGGTCAGGTTACAGTGAATATGAGATTAGATTGATCGTGCCCTAAAGGCATCCCGAGGTCTAGCTTATATAGGCGACCGGACCTTGGGTTACAAGGGACAGACGTGTTCGGCAAGACTACAGAGTCCTAATCCTATCCGGCAAGTCACCGCCTTCCGTCTTGGTCCGTAAGGCGGCTTGGGCTTCAGTCTTGGGCCTCCGTCTTGTCATCCGTCGTCCGTCTTGTACGCCAGCTATCTGGGCCGCCTGGCAGGCCAAAGCCTTTACCACCATTGCAGGCCACCCTGGACTAGCCGGATTTGTCCATGTCAGTGATACCCCCAGTAGGTATATCCCCAACATTAGCCCCTAGAAAGGTTGAAGTTCTCCAGGCGCGGTCTTCTTTCATCTACAATATCCGCCTTGTTCTTGTAGTAGGCGGCTGAAGAGCTTGAAGCATTCCGAAGTTGAATCAGGCGGCAGTCCGACTAAAAGTTGCCGGATACATTGCCGCCAACATGGGAAAGACGGCCTGACTGCTGTCAGGAATCTTCCAGGCAAGGTCTTGTCAATTTGACCGGTCCCGTCAAATGTTGGCGAATGACGTCACGGAGTCCACGACAGTTAGAACTCGGGCGTGCATCATGATTACTATCCCACGTAACGCGGGAATCGAGGCGACGGCAGTAACGCCGCTGCCACGACATGCAGATCGTGGGCGCGTGGCGGCGATCGTGCTACCGCCAGTTATGCGCACGAATCTCGGTGCGAGGGGATAAATACCCCTCGAATGCCACGGAGATGAATCCCTTCACCCCATTCGCATTCACCGCTGCTACTTCCTCTTCCCGAGCACTCCTCCACCTCGCACCCAACTCTGGCGAGCACACCGAGCAGCGTTCCATGCCAAATGGTGAGTAACAACAAGCAAGCATCAGCGCCGGCGGCGGGTGCAGCGGCGACGACTGCAGCAGGATCTGGATCTACACCGGCGGCGGCGATTCCCATGAACACCTCGCCGGCGATTTCGTATTTCCCCGCCACTGCTATGGGTGGGGTGACTTCTTCTTCTCCATCTCCGGCGGTCCCAGCAACGGCTGCGTCCATCTTTCCCCTCCCATCCATGACGGCAGCGAACGTTGAGCTTACGGCGGAGCCAGAGGCTGCCGCCGGCGATGCTGCCATGGAGGAAGAAGAGGTTGCGGAGTTGGGCTCCAGGTACTGGCTGCCGTCATGTATGACGTCAGCATACCTGCAGGAGCTGGAGGATGGCGGCTTCATACCGCCCAAGGCGGACTGCGCCTGGAGGGTACCAGGCAACGAAGCAATCCCCGACCCCCAAGACGGCGAACGTGTCATCTTGGCGTCGCACAGCCTCCGCGGTATGTCTTTGCCGCTATCCGGCTTCTTCTTGGCGGTTCTTAGCTTCTACGGGCTACAGCCTCACAACATAGCGCCGAATAGTATCCTAGCACTAGCCGGTTTCCAAGCGCTATGCGAAGGCTACTTAGGTATAGCCGCCTCCGTAGAATTATTTCAGTACTGCTTCCTGTGCCGCCGGCAAACCATAGCAGGCGGCCAGCTGGCAACTTGCGGTAGCATAACTTTCAACTGCCTCCAACTTGACTGGTATCCAAAGATCCCGTACATCGAGTCGGTGAAGAATTGGACCAGTACCTTCTTTTACAGCAAGGAGATCTCGACACCCAGCACCACACAAGGGATGCCTCCCTTCGTCAATGGTCCGCCAACCCACAAGGCCTGCTGGATGGCAAAGGTGTCACTTGGCAGCTTGTCGAATGACCTCCGCCTTGCCGTTAGGCGGATTGAATTTTTGACCAAGACGATGGAGGCTCCACTACTTGACAGTGTAGACACCGTCATCTGCTGGTTGTCGAGGAAGACAATGCCACTCCACCATCGCCCACTGGAGATGTGCGAGTACAAGGCGGACGACGCCGGCAACAGCACCCTTGACCAGGATGTGCTGCTATACCGGCTTAGAGAGCTGATCAAGCCTCTATTTATGAAGGCGACCGAAGGCGTTGCCATGTTCACTCATGACAACCTAGCCCCAATGGTAAGCCAGAGCTACCTTACCTTTTACTTAACTTTTTTGTCCACTGGGTGCTGAAGTAATGTTGCCTTTTCCTTTTCAGCTACAGACCTTGGAGGATGCCGACTTGGCTCCTAACTGGTACGACACCGGTGCCAGCAAGTCGAGGAAATGCAAGGTAGGCGGCTCCACCACGGATCTGGAGAAGAAGAAGAAAGCGGCCACCTCTGCTGATGCAGAGGATGAGACCTTGGGGGAGAATGTCCCTCTTAAGCGGTAAGCAAGCTTTTGCTTTTGCCTGACTTGCCATTTGATACAATGTGTTTTGCTGACAGGCTTGTACTTTTTTGTTTGTAGTGCCAAGCCGGCCATGCCCAAGCTACATGCTAACCTGAAGATAGCTGCCGGAGAGGCAAGCCGCCAAGATCTTCTCCAGCCGTCGCACCGGCTACGCCTGGCATCGGCGTTCCCGTAGTTGTTTGTCCGGGAACGTACATGGTGAAAGACATGGCACCTACTGGTTCTGCAGAGGCGGCTGCGGAGAAGATGGCGGGCAAGAAATCTGTTGCTGGCCCTACTACTTCCAAGACGGCTGAAACTTTGGCTAATGATGCCACTCGATTTATTGGCATGAAGCAGGAGGTGGGAGACGAGATGGGGAGAGTATTGGCACCTCCTCCTCCAAGTCTGGCCCCAACTTTGCCGCGGGAGCGAAAGATCCCCGCGAAACATTGAAGACCATGCGTGAGGGCACAAAGTGCTGGTACTCGCACATGGATCAACTTTACGACCTGCTCCAGAACAAACTTGAGGTAATCCCTAGTCACAGCCCCCGAGTACTTTGGCGGCTAAGAAAGTTGTTTTTAGCCAGCAAAGTGATCTTTTGACTGGGTCTCAATCGTTGCGTTTCTTTCGTAGGCGGCTCTCGCATCCAACGCAGAGCTTTATCAAGCCCAGGGCAGGAAGAACGTGAAGTGCCGCCAACTACGGCAAGACATCGAGCTGAGGAATGCCCATTGCGAGCTTAGAAGAGGCTCGCAAAAAGGATGAAGGTGACAAAAACTTTTTTGCCTTCTTTTCGTCCGTCTAGTTTAAATTTTTTTCTTCCGACAAGTTCTTTAGTCGGCTTCCTCATGATTTGTAGAATTGCTAAACACTGCACAAGATGTTCTCAAGAACTCCACTGACATGCAAGCATTGATGAACGAAGCTGCTGATCTTGCCGAGTTGGTGGCAAAGCTGAAGGCCGACCATGCCAAAGAGCTAGAGCAGCGGGATCTGGCCTATGCCGCCGAGGTTAGCAAGTTGTCGGGGCAACTGGAAGCCTTGGGCAACAACCTTGCCGAGGTGAACAAGAACTCCAAGCAGCAGCAGGACCAACTATCTAAGGCGGTCCAGCTTGCCCAAGAGACTCTTGCCAGTCACCTGGATGAGGTCAACGCCATCCGTGAGCATGTCCTGGGTAAGTCCTTTTCCTTCATCTTCCTCTTTCCTTGAATTCTTGAGTTATAAACCGCAATGTCTAACAAGTGTTTTCGTTATGTAGTGCCGACAAGCTTAGGCGATGACGTGGATACCTCGCCCCGCCTTGCCCGAATCTTAAAGGTTGGCGAAACAGTCAACCATATTGTCGGTGCGGGCAAAACGTTTGCCGCCAAGTTCTATCCTGGTGACAACGATGATCCTGTCAATTTCGATGCCGTGCCGGACCTGCTGGAGAAGGCGGCTGCCGAACAAGACGGCCAGCTATGATCAGTTGCATGAGGTAGAGCCAAGGTGGCATTGGCGTTGACATCGGCGTGGTACCCGGAGGCTGATATTCACCAAGTCACCGAGTACTTCCTGACTGAAGACAAGAACAACCAACCCATCGTGATGCAAGATGTGCTGCGGGCTATTCGGGGCTACGCAACCCGGGTTGCCAACATGGTGGATATCTGCATGTTCTATACAGAACACCCGGATCCCCATGTCGCAGTAGCTGATCCCTCCTTGGCGGATCCCGAAGTTGTCGGAAGTGGAGAAGGCGAAGCCGCGGCTGACGAGTGCAGCCCCCAGGATGGCGGAGCCAGCCCCAAGGATGTCGGCGCCAGCCCCCAAGACCTCCAGACAGCCTCCACCAAAGCGGCGACTCCTTAGGCGTCCTCTCCTGCGACAGTAGCAACAAGTAGATGTGTTAATGTGTAACGTGAAAAAACTTGTTTTATTTTGTTATGCAAATATGTTGGGCCAAGTTTTATGCTACACTTGGCGGTAGGCTTACTTAAGTGGCCCGTCTTAATATGTATCTCGTTTATGTGTTTAGCTATTTCATATGTTGGCGGAACCTCATCACAGTTACTTCAGCTGAGCCAACCAGGTGCAATACCAATTAGTTTAGACTCAGACACCAAAGCCGGCATGTTGGTGCCAACAACATACTACTAGGCGACCCACACACAAACAGGCAGATAATAATACTAGGCGGTGCAATGGTTTGTTTGCTATGTTAGCCGGTTGACGGCAAATGTCAAAGAAGTTGGAACCTTAGCATGGAGTAAAATATTTTTCGGTAACTTTCATGACAACATATATATGATTGCGAGAAAAGACAAAAGATGACATGGTCCCAAAACTGAATAAGCAAACCACAGACTTTTATTTCATAATCATATAGCACTTATTACAATGTAAAAATTGCTAAGTGTAAAAAGGACGTAGCTGCTCAATGTTCCAAGGTCGTTTGGTTTCGTCATACTTGTCATCGACTTTCCTTTTGCGCTTGCGGCCTCGCTTTTTCTTGTAGCCGTCTCGTGTGTCCACCAAGTAGTAAGATCCATTGAGCAACACCTTGCTGACCACAAAAGGTCCTTCCCATGGCGGGGATAACTTATGCAAGCCTTTTCTGTCTTGTATTAGGCAGAGGACCAGGTCACCAACTCTAAAACTACGTTGCCGCACTCTTCGACTGTGATACCGCCGCAAACCTTGCTGATAGATGGCGGACCGTGCGTGGGCAACATCGCGTTCTTCATCAAGTAGGTCAAGGCCATCCTGTCTTGCATCTTCTGCGTCTTCCTGGACGTAGGCTTGAACTCTGGGGGAATCATACATCATGTCGGACGGCAACACTGCTTTTGTGCCATAGACTAAGAAGAAAGGAGTGAACTTGGTTGATTTGTTTGGGGTTGTTCGTAAACTCCAAAGGACAGACTGCAACTCATCCACCCAAGCCCCAGCTGCCCTGTGCAATGGTACTTCGAGATGTGGTTTGATGCCCTGAAGGACCAAACCATTTGTATGCTCTACTTGGCCATTTGCCTTCGGGTGTGCGACTGAGGCAAGATCTAGGCGGATGCCATGCTTATAACAGTATTCCTCAACTTCGCCTTGCGACAAGTTAGTGCCGTTATCGGTGATAATGCTGTGAGGCACGCCGAACCGAGAGATTATTTCCCACAGAAAATTTGCGGCTGTAGCGCCGTCTAGATTTTTGATGGGCTTAGCTTCAACCCATTTGGTGAACTTATCTACTGTCGTGGGTTTGTCACGTCAGGTGTCATAGATGACTTTGTAGGTGTGGGATTATGAGAGTCAAGCATCTCCGAGCTTGGGATCGCAGGAACAAAGATCAACACAGATTTACCCAGGTTCGGCCCCCTCAATGTGAGGTAAAAGACCTACTTCCTGCCTACCCTAGATTGGTATTGATATGATAATCAAGGTGTTACAATGGAGGCGATCCGATCTGGTACTCGCCGTATGAGCTAGGGTTTGGGGCTTGATAGCTTGACCCGTTCTAAGTCCTGCGAGTCCTCTTTATATACACAGAGGCTCGCTAGGTTACAAAGGAAACTTTCCCCACAAGGAATATGCCCACAGAGGCCTACTCGGAGACTACTTGGTCTTCACGTCCTCCGGGATATGTCTTCTAGAACTTTCCCCTTATGGCGGTTCAATATTGGGCTTGCTCCCAAGTGGGCCTTTGTCCGTGCGAGTAAAGTAAGTCGCACTGGGCCGCGGGTTAATCCAGAAAGTATTCCCCCGACATTAGCCCCCAAGATTGGTTAGGACTTCACGGTGAGGATCCCCTGGTTACTTGAGGTAGTTGTTTGAGCTGCATTGTGAGCGTTCTGACCAATCTCTGACTGATGCAATTCAGAGCCGCGACTTATCTGTGCGACTCATCCCCGCTTCTCGAGATATTCTATTCCTTTACTTGCGGACCGTTGCTTGTTTTGCGGGCGCAAATTGTGCCGTTGGTTGCGAGCGCAGATTGTGCCGTTAGTTACGGGCCCCTTCAGTTATAAGCTGCGGCCACCTAGGTCATTATCCATTTGCCCTTGCAATCTTCTCATCCCTAGCCGCGCCGTCTTCTTCCTCGACCCGAGCCTAGTTCCCCAATCCAATCTCCCCCTCGCAATGGCGCCCAAGGCGAAGCCATCTGACGATAGGCGCAAATCTCCTGCAACTGGGAAGGATCCTGGGTAACGGAGGAAACTCTTGCAGATCTGGCCGAGGCTGGCTTCTTGCCGCCGAAGGGGACGGCGTCTGGCGGGCCCAGGCGATGAAATCGAGCCGCGCCCCAAGCCCAACGAGCTGGTGATGTTCGTGGAGCACGTGGAGCGTGGATTCACGCCGCCAGGTTCTCCCTTCTTCCGCAATTTGCTGCAACGCCTAGGCCTCCGTCTTCACGACATCGGGCCCAACTCAATGCTCCAGGTGAGCAATTTTCACGTGCTGTGCGAGGATTATCTTGGCATAGCCCCCAACATCGATCTATGGCTGGCCTCTTTCACCTGCAACAGCCAACTTGTCTCCAAGGGTGGCGCCTACGTTCAGGTCGGCGCCATCTCTCTTCAACGCCATAGGAACTCTTGCCTTCCCAAGCTAGCCCTGGCGAATCGACCCAGGGCTTGGCAAAAATCTTTCTTCTATTGCCAAGATACTTCACCGGAGGGCGAAACTCGCCTTCCCTCCTGGTCTAACACCCTCTTCGTGCCTACCGAGGCACTGAAATCAAAACCCCGCGACTCGTCCATGTCCTTCATCAATGAGTCGCTGATCAAAGTCCGCGCCTTAATAGGTCATGGTCTTACTGGCCTTGATCTTCTCTCTTGCTGGACCAAATGGCGCATTCAGCCCGTGAGTCCACGACAGCGATCCTTCCTTGAGTGCACAGGCACCTCTGCTGACGTTGATCGTATCAAGGCTTCGGACTGGAGGCCTGAGGATTGGGTGGAATTTGTCACCCGCGTGACTGAGGAGAAGGACATCTCCTTCGATAAGGTGGGGCTTGCCCCTTTCAGTGTTAACAACAAGCCTTTTGAGGTAACTCCTCCTCTTGTCTTTTCGCCTTCGTAGTTGAGTCGCATTCCTTTTCTTAATACTGCAACTTATATCTCCCTGATCCAGGCTGATGAGAACTACTGGTCGCTGCCTGCGACCGTCGCCGGCACTGCTGCTCCCAAGCGTGCCGCACGAAAGAAGTTGCTGCCCACTCTAGAGGGCAGCGAGACTGCTGATATCCCTTCTGTTGCTTCTGCGGCCTCAGATGGTGAAGAACTGAACTGGACGAGGATGACAGTCCAGTGCCAGCCGCGAGTTCTGTTGCCGCGGCTGGACCAACTCCCCGTAGAGCCTCCAAGAGGCTATCTCGTGAGGAACCAGAGGTTGATGCTCTGGAAAACCCTGAGGCCACGAAGCGTCGCAAACCTGCTACGGGCGCGACCTCCTCCGTGCCAGGCGTGCTTTCAAAGCCACCGCCTCTGCTGAAGAAGACATGGGTCCCCACTCTGGTAATTTCTGTTGTCTTGTCATCTTGAATGCTTATTCTTTTTCTTCTACTGACACGCAAAACTTCTGCTCGTAGATTCTGGGACCCAAGGCCTGTCCTCACCGTCAAGCGGTGAACTTATGGCCTTTGTGAAGATGGCTCCAGAGTTAGTAACTTTTCCCTGTGCTTATAATACTTTTATTCTGGCTTATGTGCTTCTTCTTCACACAATGCCCTTGCTTTTTTCAGAAGTGCGGCTAAACCCGCGACTGAGCCTGGAACCGCGGTTGAGCCGCAATCACCTGCGGCTCATACCGCCATGGTAGAGGGCGTGGCCACCACTGATGACCTGGCCACGGTCCCTGTTCTTGACACAGCCACCCAAGAGGTGGCTCTGGAGGATAGAACGGATCCCCTTATGATCCAGGACGTGGAGAAGGTCAACCCCTCCTCCATAGATGTAATGGCCAAGGATGCTGATACGCCAGTGGTTGAGTCGCCAGTGGCGGACAGCCTGCGGTTGCCAATTCTGCATGCTGAGGTTGTTTCTTCCTCCTCCACAAGCCGCGCTGAGAGACTGTCAGAGGCTATCATTGCCTCAAATGACAAGCAAGCCATGGAGCTCCGCAAGGCACTATCTGACCTGTCTGCGGCTTATAAGGTAAACTTCTATCTCCAGTTATCTGTCTCTAGCCCCCAAGGATCAAGTTTCTTCTTTGACTGTAAAGGGAGACTTGATGCTTCTCTTTAGCTGTTGATATATACTTGCTAACTGATGTACCCTTCGTAGGAGGAACTAAGCTCCATAACGGCTGCCAAACTTGCCTTGGAAAAGCAGCTGGGGATACTCCCTCTGAACTGGAGAGGCTGCGCGAGCTCCTTGGCCAGCGTGACGCTGAGCTGAAGAAAGGGAAACCAGGATGGGCGAGCTATCTGATGAAAGCTTCAAGTTATCTGAGCAAGCCAAAGCCTCCGAGCTGCGGCTTAAAACTGTTGAAGAGAAGTTCCAAGAGAGGGTCCAGCAGCTGGAGCTCCAAGTCAGTGCTCAAAAAGACGCCATTGCTGATGTCAATGAGGACGCAAGGCTTAAGGCTGTTTCCATTGGCGAGCTTGAGAAAAAGTTGAAGAAAGTTTCTGATGCCCATAACCTCGTCCACGCCAAAGTGTGCATCATGACTCAAGAATTAACTGGTATGTGTTGCGACTCACATCTGCATCTGTTTTTTCTACTATCTTTGCCTTTATGTTGTAAAGCTGACTGAACATGCCTCTATGTAGGTGAAGATGCCAAGGAGCAGCGCGGCAGTACTCAAGAGCAGCTGGAGTATATCCGCGATTTTTCGCGAAGGACTTGTGACGCCATGAAATCACTGTCTAAGTGCCTGCTGCCGACCAAGCCAGTCCCCGGTGATTCTGAAGGGCTGCTAAAAAGACTGCTTAGGGCGCCTCAGTTCTTTTTGGACTGGAAGGAGTCCTCAGCTCGCACCGGCGCGGCTCATGTTCTTGCTTTGGCCAAGACGTACTATCCTTCTTTGATGCTGCCAAGGTTGCAAAAGGTAGGCCCTCGAAGAAGGTGGATGGCACCGAACTGACGGCCTCAGAATATGCGACGACTTGGAAGGATATGCGCGGCCACGCGACTGAACTGGTGGAGGGGATAGATCTTGCGACCTATATGGGCAAGTATAATCAGATGGAAGCAGATGGGAGAAGTTACCCGCTCCGTCATCCAGCGGTGATTCCGCAGGAAAAGAACCCCTCTCCAGGCGTATCCAGCTCTGCAGCCCCCAAGCCCGCGACTGAAGAGCCCTCCAGCGAGCCTGCGATTGCTCCTTCTGGCAAGCTTGGTAAGCCGCCTGTTCCTCCTTCCCACCGGCCAAAAGCTGCGCACAAGTGAAGAAGAGAAAACAATGGTTTGATGATCTTGGCCCTTAGCGGTCTGTAATAATTGTTAGAATTTATGTGTCATAAGACAATATTATGGTTTGCTTAAGTACTCTTGGCAGTACATGTTTCGACCAATAGGCTGGTCCTTATGATTTGTCTCGGTTTTTCCTCACTTAGGCCCTTGCGCGGCTCAGTATTTCCCAGGTAAAAAGTGCGTGTTCAGGGTCGAGAGCGGCCATGATAGGCAATCAAACTCGATTGACGCCGCACCCCCAGTACTTTGGCCGCATAGTGCAAGTCGCATCCAAGAGAGGTTGAGTATAATCACGATAAATGCCACTTGTTTGGCGATCCCAAGGAATAGGCCGCGCTAAAAAGCTGCCGCACCCCCAAGGGACCAATGATTAAAAAATAAAAGACTCACAACTCAATTGGTAGTTTGAGATGCTTTATTTCAGAATCATTATATGATACATAGGGTCGGTCGCGCCTAGGTGGCGACCAGAAGTGATGCTTGGGTCGGTTGCGCCTAGGTGGCAACCAGAGATGGGTCGGTCGCGCCTGAGTGGCGACCAGAAATGGGTCGGTTGCGCCTAGGTGGCAACCAGAGATGTTACATGGGTCGGTCGCGCCTGAGTGGCGACCAGAAATGGGTCGGTTGCGCCTAGGTGGCAACCAGAGATGTTACATGGGTCGGTCGCGCCTGAGTGGCGACCAGAAATGGGTCGGTTGCGCCTAGGTGGCAACCAGAGATGTTACATGGGTCGGTCGCGCCTGAGTGGCGACCAGAAATGGGTCATTGCGCCTAGGTGGCAACCAGAAGTGTCATATTGGGTCGGTCGCGCCTGAGTGGCGACCAGAATTGATTTTTAGCCCTGAGTGGCCAGCTTGATGATGTAATCTCTTAATAATTTTGCTGCGGCTGCTGATGGCAACTCGCGACGCTTAGGATGTGTCCTTATTGGCAATGGCTCGTAGCCTTTGACTTCCTTGCCTCCCTTGCGGCCGTAATCTTAAGTCGCAAGTCAGGCAGGTGCCTCTTGGCCTTCACGATGTCATCAAAATTCTCCTGCGACTCGCGCATGGGTGCGCTCTCTGCGATGCAAGCTGCTCTGGCTATGGCCTTGTCGCCCTCTTCGCATTCTTGAGCTATTCTTTTGTCGCCATTGATGGTGATGACTCCCCTAGGGCCTGGTATTTTAAGCTTTAGGTACACATAGCACGGCTAGCCATAAACTTTGCGAATGCTTCTCTGCCAAACAGCGCATGATATGGGCTCTGGAAATCTACAACCTCGAACCAAATGTACTCGCTCCTGAAGTTGCTTTGTGTCCCAAAGGCGACCTCCAAGTTAACTCGCCCCAATGGCTGAGCTGATATGCCTGGCACGACACCATGAAACGTTGTTCTTGATGGGTTAGCTGCTTCTTGAAGGTTCATCCTTTTGAAGGTTCCATAGTATAATATATTGATGCTGCTGCCTCCATCCATCAGTACTTTGCTCAACTTGTACCTGCGACTTGAGGGGCAACCACCAGCGTGAGTTTTCCCTCTTCATTTATCTCTCCTGGGTGATCCTCGCGGCTCCAAACTACTGGTTGCTCGGACCACTTTAGCCACTGTGGGACGGCTGGTACTATGGCGTTAATAGCCTGATTGCGTCGTCGCAACTTTTGTTCCCTCCTTGAAGTATTCACCACAATGGTATGATACTGACCCAACTGTTTTGGGAATTGTGGTTGATCTGGCTGCGGATTTGGGACGGCGTTGTCGCTGTTGTTGCCTCTGCCATGTTTACCTTCCTCGTTGTTTTGATGATTAAAGTTTGTGTTGAGTGGTTGTCCATCCTTCCACTTTTTGTAATGATAACATTGCCTTCGTGTGGTTGGGTGGTTTCCCATCTTTTCCTATATGGATGTCGCAGGGGCGGTTGAAAACCTCTTCCAAATTAACTGGGTGAAAATTCCTTCCTCTGCTGCTGCTTTGTTTGTAACGAGTATTCGTATTTGCGACTAACCCTGAGTTTCCTCGATGAGTCGCAGTTGCTCCTGCTGGAGACGTTGTTCCTCACGCGCCAGCCTGGCTCTCTCATCTGCGATCCTCTGGACTTCATCATATAGCCCGATCCTGGTAGCCTCCAATTCTGTCACCCTAGCAGCCGCGTTAGCCACAGATATTGGTGTAAACAACACGCTTCCCTGTAGCGGCGTGTCCGCTGCGCTGGGGATTGCCCTTGATCCTGATTCCGCAGGCGCGACTCCAAGTGGGGTTTCTCTGTTTGTGACTCCTGAGTCCGCGACTCCTGGCGTTATCGCAGCGGATGCCGCGACTCCTGATGCGTCTAGCGCGGCTTGTTCTGCTGCTTCCGGCGGTGTGGGGGCTAAGCTGCCTGGTGGCATGCCCAGCCCTTCGTCTGCTTCTGTGGTCCTGTAGACCCCTTCCACGTGCCGATCTTCTACCGAGGGCGAGCCACTATCCACAGGATCTCCGCATAGCCTTTCCTCAAGGACGTACTCAATGGATTGGCCTTCTTCGTCTTCGAGAGGCAGCGACTCGTGGTTGATAGATTCTCCTTCTTGGTCCACTGTTACCGCGACTCCTTCTTCTGAATCGCCATGTTGCGATGGATCCTCCGACTCACCGCCAATGAAGCCGACGAAGATGTTGATGGATCCAAAGGGGATGACGTGGCCGGTCTCCAAGTAATCTGCTTCCGGCCCCCAGCTTGAATCGTCGATGAGGGGTGTGCCATTGACCGTGATGATACGGCCAACAACAAGATCTTCAGCTCCCTTCATGGATCCTGCGCGGAACGTGACGCTCTTGACCGCAGGACCCACGGTGGGCGCCAACTGTCGTGGGTTTGTCACGTTAGGTGTCATAGATGACTTCGTAGGTGTGGGATTATGCGAGTCAAGCATCTCCGAGCTTGGGATCGCAGGAACAAAGATCAACACAGATTTACCCAGGTTCGGCCCCCTCAATGTGAGGTAAAAGACCTACTTCCTGCCTACCCTAGATTGGTATTGATATGATAATCAAGGTGTTACAATGGAGGCGATCCGATCTGGTACTCGCCGTATGAGCTAGGGTTTGGGGCTTGATAGCTTGACCCGTTCTAAGTCCTGCGAGTCCTCTTTATATACACAGAGGCTCGCTAGGTTACAAAGGAAACTTTCCCCACAAGGAATATGCCCACAGAGGCCTACTCGGAGACTACTTGGTCTTCACGTCCTCCGGGATATATCTTCTAGAACTTTCCCCTTATGGTGGTTTAATATTGGGCCTGCTCCCAAGTGGGCCTTTGTCCGTGCGAGTAAAGTAAGTCGCACTGGGCCGCGGGTTAATCCAAAAAGTATTCCCCCGACATCTACTGCTACAAGCAAATGCGTGTAGCCACCAGGTGCCGTCTTGAATGGACCAACCATGTCCAAGCCCCAGACTGCGAAAGGCCATGTGATGGGTATTGTCTTAAGCTCCTGAGTCAGCATGTGCGGTTGTCTGGCATATAGTTGGCAGCCACTGCATGTTTTGACTATGACTTCTGCGTCAGCTTTAGCTGTCAACCAATAAAAACCTTACCGAAAAGCTTTGGACACAAGGGAGCGAGACAAAGCGTGATGTCCGCAAACTCCAGCATGTATTTCCTCCAGCAAGTCTTTGCCCTCTTCTGGCGAAATGCAACGTTGGTAAACACCAGTGGTGCTACGCTTGTATAATTCACCGTTAATTACCGTGAATGCCTTGGCTCTTCTTATGAATTTACTTTTCAAAACCTCATCATCTGGCAACTCCTAATTGATTAGGAAGTCCAATTATGGCGTCGTCCAATCCAGCTTTACCAGATAGACGGCATATCTAGCCGCCTCTACTGGTTCTGCTGATTCTGGGTCAAGGAGGTCTGCTCCTTTTATTGACGACTTGTGTAGGTGCTACAGGAAGACATCTTTCGGAACTTTTTTGCGTTCAGACCCCGATCTGGCAAGTGTGTCTGCTGCCTCGTTTTGAGCTCTTGGGATATGGCGGACCTCGTAGCCTAGGAAGCATTTAGCGAATTCATCAACAGTACGCGGTATGCCGCCATTATCTTGCTTTTTCGTCCCAGGTTCCACGTGTCTGTTGTGCCACCAAGTCTGAATCTCCATAACAGAGGACGCGTTGGCCGCCTAGTTCTTTGGTGATGTGTAAGCCGTGAAGGAGTGCTTCATATTCGGCAACATTGTTTGTTGCTTTGAAGTGAATTTGCAGCACATAGTTGAGCTTGTCTCCTTACGGGTTTCTAAACACAATGCCAGCCCCCGAGCCCTGAAGCATTTTGATCCATCAAAGTGCATGATCCAATATGCTTCTTCAGAGAGAGGCACTTCATCCATGGCTTTTGTCCAATCTGCGATGAAGTCTGCTAAATCTTGAGACTTTAATGGCATTTCTGTGTTTGTACGTGATGTCGAAGGCAGCGAGTTCAATGCCCCACTTGGCGACTCGGCCTATAGCATCCCTATTGTTGATTATATCTCCCAGAGGTGCCTTGATCACTACTGTTATTGAATGTTCCTGGAAGTAGTATCGCAATTTTCTGGCGGCGTAGAAAACACCATAAACCAACTTCTGGTAATGCGGACAACGCTGCTTGGAGACGGAAAATACTTCACTAATGAAGTTGACCGGACGCTGTTCCGGGATCTCTGATTTTTCCGTCTTGCGCTCCACAACCAAGACTACGCTAACAACCAAGTTGGTTGCCGCGATATAAAGCAGCATTGGTTCCTGCGTACGAGGCGCTGCCAAAATTGGGGCATACGTTAATGCTTCCTTGAGTTGTTTCAAGGCGGCATCTGCTTCGTCTGTCCACTCAAACTTGTCGGATTTCTTCAGAAGCCGGTAGAGAGGCATTGCCTTTTCTCCAAGGCGGCTAATGAAACGACTGACGGCAGCCACCGAGTCGGCAAGTCGCTGCACGTCCTTCAGGTCCTTGGGCCTGGATATGTTGAGGATTGCCTTGATTTTCTCCGGGTTCACCTCTATTCCTCGTTCGGAAACGATAAAGCCAAGCAGCTTGCCGGCAGGAACCCCGAAAACGCATTTTTTTGGGTTGAGTTTCATTTTATATACCCGGAGGCTATCGAAGGTTTCCCACAAGTCGTCTAGCAAATCCGCCTTCTTTCGGGACATGACGGCAAGACATCTTTGCATACATCGCTGATACGTCGCGCCGGCATTTTTTAGGCCGAAGGGCATTGTGATGTAGCAGAAGGTCCCATAGGGCATAGTGAACGATGTTTTGAGTTGGTCGGATTCTTGCATTTTAATTTGGTGGTACCCGGAGTACGCATCCAAAAAGCACAGCAGCTCTGAGCCGGCCGTGGAGTCTATGACCTGATCTATACGTGGTAAAGTGAAATGGTCCTTAGGACAGCACCTGTTCAAACCGGTATAATCAATGCACATTCTCATTTCCTTATTGGGCTTTGGAACCAGTACAGGATTTGCCAACCAATCAGTGTGTACTACCACCCTAATGAACTTAGCTTCTTACAACTTGATGATCTCCTTTCCTATTGCCTTCCTCTTCTCTTCCCCGTAGCGTCTTATTCCTTGCTTTACTGGCTTGGCTACTTTGTAGACATTAAGAGAGTGCTCGGCAAGTTCCCTTGGTACACCCGGCATGTCGGCCGACGACCATGCAAAGATGTCCCTATTCTCATGGAGGAACTCGATGAGCGTGCTTTCCTATTTGTCGTCTAAGCTGGCTCCGATGGTGATCTGCTTGGAGCTGTCACCTGGCACCAGATCCGTCTTCTTTGTTTCCTCGGAGGCCTTGAAAGTCTTCTTAGACTCGGCTGTCTCTTCACGTTTTCCGGCAACTGGGACGTATCAGTTTCTTTCTTCATCATGGCCAACTCGTCTGCGTGGAGAATGGCCTCCACGAAGGGGTGTTGCCACGTTCGCACTCCTTTGCTTTGTTGAAGTTGCCATTGACGGTGATGGTACCGTTGGGTCCAGGCATCTTTAACTTGTTGTAGATATAATTAACACGGCCGGCCACGAACTTGGCGAAAGCTGGCCGTCCAAAGATGGCATGGTAAGCACTTTTGAAGGGGACAACCTCAAACCTGAGATACTCCGAGCGGTAGTTTGACTCAGGTCCGAAAGTAACCTCAAGCTTGATGCTTCCCATTAACTTGGCTTGCTTTCCCGAAAAATGCCATGGAACTTGACTTTGCTGTAATCAAGCTGGCTTTCCGTCAAGTTCATGCGCTTCAGGGTGTCCTCATACATGATGTTGAGGCTGCTGCCGCCATCCATCAACATCTTGGTCAGTCTGAAGTTGTCGACAATTGGGTCGACGACGAGGGCATACTTGTTGGGATGCGGCACGTTGTCCGGGTGGTCGTCCCTGTCCCATGTCATTGGCTTTTTGGACCAATCTAAGTACTGAGGAACATCAGGCACTGTAGCGTTGAGCTCGTGCAGTCCTGCCTTCTCTTCCTTTGCCGAAGGAGTGCCCAAAAAGCAGACCAACTGGCCATGAACTTTGGGATACTTTTTCTCCTTGCGTGGCGGCTTGGGTCCTCATCTTCTGACATGGAGACTGCCTCATCATCGACTTCCCTCTTTGCCTTCTCAGCTTTCTTGCTCTTTTCGGCTTCCAGCCAACCTCGGAGTCTTTCTTGAAATCATCTATGAACCGACACTCTCCCAGTGTATGGTTAACCTTCCCCAAGGATGCATGGATTGGGCAGGGTAAGGCTTTTGCCTGATCGTAAGTTAGGCGTTGCTTGCTGGAGCCGCCTTCTTTACCCTTTCCCTTCCACCTGTGATTTCCGCCTTTGCCTTCGAAGGTGGCGGCGACCTCGTTGGATGGTCCGACTTTATCGTCCTGGGGAGCCTTGCGCTTGTGACTTGTTCGCCGGCTTGGTGCCATCTCTTGAGCATCGTCAACGTCGCGTGCGTCGTTATTTGCCTGTGCGTACATGGCTGCTATTTCAAGCATGACTCCGAGATCTTTGACTTGCATGCATACTAACTTGTGTCTGAGACTTGACCCCTTCAGGAGGCCTGTGGTGAAGGCATGGATTGCTTGATTGGCATCCACGTTCTCAAAGCTTGCTTTTGTTTACATCCACCTTGCCAGGAAGCTTGTTGCGGTTTCTTCCGGCTTCTGCACATAGCGAACCAAGTCTGTATATGTGTTGGGCCGCTTGTATGTGCCCTAGAAGTGTTGGGTGAACACCTTTTCCATGTCAAGCCAGTTATGAATTGATTTTTCTGGCAAGTTTTCGATCCAGCTTCTGGCTGTCCCCTCCAGCATGAGGGGAAGGAAGCATGCGGCGACCAGGCCGTTACTCCGGCAATTTCTACGGCTAGCGCGTAGTCCGACAACCATGAGTTTGGCTTATCCGCTCTGTTGTACCTCTGATGAGTTTTTAACACTGATGTCATATCTCGAGGGATCTGAACGTTGCGGATGGCTGGGCCAAAGCACTCAGGGCCGAGGTAGGCATCCTGTTTTCCTGCCTTGATGTCATTGAGACGATGTCGTGCGTCTTTTGGATCGAGCTGCCTATTGGATCTATTAGCATTGGGCTCATCCTGCGCTGCCCAGCTATGCCTAGGCTCATTGTTTTGTCCCCGGCTTCCGCCTTCACGCCTGGGCGTGGGCGGTGGAGACGGGTGCGGTCTCTGCTTCTTCTTAGCGGTGGGGGGTTGTCACGGTTTGCGCCACTCCTTGGCGGTTGCTTACTTCCACGGCTTCTGCCTTCATCCCGTTTAGGCGGTGGAGGAGGTGAAGGTGCACGGCTGTTGCCGGTTCGGGATGCTTCGTCATGTTGTCTCTTAGGAGGTGGTGACTTACGCGGGTCCTTGTTGTCCTTCCCCTTCCCATGGCTACTGGAGCCGGATGGGTCCTCGGGTGACCACCGGCTGCAGCTTTGCAAGCGTTGGATTTGGATTCCAGCTTGCCTCCCCTTGTGTCCGCCATGTCGGCATGAGAATCAGCACGGGCCTGCTGCTCTAGAGCTTTGTGAGCAAGGATCGAGGCGTAGTAGATCTTCTCGTCCTTGTCGTAGTCATCGTTGTTGAGAATGTCCAAGGCGGCCGTAGTGTTGAGGACAGGGGTGCAGAGGATGACATCCCCGTTCTTGTCCTTACGCCGCGGTGCTGAAGCCCACTCGAAACCAAGTCTCTGCGCCGGGGACTTGAAGTCATCGTTAGGCGGGTGGCGGCCTTGCCAGCTTTTGTTGTCTGTTGCACATCCTGCTGGTTTGGCAACCGGGGTTGGGGTGAAGAGATTGCGCTTTGAGGTTAGCCTGGCAGTTATCTTGGCATTCTCTTCCTTGGCTTCTTCGAGTATACCCTGAACCTCGGCTTGCTTGGTTTTGAGGTATTGGGTTTGCTCGATCAAAGAGCTTCGGAGCTTTTCCAAGTCAACCAGATTAGTTTTCTCGTTCACCGGCGTGTGCAGGACTTCCGCCAGGGCCTCCATGTTGCATGTCTTGCTGGACTCTCCTTTCTCCAGAATTCTCTTTTTCATCGGAGCCGGCGGGGGCTCTTCGAACAGTGGATCGGCTGCCGCTGCCCCAGCATTGGCGGCATCTGCTGCCGCTGCCTTAGCTGGGTCTGTGTTGGTTACATCCGCCACAAAAACCTGCTGCATGTTGGCGGACGAGCCTGTAGCTGCCTCAGAAGGCGGATGCTCGGGTGCATTGAAACACTTTTTGATCCGTTGCTCAAACATGCTTGCGGAATCTCCCTCGGAGTCGGAGTCAGAGTCTACGTTGACGTGAACAGTAGATCTGGATCTGGCATCCGACATTGCCTCGTCCTGCAACGTAGGGAGGATTGATTCGGGATCATTGTGATCAGGCTGGGAGTCAGATCCCAGCCCTGTCATGCCGGCAAACTGCAGATCAGAATCTGACGACTCCTGGGAGAAGGCGGACTCAGATCCATCTGTGAAACAATCTTGCTCCGGGTGGCGGGTGGGTCCGAAAACGGTGCGGTTTTTTGGGAAACCCATGGCCTCGGGAGTGAAGCCGATGAAGAGCTCGATGTCGCCTATTGGAACAAGGGTGTAGGAGATGAGCCTGTCCCTTGTCGTGACGTAGCTTCCGTCATCTTGAACGTAGCCGATGCCGCCAAGTATTCCCGCCTGGAACGTGACGCCTGCGGCCTTAGGCCCCACGGTGGGCGCCAACTGTCGTCGTATCGGCATCTTGGATAGGAGACGGGGTCCTGCTAGCCGAGGTGAATGTAGGGCAAGAAGGTGGACGTCGTCGAGGTTGGGATCGAACAAGGCAGTTTACCCAGCTTCGGATCTCACGGCGGTGGCGAGATCCTACGTGCTGCTATAAATCACTATAATGGCAGTAGCCTTGGTCGGGTTACAATGAGTATGAGATTAGATTGATCGTGCCCTAAAGGCATCCCGAGGTCCAGCTTATATAGGCGACCGGACCTAGGGTTACAAGGGACAGACGTGTCCGGCAAGACTACAGAGTCCTAATCCTATCCGGTAAGTCACCGCCTTCTGTCTTGGTCCGTAAGGCGGCTTGGGCTTCAGTCTTGGGCCTCCGTCTTGTCATCCGTCGTCCGCCTTGTACGCCAGCTATCTGGGCCGCCTGGCAGGCCAAAGCCTTTACCACCATTGCAAGCCACCCTGGACTAGCCGGATTTGTCCATGTCAGCGATACCCCCAGTAGGTATATCCCCAACAACACCGTCGATCTAGCCTAGGCAAGAGTACGTCTATGTGTCTGATTGATCTTCTTCCTTTGTACCACAATCCAGTCCATGAACACTGGAAACATCGAGCTCAAACGATGTTGGTTCTAGCACCAGGAACCTCAAATCTTTTTTCGGGGCTTGTTGCCGGATAAGATGGAGAACAACACACTGAGAGCTTACCTCTGGCGATGCAAGATCCAAGGCTACCAGCCTCTGAGTTCCAGTGACAGTATCTGACACCAAAACTCTAGAGAATGTCCCAAGGCTTCCGGTGCTCGACCCCCCTTTTCACACTCCGGTGAAGAGATGGCCCAAAAATGATCACCAGGGCGGTGAAACCACCCTCAGCGTTGCCACCGCCGCATTCAGTGTCCCCCTCCAACTTTGTGATGGAAAGAAAGATGGCAATGCATATCGTAATAAGATGACCATGCATGATTGTTTTCAAAAATCTTTACAGCAAACCAGAGAGAATACAAGTTCCTTGCACAACGATGTACACAAGATCCACACTTCGTGGTACACAGATGTAGGAAACAATTCACTCAGTATACTTTTAGGACTCAAATGTGCATTTCAAGGGTATTAGGATTAACTGGCACCCCTCGGATACATTTAGTACCTCTGTTGCATTTTACTCCTTTGTCTATCTTAGTGATCATAATTTACACTTTGAGTAAGTAGGACAAGTTCAGTGACATTGGGTGCATTTTACTCATTTAATCAATCTAGAGAAACCGTGAAAACATGTCAAAATGGGCACGAAGAAAGATTGGGATCCTTATCAATAAAGCACTATCGGTGTTATACTCTTCTGCCACCAACTGAAACAACACAGCGAAAACAAACAAAAAGAAACATCCCATACGACAAACAAACCTTGTCGCAACAACTCTGCACACAAGCAACTTCCAAAAACAGTTATCAAAATCAAAGGAAACCCCCCAGGATAATTAGCAAATCCCAAATATCAAGCATCTGCTCGAACAAACAAACTATCAAGAGAAATGAAGTAACCAATCTTTAATTTCAATAAAGCAACAAGCAATAGTAATAGTTCCATAATATATCCATGCTAGTAATATTAATACATCCATAATGTTTGATACTACAAGTTATGCACTATGCAACAAGCAATAGTAATACATCCATAGTATTCAACATCTTGTTGCTTAGACAGATGCGCTTAAAGAAACTGACTAAGTAAAACACATCTGATAGAACATATCAATGCCGTAGCTTTGGGTAGTGCCAAAGATCCAGGGCTAGAACAGTGTCAGCGTGGCTGGAGAAACGTTCCTGGCAGCATGGCTGGATGCTCGTTCCTGTCAGCAAAGAAGTCCATGAAGAAAGTTGCCACCAGTCCAGCTGTTTGTGGGTACTTCTTGATACAGGAGTAGATCGTCTGTACCAGCATCAGCCAGTACTCGCCGTCCCTGGTCTTACCAAGCTCGTTTTTGAGATACTGCATAAACTCCTCGACATTCTGCGGGGTGATCAGATCGAGCACTAAACTCAGCACCTTCCTCTTAATATCCACATCGGTGCAGGGTATGGCGGTCAATTCCATGGCCCGATCCACCATGACACCAAGGTGCGAGGTGCACAGCTCAGACAGGCGATCAAGGACAATGAGCTTCACGTTCTTGTCACACCGAGGAGAAGCGAGGAGCTGGCTGTAGGAATGGGCCGCAACGTTTGGCAGAGAAGAATACAACACGAGAGCAGTGGCGCACTCATACACGACGGAATTTCTTGGACTGGAGAGGAGGGACATGATGATCTTGGTGTACCTGTCTTCGTCGAGGTCAGCAGAGTAGCAGATCTCGGGGATGAGTTCGACGGCCACCATCTGGAGGAGATCGGGTCATTCAGCGATGCGGTCTGCGTCGGCGAGCAGATAGGCGACCGCGCGGTCCTGAGCGCAGGTGCGGAGGAAGAGGAACGCGTTCCTCCTTGCGGCCGCGTCCTGCTCCGTGGCAAGCGCCCTCTCCACGAGATCGGTCGCATCGGGAAGGAGCCGGTCAGCTTTGGGTACGCGGTGGATGGCGTAGACTGCGGACAAGGCGTGGCGGCGGACGAAGTGGTGCGGGTGGCAGACATTCTCGCGGACGGAGGCCACGAGCGGCACGAGGAGATCTGGATCTGTTAGGCGGCATAAGAAGCGCAGCGTCACGCCCCGGACGTACTCGCTGCTGTGATTCAGGTTCTTCTACAGGTAACGGTCGACAACCGGAAAGACGCCGGTGTCGTGCTCGCAGACGATCTCGAAGTAAAGGAGAAGAAGCTTCTGAACTGTGTGGTCCTCGGAGGGAAGGATGTAGCGGACGACGGCGTCGAAGATGTCGCGGGTAGCCCCCAAGGCCTCACCGTTGCTGTGGAGCGCGATGACGCGCTTCATAGCGCAGACCTTGTCGTCGCCCCAGATCTCGGCGATCGTCAAGGGATGTCGCTTGTCAAAGTGCACCAGGAAGGTGCAAGGCTTTTCACGCATGGTCCCGTCCGGCCGGCAGCGGTGGCGCGCCTGGGGAGCGGGAGGTCGAAACCAAAAAAGTTAGAACATAAAAGTTGTGGGGAAGGTGAGATACATCTAGGGTTTAGGACCCTAAGAGCATCTCCACCGGCACCCTCCAAATGACCCCCGAAAGACACATTGGGAGTCCGGACGCCAAAAACCGTCATCAGCGGCACCCCCAAGGGCTAGTTTGGTGCTCCAGGAAAACACAGGGAACTCGGCCTTTTCCCCGGGTGAAATATCCACGGGCGAATCTGGCCCGGGAGCCCCACGGGCCCATTTGGCGCTCCGCGAGGGGACGGAAATCGGGCCCTTCCGCGGCCTTTCCCCGGGTGAGTTTTCCCCTAGTCGGGAGGTCAGGCAGGAATTCCTCTGGCTCGCTCGCTCTCGTCTCACGACAGAGGAGGCGACGGCGACGGCGCTGGGGCGACAGAGGAGGCGACGGCGACACCTACTTCGTCCGGCGACCGGAAGCAAGTCCCCCTCCCGAGCTCTCCCGCCTCTCCCCGCGGCGCTGTTCGTACCGTGCCTCTCGGCCTCTCCCCCACGGACGGTCGTCTTCTCCTTCCCCCAAGATCTGGCCCGCCTCGATCTGCTGCTCCGGTGAGGCGGTGACGACGACGTCCAGGTGGTGGATCCCGGCTTCCTTCTCCTTCAACTATGGTGTGCCCTTCTTCTCCCCACCTCCTACATGTCCTATTGGTCCTTGCCCTAAATTGTTGACTGACCGGAGTCAAATATTGCAGAGGCTCCTGTTCTTGTTCTTGCATCAGCTCGACCACTCTCCGGCGACGGCATCAAGGTACACGGAGCGGCAGGCTGCCGTGACGATATATCCGTTCCAAACTTTGACAGGAGAAGCATAGGGCAGCGAGTGATTGGTTGTCTTCCATATTTGTAGCTCTGGAATTGGCTTATGCATTTAATTGTCTGTACTTAGCTAGCTGGTGTTGGTTGTCTCATGTCGAAGCTTGAGGTTCCTGCAGCTTTCAGGCTGTTGGACCTGGAACCATCTGATGTAGCATGTCCCATGGAGTTTCAGAAACTTTCATCATAATATTATCTTGTTAGTCAGAACATAATTTATGTGGTCATCAAATTAAATGTTGTGGGTGCTGCCGCCAGATAACATTGGCAGAATAAATTGTTACTTCGTATGTTAGGTTTGAAACTGCTGTCTCAATGGTTTTCTTTTATATTTGTAAATCCAAAGCTGGGCTGTGCTTTCTCTTGTAATTCTAAGCTTGTGCATAAGCTAAAAGTGACGATCCTCAGTTGCTATACCTTAAGAAGTTTGAACAGGGAGACCACTATGGTGCTTTGGAGTTTTCTTATTGAATAAGCATATGGATGAGTCTGCTTTATTGCTTGCTTGCTCAAGGAATAAGCCTATTTCTTATTATAATTTTGATTTCATCATCTTTGAGATTGGATTTGGTGGAGGTCGTGATTCTGGAGTCCACAAGATGTAGGAGATTAACAGCATTAATTTGGTAATAACCTCTCTTTCCACCGTGCTTCTAACTCATGATTTATCGAATACTGGATCTTTCTTATGATAAAAAACAGAAGGGTAATGATTATTGCAATATTGCTCTTTTTATAAGATCATATGGGAATAATATATTCAGGCATTCTTATTTTGTTGTGTTCAGATAAGTGTGGTCAGAAAACTGCGGCAGTCTGAAAAATAGTTTACTTAAACTGCTATATTATTAAGCAGATGCTAACTTTCTCACTACTTCACCAAACGGAGTAGAGAAGACAAGAGCATGAAGCACCTGAACTTGACCATAGCATGTACTGTTTTATTTTCTCTGATTTGTACTTTCGAGATGGTGCTTTTGTGCAAATTTCAGCTCCTCCATATTGCTCAGAGCATGGTGTTTTATTTTCTTTGTTCTGCATGTACCTTGGTTTCTTCAGGTTACTGACGAACTAATAGTGCATTATCATTGTCCTCTTGACCTTATCGCATTATCATTGCTCATCTTTTGTGCTGAATATTTTTGCTTGCAGGGGTCCATCGGCCACATTATTCACTGGATGTCGATCGCCGACCGTGCTCGCGGAGAAGTCCCTAGACATATTTACCGGGCTAGCGACGTTCTCGATGTGATCGGTGATGTGCGTCTGCGTCCGAAGATGAGAGCGGCAGCTATACATGAACGACGCCTCCGCGGGTTGCTGGTCGACGACGATGCCGGTGGCCGGTGTGAGGAAAACTTTCTGGGAATTGTTTTTGTGAATCATTTCTTGGAATTATTGGTGATTGTTTGGCTTTGCCAGAATTAAGTGTAATTTGAATTTCCTGTTTATTGTCCTAAAAAATGCTGAATTAGTGTATTTTTGATTATTTATGTTAATCGTGATTTTTTAGTCATTGTAGGAAAAATGATTTTGGATTTACGTGATATTTATGAAAAAAAAAGTCAAAACCTCTTGTGGAAGCTACTGAATATGATTTTTTCCGTGTTATCTTGCTATACTTGTATGTACGGGAATTTCTATGCAGAGGCCGGGGATCCGCACCCCCTTATCTAAAAAAATGTACGGGAATTTATTGCTTTCCATTAGGGCACAAGAAATACGGGGAGATCTACCCCATGGTGGGAGGGGATCCCGTCTGCACAGGAAAATCCCCCTCGTGGGTTTGCTTCCCTGGGATATCTGCCCCCTACAACCAAATTAGCCCCAAAGGGTCGTCCCGAGCAATTTCGTGTCCGGCACCCCCGAGAGGGCCTCCAACTCGGGGGTGCCAGACATTGAGCGGACATGCCCTCCGACAGGGGTGGCTCGCCCGTCATACACACATCGCCGGCGTGACCTGATTCAGTCGCTCCACTCTCGGCCGGCGATTCGCACCATCACCGCCACTCTCGTCGCCGCCTGCTTGATTCGCACCTCGGGGCCCAAGCCGCAGCGCTCACGCAAGCCTGCTTGCCGCCGCTCCCCGCCGGTCTCCGACCTCGTCTAGCGCCGCCGCAGCTAATTCAGCCCGGGTATGCCTCTTCTTCCCTCCCGCACCGCACGCAAACTGTTCGACCATTGGTTGATAGGCTGATTTTATTGATAGGTCATTCATGGCCTTGTTTCATTGCTTTGTTTCGTCCAATAGGTTATGGACAGCGACGACGAGATCATGTTTTTCCAAATGATGACGGAGGATGCCGCCCTTGCGGCCGACGACGAGGAGAATGAGATGGTCATGGCCGCAGTTCTAGAAGCCGCAGTCGAGGCAAATGCGGCGTCGAAGTTTGGATGATCAGTGAATGGGCGGAGGGCCAACAAGAACCGTCAAAGAGCAACTGGGCACATGCTCTTGTGAAAGGACAAGGATGTCGCCTAGAGGGTGGGTGAATAGGCGATTAAAACTTTTCCGGTTAAAGGCTTGCTAATTGCGGAATAAAACTATGTGTTTAAATTAACAAGCCAACAACCTAAATATACTAGGCTCACCTATGTGTACCAACAACTTATGCTAAGCAAGATAAGCAACAAGGTGATAGCAATATAGAATACTTCAAGCACGAAGGCTATCACAAAGTAAAGTGCATAAGTAAAAGGCTCGGGTATAGAAATAACCGAGGCACGCGGAGACGAGGATGTATTCCCGAGTTCCTCCTTGTTAAGGGAGTACGTCTCGTTGGAGAGGTGTGAGGCACCACAAAGGTCGATCTCAACGCCACAAAGGCTCACCCTATTCTCCGATGAACCGCACCACAAAGGTTTGGTTCACCTTCCACTATCGGTATTCCTTCGAGGCGGAATCCGGAGCCTTTCAACAACAATCCGAGGCACAACCCACAATGGGATTGGGGGCTCCCGAACGGCTTCAAGTGACCACACAAGGGTCCAACCACCACAAAGGCGTCTAGGGCCCGAAGACCCAAGAGTAACAAGTTCACAAGATTTCAACTTCCACGAATCCTCGTGGAGAGCACACCGATGCACCAAATGCAAAAGGCAAGAGCACAAGTGCTCAAGTCCACTCTCAAATTCCAACAAAGCAACAAATGCTTATGGGGGAATAAGAGAGGAAGAACAAAGAGGAGAACCACTCAAGAACTCCAAGAACTAGATCCACTATGTTCCCCTCACTTAGAGGAGATATTGATTGGTGGAAATGTAGATCTAGGTCTTCTCCTTCAATCCTCCAAAGATCAAAGAGTTTGGGTGGAGGGATTGGGAGATATCAAGGAAATGAGCTTGCAACAATGGAGGAGAGAGAAAGCAAAGGTTGCTGGGCTAAGCTCCCCTCCCAGAAAAGTAGCCGTTGCAGCTAGATTCACACCGGAGTTTCCGGCCAAAGTGGCCGGAGACTCCGGCCTGCACCGGAAACTCCGGCCCCCACCAGGGGGTGAACCATTTCCAGACGAGAAAAGCACAGGCATAAACTCCGGCCCCTGGGACCGGAAACTCCGGCCTATTGGGCCGGAAACTCTGTCCCCCACCAGGGGCTGAACAAGAAAACACTCTCCGAGGAAAACCAAGGACCGGAGACTCCGGTCCAGAAGACCGGAGACTCCGGCCTGAAAGCAGTGAAACTGCAAAGACTGAAATGTAATAACTTTCTCGTATGAACTCCAAATCAGGTGAATCCAATTGCGTTGGAAAGGTAACGACAAGAGCTTTGGAAATATTAAGGGTCACAAATATAGAGGGGATACCACACATGGGAAGGTGTGGACCCTAACTCGAAGGTGGACCGGTAATATTTCCAACACGAAAACGCAACAAGTTTTCAATAAGAAATCCGTTTTCGAAGAACTTGGGCTTGTCATGAAGATCACGACAAGCACCAAAACCCAACAAGGAGAAAAGCCAAATAAGAACCAAGAAAGATGATATGCCAAGTATGCAAAGGTATGAGCTCTCCACAAAGATGCGATCAAGTTACTCACTTGAGAACCCCTCTTGATAGTACGCCGTCTATCCTAAAACCCGGTCTCCCACTAACAACATGAGACCGGTAAAATAGAAAACCTATCAAGATCATACCTTTGCCTTGCGCATTCCACTTGAGCTCGATGATGACGATCTTGACTCTCTCAAGTTGGAACACCTTTCTTGATCGTGCTTGCTAGCACATGCTCGATGAAGACTTCTCCAAATGCTCCCCCATACTCCATTATGGGAAAGCCTCGCTAAGCTCCGTCTTCATGTCTCCTTTGCACTTCATCTTCTACACATGACCATTCTTCATATAAACCCTTAAATAGAGCATTGGTCATCATGCCATCTTCAAGAGTCCAACACATGAACTCCAATGGACAAGATCTATAAGAATATCTCAATGTAAACATTAGTCCATAAGGAGTGTCATTAATTACCAAAACCACACATGGGGGCAACCATGCACTTTCATCTTTTTCGCCAACTACTTTGCCCAGAATCCGGCGAACTTGCCTCATGAATTTCACCGGCTCTTTAGGATGAGCAGGGACGTGTTCAGGAGGATCGTGCATGGCGTTCGGGAATACGACGACTACTTTGAGCTGAAGAGAGACTGCATCGGCCTTCTTGGGTTTTTATCTCTTCAGAAATGCACGGCGGCCATATGGTGCCTTGCTTACGGACTTCCCGCCGATGCTCTGAATGACTATCTCCGTATGTCTGAGTCCACCGCCGTCGAAACCACCTACAGGTTTTGCAAGGCAGTTGTGAAGGTTTTGGAGATGACTATCTGAGATCACCAAATGAGGCAGACACGGCTCGTCTCTTGGCACAACCCCAAGCAAGAGGATTTTCAGGGATGTTTGGAAGCATCGATTGCATGCACTGGAACTGGAAGAACTACCCGTTCACTTGGCAGGGGATGTATAAATCAGGACATCATGGAAAGTGCAGTGTCATACTTGAGGCCATGGCAGATTATGATCTTTGATCTAGCATGCATATTTCGGCACGGCCGGTGCCGCCAATGACATCAATGTGCTCCAACGCTCCCCGGTGTTTAAAAACTTTGTGATGGCCTAACTCCACCATGCAACTATGTGATCAATAGCCATGAGTATACCAAGGGGTACTACCTTGCCGACGGCATCTATCCTACTTGGTCAACATTTGTGAAGACTATCCGTAACCATGTCGCGAGGCAGATTGCCACTTGCAAAGAGGCAAGAGTCTATCCGCAAAGATGTGCAGCGGGCATTTGGAGTTCTCCAGGGCAGGTTTGCCGTCGTCCGCTACCCTTGTCTTTCATGGTCGCTAGATTGAATGTGTGAGATCATGAGTGCTTGCATTATCATGCACAACATGATCATTGAGAGTGAGCGTGATACGAGGAAGCCATTGATCAACGAGGTGTTTGATTTCTAGGGGCCTATGGCCCATCCACAGCCGGGCGTGCCGTCGTGGTATTCAGAATTTCTTGCCATGCATCGGGAAATTCGTGATGGAACAATCCATAAGCAGCTGCACGATGACCTCGTGACGCACCAGTGGGCTGTCAAAGCAACTTAGCCGGCACCGGTTTAACTCATGTTTTAAACTTGAATTTGTATTTGAACTTTGCATTCGAATTTGAACTTGTGTTGTAATAACATATACTTCACTATCTTCAATTTTATTGAAAATTTGAAATGCAAGAACAACCGCCGATGTGGTTTAATGAAAAAAAATTGGAGTGCCTGTTTGGGGGGCCGCGGTGGGTGGCTTCCAAAACTTGGTCGGACATGTGTCCGACACCACCCAATTGGGCCTCAATTGGGAGGTGCCAGACACCCCATTGGAGGGTGCCGATGGAGATACTCTAAACCCTAAATTCTAAACCCTAATACATCTACTCGTGAAAGGAAATTTCAAACAGTCGACTGAGTGCATGAATTTGACAAAATTCGTTAAAAAGCCTTGTGAATTTCGATCTAAAATTAAGAAGTTGGAGTCGACGATACTCGAAACCACAGGAATAAAACCTACTCGTCGACACGATTATATTTCATATATATTTTATCATGAATCATAATACAGTTGAGCGACTTTTATTTTAATCAAGGAAAAGAACATGGACTGTCTACAGTCAGTTGTGTTTCATTTGGCGCATAGTCAATTTTTTCAACCACTAACAATCTGCCATGTATTTTTCTTTTCTCAAACGGACCAAAAAACGTGTGTGACAGACATGAAACACAACCACAAAACACATCGCGCGGAGATGCTTCGTTCGCGCCTGAGCTGCAGACGCCCCACCGTCTGGATACGGGTTTGTCCAAGAAGCTAAAATAAATTGAATGGGCTTATTACAAACGAAAAAAGAAATATGGGCTTTCCCTTTTTAGTCCCGTTGTCTAGAAAAAACGGGTTTTAGTCCCAGCTCGAGAAGAAACAAAAAACTTAGCAAGTGAGACAACACCTTCTTCCTCATGAAAAGAATGGGCGGCAAACACCCGCAAACAATCATTACAGGTCAGGATGTGGCCAGGAAAAATGCGATAAAAATGTGTTGAAAAAATACAATACACAATCATGTTTATTCCACGTCAAGAGTAAAGCATAAGCGGGGCTCGGAAACACTTTCAAAGCAAATGATCTAGGACTACCAAGTTGAACACATAAAATACTTTCATGACTTGTGGGATCCAAGGAAAAAATACGTGCCAGTGTACTTCAAAAACAACTTCTTCCCTTTCTTACAAACAATGACAAGAAGTGACGGACAAACTCGTTGTTTATTTATCCTGTCTATCTATTTATTTTGAAACAAAGAGAAAGGAAAAGGACCCTCCTCACCTTCTATCAAAAAACTAGTGCTTGATCAAATGAAAAAGAACGTGATCCTCCTCCTTTTCCGGGCTTGGAACCGGATGTCCAACTCAAGTACCCACAAAAAATATAGGGCAGGCAGAGGTACCCACGAAAAAACCTCCCTCAAAAGAGAAACAAAAGACAAATCAAAATCCTTTCTGAGACTAACGGATGACAAATAAAAGATGAAAGACAAAGACAAAAATGAAACCTTTCCGACACTAACAAGAAAGACAACTATAACGATGAAAGAGAAAGATAAAAAACCCATTTCTGAGACTAACAAAGGACACATTTTCAATCGAAGAAGAAAGACAAAGACAAAGTTGAATACCACCCTTTCAAAGAATAAAACAAATTTCAGATACAACAAAAGAAGAACTAGAGAGAAGGAAGACAGAAGAAAGAGGGAAGCACATAAATGATTGATGGAAAACAAGTAATAATGAAAGACAAAGATTGAAAGGCGGCAAACAAGTACTAAAGAAGACAGAGACTGAAAGATGACAAACAAGTACTAACGAAAGACATAAACTGATGACAGAGGCACAAAAAGAAAAACAAAGACCAAATCCAAGACGAAAGACAGAACAAATACGAGATGAATGACAGAGCATAAATACAAAAACAGATGACAGATACGTCAATAGAAGAACTAGCGACAAGGAAGAAAAGAGAAAAAACATTCAGAATGAAAAAAAACAGCAAGAGCAGAGGCAAACAAAGATGAATGACTGAATGATGGAATAACAAAATCCATGTCCAATTTTTTGAAACTCGGTGTGACGTCCGACAATAGTGTCCGACCGCAACGAGTTGCAAAATATTCGCATTCTACAAAACCGCAAGTAGTTTAGTGATATCAGAAAAAACTACTGAATTCCTGCCAAAAACAACTGGATTACATATACACTCATAAAGTACATGTTGAAAAAAGATCAAACCTCAGGATCCTCTAGGTGCTCGAGAGACGCTACTGTTGAACACTGAGCAAACTCGGTTTGCACGCACAACCCACCACATTACAGATAAAAAACACCACCGCCAGCCTCTGGGCGACCTAGAACTCGCCTGCGCCCCAGCCTAAAAATTCGAACAGAGTAGAACGTCCCCCTTGCTCATCGATTGACTCATGAAAAATCGAAAAACGACATTCAGAGGGGAGAGAGGAGGTGACAAGTGGTTTTGTTATTTTAGAAAATACAACTGAATTCCTACAAAAAAAACTTGATTGCATTTGCACACACAAATTACCTGCTGATCCAAAAAAAAAAGCAGCATCAACATTTGCATGCCATACATTCCCCTTATTGCCTTCACCCCACACAAAAAACACATAGAAGGGATCTAATATAACAAGCAGCACCACAACCATATACAAACACCAAAAATTGTGCTGACGAACCATAGCCTCCCCTGTCTGCACTCCAATATAAACACACATCACATATCACAATTTTGAACTCCCCTACTAAGCCATCCATAACGCTACTGCTGCCTAAACACCTGATGGACAAAAACAAGGGAACACACATCCTAAGCCATCCCCTCTCTCAAACGGATTTGAGTACAGCAAAAATTTCTCAATACATATGATCCAGCAAGCTCCTGATGAACACTGAGTGAACTCAATTTGTACACACAACACAAAACAAAAAATCTACAGACAAAAAATTGCTACATGGCCTAGAGCTTGCCTAGTCACCTGTGCCCCCAACTCAAAATAAGACAGAGTACAAAGCCTCCTACCCATCGTTTTGCTCATGAAATCGAAAAACGACAGGCAGAGGGGCTGGATTGGGTGATGGGCAAAATTGAACAGACAGGAATCACTACTCACCGCCGCCTCCAGCGACCTGAGTCTCGCCTCTGCCCCAACTCAAAATCCGACATAGTAGAGCGCCTCCTACCCATCGATTTGCTCATGAAATAGAAAACGACAATCATAGGGGATAGAATAGGTGACGGGCACAATAGAACACACATTAATCACTACTCACCGCCTGATGAACACTCGCCTCCACCCCTAAATCAAAACGATCAGCGAAGCTCGTGACAGGAAAAAAACAGAGGGGAGAGAGTAAGTGACGGGTGTAGAGCTACGTGGATGGATACCTCAGTCGTCGATGACCTCTCCTCTCACCAACGCCGGTTCTCGTCATGACCCCGATGGAGCGGATTCAAACGCCGAGGCGCCGCTCCCTCTCCGCCTCCGCCTCTCACCCCCTATTGGGTTGCGTGCACAAAAATTTAAAAAATTTGTCCAACATACTACGCAACACGCCGAGATCTACTATGAAGATACATGCAAATACGAAGATCCAAAGATCTAGATTGAATATGTTACCAACACCGAAGTTGCGGAAAAAGTGTTGATGACGTAGTTGATGTAGCCTGTCGCCGTCTCCCTCAACCAATCCTGGTAGAGAGATTCCGGCGCCTCCTTCTCCTCGCCTTGTCACCTTGATCCAGCAGAGTGAGGGTCAACCGTCGGGATCGACGGATCACCCCTCCAAGAGCTTGCACGCGTACGCCGGGAAAGGTTCAGCAGGGCTTCGCCGTCCAAGCTTGAAGCACTACTGGTGTATATGAAGGTGGAGATCTCAACACAAGAGAAGGAGAGAGATAGATTAGATCTTGTCTAATCGGATAGGTTGCCTCTAATTAGAGGTTCCTCTAATCCAACTAGCTAGAAGACATCTAGACTTGAGAGAACTTGTCTCAACTTGTGTGTCTCCAAATAGGAGGGAGTGGGGGTTATATAGATGGTCCAAGGGGTGGAGGGACTTGGGTAAGGGCAAAGCTTTCTCCTAGTCCAAGTCAACTTGGGGAAGGGGAAAGTTTTCCCCTTGCGCAATTCGGTTTGGGAGGAGGAGTTGGAGTGGGACTCCAACTCCCCTCCACTGCCTCAACCGCCGCCGCCGGGTGGGGCCCGCCCTAAGCCGGCCGCCCTTGGCTACCGTCGCCGCCTCCCCCCATGGGCCGCAAGGGCCCATTAGGGTTTTGGTTGGGGGAGCCTCCCCCCATGGCGCCTTGGCCCACCACCACCACATGGTGGTGCGGCTACCTTGGTGGGCCCCTAGGGCCCATCTTGGTAGCCCCCATGGTGGGCTCCAATTTTATTTATATTTCTCCAATTATTAATTAATTAATCAATTAATTATTTTGTCTACTTAATTCCAAATAAATATTTTCCTTTTAAAGAAAATTCCTGGAATTAATTACTTATCATATAAAACACTTTTTATATGATCCGGGACACCTAGTGTCCGCAAAAAAATTCTCTGGATAAATATTTCCATCCTTTATAAACCCTCGGAATAAATCCGATCGTGATAGCAACTTCTATCACAATGTTATCTCTCTGATATAACCATATCTATCACGCAGATACTATTCCGGTGATACTCTCTCCATGTTCCAAACCAACCAATATACACAACTAACCAATCCTAGTTTAAGCGTAACCACCCTACAGGTTCGATAACGTGTAGCTATAATTGGATGTCCCCATCCAATCACCGGCCAGGGTCAGGTCCGTGGACGACCTAAATAACTGCTACCGTTATGCGAAGACACTCTGTTGAACCTGTTGGCTATTTAATATATCATTCCCATTACTCGCGATACCAAAACTCCGCCCGAGATATAGATCCGTGGATGACACCATGAATCACTCATTGATTCATTACATCTTTGTCTATCTCGTTAACCGTCAAGTTCCCTTTACTCGTTTCCATATTATGATATCCCGCATGGTGTAACTTCACCATGCATTGTCTGCAGAACATATTGGATACCTTTTAATACCGAGAGGGCCCAGGGCGTATCTCTCTAATCATCGAGGAGTAATTTTCCATATCAGAACATTAAGATATATGCACACCTTGGTAATCACCCAGTGACTGCCGTTTTGCCACCCAGTTACGGCAAATGGCGTTGACAGTACCAAAATAATTCTTCCAGCATGTATAATCCTAATAACCTCATGGTTGCAGGACATGTTATATAATAACCTTACTGTGATAAAGCTAAGGACAAAAAGATAGTTTAACGGAATCTCTTAGCATATCAAAACTTGGGTCTACCCGGCCATATTATTGTCCAATAATATGCCACTCATTGATGCTGACACAAACAATGTCCATGACTAGGAAAGCATGTCATCTAGCAATCAACAAATTAGTCCGTAAATGAACTAGGGTACATTTTACGTGTTCATATTCCCTACACGTGCGAGTGAGCTTTCCTCTGAATCACATATTCAGGAACCACTGCAGTTATAGCATAGAGAATATAAATCATAATTAATGAATCAGATGTATAAATACATTGCCTTTTGGGCATACATCCAACACCCCTTCCTCTGCTCTCCACCGAATGAAAGAGACACCCAGATAACAAAATAATTCAAAAAAGGGCAACAGAAACGGGCTCATATCCAAAAGAACAACCGTGGGCTGAAGCCCATACCCAAACATACTGGGCTGAAGTGAGGCAGAGAGGGAGCCACGCCGAGACGTCGCAAAAGAAACGAGACGAAGAAAATGACACAAAGACATTCAGACATATCAAACTTACCAAAAAACAAGTGTGACCGAAATGAAACATAGCTAGCTGTGAATTAGGAGATTCCAAGAACATACGCACTAGTCAGAGCACACTTTCGTATTAGCCCTTAACAAAACTTGCTGTTTCGGCAAGGGTGGTGACGAAAGGATGGTTTCGTCAGTAGAGCTGCCGAAAGTCTCGCTTTCGGCATTAGCCATGACGACAACGCGCTATTTTTCGAATTGACTAAAAACATGTGCTATTTGTTAAATATTTTTTTTAGTTTTTTTGGAAGAAGACACCCTTTATTTGTGGAACATTTTGGATATAGGAAAGAGATATATAGTTATCATTGAAAGGACACGGATGTCGCCTAGAAGGGGGGTGAATAGGCGATTTAAAATTCTTTACGGTTTAGGCTTGAATAAATGCAGAATAAAACTAGCGTTTAATGTATCAAGCACAAAACCTAAACAAGCTAGGTTTACCTATGTGCACCAACAACTTATGCTAAACAACATATACAACTATGTGATAGCAAGATATATTACTTCAAGCCCGATGGCTATCACAAAGTAAATCGCATAAGTAAGAAGCTCGAGTATAGAAATACCGAGGCACTTGGAGACGATGATTTATCCTGAAGTTCACTTCCCAATGGAAACTAGTCTCCGTTGGAGCGGTGGAGTCACAAAGTTATTCCCGAATAGCCATCAAATGGTACACCGTAATCTCCTTCGTGCCTCCACCAATGCGGAGTGCCACAAACCACTATGGGACACTTGAGGGTGGTCACCGAACCCGTAAAAGGATGAGGCACACTCCACAACTTAATTGGAAGCTCTCACCGAATTCCCGCGGCTCCCAAAGCCACAAGAATCACAAGGTTAGGGCGCGACTCCACAACTTAATTGGAGGCTCCCAACAATCCCGCGAGCCACCAAAACTACGAGATCAACAAGGACCGTCTAGGGCACTCGAAGTACCCAATAGGACAAGCTCTAGGGCACCCCAAGTACCCAAGAGAAACAAGCTTCTCAACTTCGATTTCCACGTATCACCGTGGAGAACTCAAACCGATGCAACCGATGCAATGGGCAAGAACACAAGAAGTGCTCAAAATCCTTCACTCTCAAATCCCACCAAAGCAACTAATGCTATTGGGGGAGAAGAGAGGAAGAACAAAGAGGAACACCAAATCCCTCCAAGATCTAGATCCAAAAAAGCTTCCCCTCACTTAGAGGAGAGATTGATTGGTGGAATAGTAGATCTAGATCCCCTCTCTCTTTTCCCACTAATTAGAAGCAAGAATCATGGAGGAATAGAGAGATAGCAAAGCTCAAGAAGGTCAACAATGGGGAAAACACGAGCTGCAAGAGTTTGCTGGCTGGAGGAAGGTGGAGGGGTATAAAATCATGGAGGAATAGAGAGATAGCAAAGCTCAAGAAGGTCAACAATGGGGGAAAACACGAGCTGCAAGAGTTTGCTGGCTGGAGGAAGGTGGAAGGGTATTTATACCCCTCCCAGAAAAAGAGTCGTTGCAGACAGGGGTGTCGGATATTCCGATTCAAGTGTGCATCGGATAATCCGACATAACCGGATAATCCGGATCAACCAGAATCGTATATTCCGGAAAACTTCAGTGTGCCCCAGAACTTGGTTTCTTGTAGTCCTTAGCCGAATTCGAGCAATCCTTGACGATCGGATAATCTGAATCAACCAGAATCGGATATTCTGGAAAACTTCAGTGCGCTACAAAACTGGTTGCTTTAAGGTCCGTAGCCGAATTCGAGCAATCCTTGAGAATCGGCTAATCCGAGTCAGCTGGGACCGGATAATCCGATTCCCCTACTTGAGCAAAACAGACAGAAACAGCAAAACCTGAAATGCAATAACTTTCTCGTTCGAACTCCAAAACAGGTGAAACCAATTTTGTTGGAAAGGTAATGACAAGAGCTTTCCTACATGGGTTAAGTTGACACACATGGGAAGGTGTGGAACTTTCCTCACGGATAACCCGATAATATTTCCAACCCGAAAATGCAACAAGTTTTCCATACGAAATCCGTTTTCGGAGAACTTGGGCTTGTCATGAAGATCACAACAAGCACCAAAAACCCAACAAGGAGAAGAACTAAATAAGAACCAAAAAAGGATGATATGCCAAGTATGCAAAGGTTTGGGCTCTCACCAAATGAAACGCTAAAGCTCAATCGAGAGCCCCTCTTGATATAACGGTGTCTAACCAATAACCCGGTCTCCCGACTAACAACATGAGACCGGTAAAATAGAAACCCTATCAAGATCATACCTTTGCCTTGCGCATTCCACTTGACTAGATGATGGCGATCTTGATCTTCTCAAGTGGACCACCTTTCTTGATTGCGCTTTGCTTGGTGAAGATCCACATATTTCTCCCCATGCACCACTATGGGAGAGCCTCTTATCGGCATATCTTCACATGACCATTATCTCCAAATGGGTGGCAAGCTTCAAGTATATGATATCTTCGAGATACTTCTCTTGAACTTGCACAACACATGCTTGATGACGAACACCACTTGACGTTGATCACCCTTGAATCTTTTCTTCTCTTTTCAATAGACGATGTCTTGAAGATAACCATGAATGATCACATAATCCTTTTCTTCAAGACATACTTCCGATATGCTCAACTCACATATGACCAAACATCGGATAACTTCTCGAATACCAACTTGGTCATCACATACTCTTCTTCTTGATCATATCAAGTATATATCCATATACCTCGATGATCTTGATGCCAAATACTTCATTATATTAATATATTCATGGCATCAACCTTGAATCCAACATATGGAGTTCAAGCATGGTCTATGGATAAGCACTACAAGTACAACTCAATGCAACCATTAGTCCATAGGGATTGTCATTAATTACCAAAACCACACATGGGGGAGCCATGCCCTTTCAATCGTAGTGCGAGATGTTCCCAAGATTGAAGGATGCTTGGATTGCCCTGATGGAAGGAATTGAGGAAAGCAATCTTTGGAGATCAAGAAGTATGAGACATCCCTACCTGGATACATCCACAAGGATGAATTCAGGTGGGTGAAACAAAACTAGTTTTGAAATTAACAACAACAGATGAGTTATGCCCAAGATGAATACCGGTGGTTTATAATTTTAGCATGGGCAGTGGTGCGGTGAGTTGATTTTGGAGATGATTCTCTAAGTGAGCCCCCTGAACATAAGTTCTTATATAAGTATCACCTAGATTGTAATGGTCAAAGACAAAGATGGTAGTAGTAACCCTATGGGATATTGATTTGATCATATACAGATTCAAGAATAACAATAGGTATCAAATTTATAAAGGGTCATATGAAAGCCCTAGGGTACTAGCAACGTTTCTTGATCGAATTTTAGCTTGTAGATCCCCTAAGCTATCCATGTTCATAATAGCCCCATTTAGACCATTTACCCTAAAAGTAAAATAGTTGGGGGAATCTTTTGACTAACTTAAACCCCATGGGTCGAAGTCCTCAAGAAGTTCCGAAGAAGACAAGATTAAAATGGGATACCAGAATATCTCTAGGATTTGGAGAAGCTACCTGAACCCCGTGAACCTACTATGATACTACACGGAAAAAGTTCTACACACTTTTTTTTTAGAAAAGGGGGATCCCAGCCTCTGCATCGAATAGATGCATGCGGCTTCTTTATTAATTTATTCAACAAAGGTCTGACAAAGAAACATACATCAAAAAACCCAAAGCCACCACGCCACACCTACGGACTCGACAATGAGTGAAATCATGTAAACAGGGCCTTGTGCCATGAAAACACGAACTCCACCCACCAACTAGGAACCGGGAACAAGTCGCATACCCCGAGACGCCCTCTAGGCGAAATGAGAGCTGTCATCCGGTCTAGCAGACTCCTGAAGAAGAAGCCGTCACCACCATCGAGCCACCGCCATCGGACTCTTCAGGGTTAAGATCCGCATGAAACCCGATAGGCCTGCCGTCGATGCCACCATGGCACCAGACTGCGCCTCCTCCTGCGCGCGTCCATCATCACGCGCCCGCCGCCGAAACCACACTGCTCCATGCCGCCGGGACCGCCGTTTGCCTTGCGGTAGATGGAACACCACTCCTCCTCTTGCCCGTCCCAACCAGCACTTGCTCCAAAACGATGCCCTCAGGAGGGAGAACGACCCTGAATAGCCGTCATCATCCGATCCGGGAGACCCAGATCTAGGGATTCCCCCGGAGCAGTCCGAGTTAGGTGACACGGATTGCAATGACGATGCCTCGATAGGGAAACGATGTCAGAGACGCCGCCATCGTCCGCCATAGCCGAATCCGGCGCGATTTTCACCGGCAGTCGCACCACCCGAACCGCCGCTGGGTGGAAACGTGCTAGACCCGTAGGGACCCAAGCGCCAACAGCGGAGTGCCGCCGCCCCTCGCTGCCCTTCTCGCACCTTCGGCCGGAGTCGAAGATGGATCTCGGTTGGATCGAGATCCGCAGCAGTCGCCGCCATCCATCACCGTGCCGGCCCGGAGGGACTCCGCCCTGAACGGCACGCACATGGAGGCTGCCGCCGCCGCCGCACCTCTAGGGCACCGCCCTGAAAAGCCGCCCACAAATTCCCGTAGAAGCCGCCCCATCCGCCACCGCGCGTCTCCGTTGCAACCACCCCCCGAGCGCCTTTGACGCCGGGGCCCGCCGCCACCGTGGCCGGCGCCGACGGCAGCGGCGGAGGAGAGATCGCCGGCCTTCTCTCTCTGGTGGCGCTAGGGTTGGAGCCCCTTCGGTCGCCCTGGGGAGCGACGCGAAGGGGTACGGCCTCGTCTACTACACACCTTTTGACGATTAGAAAACCAAAGATAGTTAGACCTACCGCCTACAGACTTGAAGCACTGATGAAACTCACATCAAGTTACTCAAAGGAAGTAACACCTCCGTGTCAACAAAAGTTGCAACCAGAGGCATCAACCCTTCGAGGCCTTAGCTAAGGAGCGAAGTGCCCCAATCTAACAAAGTGGGTTAGACAGTTCGTTGTGTCCTAGTCCTGGAAGTGTTCCAAAGAATTTGGCTAGATTCCCCTTAGGGCTCCTTTGATTCATAGTATAGGAGAAGTGTAGGAATAGGAAACCCATAGGATTGGAATGTCAAGTCTAGTTGAATCCTATAGGAAGAGTATTTGTGTTTAATGGCAAAGGAATTGTAAAAGGAGGTTGGAGTGAATGCTAGAATTCCTATGGGATGTAGTACAAAGATTTCTATGGGAAAAATTCCTATAGGAACTAATCCTATGAATCAAACGACTAACGTAGGAAAATTTCCTATAGGATAAAATCCTTCAAGAATCCTATGAATTTCCATTGAATCAAAGGAGCCCTTAGTAGTTTCGACCACTATGAAGATGGACCTCTCAAGGGAAACCTATCCACATTGCTGGCAAGGCAAATCTCCATCGCTTCATCATGTGACACAAGACCCAAGCAAGTAAGCATAGAGGAGAAGTAACAACCTCGAAAAATGAAGAATTTCCTCAACACCCAATCTCTACACCTCTCTAGTATAGTACCGTGCTTAGGAATCTCTGGGATGAGATCTTTTTAGGGGGGGAGACATGTCACATCCTAAAATTTAAACTCTCGATGCTTACCTTTAACGAGGCAAATTTTGGAGGTAACATAAATTTTTAGTTTTTATTGTTTTAGCTGAGACCAGGAGTTAATGATTTTATTTAATCTACTTGAATAAGGTTGTGGACCAACTTGACAACAAATTACCAAAGCTATTTCCTAAACCCTATTTTGGCCAAATTCCATTATCCATGTTTTCGATTAAAAAATACCCAAGTGCCTAGGTTATGGATCAGTCCCTGGTTGGTGTGGTGATCGAGGACATCAAAATCCTTGCCACCTCCCAATCACATGTGACTTTTTGTCATGCTAGCCGTTTCCGTAATAATTCAACATATACTTTAACTCGTCAAGCAAAGTTTGGTACATCTTTTTTCGTGTCTGTTTTCCTGGTTTTATCCGCTTATTTGATCAATATAAAGTGTTGAATTCTTAAAAAAAACTGCTAGAGATGCTTTTATCTCTGTAGATGGGTTCGACTCTTTAGATAGGCCTATTTCACTTAAGTTTCAAGGCCCACAAAAAGGAGAAATTCTGAAGTAGTAGCTGCCTGCCGCAGATACGCGACCTGGCCCATCCACGCGAGACACTCAGCTCGGAGCGAAGGCGAAGCAGGCGGCGGCGCATCGACCGACTTCGGCGGAGCGGAGCGGAGCCGGCGACGGAGGGGATGAGGGGCAGCGCAGTCGACCCGCGAACTTGACGAGCCGTCCCGTGACCCTCGAAGTTGCGCTCAACAAGCAGAAGGCCGACCTGCTAAAACCCTAGCGCGAGCAGCGGGTGTGGAGGCAAGGAAGGAACTCCGATCCCCTCGGACGGCGCCGCCATGAAGCTGACGGTGAAGACTCTCAAGGGCACCCACTTCGAGATCCGGGTGCAGCACAATGACACCGTGAGACCCCCCTCCCGCTCCTCCATTTTAGTGTCCAAATTCACCCCCAATTTTTTTCCCTTTTCAAACGCGCTTCGTGTTCCTCCCGACTCGTGCAGCACTTCCTAGTACTGATTTTGTTCGGGAGTTGTCTAGCATTTCGATCAATGCAGGTTGCATTGCAGCGACGGTGAACTAGCTGCACGGGGCATGTGGTTATGAGCTGATGGAAATGATTAGCTCGTTAGGTCCTGTGTGGTGTCGCGAGGTGGGATTTGGGTGTGCCACAACTTCAACTGGAGCCGGTTGCTCCTGAATCCTAGTGCTTGGTTTAGGTGCGCGTGAAGGATGGTGACCGTGTTTTATTGTAGGCAGACGAATTTTGGCAGTGGTTTATTGTAGGCAGACGAATGGTTGCTGACGATGTAGGCCACGGTTGCTGAAGATGTGTTAATAGCTTGTATGTGGTCCTGGGAGGACGGAGAGCTGGGGATGGCGAGCATTTTGGTCCACGCCAAGTGATGTTCATAGTCTAGGGGTTCAGTTTTTGGTGTTGCAAGGTGGAGATTCAGGGGTGCTATTCTTCCCCATCTTCAGCAACCATGTCCTTCGACCGCCTTGTTATACACTGTTCTCCTCCAGCCATGAGACTGCACTTGCTTCCAAAGTGTTTTGTGATCAATGATCATGGCCAACTGTTTTCTGTGAAGCTATACTATACGCTATTTTTAATTAATGCCCTAGGATTTGTGGCTGCAAAGTTTTAACTGCCGGTAGATTTTAAAACTAGCCAGGTTGTTTGTCTAAAAAAATATTGTGAGATTTATTGTTAATTTGTTTTCCGTAATATTAATTATACTAGTACATCTTAATGTAAAGTTGTAAAAATATTTGGCAAAGTAGCATCTCAAAGACTTTTGAACTTTGAAGAGTAAAAAATGTCAGTGGGAGTAAGTATTTCAAGATCTTGCTTACTGTTTGCTTTGGATCAGATTATGGCTGTCAAGAAGAACATTGAAGAGATTCAAGGAAAGGATAGCTATCCATGGGGCCAACAACTGCTGATTCACAATGGCAAGGTCTTGAAGGATGAAAGTACACTGGATGAGAATCAAGTTAGCGAAGATGGTTTTCTGGTTGTCATGCTCAGTAAGGTAGGCTGCTTATATGCCCTATATAGTAGGTTCTGTAATATGTTTTGGATTATTTTGACTGACTGAATGTTTGCTGTAATAATTGTAACAACATTAATTAGCAAGGAGAGTTAGCATAAGCGTTTACATGTGAAAATAAATCAAGATATGGCACGCAACAGCTATTCTCTAATGAATAATATGCCTGGAACAATTTCTGGCCTCATTTGATGCGTAACAATTTGCTGACCTCCTGGCATAGGCTAACTGTATTGTTTCTTCCTATGTAGCAGCTATACTTTACAATGTCCATTTATGTCAACATTTAGAAGTACTTGACATGAACAACATTATTTTACATTTTCCCACTTTGTGCTTCGGCCTTGTTATGTTTATATAACTATTTTCTTATTTTCTGCAGAGCAAAGCTTCTGCTTCCAGTGGAACTTCATCTGCCCAGGTAAACTTCTTCTTTTGGGATGAAAGCACAATAGCAAGCATATTTACTAACACAGAAACCATTACTAGCCTTTGAGCACTCCTGTAACCACGCAAGGGCCTCCAGTTGCTCAACCACAAGCTCCTCAACCCCTGTGAGCCCCTTGCTAACTTTTCTCATTGCATTCTACTGCATGGGTCATACATACGGTCACATAGGGTCTTGCTCAAGCTAAATGTACGCGCCATTTTCTGCAGGGTCCCAGCAATTACAACTTCTCGACCTGAAAGACTATCTGCAGAGTATGTTCCTCATTTTCCATTGATATTTGTGTTAGGGTTTTGGTACTTAAATTTCAGTTTCTGCACACTTGTGGCGTTAACTTTCAGAGACGCTCTTCTGATGTTTGTTGCAGCTTTACATCATGCAACCTGGCATCAATCATCTCCTAGCTGCATAATTCCATTTTGAATATAAACAACAACAAACACATAAGTAGATGCATCAACTAATATATTACATTTTTCGAGGAGAGCAAGATATATTTTTCAACTTCTCTATAAACATGTAGCATGAGTCAGTAGGAATTAGTGATTTAAACACAATGGTCAATGCACATAAAAATTGCATAGTAAGTTAGAAGCAATTAACATAACTAGGTAAATCTTTTGAATGCATTAAACGTAAAGCCATTCAAACAGCAATTTGCATAGCTGGGCAATGAGAAGTTAGGCCCCAAATTATTGAATTTTTGGATTGCGTAACTGGTATGTACTGTAATATAGATCTGAAATGGCAAGTTAGGCCCCAAACTATGAATATTTGGATTGTCGCAACTATATGGAATATATATTTGAAATGAAATGGTTGTAGACATGGTTGCCAGGAACCAGGATCATGATCCTATGCAGGATCAATCGTAGTAGGATCCTCTCAGATTTTCGTCATGTCTAATAAATTTATGTATTGTACGATAATATCTCGTTGGATCATGTATCACACTTATATACAAAAAATATCTTACTAGTCATGTATCACATTGAAGTGGTGACCTTACCCATCACATGAGCTGGGTCATGATCCTGGGATACAACCCAACTGTGATCTATCTCTTCAAGCTCTATTACAATAGTAGCATTGAATGATCCTACATTCTTTATTGCGATATTGGTCTCGTGAATATGAACTCGGCCATCTCCCTTCAAAATAAATCTACTAATTCTGCTATGTGTAATTTTTTTTTGTCAGGACCCCTTCGAGCATAGTTGATCATGCAGCATCAGATTTACTGTCGGGAAGCAACGTGGAGACAATGATTAAACAGATAATGGAGATGGGGGGTGGCAGTTGGGACAGAGACAAAGTCCAAAGAGCTCTCCGGGCTGCTTATAACAATCCAGAACGCGCCATTGACTATCTGTATTCTGTGTGTATCCCCCTCCCCCCTCTCCCCACTTTGAATTAGGATAAAATTTCTGATGGTATTTGTTTTTCCCAAACATTAGGGTATTCCAGTGACAGCCGAAGTTGCTGTGCCAGTGGTTGGTGAAGGGGCAAACACAACTGATGCAGCTCCTTCTGGATTCACCGGCCTCTCTGGAATCCCAAATACAGCTCCATTAGATCTTTTCCCACAGGTTTATTGGCTACCTTTGTTTTTGCAGCACTATTGTGGTGTTTCCTATTTAAGTATCTTCTGATTAATTGAATGGTGTAGCAGGGGGCTTCGAATGCTGGAGGTGCTGGTGGTGGTGGATCACTTGATTTTCTTAGAAATAACCAACAGGTTCTTATCTTTATGTTTTGTGAATTACTTTTCTCATTTTGTTTTCTATGAGTGATACTTGTGTGTGGTGTGAACTAATAATTTGATGTAGCACATAATTGTTTACACTACATGGGATGCTTTTGTGCATAACATAACATTTAGATAGGAATGTAGGATCCTGCGCATATATCATTGCACTTGCAATCCCAACAAACGTTCATTTTCAATGTATAAACATCAAAAGTGGGCAATGCTCCACTAGTCCATTTGGTAGAGTATAAAAAACGCAGTGATGAATAGTTTGATAGAATGAAGTTCCTTTGGTACCCTACCATTTGTTATCAAGATTCTAAAGTAATAGTGTATTGCTATTATTATTGCAGTTTCAAGCACTTCGGGAAATGGTCCGTACAAATCCACAGATTTTGCAGGTTTCGTATCCATATTTTTCATTTTATGCTACGTTTCGTACATCTTGAGCCTAAACTTTTTGCTCGTATCTCGCTACAGCCTATGCTCCAGGAATTGAGCAAGCAGAATCCACAACTTCGGAGGTTGATTCAGGAGAATAATGAAGAGTTCCTTCAGTTACTTGAAGGTGGCGATGGGTATGCTTTCTTTATTTGCTGAATTTTGAATAAGCTATAGGATTCTGCAGTGCTAATTTTGGTATCATATTTATAAACTGGAATTTTGTCAATCTGTTCTGTCTGCTCCACTCTCAATTGCCAGCTGGTGTAGATTTTGTAGTAGGTGGTTTTTGTTGGACTCATACCATCTTGTTGACCTACCACTGTCAGTTTAATTTTGATTCAGTCCTATTCCGCACCTTTCCCGAAAAAAAGTATGGTATATAGCTTGCTATTTTAGTTTCTGAACATAACATGATAAACTATTTGCAAAAGGTAGCGCCTTAAGAACATGTGTGCTACTATTAGCTGCTGCATTCTTTCCCTTGTAGCTGCATGCTCTTTCTTTGACAATCAATAATGCTGCTTCATTCTCACAATTCCTTTCAATTACAATAGAGTTAACAATGCTATATCTACCTTGTCTGACATTTCCAGGGACTACTTGGACCAGCCTGACCAGGATGAGATGCCTCATGCTATCAGTGTGACACCAGAAGAGCAGGAGGCGATTGGGCGGGTATGCATGACATAATTCCCTTAATGACCTTTCACTGAACGACATATATGTCCTCACATTCTCACCTTGGTCGCATCTTTTTCGTACTTCAGCTGGAAACCATGGGGTTTGACAGAGCACGTGTCATCGAAGCATTCTTCGCCTGCGACAGGAATGAGCAATTGGCTGTGAACTATCTTCTTGAGCATGCTGGTGACGAAGACTAGAGAAAGTTAGTTTACATTGTGGGCCATGGCAGCTTGTTCTGAACATCTGACCCAAATTGATCGTGACCGTTCCAAGTGACTACACAAGTTGAGATGGAGCTAACACGCAGCTGAACAGATTTATCTCTTTGCACAACACCTACTCCCTCCGTTTCAGTTTACAAGGCGCGCGCGTACCCCTAGGTTGTCAATTTGACCAACATAATAAAAAGTATAAATTATAAAAAATATACCATTACAAAGTTCAAATGTTCTATTTTCAGATGATATATTTTTTGTATTATATAATTTATATTACACGGGTAAAATTAACGACCTAGGTATACTATAAACTGAAACGGAGGGAGTAGGTTACTTCCTGCCTCGCGCGTTTTTTTTTTTTTTGAGAGCCTTCTCTTAAGTATACAAGCTGTAGAATCTATTCGGACACACAGGAACTCACACCACACACACACCACACACACGCACACACCCCACCTATGTGTCTAAACTAGACCTACAACCTATATCCCTAGTACGACCTGAGAGACTTGCCGAAGACCGCTTGCTCCGGGATCGACGGGCACGTCGACCTCGCCTGTGGCGCGTGGACGTTGAGAGGCATTTGCAAACTTCAAGCACTGTTCAGTGTTGCTACAGTGTCGCCGGGTGAACAGTGCAGCTGGTGAGACGCTCGAATTTGCTCCCGCTGGGAGTCGAACTCGAGTGGGTGGGGTGGCCACCGCCAGCCCTCACCACTGGGCTATCGAGCCCGTCTCCCTCGCGCGTTTTAAGAACTTGTAGGATGATCACTTTTATTAGGACATGTCCGAATGGTGGTAAACATTCGCTTGGATGATATTAGTGCTAAACATCGGTTGTGTTGGTATATCGGCAATGCTAGCTTGCGTTATTTGCCATGGCACCCACTCCTTCGTTCCACGTTCTGCTTGGGTGAAGGTGTCTCCTGTAGTATAAGTGAAAGGACAATGATGTCGCCTAGAGGGGGGGTGAATAGGCGATTAAAACTTTTCCGGTTTAGACTTGCTAATTGCGGAATAAAACTAGGTGTTTTAATTAACAAGCCAACAACCTAAATAAACTAGGCTCACATATGTACACCAACAACTTATGCTAAGCAAGACAAGCAACAAGGTGATAGCAATATAGAATACTTCAAGCACGAAAACTATCACAATGTAAAGTGCATAAGTAAAAAGCTCGGGTATAGAAATAACCGAAGCACGCGGAGACGAGGAAGTATTCCCGAGTTCCTCCTTGAAAGGGAGTACGTCTCGTTGGAGAGGTGTGAACCGACACAACGGTTCAACAACCACAAAGGTTTCACCCTCTTCTCCGATGAACCGCACCACAAAGGTTTGGTTCACCTTCCACTATCGGTATTCCTTCGAGGCGGAATCCGGAGCATTTCAACAACAATCCGAGGCACCACCCACAAAGGGATTGGGGGCTCCCGAACGGCTTTCAACAACAGTCCGAGGCACAACCCACAATGGGATTGGGGGCTCCCGAACGGCTTCAAGTGACCACACAAGGGTCCAACCACCACAAAGGCGTCTAGGGTCCAAGGACCCAAGAGTAACAAGTTCACAAGCTTTCAACTTTCACGAATCCTCGTGGAGAGCACACCGATGCACCAAATGCAAAAGACAAGAGCACAAGTGCTCAAGTCCACTCTCAAATTCCAACAAAGTAACAAATGCTTATGGGGGAATAAGAGAGGAAGAACAAAGAGGAGAACCACTCAAGAACTCCAAGAACTAGATCCACTATGTTCCCCTCACTTAGAGGAGATATTGATTGGTGGAAATGTAGATCTAGGTCTTCTCCTTCAATCCTCCAAAGATCAAAGAGTTTGGGTGGAGGGATTGGGAGATATCAAGGAAATGAGCTTGCAACAATGGAGGAGAGAGAAAGCAAAGGTTGCTGGGCTCAGCTTGCTGGCTGGAGGAAGGTGGAGGGGTATTTATACCCCTCCCAGAAAAGTAGCCGTTGCAGCCAGATTCACACCGGAGTTTCCGGTCCAAGTGACCGGATACTCCGGCCTAGGGCGGAAACTCCGGCCCCTTGGGGGCGGAAACTTCGGCCCCTACCAGGAGGTGAACAACAAACAGACGAGAGAAGCTCAGGCAGAAACTCCGGCCCCTGGGACCGGAAACTCCGGCCTGGGGCGGATACTCCGGCCCCCACCAGGGGCTGAACAAGAAAAACACTCTCCGAGGAAAACCAAGGACCGGAGACTCCGGTCCAGAAGACCGGAGACTCCGGCCTGAAAACAGTGAAACTGCAAAACCTGAAATGCAATAACTTTCTCGTATGAACTCGAAAACAGGTGAATCCAATTGCGTTGGAAAGGTAACGACAAGAGCTTTGGAAATATTAAGGGTCACAAATATAGAGAGGATACCACACATGGAGAGGTGTGGACCCTATCTCGAAGGTGGACCGATAATATTTCCAACACGAAAACGCAACAAGTTTTCCATAAGAAATCCGTTTTCGAAGAACTTGGGCTTGTCATGAAGATCACGACAAGCACCAAAACACAACAAGGAGAAAAGCCAAATAAGAACCAAGAAAGATGATATGCCAAGTATGCAACGGTATGAGCTCTCCACAAAGATGCGATCAAGTTACTCACTTGAGAACCCCTCTTGATAGTACGCCGTCTATCCTAAAACCCGGTCTCCTACTAACAACATGAGACCGGTAAAATAGAAAACCTATCAAGATCATACCTTTGCCTTGCGCATTCCACTTGAGCTCGATGATGACGATCTTGCTCTCTCAAGATGGAACACCTTTCTTGATTGCTCTTTGCTTGGTGAAGATTCAAATGTTGCTCCCCCATACACCAAGATGGGAGTGCCACTCTTAGGAACATCTTCACTTGACCATTATCTCCAAATGGGTGGCAAGCTCCATGCATATGATTTCTTCGAGATGCTTCTCTTGAACTTGCACTTCATCTTCTCTACATATGACCATTCTTCATATAAAACCATGAATAGAGCATTGATCATCACGTAATCTTCTAGAGTCCAACACATGAACTCCAATCTTTTCCTATGGACATGATCTACAAGAATATCTCAATGCAAACATTAGTCCATAAGGATTGTCATTAATTACCAAAACCACGCATGGGGGCAAGCATGCACTTTCAATAAGCCTATAGAAGAGCATCTCCATTGGTCCTCAAATCACCTGCCAAAGGTTCATTGGGGTGTCGGCCATGAAAAACGGCCACAGTGGTATTCCCAAGTGTCCGGCCTAACCACCCTTTTTTGTCAGGCTCCTGAGCGGGTCACTAAAATTGGGGGCGGATTCAGAGCTGTCAGACAATGCCTGTGACAGCTGGGTCTTGTTGTATAGACACCATCCGAGCGCCAAATTCTTTCCCTCCCTCTACATTACCTCGCTGGCCGTCAAATCCTTTCAAATTTCTTCCCTCCATTACCACAAATCTCTCAATTTCTCATTCCTTGTTGTCGCAAACCTCTCCTTCCTTGTCGCCACCGCTGCAAACCTCCTTCCTCGCCTCCTCGAATGGGGCTAGGACTCGCGCCGCCACCAAACAAACATAAAAGGAGGGCACCGGGTGTGGCACACAAAGGCGACGAAGCCGTAACATCCGATTTTAAAATTTGTTTGTTCACATTTGAAAATTGTTTATATTTGAAATTGTTCATATTTAAATTTTGTTCAGATTTTAAAAATATTCACTTTAAAAAGTAAAATTAGAAAAATAATACTATCTTCTTATTGGGCCGCTTGTTGAAGCGGCCCATGAGGCAGCGTCTTTCGCCACGAAGAAACAGTACGTAAAATATTCACTTTAAAAAGTAAAATTAGAAAAATAATACTATCTTCTTATTAGGCCGCTTGTTGAAGCGGCCCATGAGGCAACGTCTTTCGCCGCGAAGAAACAGTATGTATCAGTATTAAGGGCGCGAGCATATGGGCCATCCCAGTACGTGCTTCTAGGTTCTAGCAGGCGACGCGGTCACGATCGCCTTAAGGCGACGTAAAGGAGCTCCCCTCATTAGCGGCGCGAAAGGCTCGCGCCACCTGAAACGATTCTCTGCTGGGCTGGCCTATATCGGCAGGGTTCTCTTTTTTATTTTTATTTTCTTTTTTCTCCTCTGTTTCTTTTCTTTTCTTTTTTGTTTTCCTTTTTTATCTTTCGTTATTTTTTCGCTTTCTTTTCTTTTTCCTTTTTATTTTTCTTTATGATTTTGAAAAATGTTCATTTTTAAAAATTCGATAATTGTTTAAATCTAAAATTGTTCAATTTAAAAAAAATTCAGATTTAGAAAATATTCAGCATTTAAAAAACATAAAAAGAGAAAAAAGTACCTTTTTATTGGGCCGCTTTGCATTGGAGTGCGGCGCGGAAGTATATAGGAGTCCCCCTGCCTGCCTGCCGATACGCGACCTGGCCCAGCCACGCTAGACGCTCAGCTCGGAGCGAAGGCGAAGCAGGCGGCGGTGCATCGTCCATCGACCGACTTCAGCGGAGCGGAGGCGGCGACGGAGCCGTGACCCTCGAAGGTGTGCGTCAACAAGCCGACCTGCTAAAACCCTAGCGCGAGCAGCGGGTTGGAAGGAAGGAACTCCGATCCCCTCGGAAGAGGCCACCGCGACGCCGCCATGAAGCTGACGGTGAGGCCTGTGAAGGGCACCCACTTCGAGATCCGGGCGGAGCACAACGACACCGTGAGATCCCCCTCCCTCTCCTTCATCTAGTGGCGAAATTCACCCCGATTTTTATTTTTTTTTCCCTTTTTAAACGCGCTTCGTGTTCTTCTTCCCGACTTGCGCAGCGCCTCCTGCTAGTTGATTTTGGTCGAGGTGGGATTTGGGTGTGCCACAACTTCAACCGGAGCCGGTTGCTGCTGAATCCTAGTGCTCAGTTTAGGTGCGCCGTGCGCGTGAGTTTTAAGGAATGATGGTGACCGTGTTTTTATTGTAGGCAGACGAATTATGGCAGTGTTCCAAGTGGAGATGATTGGTATAGGCACCATGCTCTTTGTCTGTTTACGCCTTTTCTAATGGATTAAAGGTTAATAGCTGGTGTTAATAGCTTGTATGTGGTCCTGGGAGGACGGAGAGCTGGGGATGGCGAGGATTTAGGTCCATGGCTCGTGATATTCATGGTCTAGGGGTTCAGTTTTTGGTGTTGCAAGCTGCTATTCTTCCCCATCTTCACAACCATGTCTTTTGACCGCCTTGTTTACGGCATTTTTAACTTAATGCCCTAGGATTTGTGGCAGCAAAGTTTTAACTGCCGATACATTTTAAAGCTAGCCAGGTTGTTTGTATAAAAAATTATTGTGAGATTTTTTGTTAATTTGTTTTCCGTAATATTGTAAATATATTATTATACTAGCACATCGTAATGTAAAGTTGTAAAAATATTTGTCAAAGTAGCGTCTCGAATACTTTTGAACTTTGAAGAGTAAAAAATGTCAGTGGGAGTAATTATTTCAAGATCTTGCTTACTGTTTGCTTTGGATCAGATTATGGCTGTCAAGAAGAACATTGAAGAGATTCAAGGAAAGGGTAGCTATCCATGGGTCCAACAACTGCTGATTTACAATGGCAAGGTTTTGAAGGATGAAAGTACACTGGATGAGAATCAAGTTAGCGAAGATGGATTTCTGGTTGTCATGCTCAGTCAGGTAGGCTGCTTACATGCCCTATACAATAGGATTTGTTTCAGTTCTGTAATATGCTTTGGATTATTTTGACTGACTGAATATTTCTGTAATAATTATAACAACATGAATTAGCAAGGAGCGCGGAGTAAGCATAAGCGTTTACATGTGAAAATAAATCAAGTTATGGCACACAACAGCTATTCTTTAATTAATAATAGGCCTGGAACAATTTCTGGCCTCATGTGATGCGTGACAATTTGCTGACCTCCTGGCATAGGCTAACTGTATTGTTTGTTCCTATGTAGCAGCTATTACTTTGCAATGTCCATTTATGTCAACATTTTAGAAGTACTTGATACGTACAACATTATTTTACATTTTCCCACTTTGTGCTTCGGCCTTGTTATGTTTTTCTTTAAGATATAACTATTTTCTTATTTTCTGCAGAGTAAAGCTTCTGCTTCCAGTGGAACTTCATCTGCCCAGGTAAATTTCTTTTTGGGGATGAAAGCACAATGGCAAGCATATGTACTAACGCAGAAACCATTACTAGCCTTTGAGCACTCCTGTAACCAGGGAAGCGCCTCTAGTTGCTCAACCGCAAGCTCCTCAACCCCTGTGAGTCCTTTCCTAACTTTTCTCATTGCATTCTACTGCATGGGTCATACATACGGGCACATAGGTCTTACTCAAGCTAAATGTATGCGCCATCTTTTTGCAGGGTTCCAGCAACTACAACTTGTCAACCTGAAAGACTATCTGCAGAGTATGTTCCTCATTTGCCATTGATAGTATTAGGGTTCTTTTTGCTATTTAAATTTCATGTTTCTGCATGTACCCTTCCAAGGGACACTTGTGGCGTTCACGCTCTTCTGATGTTTGTTGCAACTTTACATCATGCAACCTGGCACCAATCATCTCCTAGCTGCATAAGTCCATTTTGAAGAGAAGCAACAACAAACACATAAGTAGATGCATCAATTAGTATATTACATTTTTGGAGGAGAGCAAGATATATTTTTCAACTTCTCTATAAACATGTAGCACGAGTCAGTAGGAATCACTGATTTAAACACAATAGTCGATGCACATAAAAAATAACATAGGAAGTTAGAAGCATTGAATATAACTAGGTAAATCTTTTGAATGCATTGAAGGTAAAGCCATTGAAACCGCAATTTGCATAGCTGGGCAATGGGAAGTTAGGCCCCAAATTATTGATTTTTTTATTGTCGTAACTGTATGTAATATAGATCTGAAATGGAAAGTTAGAATTTTTGGACTGTCGTAACTGTATGGAATATTGATCTGAAATGGTTGTAGACATGGTTGCCAGGAATCAGGATCACGATCCTATGCAGGATCAATCGTATCGCCTAGTAGGATCCTCTCAGATTTTCGTCATGACTAATAAATGTATGTATTGTACGAATAATATCTCATTGGATCATGCATCACGTTACGGTACAAAAAATATCTTACGAGTCATTGGTGATCTTACCCATCATACGAGCTGGGTCGTGATCCTGGGATACAACCCAACTGTGATCTATCTCTTCAAGCTCTATTACAGTAGTAGCATTACATGATCCTGCAATCTTTATCGTGATCTTGGTCTTGTGAATATGAACTCGGCCATCTCCCTTCAAATAAATCTAATAATTCTGCTATGTGTAATTTTTTTTTCAGGACCCCTTCGAGCATAGTTGATCATGCAGCATCAGATTTACTGTCGGGAAGCAATGTGGAGGCAACGATTAACCAGATAATGGAGATGGGGGGTGGCAGTTGGGACAGAGATAAAGTTCAAAGAGCTCTCCGGGCGGCTTATAACAATCCAGAACGCGCCATTGACTATCTGTATTCTGTGTGTATCCCCTCCCACCTCTCCCCTCACTTTGAATTAAGATCAAATTTCTGATGGTATTTGTTTTCCCAAACATCAGGGTATTCCAGTGACAGCCGAAGTTGCTGTGCCAGTGGTTGGTGAAGGGGCAAACACAACTGATGCAGCTCCTTCTGGATTCACCGGCCTCTCTGGAATCCCAAATACAGCACCATTAGATCTTTTCCCACAGGTTTATTGGCTACCTTTGTTTTTGCAGCACTGATGTGTGTTTCCTATTTAAGTATCTTCTGATTAGTTGAATGATGTAGCAGGGGGCTTCGAATGCTGGAGGTGCTGGTGGTGGTGGATCACTTGATTTTCTTAGAAATAACCAACAGGTTTTGTCTTTATGTTCTGTGAATTACTTTTCTCATTTTGTTTTCTATGATCTCACTGCTGAAAAAAATGAGGTACAGAGCAATCGTGCCCATGGGATCATGTCAACCATTCGTTACCATCAATGCTTCTCAAACTATCTGATGATTTATTGTAGTAGTAACAAGAGTGATACTTGTGTGTGGTGTGAACTAATAATTTGATGTAGCACATATATGTTGACACTACTTGGGATGCTTTTGTGTTTAACATTTAGATAGGAATGTAGGATCCTGCGCATATATCATTGCACTTGTAATCCCATTAAACGTTCATTTTCAATGTATAAACACCAAAAGTGGGCAATGCTCCACTAGTCCATTTGGTAGAGTATAAAAAAACACAGTGATGAATGTAGTTTGATAGATCCTTTGGTACCCGACCTGTTATCCAGATTGTAAAGTAATAGTGTATTGCTATTATTATTGCAGTTTCAAGCATTTCGGGAAATGGTCCATACAAATCCACAGATTTTGCAGGTTTCGTATCCATATTTTTCATTTTATGCTACGCTTCGTACATCTTCAGTCTAAACTTTTTGTTCGTATCTCGCTACAGCCTATCCTCCAGGAATTGAGCAAGCAGAATCCCCAACTTCGGAGGTTGATTCAGGAGAATAACGAAGAGTTCCTTCAGTTACTTGAAGGTGGCGATGGGTAAGCGTTCTTTATTTGCTGCATTTTGAATAAGCTATAGGATTCTGCAGTGCTAATTTTGCTATAATATTTATAAACTGGAATTTTGTCAATCTGTTCTGTCTTCTTCACTCTCAGTGCCAGCTGGTGTAGATTTTGTAGTAGGTTCTGTCCTATGTTGTTGACCTATCACTGTCAGTTTAATTTTGATTCAGTCATATTCCGTACCTTGACAAAAAAAAGGTATATAGCTTGCTAATATAGTTTCTGAACATAACATGATAAACTATATGTGCTACAATTAGCCGCTGCATTCTTTCCCCTGTAGATGAATGTTCTTTCTTTGACAATCAATCATGCTGCTTCATTCTCACAATTCGTTTCAATTTCAATAGAGTTTGCAGTGCTATATCTACTAAACCATTCTTGTCTGGCATTTCCAGGGACTACTTGGACCAGCCTGACCAGGATGAGATGCCTCATGCTATTAGCGTGACACCAGAAGAGCAGGAGGCGATTGGGCGGGTATGCGTGACATAATTCCCTTAATGACCTTTCGCTGCATTGTACAACATACATATCCTCACATTCTCATCTTGGTCGGATCTTTTCGTACTTCAGCTGGAAGCCATGGGGTTTGACAGAGCACGTGTCATCGAAGCATTCTTCGCCTGCGACAGGAATGAGCAATCGGCTGTGAACTATCTTCTTGAGCATGCTGGTGACGAAGACTAGAGAAAGTTAGTTTACATTGTGGGCCATGGCAGCTTGTTCTGAACATCTGACCCAAATTGATCGTAACCGTTCCAAGTGACCACACAAGTTGAGATGGAGCTAACACGCAGCTGAACAAATTTATCTCTTTGCAGGACACCTAGGTCACTTCTTGCCTCGACGCATCTAAGAACTTGTAGAATGAGCAGTTTGATTGGGACCTATCCGAATGGCAGTGGTACTAAAATGTTTTCTCTGTCGTTCTCCGGTCATTATGAATGGTATTGGTGGTAAACAGTTCGGATGATATATTAGTGCTAAATATCTGTTCTGTTGGCATATCGGTCAATGCTAGCGTGCGTTATATGCCATGGCACCCACTACGTGACACGTTCTGTACCTGTCTCCATCCCAATCGTTCCCTCCGGCAGTAGGGCAACTCCAACTGCCTCCGCAAACGGACTGGACATGTCCGCACGGACACGGGGCACGTCCCAACGGCCCACCACAAATGGACAGGCGAGGGCAGGGCGAGAGCGGACATGTCTGTTTCGCTCCAAATCCGGTCTACTTTGGTCCGGCATTTGTCCTCTCGTGTCCGTACTGGCTCGATAGTCACACAACTCTCCACCCCTCTCCCAGTCCCCAACCCCGAGTCACCCCCTCCTCCTCACCGGTCCTGCAGCCCGGCCGTTCTTGCCGCCGTCCCCTCTCGACCTACCGTGGCCGCAGCTAGTCTCCATGGCGGCCGGATCTATTCATCGGCCCACGGTTGGATGTAGTTGGCATTCCCGGAGAAGCTGTCGAGTGTCGACAACGCTGCTAGACTCCTGCGTCACCACCCACGCCGACGCTGCGGGAAGACGGGACAAGCTCCATTCTTGCCAAGACGAGTTGCCCTACATCCGTATGCTTAACCTACTGAATTAATTGCCATTATTAGTATCAAACCAATAAGTCCCAGTGCCGGAAAAGTACGAGCGGCGGGGCATGGCTTCAGCAGTACGAGAATTCAGTTTTTCAGTCCATCCATCTATCCATGAAAATCACTTAGTTGCGTTGAACACCGTGAATTCATTTTTCCAGATGAACAAACGTCGCCTCGCCTCCGACAAGGATAAACAGATTAATAATCTAGCTCATTATTATTATCAGCCCCTTCTCAAGGTGAGAAGACTGCATATACAGAATCGACTGCAAATACAACACTCAAGCGAAACAAAACTCCGATGCATATATGCATCTCACAGCGTGCAGCACAGCTTCGAATCCATAGACGCCAGGCAGATGCAGAATGCTTGGTAGCCAGTCAATGGGTATCTAGATCAAAAAAGAAAAATCCGTCCATCAGAATATTCTGCTATTAGATACATTCAGCCGGCGGAAAACAATAAGAATGATCGGTGGCTTACCTGAAGTCCATTATGTACTTGGACTTCCCGACCCTACCGAGCTGCAAGATCGTCTGCCTTCCGTTTTCCTGTCGATCACAAGTTCTTGTTCATGATCTGAACTGGCACCAACAAAAGCTTACATATATGATTTTGTAATGATGATAACAAGATGAGCTTTACCTCCAAAGTCATCTGGAAGTTCTTCACAGATGTCTGCACCTTGTATCCCATCCTCCCTACCCTCTCTCTGAAGTCTAGTTCGTAGAGCTTTGTCATCTGTTGTGAATGCAGGAAAGAAAACATAAGCTTCACTTGTGATCGTAGACAACATGGATGGAAAACTTCACAATTTTTTTGCTTACATTGTTGTAGAAAGAGGATCTTGAGCAGAGTTTCTCAGCTCTGCTCGCCTTCTCCTGCCAATCCTTTGGAAGCCCACCAATGTGCTGAATCTACAACAATATTTACAAAATCAGGAACCACATGCTCCACTGAATCTCACAGTATGCCAACTAATTTTATCCAATTTACCTGAGCAGAATTGCTGGTCCTCAACTGCATTGACTGGTTCTTGGGAATCCATGCCCTCATGCTTCTGAAACTACCAGTGAGCGTAGTGATGGTAGGGGCAAACCTGCAGAAATCAAAAATTGATCAAGAAAAGCCATGTGATTCCTGAAACAGCTGACACATGGAGACTGAATCTTACGAGATAACACCGAGAAGCCGCTTCGACTGGCTCTTCAGCTCATCAATCCGGTTTCCCTACACCAAAAACCATGAACATCCGTCAGCGCTTCATGTCCATCATGACAATCATTCTTTATTAAATCATAGAGAGCGAGATCAAGAATCATCAAAGGGAAATTCATGTACCTGGCCCCAAATCTGTTACTCCCTCCGATCCATATTAATGGTCTCAACATTGTCTAGATACGGATACATCTAGTCTAAACACTTAACTAGATATATCCGTATCTAGATAAAGTTAAGTCCATTAATATGGATCGGAGGTAGTACTTGGATCCAACGAGGTTGGCACCCAGAGTCCCCAGGAAGTTCTTGTCGGAGCTGCAGAAGACGCCGTCCTGGTTCTGTGCCAGGATGAACTCCGACCTCCCCCTCCTCCTCCGGTGCCGTGCCACCGCCAGCTTCCGGTCCTGCCGCCCATGCCCCTCCTGAGATTCCACAACACACAGACAAACAAGGATCCTTATGACACAAATCACATCAAGCATACATCTCATATTCCGCTGGATTTGAAATTTAGAGAGAGGGAGGATGGGATTAGCTTACGCTCGTGTAGAGCGAGTAGAGCGCCACGCCTCTGTCTCCGGTGGCCTTCTCCCTGACGACGACGCAGGTGCACCTCCCGACGTCCAGCGGCAGCGGGCGGCACAGCAGCGCCTTGTTGGGCAGGGTGGCCCAGGACGCGGCCGGCGCCGCCTCGTTGTCGGAGAGGTCCCACGCCTCGTAGGACGACGATGCCGCCGGCGTCGGCGGCGGAGGTGGCAGCAGCTCCCTCCCCCTCGGCCCCATGAACACGGGCACCACTGCCGCTGGTTCCGCCGCCTCGTCGCCCTCCATGCGGACCTGCAGCGATGACGGCTTCAGCGGCGGCGCCGCCTTCGCGGCAGCCGTCGGCTTCTTCTCTTCCTTGCCGGGGCCAAGATTGCGGGCGCCCTGGTTCTCCTTCTCGGCGGAGACCGCCGGCGCGCGGGGCCGCGCGACGGAGGCCGGTGTGCCAGTGCCTGCGCCGGCGTTGCAGCTGATGGGGCGCAGAGGCTCCCTCTTGGTCGGCGTGGCTGCCATAGCTGGAGCTTGGATGCGGCTCTGTGTCTCGTCTCTCTGACTCTGTGTCACTGGGATTTGTAATTTGCGAGCGGGAGTGCGTGTTAGTGCAAGGTTGTTGTGTTTTGTCTAATGGCTTGGTGGATGGTGATTTGGAGGGAGGATTTAAATTTGAAACGGCTGAGTGGCGAGCGCTAAGACTACCCATAGTGGGAGTAACTTCACTAGTAACATAGATGCCACCTAAACAAAAAATCCTATGTGGCATGTAATTAATGAGGAGAGATACAAATAGAGTAACATAGCTAGTTACTTGTAACACTAGTAACATCACATTTTTCAAGAAAAAATGAGTCTATAGAGTAATAAATGAGACCATATATGACACCACCTCTATGTTACTTTGCACTATGAGGGTAGTAACATAGTCTAGTAATATGTGTATGTTACTAGTTGAAGTACTCCCCACTATGACTAGTCTAACGGTCGCCGCATTGGGAACCGGACTTTTCTAGGAGTAGTGGTCATGGTACCATTTGCTTTGGGACTTTCTTGGCTTTTGCTTTTGGAATTCACCACTTGCGTTTGAATGGTGCCACTACTTGATGTCTTTTTCTGAACAGTGGTGTGCTGTTTTGAATGGGCGTTTCACAAGGATTTCATGGACTTGATGTGTTCCATTTGAGATGATCTGTATTTGTCCACAGATAGATGGTGCCTGAAAATATGGACAATAATAAGTAAATATCTTACTGCTAATTTTAACAAGATGATTCTTTCGTACTAAAGGTATAGAAATAATTCTTAGAGCAAGTTACATACTTTGTTGCTGCTCTAACACTTCCCATCATACTCCGCTCCTGCTTGCTGTTTGCCTGTATCATTCTTAGAGTACATGATATTTGAAAACCTAGTCGAATGACCCGCTCCTGCTTGCTGTATGCCTATATCACACGTAGTTATTGTACTACTACGAACTGAAAGTGGTCAGTGAAATGAATGAAGTGTGGGATAACCGCAGGACAAATCAACGGCGGGGCCGTAACGTTGACGCATCCGCGTTTAATAAAGCTCAGAGGTCATCAGAGCTTTTACTCACAAATGCCAGCTTGCATATGTGTCGGTATGTAGCATTCTGGGCAAAGTACGAGAACCATCATTTGAAAGCAGCATTGTACTCCTCGATCTGTTTGAAAAATTGGGCGCCTCGGCCTGTATCACATGTATTTGAAAAATATTTTAGTTGCCTTTTCATGACGAGGAATAACGATATATAAAGTGCACAATCATTGGTTTTCTCAAGATTTTTTTTGTTATTATCTCTTCTGTTTTGTGCGAATTTCGGTTTGCGACGGTACAATAGGTTGTTCCTAGATAATGAAGTTAGTCATATTATCATGGACTGTATTTTCATGTCATTGCTCAGTATTTCTTAGGAAAATCTATAGTGCAACAACCATACCAAAAAAAAAGAGCGGAAAATGACAAAATGGCGTGGCAAGGCATGTCTTTCCTTGTAGTCTAATCTGCAAACAAGACATAACGAAAAGCATCACCATGTTTCCTAGAGCGTTGTTAAACTAGAACTACCGAAAAACAAATAATTCGTGCTTGCAACAAAACATAGAGGCATAGAGCTACTATAAAAACACTGCAACGACGACACCTCATCTAAAAAGGAAACGAGGCATGGATCACAAATCAACGCAAGCTACCATGAGCATCTGATTGTCAGATTTTTTTAAACTAAGTTCAAGGCATTGCCACGAAATTTTCTTTCCACCGCAGGTTAGCACCTTGCAGTTTGCACCACCATGAGATCCACTAATCGCTAGATCTACTGTCTAGTTTTTTGCCTTTCACGCCGTTGCCGTTGATCGCTTGGATGACCAGCCAGTAGTTCGTGCCCTTGCACAAGCTGAGCCTCGCCACTTAGGATGACTCCAACGGGGCGACACATCGAGTCTGCGCGCGTCCGTCCCCATCCGCGCGAGACAAAAACACGGTCCAACGGGGCGACGCAAACGGACCACGCGTCTGTTCTCCTGTCCGCCGCGACCCATTCGTGGCCCAAATTTGGGCCAGTTTTGCGTCGGCCGTGAACGCGCACAGAGCGCAATTGTATCCTCCTCTAGTCCGCCCCTGACCCGCGTATCAGAGGAAAAATCCAAACTTCGCTCTCCCAAACCCCACTCGAGCTCCTACCCTAGCCATGGCCGCCGCCGCCAAGTTCGCCGCTTTGCTGGCCACCAAGGAGGAGCGCGAACTCGATTTCGCGCCCAAAGTTTCAAAGAAGCTAAAGAAAGAGCTCACGCCGGAGCAGAGGGCCAAAGAGACATAGAAGCGGGGCGCCCGGAGGAGGAGGTTGAAGGAGGACAGGCTCGCTGCCGCCAAGAAGGCGGCCGACGAGCAGAAGGGCCAGAACAACGAATCTGACCTCATGTCCAGGGCCGCGACCGCAGCCCTCCTCCTGATTGGAATGGTACCGCCCGCGGGAGCGGCCGCGTCCGCGACTGCGGCGGCCCGACCGCCACGGTCGAGAACTTCCACGACGGCACCCTCGCATGTGTACGGGTACCTGCCGGGAACCATTCCGCCGCGGGTTTCACCTGAGGTAGGGGAATCCGCGCCCGCCGCCACCCTCGAGGTACCTACCCTTGATCTCAACGTGCCCGCTACACCCTTGGCCGGACACTCGCCGGCGCTGCGGACTGCGGTCGCGCGTGCAGCTGCCCCTCCTGTTGTCGTCCACGGCCGCAACCTGTTCGGCGAAATGCCCACGCCGGGGGACGCAAGGTACTACGAGGAGCCGGAAGGGGAGGACCTCCTCCAGGACATGATCAGGGACAACAATACGTATGCCCATGATGATTATACCGCCGGAGAAGATGAAGTTCCGCCCACTGGCAACGATGTGATCGACATCGAAGATGAGCCGGTTTTCCAGGAAGAGCTCGAGACCTAAGCCTGGGCTATGAAGAGAAAGATCAGCCAACGGGGTGCCTCATTCACGATGGACGAGGTCGTGCTCATCTGCAAGTCATGATCGAGGTTGGAACTAACCAAATTCTCGGGGCAGAGCAAAAAGGGAGTGCTTATTGGTGCCGGTTCCTCAAGCACTACAATGAAAGTAGAATCCTTCCGCCCAGAAACATAACCACGCAGCGGACCGAGACCTCTATCTCGAAGAGGTGGCTCCACATCCAAGGGGAGGTGAGCAAGTTTTGCGGCGAGGCGGCCACAAAGTGGCTATGGAATGAAGGAAATGGTAATTCCTCTTCCCTTCTTATGCATTGGCCTCCTTTGTATTGTCCTACAATGTTTTGGATTGCCATACCCTTGTGTGCATAGGTTTTGCAAGCTTTGGAAACCTTCCAGGCTCAAAATAACAAGCCCTTCACCTTGAACCATTGCTACAAAGTGCTCAAGTACCAGCAGAAATGGAAGGACCTCTACGCCTCTATAAAACAAGGTGAGCAGCCAGCTGCCAACGGAGAGGACCTGTCGGAGAAGGAAGGGAGGCCAAGGGGGAATAACAACTCGATGGCCGAGGCAAAAACGCGATGCAACAACCCTTACCTTGCAAGAGACATTGAACGGGTTCCTATCCCAAAAGAACAAGTCATGTGACAAGAAGGAGGAGAGGAGAGAAAAGGAAAGCCAAGAGAGAGAGGCCGCTGCCAAGCTCTACTTCGAATTGCAGAAGAAGAAGCTAGATATAGAAGAGGAAAATGATCCGACAAGAGCACGGGAAGCCGAGGCAAGAGGCAAGGAGGCCGAGGCTAGGGCCAAGGAGACCGAGGCAAGAGCAAAGGAGGCCGACGTGAAGGGAAAGGACCTTGAGCTCGCCCTACGCCAAGAGGAGGCCAGGATCATGGACATGGATCTCTCGGTCTTCACTCCTACGAAGAAGGCCTACTACCTCAAGAAGCAAAGGTACTACATGGACTGAGAGTGATCACTTCTCGGTCGTTTTAGAAATGTTGCATGCCGGCATTGAACAATGGCCTAGATGGCCGAAACAACATGGCCTAGATGGCCGAAAAAACATGGCTAATGAGGCCCGGAATTTGGTGTGATTTTGGTGTTGTATGCCGGCATGGCAATATTCTTTTGGTACAATATGCTATGGTTGATTTACTATGTCAATCTATATTTTATTCGATTGTTTAGATGATTAAATATGATCGAATTTGTGAAATTGATCAAAATACTCCAAAACCCTCAAAACCCTGGCCGCGGCGGACTCAATGTGTCGGCCCCGTTGGGCGCAGTGGCCAGAAAGGGGCGGACGTGGGCCGGACGCGCGTCTGTTTGCTGACCCAAACGGACCAAACGCGCGTCCGTTTGGGTCGCCCCGTTGGAGTCATCCTTACCACCTTGACGAACTTGAGTCTGTTGTTCATTGATCGCCTGGATGACCAGCCAGTAGTTCACTTAACGTGTTGAAACACCGACCACTCGCCGAGCCCCTGGATCTTCGGGTCGTCGATGTTATCCATCGGGTACGATCTGCCGACAATCACCCCCAACCTCGAATCGTCGAGCTCATTACCCCATCTGATGGTAGTCACCGTGGCAGGCATGGCGACTGCCTGAAGGACTGCGACGACGCCGACGATAAGGAGGAGGAGGGTGGTCTTCATGGTTGCTTGATTCACGGTTTCTTGGCTTTGGATCGATCAATGAGGTTTCCAAGCTTGAGATCTAGTCTGGCCAGTCGAGGAGGCTGTTGTGGTGATGGTTCAGGAAACCAGAGACAGGTAAGGTCACGATAGAAACCTCGTCCTTATATTATCTGTTATATAACCGACAAGGTTTCAGGTCAAGCACCGAATCATACTACTACTTTCCAATAGGAATTTCTGATTCACATCCTGTGATCCGTTTTGGTATGTGAAGAAAAAAATTACACGTGATCTGTTTCAGTACAGCATCTGATTCACATCTCGTGACCTAGTTTTTAGAACACAGACCGAAAAGGCCCGGCGATAAATTAATAGCGCCACACGACGAGTAAGATACACAGTGCTGAACCCAGCATACAACACAACTCCACACACACAAGGAACAGAAACTACTAGGCGATTACAGGTAAACACCGAAGATCACCGCCACCGTCCACACATGTAGACAGGCCCAACAAGGAGGCCTCAAAGGGACACCGAGGAGACAAGCTCAGCAAGGGGGCCACAAAGAGACGCGTCGAGGAAATAAGGTGAGCGCCGACGAGCACCGCCACTGACCACAGAAGTTGCAGACAGGTAAACACCGAAGATCACTGCCACCGTCCACACAGGTAGACAGGCTCAACAAGGAGGCCTCAAAGGGACGCCGAGGAGACAAGCTCAACAAAGGGGCCACAAAAGAGACGCGCTGAGGAGATAAGGTGAGCGCCGACGAGCACCGCCACTGGCCACAGAAGCTGCAGACAGGCACCAAGTAATCCCAAACAAGAAATGCTGATGTGTAAAGGAAGTTGTAGACCTTGCGGGAGAGAGCTCGGTGAGAGGATGCCACCGCAGCCAACACCTACCACTCTCCAGAAAGCAACCATCTGTGTGCTCCAAAGCGACGTCTTCAAGAAGATCACGACGCGAAGGCGTCGCCGTCGCCCGATCCGAGGATCTGAGGTTTTCACCCGGAGCACGTAGGTGGACCAAGAGAGCCGCAACGGCGCCTTCAAGAAGGGAACAGCATCCGAGGACATCGACACCGCGGTCCGGGGAGATCTCGGGCAAAGTTTTCCCTTTGGCATAGACTCTAGGCCTCCCACGCAGGGCTTGGAACGCCGCACAGACTACCTCCACACCGCTGCCACGAGAAGTTGCTTTTCAATCACCACGCCCTCCACACAGCCGCGGTCACCAACCAGCACCAGAACCGCCGGCACGCCCGTCAACCGACGCGGTTCCCACCGTCCAGGGTTGCCACCCCGGCGTTCAAACTCCTCGCACCACCGAACAAAGCTGAAAAACGAGCACCACCGCGGCGGCCAGGACCCAAACCTGACCCCGACAGACGGCCTCACAGGCATCCTCAGCCACACCACTGCGCAGGGTCCTGGGCCCGTCCCGAGAGATTGGTCCAGCAACAGCCCCCATGGCTACTGCCGGCGCCAGATCTGGAGGGTGAGAGGTGGTCATCCATGAAATCCGTTGACGGAGAGCGACGTCCTGCAGCCACCGCGACTGCCTGGAACGCCCGCAGCTGAGGAGGACGGATGGGCTCTCTAGGGCGCAGCGTCCCTGCCCCGGCCCGTGGCCGAGAAGCCAGAGCTTGTGCCCGCGACCGCACTGTCGTCCTCCTCTTCAATCGTTCCGGCGAGAGCAGCAGAGCACCGCCGCCACTTCATCGGACCAGCCGCACCCGAGTGGTGTACCCGCACTCCACCGGCGCGTTGGGCGAGTAGGGGGCCTCGCCGCCGTCAACCGCACGGGCCCATCCCGACGGTCACCGCCGACGGCGGCGAGGGAGGGGAAGGAGGAGGAGCGGAGGTTGGGCTAGCGTTAGGTTCGCCTCCGGAGTCGCCCAGGAGAGCGACCCGGGAGGCAGTGTCACGTGTCTTGGTTTCTTCTCTTTCTTGTCCACACAGGTCTCTCGTGACCTAGTCACCTAGTCTGACTCAACTTTCCTTTTTCTTCTTCTATAAACTACCGAGACCGAGCGCAACTCCGATACAAAATGACTCCACGATCGAGTGTTGAAGTAGACATCACCTCTGAGGTATCCACGCGTTTCGAAAGAAGCGTCTCTATGCATGTTGCGAGGGTACATCACGGGAACGAGCTTGACATAGATATTGAAGTCTCTAGGATGTCCTCTAGATCACTTGGGATATGTGCTATGCAAAACAAAAATTGCGCGCTAGTACAACACCAAGATCACTGTCGAGGTCAACGTTCGATGCAGTGGAAGACGACTGTAGTCGATGCCGATTCCCGCAGCTAGGCTATACCTCCAAGTCGCAAGAATATCTTCTTGCGCCGAGTCGGAGCATGACTCCCGACCGAGATCGAGCGCGACTCCGATACACAATGGCTCTAATATCAAGTGTCGAAGTAGACGTCGAAACGTTAATTTTCACTTATCGGTGGCATTGTGGGTAAATATGCGAAACTTCAGCCCCATAGTACGAAACGGAAGACGGAAACCTTTCTGCTTTTATAGATAGGTATAGATAACACTCCTACGTAGATGAACGTAGATAAATTATGTCAGATGCATCAGTTGCTCTGCGCCAGGTACAAATAAATTGTCGTCTCGTTCTAACAGGCCGTGTCTTCACGGAAATGCCAATGACAAGACACATACGTGGCGCCAGACACTCTGATAGCATGGACGCTTCCGGCTGATCTCCTGTTCGAGGTCGCTGCGCGCTCCGTCCATGATGTCCTCGTCCGTTTCGACGCCGCCTGCAAGATATTGCGTCGTATCATCCTAAGGCCGTCCTTTATCCGCCACGTCAGCCACCGAGCGGTGGCCCCTGCATTCTCGTCTTGTCCACCGATAGGTGCTTTGCCCTTGTCCACCCGGCCACCCTCGCCACCCCGTCTATCTATCTGCACTGACCACCTATTTCCATTCATTTTACGCCGTGATGTTGGCCTCTGATGAATACAGTATTGGGTTGCGTGTATGGTAAATTAAAATTTTCCGTAAATCTACGCAACAACTGCCAAGATCTATTATGAAGATACATGCAAATACGAAGATCCAAAGATCTAGATTGAATACGTTACCAACACCGAAGTTGCGGAAGAAGTGTTGATGATGTAGTTGATGTCGCTTGTCGCCGTCTCCCTCAACCAAGCCTGGTAGAGAGATTCCGGCACCTTCTTCTCCTCGCCTTGTCACCTTGATCCAGCAGAGTGAGGGTCAACCGCCAGGATCGACGGATCACCCCTACGAGAGCTTGCACGCGTACGCCGAGATAGTTTCAGCAGGGCCTCTCCGTCCAAGCTTGAAGCACTACTGGTGTATATGAAGGTGGAGATCTCAACACATGAGAAGGAGAGAGAGAGAGAGAGATTAGATCTAGTCTAATCGGATAGGTTGCCTCTAATTAGAGGTTCCTCTAATCCAACTAGAAGGGATCTAAACTTGAGAGAACTTGTGTTTCTTGTGTGTTCTCCAAATAGGAGGGGGGGTGGGGTTTATATAGGAGGCCCAAGGGGTGGAGGGACTTGGGGAAGGGGAAAGCTTTCTCCTTGTCCAACTCAACTTGGGCAAGGGGAAAGTCCCCTAGCCCAATTCGGTTTGGGAGGGGAGTTGGAGTCGAGTTGGAGTGGGACTCCAACTCCCCTCCCCCATCGCCTCTACCACCGCCGCCGCCGGGTGGGGCTCAACCTAGGCCGCACCGACCTAGGCGGGTGGGGCCCACCTAGGCCGGCCGCCCTTGGCCACCACCGCCGCCGCCTTCCCCCACATGGGCCGCATGGCCCATTAGGGTTTCGGCTAGGGGAACCTCCCCCCCTTCGGTGCCTTGGCCCACCACCGCCACTTGGTGGTGCGGCTACCTTGGTGGGCCCCTAGGGCCCATCTTGGTAGCCCCCATGGTGGGCTCCAATTTTATTTATATATTTTTCCAATAATTATTTATCAATTAAATAAATGAATATCGTATGCAGGAGTTTGATCAAACTTCTTCTGCAACTCAGGTTCCATACATGTCAACATGAGACACTGAACATAGATCGCCGTATCACTCTTCAAGGTGTACGCATCTATTTCAGCTTCTGACGCATTGTCAGCCAGCGCCTCAGGAAGAGGGCCATCGAGAACATACTCGCTCTTCGCGTTCCTAAGAACAATCCTTAGGGCGCGAACCCAATCAGCATAGTTACTCCCATTCACAGTCAGGGGCTTCTTCTCAATCAGTGGTCCAAGGTTAAACATGGGTGCTATCTTAGCCATTATCTACAACAATTAAGTTTACTCAGACATGTTCATAATTATTATCTAGCACTAGTAAATTTAAAACTAAATGAAATAGTGCTCCCACTAAAATTGATATTCCTCATGATCAAATTAGTGTATACGAAATCCACACTCAACATATGATCAATGGATGGATACATGCCATTGGACATACCTTACAACGGGTAGGTCAACAGACCAACGACTTCCCACCGTGACATTCGCTTCATCTTTCGATGTATGTGCTCCGAGCTCATAACTAGTTATGCTCGAACGTCAAGACAACCAACCGCTTTTGCTGCAGGTACGATACACTGCACGCCTCCCGAACCCTTGGCACACATTACTCGTGGATACACGGCGTACGATGACAAGCATCCGGTTTGACGCTGGTACGTGTCAGAAGAGCACGAACTCCTTGATATTTGTAATTTTAGCTCAAGTAATTAAACTCTGCAGCTACCGAGAAATCTCCCTAATAAACACACTAATGCACAATCAAGGGAAGAGCAAGAAAACAGAAATAAAACATGCACAAGTAAATAACACTTGTGATGTAGTATAGTTTTCTTCCTCCAACTTCCGGTGGCGCCTCCACCGGTGCGGCCATGTCGAGGTTTTCGACATTTGCATGCCTTCTCCTATCCTCCACTATCACCATAGCTTGACGAACATGAACGGCACGCCGGCCAACAAAACAAGGTTAGTCAACAAAATATAATTTCGAGACTATACCACATCACATGTCCTGCAAAACAGAGTTAGACGGCTCTAACATTTGTTTGCATATTTTAGCGTGGCTGTAGGATCAATGGGACAAGCCGGAAATTCTACGGTCCTCACCAAGCATAATTACTCATGTTGCTAGATTGATCTTGCGGGGTGATTGTCGATCCCAACATTACGAAAACATTGCGGATCCCAATCCAGACGATTGCCAAAGCACATGACCCCCGTGTGAACCTAGTCCACATACCCCTTCCGCTATCAAGTCAACGAGGCCAACTATAATAAGATTCGAAGCTACATGAAGCACTTCGTTGGCGCCGACATGCATACTAGGAGCAGCCGGAAGGTCCGCGGATTGCCAGAAGTTCGAGATCTTACTATGCCGTTGGAAACAAGACGAGACCGCATATTGGGAAGTAATATAAATAACTTGAATGTTAGAAGAAAAGATTCCATAACATACCCGCACAAACTTATGCGTTGCCCGCACACCATGTGCTCTAGATCAAATCATGTATCTACGCATAGATCGCTCTGATACCACTATTGGGTTGCGTGTACGGTAAATTAAAATTTTCCGTAAAGCTACGCAACAACTGCCAAGATCTACTATGAAGATACATGCGAATACGAAGATCCAAAGATCTAGATTGAATACGTTACCAACACCAAAGTTGCGGAAGAAGTGTTGATGACGTAGTTTATGTCGCTTGTCGCCGTCTCCCTCAACCAAGCCTGGTAGAGAGATTCCGGCACCTTCTTCTTCTCGCCTTGTCACCTTGATCCAGCGGAGTGAGGGTCAACCTCGGGATCGACGGATCACCCCTCCGAGAGCTTGCACGCGTACACCGAGAAAGGTTCAGCAGGGCTTCGCCGTCCAAGCTTGAAGCACTACTGGTGTATATGAATGTGGAGATCTCAACACATGAGAAGGAGAGAGAGAGATTAGATCTAGTCTAATCGGATAGGTTGCCTCTAATTAGAGGTTCCTCTAATCCAACTAGAAGGGATCTAAACTTGAGAGAACTTGTGTTTCTTGCGTGTTCTCCAAATAGGAGGGGGTGGGGTTTATATAGGAGGCCCAAGGGGTGGAGGGACTTGGGGAAGGGGAAAGCTTTCTCCTTGTCCAAGTCAACTTGGGCAAGGGGAAAGTCCCCTAGCCCAATTCGGTTTGGGAGGAGGAGTTGGAGTGGGACTCCAACTCCCCTCCCCCACCGCCTCTACCACCGCCGTCGCCGGGTGGGGCCCACCTAGGCCGGCCGCCCTTGGCCACCACCGCCGCCTCCCCCACATGGGCCGCATGGCCCATTAGGGTTTCGGCTGGGGGGAACCTCCCCCCTTCGGCGCCTTGGCCCACCACCACCACTTGGTGGTGCGGCTACCTTGGTGGGCCCCTAGGGCCCATCTTGGTAACCCCCATGGTGGGCTCCAATTTTATTTATATATTTTCCAATAATTATTTATCAATTAAATAAATGAATATTTAATTAAATAATAGTTTGTCTAATTAATTCTTATTTGAATATTTCTTTTTACAGAATATTTCACTGAATTAATTACATGTCATATAAAACACTTTTATATGATCGAGGACACCCAGTGTCCGCTGACAAAATACTCCGAAAAAATATTTCCTTCTTATATAAACCCTTGGAATAAATCCGACCGTGATAGCAACTTCTATCACAATGTTATCTCTCTGATATATTCATATCCATCACGCAGATACTATTCCGGTGATACTCTCTCCATGTTCTAGACCAACCAAAATACACAACTAACCAATCCTAGTTTAAGCGTGTCCACCCTACATGTTCGATAACGTGTAGCTATAATTGGATGTTCTCATCCAATCACCGGCCAGGGTCAGATCCCAGGACGATCTGAATAACTGCTACCGTTATGCGAAAACACTCTGTTGAACCTGTTGGTTATTTAATATATCATTCCCATTACTCGCGATACCAAAACTTCGCCCGAGATATAGATCCGTGGATGTCACCATGAATCAATCATTGATTCATTACATCTTTGTCTATCTCGTTAACCCGCAAGTTCCCTTTACTCGTTTCCGTATTATGATATCCCACACAGTGTAACTTCACCATGCATTGTCTACAGAACATATTGGATACCTTTTAATACCGAAAGGCTCAGGGCGTATCTCTCTAATCACCGAGGAGCAATTTCCCAACTCAGAACATTAGGATATACACACACCTTGGAATCACACAGTGACTGCCGTTTTACTACCCAGTTATGGCCATAGTGTTGACAGTACCAAAGTAACTCTCCCAGTATGCATAAACCTAATAACTTCATGGTTACATGACAAGTTATATAATAACCTTACTTTGATAAAGCTAAGGACAAAAAGACAAATTAACGGAATCTCTTAGCATACCAAAACTTGGGTCTACCCGGCCATATTATTATCCAATAATATGCCACTCATTGATGCTGACATAAACAATGTCCATGACTAGGAAAGCAGTGTCATCAAGCAATCAACAAATTAGCCCGTAAAAGAACTAGGGTGTATTTTATGTGTTCATATTCCCTACACGTGCGAGTGAGCTTTCCTCTGAATCACGTATTCAGAAACCACCGCAGTTATAGCATAAAGAATACAAATCATAATTATTGAATCAGATGTATAAATACATTGCCTTTTGGGCATACATCCAACATACAGCGTCGTGACGCCTGACGCTGCCTCGTTCTTCTCCCATGTTTCTACCATCGCCGCGTAAGCATAAAAAACAAAACCAACTCCGATAGGAGCTCCGACCTGTGTGTATACGATCCTATGAGTGGCACCCAAGCAATCCCCTCATGTCTGCGTCTTAACACGAGCAACTCCATCAAATCCTACCATAATTGCATCCTTCTCACCGCCACCGACGGCATTGGCGGCCCCTTCATACTGGTCGTCACTAATCTGAACATGTGGGGTATCAAAGTGCAGACCGCCTCATCCTGTGGCACATGGAAGCCTGTCATATATGTGCGCAACCACCATGAGTTGTCGTGGTGGTCGGTCAATAGGCATTGTGACATCGCCGTCCTCCACAGTGGTGTCATCCATTGTATGATGTGTCATGACAAGCCAATCCTAAGCTATGACTTGGTAGACGGGAATTTGGGCTGAGTGAAGCTCCCGCACACGAACTACAAAGTTGGCCAGCTCCACTTGGCGACATCGTCGGATGGGAAACTTCTAAAACTACTCACCATTGAAGGGTTCATGATGTTAGTGTGGCTACAAGTTCCAATCTCACAAGTAGGTGGTAGTGGTTGGTCATCGTAGACTACGATTGACATGGAGGAGAAGATGTGGTCCCTGTGCTCGGATATCCCCCCCCCCCCCCCAGTGGTCCATGTAAACCTAATATATACGAGAATCCAAGAAGAGGAGCGGTGACGTGGTGTTACTCCATGTTCACGCGCTAGGTTATTACGACATTGTCATCATCTTTAGCTTCGATTGCAAGGATATGCATAGAAACGAGTGTAAGTATGGTTCCGTATCGATGGAGATCGACCTACCATCTTGTCTACAGAACATGAAATCTTTTCGTAGCCAGGAAAGGTGTAACCGAATTTATTATCTAGCAAAAAAAAAAACTATGGTAGCCATGGACGCCGTATACCCCTAAATTAGTCACATGTTTGTGCAAGAATTGTTTTCTTAAGGTCGGGAGGTTTGATGTCCACCACCATCCACCACGTTTACTGATCAAATTTCCTATGACCTAACTAAAATACATGTAAATTTTATGAGTGTACCAATTTTTACATTCCACTTTTGGGGGTTTGAACAAGAGGGAGAAGGTCATGGCCGTGAATGTTGCAGGGGATTGTGATTAGCATGTAGAAATAAAATATTGTTTTTATGTTTCGGATGTTTGCTATCCGTGAGGGAATTTGCGAGTTCTTCGAGTCAAAAAGATCCACTGTAGCTCGGGACTCCTTTGATTCATATGAACTTTTTGGCAATCCTATGAATCAAAGTTGCCAAAAAAATATGAACAACAGTGTGCACCACTGAACTAATAAGAATTCATATTTTTTTTGGATTGGAATAACTTATTATTTCAGTTTTGCTAGTTCTCAGGCGCATGAAAATTAACTAAATCGCAGTCGTCTCCTTAGTCGTTGGATTTGTGTCGCGATTCGTGCAATCTATGAGTTGCATGTGGGTTACAACTAAGATCACCCTAGTTGCATGTGAGTTGCAACTGAGATTTTCTAGTTGCACATGGATTGCAACTCGGCCAAAATTATCCAAATCGTTAGATTTACATCGTGATTCGTGCTAGCCTGTAAATTGTACATGAGTTGCAAGTGAGATGCAACTGGGCCCTTGAGTGACGTCACGTGACTGAGATTTAGATCTAGTCACGCCCTTATCATTTAACCATTCAACTAATAGGATATAATATAGTAGAAATATTGAAGAAGTATTTTGGATAGTTGAACACCACTTTTGGATAATATTTTTCTACAAAACTACAAACTGACTAAGTGTTGCATATTTTTAATATGGGCTTCTAATATTTAATGCTCCCTTCGGTTCAGTTTAAGGGCAACTCCAACGGTGCGACTTGTCCATTTGGCTTATTTTACATATGAATCTGGTTTCAGCTCAAAAACAATTTTTGTCTTAAAAATAATAAAACACGTAACAAATTATTTAGCAGAAGAAGTTACAATCGAAACGCCGCCCGGCATTTGCGGAAATCACAAAACGATCTTAAAAGGCACATAGAGATCGAATGTGCAACAAAAATCATACTGGCTTGTTTAAATATTCCGTACGATCTTTTTAGTGTGTAAATACATGAAAACTCTCCCTGCGGGCTGGACAATTGCTCAGTTGGCCGGGCGGAAGGAGACGAGCTTAAGTGCGTTCGGCCGCCACGGGACGACGTGCATCCGCGCCTTGTAAGTGACTTTCTCTCCATTGTCGTTGATCGCCTGGATGAACAACCAGTAGTTCATGCCCGCCAATGTGTGCTTCTCGCCGCTTACCACCTTGACGAACTTGAGCCCGTTGTTCTCTCGCTTGACGTGTTCCGACACCGCCCACTCACCAAGCCCCTGGATCTCCGGGTCGTCGATGTTATACATAGGGTTCCATCCGCCGCACATCACCCCCGCCCTCTGATCGTCGTCCTTGTCAATCGGGTTCGATCCGCCGTACACCGCCGTCGCCGTGGCAGGCATGGCGACTGCGGCGACTGCGGCGACGCCGAGGAGGAGGAGGAAGAGGAGGCTGGTCTTCATGTTGCTTGATTCGCGGTTTCTTGGCTTTCCATCGATCAATCAGGTTTGCAAAGCTTGATATTTAGGTTGTTGTACAAAGCGGACACCCCAAACCAGGGCTCCGATTTCCATTACCATAGACGATAAGAGAACCACAACCACCAATAGCATCCAAGTGCGGAAAGTAAAAGCAGAAAGTAAAAAACTATGCCGCGCATATTTTTGAAACTGTGGGGCAAAAGTTTTGCCCTATATATTAATTAAGCAGAAGGTGCCCGATTTATTAGTGGAAGAAACCGGCGAAAACCGTACAACAAACGCCAACAACAGCGAACACCACGGGGCAGAGCCCACACAACACCCACTACACGGCCAGCCGGCCAGCAAACCACCCTTGCCGGAGAGAAGAAACCGCAGCTGCTATGGGAGGAGCAGGTACGGGACACTCCGTCGTAGATGAAAGCGGCCACTACCGGGGAGCCTCGACGACGAACAACACCGAGAGCAACCTTGTCGCCAACACGACACAAGGAGGAACACCCTCAATGATGTAAGAAACCAACTGGACCACCTTCCGGGGCCGCATATTTAGGTGGTTGAGTTCTGACGAAATAGCAGAAGAAGGAAAATATATTTAGGTTGTTGTGGTGACAGTTCAGGAAACCAGAGACAGCTAGGGCCTAGGGCTACGATAGAAAACTCTGGTGCTATATCATCTGTTACTCAACCGACAACCGACAAGGTTTCAGGTAAAGCACCGAATCGTACTACTTTTCGATCAGAATTCTCCAAACCGTTGTTATTTCTCTCTTTGACTTTTTCTCTTACCGATCTAATCTATGAGCCAACACCACACCGGAAAATCGGTGTTCGCACTGAATTCTTTTTAAACTTGTGGTAGCCAGGTGGTTCGCGCGGCAATACCCCACGTGTGCGTGCTGAAGTTTAGATTACAAGGTGATTTTTTTTTTTGCGAAACACAGTACAACGCAAACGCTCACATACACGTGCACACACTCACCCCTATGAATACACGTACGCACACCCTACCCCTATGAGCACCTCCGAAAGACTGAACCGGCGGTTGGGTATTGAGATTGATGAAGTCACCACAGGCGCCTCGCTGTCGACGGGAACGTCGCCTCCCACTGAAGAATATTCCGCCTAAATGAGAAACACCAATGTCAAATCTAGTATTTGAACTCTGGTGGGCTGGAGGTACAACCACCCTCCTAACCATTTTGCCAGAGGCAAGTTCTCAGATTACAAGGTGATTGGCATTGACATGCTTTTTAAACTTGTGGTAGAATACACGTATAGCATCTTTTTGAGTCACCGTTCCATTGTACATTATAACATTTATTTATCTACATATGTGGTGAGCAATTCCGGTGGGATCATTACTCTATGGAATGGTAATATGTTTGATGGTACTGTTATTCACAGCAACAAATTTCAGTTAACTGTGCAATTGATCTGTAAGCTCTCTGCCAGAGTATTTTATATTACAAATGTGTATGCTCCGACAGAAGCTGATGAGAGAGAGACTTTCCTTAACTGGTTGCATGATGTTGATACCTCGCTGATGGAATATTGGATCATCATGGGTGATTTTAACCTAATGAGATCTCCTGACAATAGAAACAGGCCAGGAGGGGACATTAATAATATGCTGCATTTCAATCATATCATTCAGCACCTGGATCTTGAGGAAATTCCCTTAAAAGGAAGAACATTTACATGGAGCAATATGCAAGATTCTCCTATGTTGGAAAAACTGGATTGGATATTCACTTCTCCCAATTGGATCAGCACCTTCCCCAACACTATGGCAACCCCCTGAGCAATCTTACTTCGAACCATGTGCCTATTTTGGTCTCTATTGGGTCTGATGTTCCTAAATCTCAGATTTTTCGATTTGAGGAGTATTGGCTGGAATTTGATGGTCTCAGTGAAATAGTTAGCTCAGCATGGCAGCAATCTGGCATCTCAGGTAATTCTGCTCGTGATATCAGTGCAAAACTCAAGTCGCTCAGCAATGGCATTAAAAAATGGAGCAGAAATCTATCTCAGCTGAGTAAAATCATCTCCTCCTGTAATTATGTGTTGGCCCTGATTGATGGACTGGAAGAACAAAGGGTTCTATCTTTACAGGAGAAAAATTTCAGGAAAATTCTGAAAACACATGTCACTAAACTATTAGAAGCTAAAAGAATTTTCTGGCGAAATCGAGCCAAGATTAAATGGGCTAAGCTAGGTGGTGAAAACACTAAGTTTTTTCATGCTGTTGCATCACAGAACTTCAGGTGTAATTATATGTCCAGCGTCTGCACTGAGGATAACATCACTCTCTTGGACCATGATATTAAAGCAGCATATATTTGGTCATCTTTTAAAAATAGAATTGGCATTTCAGAGAACCCCACCACCACTCATCTCATTGGTCAGTTCATCCAGCCTGCCTCCCATGTTGATTTCTCTCAGCTTGAAATTCCTTTCTCTATTAAGGAAATGGATGATGCGGTAAAGAATATGCCTACTGACAAATCCCCTGGTCCGGATGGTTTTAATGGTGCTTTCCTTAAGAAATTTTGGGCCACTATCAAGGAGCAATTTTATCAGCTATGCTATGATTTTCATGAGGGAAAGATCAACATTGAAAGCATCAACACAACATATATCACTCTCATACCAAAAGTGCAATCACCCATCTATGTGAACGATTTCAGGCCTATTTCACTTGTGAGCCTTCCTCTGAAATTTCTGACAAAACTGTTGGCAAATAGATTGCAACAGGTGATTATCCCTCTGGTCCACAAGAATCAATATGGTTTTATCAAGACAAGAACCATTCAGGATTGTCTGGCCTGGGCATATGAATACCTTCACTTGTGCCACAAGTCCAAGAAGGAGATTGTGATATTTAAAATTGACTTTGAGAAGGACTTTGACAAAGTGGAATACAGTGCTATCCTGGAAACAATGTGGTGCCTCGGTTTTGGTGGGAAATGGCTTAGCTGGATTAATTGTATCCTCCACCCAGCTTCGGCATGTGTGTTGCTTAATGGAGTACCTGGGAAAAAAATTCATTGTAAAAGAGGTGTGAGGCAGGGGATCCTCTTTCTCCTCAGCTATATGTTTTAGCGTCTGAACTGCTACAGTATATGGTGAATAAAGCCTGGCATGATGGGGTGCTCGAGTTGCCCATAAATCACTCTTTTGGTCTGGATTTTCCCATTATTCAGTATGCATATGACACTCTTATCATTCTGCCGGCCTGCCCTGCCCAGCTTACTGCGATCAAGGATATTTTGACAATCTTCACTTCCATTACTGGACTAAAAGTGAATTTTCATAAATCTTCTTTGATACCAATCAATATTACGGCTGAGAGATGTGCTGAACTGGCTGGCATTATATCTTGCAAACCTGAAGCTCTACCTTTCACTTATCTTGGACTGCCCATGGGTACTACAAAGCCAAAACTGGAACACTTCATGAGTATTCTTGAAAGAATTGACCGAAGGCTATGCGGTATTTCATCTATGCTTTCCTATGATGGAAGATTAACGGTCATTAAGTCAATTATAATATCCATCCCTTTATTTGCTATGTGTACCATTAAAATGCCCCTGCGGTTCCTGGATCATGTGGAAGGATCTGCTAGGAGATTCCTATGGGTGGATAAGGATATACATAAGAGGGGTCATTGCCTAGCTAAATGGGAGCTTGTTTGCAAGCCAAAGAAGGCAGGAGATCTTGCTGTGATTAGCCTTCGAACTCAGAATATTGCTTTGCTAATGAAACACCAATACAAATTCATGAACATGAATGATATACCATGGGTGCAACTTATTTGGGAGGCTCATTATCAGAACAATAAGCTGCCACGGGTGCAATCTCCATGTGGATCCTTCTGGTGGAAGGATATTCTCTCACTGTGGGATAAATTTATGGAGCTAACAAGCTGTAGACCAGAAGATGGTAGAACCATCAGGTTTTGGAAAGATAAATGGAGAGACACCACACCTGCTGCAGCTTACCCACATTTGTTCTCATTTTCTCGCCAGCAAGATATTAATCTGAAGAACATGCTAGACATGAATGCAACAAACTTACTAGATCACTTCCACCTGCCTTTGTCCATGATTGCATATCAGCAAAGTGAGGATCTCTCTGCTGTCCTTAATGAACATGATGTTACTGATGATTTTGACAGATGGAATCTGAAAAGTGAGGCCAAGTTTTCAGTTAAAAGGGTTTATAATGCTCTCACACCCATCACTCCAGCACCTGCCCCATTTCAGTGGATATGGAATTCTTGTGTTCAATTGAAACATAAATTCTTTTTTTGGCTGCTGGTCCTTGATCGCCTGAATACCAGAGACATCCTTCATAGAAAGACCTTCTATCTAGAGGACAAATCTTGTGTATTGTGCCCAGACGCCCCTACTGAATTTATGCAACATCTTTTCTTTGGCTGTGACTTTAGCCAAACATTTTGGTGGCGATTAAATCAGGAATGGGATTATGATTTAGATCTCTATGAAATGCTGATTGATGGGAAAGCAAGATCTGGACATTCTTGTTTCACTGAATATCTGATCATTGGTTGCTGGAGTATCTGGAATCACAGGAATAAGATCATATTTGATGTTGGGCAGCTTAGTGTTGATTACTGTATTGGTATGCTTAGAGAAGTTTTCTCTCTTGTTTTGCATAGAGCAAAACCTTCTCTTAAACAGGGTATGCAGCAATGGCTTGATGCCATGTAATTTTTGACAGGAAAACCACACTCCCGCATGTAAATGTCCCATTTTTATAAAATATATAAATCGCAGTAGGGGCTTTCCCTATTGTTTTCCTGTCAAAAAAACATATGTGGTGAGCGCAAACTTATTTATACTAGTTGGCATGCACGTGCAACGCATGTCTTCACAATTAAATAAGACAATTTACAATTATGAAAAGACACGTCGCGTTCCTTGCTTCTTCATAGATGGTGTCTACTGCCCGCGTGTTGCTACGGGTTTATATTTACACAAGGAAGCCCTTAATTATATTGTACACTTCTAGAAAGTAGATTATGTTTTTCAGGGAAATATATGATTTTTTCAAAGGGGGAGAACATGGTCGCCGTACCTCAGGTAAACCAGGAGGGTGGCAGGCGGTAGTGTGTCATTTGTTATGTGTGATATATACCGTGGGATTAGATCTCGTGGGCAGAGAGGGCGAGACGAAGGGATGAGGCTTTCCCACTCAGTTTTTTTTCTTGCCAAACAAAACTCGCAAATATGACACCCCGTTGTACTCGCAACTCGCAAGTCCTCCCGTTCAATGAGAAGACATCAGGGTTTAAATAAAATTCAAATAAATTTTGTTTAAGTTTAAGTCTATTCAAACTGAAATAAAATTTTGTCAATTTTGACTGAAATAATTTACCAAATGTACAAAATTTCGTTGGTAAGCTAAAGTTTTGCCGAAATAAAATTTTATTTCCCTGGTAAGCACCACATGGATGCTCGCGCGTTGTCCTGGCCGCGAACACGAAATCCAACGTGGTGAAGACTGAAGACTACCTGTAACATTCCAAGATTTTCAAAATGTTGAAAAATCAGAAAAATCAAAAACTTTTTGAAAACTTATATATTTGATTTAAAAATTGAAAATCATACATGCATTCATATTTTTCTTGTCTTGTTTGCATTTGAAATTTCAAAAGTTGGAATGTTATTTTCCACTTGAAAACATATTTGAGAAAATTTCATAAAAGGGCTTTGTTATGCTCTATATAATATTTTGATTTATATGGTCTAATTTGTCTAATTTAAATTTTTGGTTCTATTTAATTATATTTATTTGAAAATTAAGTTTAAAATAAATTATTTTATTAGTGGTATTTTAATTTAATAAGCCACAAAAGATTTTATTTAAAATCCTATTTTTAAATTGACACATAGCAATTTTGTAATATTTAAAAAAAATTGTATGTATTATAAAAGTGTTACCAAACAAGTTATTTTGATAAAGATTATTTCTACAAATTATTAGAAATTTGTTTGGTTACATTTGGATGATTATTTCAAAAGTTATTAAAAGTTTCCGAAAAGAAAAACGAAAAAGGAACAAAAAAAAAATGGAGAAGACCACCCCGACCGAGCCAGCCCAACTTCGGCCCATCTCTCTCGCGCGCGCGCGCAGCCCAGCACCAGCCCGCAGCCTCTCTCCGCTCTCTCTCACAGACAGGTGGACCCCACCTGTCACCACTGACAGGGATCATCTCCTTCCCCAAATCGCGCCCACGACCGCGTCCGAGAAACGGCAGGAATCAATCCTTTGATTTCCGGCGATTTACTCCACCATTTACGCTCTCGTTTGCTCCTACTTAAACACCAACCCTCCTCCCTCGTTTGCCCCAAGAAACCCAGCCCGAGAGGCCCTAGGCTACTCGTGAGTTTCCTCGAAACTCCGCCACGGCCGCCGGCCATTTTCTTCAACTCCGGTGAACCTCGGCAACCCCGAGTCCTCCTATCCCCCCATTTCTCCTTCTTTCTTTCGTGCGCACCTTCCTGACAAGCTTCGGTATTTTTTTGTGCATCAGATCGACGTGTTCTTCCTCGACCAAAGACGACCGCCGCCACCTGCACCTCCGGTGAGCAATCCAAGGAGGAACAGAGCACCTCGATGTCGTCCACCTCGCCACTGTGCTTTCCCCGACGCTCTGCATCCAGTGGTATAGCTCTCCCTTCCCCTGCCCCCGTAGAACGCGCAGAACGCGCGATGCCGACGCGTCGCCGGCAATGGCGTCACCGCCGCCGGAGTTTCTCCGGTACACCGGCACCGCTCTGTTTAGGTCTTTTAGATCTGGGCTGGTAGATGCAGATCTAACGGCTCCTGTTAATTCCCTGGCCGAAGCGGTACCAACCAATCACAGAGCGCCACATAGCCTTTTCTTTTTCCTGTTTTTCTGTTTTAAACAGAATTTCATTAAAACTTGTAAAATCAATAACTTTAGTTCTGTTTGGCCTAAATTAATAAATTTTATATATTTGAGATCCTCTGGATCTGTAGTTTATTTTAGATCTGTTAGTTTTCAGTTTTGTCAAGTTCAAAAAATTCAAATTTCAAATGATTGATTTGAGTAAATTTGACATATCTTTAAATCTATTTGTTCAAAAATTGCAAATAAATTATATTTGGAAACCTTTGTTTCTGTAGATTATTATGCCACTGTTAGTTTATACTTTTGGATTTATTTAAACTGTTTTAAATATCAGAGTCTTATTTGGAGTATTTTTGGCATATCTTTTGTTATAAAAACTATTTTTGAATGATTCCAATTGTAGAAAATTTGTTTATTTGCTCTCTGCCCAGTAGTACTGTTTTATGTTTTTAGATAAAATGTATCATTACCGAAAATTTTAATCTTGTGTTTTAAATTGCATTTCATGCATATCATATTTTATTGTATTGTTTTTATTGTTGTATGTTGAATTGTGGCTTGTTTCATGTGTTAGAATTTTCGGAGGGAAACGAGGACTATTGCAGCTGTGACTATTGCTCTCCTTGCTACCAAGGCAAGTGACACATTCATAAATTTCCTAAGTATTTTGTCTATGCATGAGTAGAGTATTTTCTTTAAGCATGTGTAAGGTTATTAGTATTGCTATGCTAAAACTGTTTAGAATAGCACCCCTATACTAGTTGGTCTAGAATCCTATATAACTTGGTAGAATTATTGAGATGCTATCCTAAATGGTTTTATAAAAAGTTAATTTCTACTAAGTCAATGAACTACCTGGGTGTGTGGATGGATTTAAGCACTTCCCCCGTTTTGGGAGTATAAGTTGCTAGAAGAGGGTGATTCCCCCGCAGGAGTATAGATCATACGTGATTTTCCGGGTTCGGGAGGATGGATCACACTACAGTAGCCACCCAGTAATAAAGAGATTTGAAGATACTCCAAGTGAAGATTGCTTCCAGTGCAGCCAAACAAGGAAGACGACGAAGGATCTCATCATGCCAACTTCAAAATAAAACTTGTTAGTAAACAATATTAGGGACTCACCGGAGTTTACCGGAGGTAGTCACCTGACTCACCGGAGTTTACCGGAGGTAGTCATCTGACACACTGGAGTTTACCATGTGTTGTCATGGTTCACTGGAGTTTACCAGTGTTACCAATTTAATAGATGCAAAATGTTTTCAAAGTGATAGGATAAAACTTGCTTTATGCAAAATAGCCTTTGAACTCCACCAGCCTAAATATGCATATAGGTTATTAGAGTTATCCCACTAAGTGTCCACAAAGTGTCACTTGTCAGTTCCATTTTATATGGTTCTGACCCACCTTGTTGCAACATTTTTTCCTGTTGCAAATTGTTCCGACGACGAGTGAGATTTCGTTTAAGGGTTTCGAGTCTACAACCAACATGTTTCGCCTGTGGCACATGAAGATGATGGAGACTCACTGCTACTTTTATCTCCGCTGCTTTATCTTTCAAAGCTAGCTTCGTGCTATGCAATTTGTAACGAATATTTTTCCTAAGTACTGGATCCGCGTGTAATAATTGATACTTTGTTGTGATATTCATCTTAAACTGTGTGTGCAAATGAATCGATCCAGGGGTTTAGACTATACACAGGGATCTTGCCAATTTTTAAGTGGAGGTCCGCTACACTACCTGCCTTCCCAATCTGTTCCTCGTTGCGTGCACTGTTAGCTTGGACATGCGCGGTGCTGCATGCCCAAGTGCAGAGTGTAGGTGGTAATGGCGACGACGCGAATCATATAGAACCGGATCTGTGGTGTTGCGTTCTTGCCGTCGTCCACCTCCAGGTACCAGCAAAAAATGATAGTAGCTTTATCTGTAAAGGAATAGTTCGATTCAAAATTATGCATCAAGATCATCACTAAAGTTCTAACCACAAGGCTCCAGTCCACGATCCACGCTCTGGTCGACCCCGACCAAACTGGTTTTTGTCTGGACACAGGATCTCAGAGAACATTATCTATGCCGCTGACTTGGTCAGGTGTTGCCACCTTCGCAAAGTCCCCACCATCGTCTTCAAGATTGACTTTCGTAAGGCTTTTGACTCGGTTAACTGGGATAGTCTCATTCTGATCCTCCAAGGGAGAGGCTTCGATGAGCGATGGTGCCGCTGGATGCGCTCTATCCTGGATACGGGCCACACTGCAGTCGTTCTTAACGGGGTCCTCGGAGATTGGATCCGCTGTCGAAACGGGCTCCGGCAAGGAGACGCTCTCTCCCCGTATCTCTTCATCATCGTCGCTGATGTCCTCCAAAAAATGATCCGTGCTGCTTGCAGCTTCGGCTCTATCTCCCACCCCGTTGACCCTTCTCGCCCCCCCCCGGTTCTGCAATATGTGGATGACACTGTCATCCTCTGTCGCGGTGACATTAACAACGCTCATTGCCTTAAGAAGATCCTTGATGACTTTGCAGCCGCTACCGGGCTCGCAATCAATTTCCATAAATCTTGTTACGTCCCCATGCACACCAACGCTACCCTTGCCACATCTATCTCGACCATCCTGGGCTACACAATCTCAACCTTTCCCCAACCTTACCTCGGCCTCCCACTCTCCCCCACCAAGCTACCTCTCTCGGCCTACACATCCCTCTTCTCCTCCTTCGATCGTCGACTCTCGGGGTGGAGTGCTATGCTCCTTTCCTCTAGGGGCGACGGGTCCTTTGCAACGCGGTCCTCAATAATCTCGCTACTTACTTTTTGTGTTCTTTCCTTTTCTAGGACGATGCGATTGATAAGAGAAGACGTGCCTTTTTCTGGACGGGTAAGGACCACTGCTCCGGTGCCCGCTGTTTAATCGCTTGAGACAAGGTTTGTATTTCTGTGCAGGCAGGTGGCTTCGGGATGCGGGATCTCCAACGACAAAACACCGCGCTTCTCATGAACTTCTTCCACAAACTTCACCAGCAGGAGGAGCTCCCATGGAAGGATTGGTTCCACAGTCACTCCGGCGGTGATCTCGGCGATAGCTCCACCCACCCATCCTTCATCGACAATATTGTTTCCCATTTCCTCCCTCTCTACCGCTCCCTCACCCGCTGCACCGTCCACGACGGACAGCATGTCTCTTTTTGGTTCGACAGATGGCTTCCTGGTGACACGCTCTGTTTCTATTTCCCTGCTCTCTTCTCTCATTGCACCCGGCCTAACATCTCCGTCGCCGCGGTCTGTTCTGATGGCATCCCTCTTCAGCCACGCCTCTCCACTGTGGCTGCTTGTGAGATGGTTGACATTCGTCGTATCATCGACGGGGTTACACTTCACTCCCTTGAGGATGCCTGCTTTATGGCTTGGGGTACCGAGTCCTCTTTCAGCTCGAGAGCTGTCTACCGTGCCCTCGCTACTGGTGGACAACTGATACGTCTCAAACGTATCTATAATTTCTGATGTTCCATGTTGATATTATACCAATTGTTACATGTTTTATATACACTTCATAGCATTTTTATGCATTTTCTGGGACTAACCTATTAACAAGATGCCACAGTGCAGTTCCTGTTTTCTGCTGTTTTTGTATTCCAGAAAAGCTAGTCTGGAAATATTCTCGGAATTGGACGAAACTTGGACAGAACCTCCTATTTTCCAACACGAAGACGGAGTCCAGAGGAGACACGGAGGGGAGCCACGTGGCGCCCACACCATGGGGCCGCGCGGGCCCCCCTGCCGCGCCGTGGGGTGGTGTGGGGCCCTCGTGGCTCCGCAGCCGCCGCCCTTTCGCCTATTTATTCTCCCGACGCGAAAACCCTAAATACCCGAGCCATTATCCACGAAAAGTTCCAGAGACGCCGCCGCCGTCAACCCTAGCTCGGGAGGGTTCAGAAGCTCTTCCCGGCACCCTGCCGGAGAGGGGAATCATCACCGGAGGGCTCTACATCACCATGCCTGCCTCCGGAGTGATGCGTGAGTAGTTCATCCTTGGACTACGGGTCCATGGCAGTAGCTAGATGGTTGTCTCTCCACTTTATGCTATCATGTTTAGATCTTGTGAGCTGCCTATCATGATCAAGATCATCTTATTGTAATGCTACATGTTGTGTTTGCTGGGATCCGATGAATATTGAATACTATGTCAAGTTGATTATCAATCTATCTTATATGTTATTTATGATCTTGCATGCTTTCCGTTACTAGTAGATGCTTTGGCCAAGTAGATGCTTGTAACTCCAAGAGTGAGTATTTATGCTAGATAGTGGGTTCATGCCTCCGGTAATCTGGGAGAGTGACAATAACTTCTAAGATTGTGGATGTGCTGTTGCCACTAGGGATAAAATAACCGATGCTTAGCTTAAGGGTACGCCGTTAGGTCTAATGCATTTGTTTACTTTACGCACATTACTTAATGCAATTATCCGTTGCTTGCAACTTAATACCAACGGGGAACTCGGTATGACAACCTGGCGGTGGATTATTAGTCATAGACGCTGTTGGATAACGGTCTATGTATTTTGTCGTAATGCCCACATGAATATCATAGTAATCATCATGTCATATATATGCATTGTTATGCGCTCAATATTTTGTCAATTGCCCAGCTGTAATTTGTTCACCCAGCATGTTAGTTATCTGTTATGGAGAGACACCACTAGTGAACTGTGGACCCCGGTCCATTCTTTTACACTGATAATACAACCAACTGCAAACACTGTTCCTTTTCATTCTCTGCAATTTACTACTGTTTTCCACACCATACGTTTAATCCTTTGTTTTCAGCAAGCCGGTGAGATTGACAACCTCACTGTTTCGTTGGGGCAAAGTAGTTTGATTGTGTTGTGTGCAGATTCCACGTCAGCGCGCCACTGACAACCTTCCGAAGTGATTTCTTGCTCCTACTGGTTCGATTAAACCTTGGTTTCATACTGAGGGAAAACTGCTGCTACACTGCATCATACCTTCCTCTTGGGGTCTCCCAGCGAACGTGTGATCCACGCAATCAAGCATATTTTCTGGCGCCGTTGCCGGGGAGCAGAAGCACTTCGGTTCAGCAATCTCCTTGCCTTCCTTCCACACGCCATATTTTCTGACGCCATATTGGGAAGCAAGAGGATTTCTGCAAGGGGAGTTTCACGCTTCCAATCTCTTTACTTTGTTATTGTCTTGCTTAGTTTATTTTTATTTAGTCTTGTTTGCTTTATTTATCAAAAACACAAAAAAATTAGTTACTTTTATTTTCAAGTTGTTATCTTTCTGTTTTGTTTTAATTTTGCTAAAATGAGTACCCCTGAGAACACTAAGTTGTGTGATTTCACTAGCACGAACAACAATGATTTCATTAGTACACCTATTGCTCCACCTGCTTCTAACGCAGAATTCTATGAAATTAAACCTGCACTTTTAAATCTTGTTATGAAAGAGCAATTCTCTGGTGTTAGTACTGATGATGCTGCTGCTCACCTTAATAATTTTGTTGAACTTTGTGAGATGCAAAAGTATAAGGATGTAGATGGTGATATTATTAAACTGAAACTTTTTCCTTTCTCTTTGAGAGGACGTGCTAAAGAATGGTTGCTATCTTTGACTAGAAATAGTATTGATTCATGGACTAAATGCAAAAATGCTTTCATAGGAAAATACTATCCTCCTGCTAAGATTATATCTTTGAGAAGTAGCATTATGAATTTCAAACAATTTGATAATGAGCATGTTGCTCAAGCTTGGGAGAGAATGAAATCATTGGTAAAGAATTGTCCCACCCATGGACTGACTGCTTGGATGATCATCCAAACCTTTTATGCAGGACTAAATTTTTCTTCAAGAAACCTATTGGATTCGGCCTCTGGAGGTACCTTTATGTCCATCACTTTGGGTGCTGCAACAAAGCTTCTTGATGATATGATGATAAATTATTCTGAATGGCACACCGAAAGAGCTCCACAAGGTAAGAAGGTAAATTCTGTTGAAGAAACCCTTCCTTGAGTGATAAGATTGATACTATTATGTCTATGCTTACAAATGGAAAGATGCATGTTGATCCAAATAATGTTCCTTTAGCTTCTTTGGTTGCTCAAGAAGAGCATGTTGATGTGAACTTCATTAAAAATAATAACTTCAACAACAATGCTTATAGGAATAATTTTGGTAATAACAATTATAAGCCCTATCCTTTTAATAGTGGCAATGGTTATGTTAATTCTTATGGTAATTCCTACAACAATAATAAGAGTGTACCCTCTGATCTTGAAGTCATGCTTAAGGATTTTATTAGTACACAAACTGCTTTCAATAAATCTGTTGAGGAAAAGTTTGGGAAAATTGATGTTCTTGCCTCTAAAGTTGATAGTCTTGCTCTTGATGTTGATTTGTTAAAAATTAAAACTATGCCTCATGATGTTAAAGAGAGCAAAACTCTCAATGCTATACAAGTTAAAATTGATAATAATGTGAGGATGTTAGCTGATTTACATGCTAGGTGGGCAAGAGAGGATGAAATTGCTAAAAAGAATAGTATTGCTAGAGTTTATACTATTACTACTACTGAAAATGCTATAAACTCAAGTGTTAACAAACCTCCTACTATCAATGGTAAAGTAATTGGTGTTGGCAATGTCTCTACTTCTGTTGCAAAACGTTTAAAATTGCCTGAAAACACTGAAACTGTTCCTGATAAAAGTGCTGAAATTTTTCGAGATGTGGGAGACAATGGTCCTATTACTTTTGATAATAATGATTTTGATTTTGATGGTTGCAATATTTCTGAAGTAATTAAGTTCTTGCAAAAGCTAGCTAGAAGTCCTAATGCTAGTGCTATAAACATGGCTTTTACTAAACATATTACTAATGCTCTCATGCAAGTTAGGGAAGAGAAATTAAAACATGAAGCTTCTATCCCTAGGAAGTTAGAAGATGGTTGGGAGCCCATCATTAAAATGAAGTGAATGATTTTGATTGCAATGCTTTATGTGATCTTGGTGCTAGTATTTCTGTTATGCCTAAGAAACTCTATGATATGCTTGATTTAGCACCTTTGGAACACTGTTATTTGGATGTTCACCTTGCTGATAATACTATAAAGAAACCTTTGGGGAGAGTTGATGATGTTTTTATAATGGTTAACAATAACCTTGTCCCCGTTGATTTTGTTGTTTTGGATATTGAATGCAATGCTTCTTGTCCTATTGTTTTGGGAAGACCTTTTCTTAGAACTGTTGGTGCTATTATTGATATGAGAGAGGGGAATATTAAATATCAATTCCCACTCAAGAAAGGTATGGAACACTTCCCTAGAAAGAAGATGAAGTTACCTTTTGATTCTATTGTTAGAGCAAATTATTCTGTTGATGCTTCATCACTTGGAAACACTTGATTCTTACTTTCTGCGCCTAGCTGAAAGGCGTTAAAGAAAAGCGCTTATGGGAGACAACCCATTATTTTATTTCTGCAATTTTTTTTTTTTGAGTCAAGGAGTTGTTTACTTCTGTAACAATTCCTTTGTATCTTTATTTTATCGCATTGTTGTGCCAAGTATTGCCTCTAATAGGAAGATGATGCTAGATTTGGATTTCTGCGCAGGAACAGATTTCTGCTGTTCACCGTTTTAATTCTGTAAAATCACAGAAAAATTATTTAAATCTGAAATTTTTGTGCGTGATCCTCAGATATGTACGCATCTTTCGTTAGTTTAAAGTTTTTCGATCTGAGCAACGTAAGTGCCTCGAAAAAATTCGTCTTTGCGGACTGTTCTGTTTAGACAGATTCTGTCTTTTATTTTTCGCATTCTCTCTTTTACTAGTGTTGAGTGGAATTCTTTTTTAGGGTGAAGAGCTTCACATAACATCAGTGGCAGTAGCTAATGTTAAAAGTAACGGTCATGTTTGTGTCCTTATAGAACATGTGAGTTTTTGATTGTGCACTAACCCTCTAATGAGAATTACTTTGAGTTTGGTGTGGCGGAAGTTTTCAAGGGTCAAGAGAGAAGGATGATATAATGTGATCAAGAAGAGTGAAGAGCTTAAGCTTGGGGATGCTCCCATGGATCACCCCAGCAATTTCAAGAAGACTCAAGCGTCTAAGCTTGGGGATGCCCAAGGCATCCCCTTCTTCATCAGCAACTTATCAGGTCATCTCTAGTGAAACTATATTTTAATTCTTTCACATCATATGTGCTTTACTTGGAGCGTCTGTGTGCTTTTATTTTCAGTATTTTATTTTTCTTATGGTCAACTTGATTGGACCCCAGCATTCTTGATTGGGAGAGAGACACGCTCCGCTTTTTCATATGAATACTCCTATTCTTCACTTATACTTGTTGAGTATTCTTGTCTAGCTATTGCTATGCTTTTAGCTCCTGTTTTTCATGCATCTCTTATTCAGAGCTGTTAGTTCTTTTAAAGAAAGTACTCTCTTGCTTCACTTATAATTGTTTGGAGAGTTTATGTTGAAATAAATTGATTGGTGTTTGGTTGGAACAGAAAATGTTGCATGTGGTAGATGGTATAATGGAAAAAGCTTACATATTCTTGTAGATCATTGTATTGGATAATTTGATACTTGTCAATTGTTTTGAGTTATCAAGTAGTTCATGTTTAAGCTTTTGTATCATGTAGTTAAAACCTATTAATGAAGAACTACCGTAAAGCTCGTTGAAATTTGGTTTGCATGATTGGTATCTCTAAGGTCTAGATATTTTCTAGTAAAAGGGTTTGGTTAACAAGGAAGACAGTGTAGAGTCTTATAATGCTTGCAATATGTTTTCATATAAGCCTTGCTGTGTCGGTTGATATCCTGTGTTTGCTTCAAATAACCTTGCTAGCCTAAACTCTGTACTGAGAGGGAATGCTTCTCGTGCATCCAAAACCTTGAGCCAAATCCATGCCATCTGTGTCCACCATAACTACCTATATGTGGTATTTTCTTGCCATTCCAAGTAAATTTTTCATGTGCTACCTTTAAACTATTCAAACTTTATTACTCCTATTTTGTGTCAATGTTTACCAAGCTCATGAGGACGGGGTGGATGTCTTTATGTCAACTGTCAAACAGACTTTACCACCGGACTAGCGGCATATACATCCGCTTATCCATTAATTTTGCAAAAAGAGCTGGCAAATGGGGTGCCCAGTCCCAATTAATTACAACTTTAACCGCTTAATTCTCTTCACATTTTTGCCCTGATTTATCAGTCAAGCAATGACAAACAGTGAAATATCTGCATGTGTAAACAAAAGAGAAAGAGGGATGATCTGCCTTGCTGGTAGAAATAACGTCCTTCATGGGAGCCGCTCTTAAAAGTCTGGTTGGCAGGGGTCATATTGTACTTTCCATTTTCTGATTCGTTGACAATTAACAAACACCTCTCAAAACTTATTTTTACTCTCTATATGATTTCAAAAACTTAAAAAGCTCTAGCACATGATTTAATCCCTGCTTCCCTCTGCGAAGGGCCTTTCTTTTACTTTTATGTTGAGTCAGTTTACCTACTTCTTTCTATCTTAGAAGCAAACACTAGTGTCAACTTTGGTGCAACAATTTTTATATGCTTATATTGCACTTATTATATGCTTTGTGTTGACAAATATCCATGAGATATATATGTTGAAAGTTGAAAGCAATTGCTGAAACTTAAATCTTCCTTTGTGTTGGTTAAATACCTTTTACTTAGAATCTATTGCTTTATGAGTTAACTCTTATGCAAAACTCTTGATGCTTGTCTCGAAAGTACTATTCATGAAAAGTTTTTGCTTATATGATTCAGTTGTTTGCTCATTATCTACTTGCTAGCAAACTATAGACCATTGACCTGGATCACTTCATTCATAACATGTGCTTTACAATATTATTTGATCAAGATTATGATTGTAGCATGTCACCTCAGAAATTATTTTGTTTTTATCGTTTTACCTACTCGAGGACGAGTAGAACTAAGCTTGGGGATGCTTGATACGTCTCAAACGTATCTATAATTTCTGATGTTCCATGTTGATATTATACCAATTGTTACATGTTTTATATACACTTCATAGCATTTTTATGCATTTTCTGGGACTAACCTATTAACAAGATGCCACAGTGCCAGTTCCTGTTTTCTGCTGTTTTTGTATTCCAGAAAAGCTAGTCTGGAAATATTCTCGGAATTGGACGAAACTTGGACAGAACCTCCTATTTTTCCAACACGAAGACGGAGTCCAGAGGAGACACGGAGGGGAGCCACGTGGCGCCCACACCATGGGGCCGCGCGGCCCCCCTGCCGCGCCGTGGGGTGGTGTGGGGCCCTCGTGGCTCCGCAGCCGCCGCCCTTTCGCCTATTTATTCTCCCGACGCGAAAACCCTAAATACCCGAGCCATTATCCACGAAAAGTTCCAGAGACGCCGCCGCCGTCAACCCTAGCTCGGGAGGGTTCAGAAGCTCTTCCCGGCACCCTGCCGGAGAGGGGAATCATCACCGGAGGGCTCTACATCACCATGCCTGCCTCCGGAGTGATGCGTGAGTAGTTCATCCTTGGACTACGGGTCCATGGCAGTAGCTAGATGGTTGTCTCTCCACTTTATGCTATCATGTTTAGATCTTGTGAGCTGCCTATCATGATCAAGATCATCTTATTGTAATGCTACATGTTGTGTTTGCTGGGATCCGATGAATATTGAATACTATGTCAAGTTGATTATCAATCTATCTTATATGTTATTTATGATCTTGCATGCTTTCCGTTACTAGTAGATGCTTTGGCCAAGTAGATGCTTGTAACTCCAAGAGTGAGTATTTATGCTAGATAGTGGGTTCATGCCTCCGGTAATCTGGGAGAGTGACAATAACTTCTAAGATTGTGGATGTGCTGTTGCCACTAGGGATAAAATAACCGATGCTTAGCTTAAGGGTACGCCGTTAGGTCTAATGCATTTGTTTACTTACGCACATTACTTAATGCAATTATCCGTTGCTTGCAACTTAATACCAACGGGGAACTCGGTATGACAACCTGGCGGTGGATTATTAGTCATAGACGCTGTTGGATAACGGTCTATGTATTTTGTCGTAATGCCCACATGAATATCATAGTAATCATCATGTCATATATATGCATTGTCATGCGCTCAATATTTTGTCAATTGCCCAGCTGTAATTTGTTCACCCAGCATGTTAGTTATCTTTATGGAGAGACACCACTAGTGAACTGTGGACCCCGGTCCATTCTTTTACACTGATAATACAACCAACTGCAAACACTGTTCCTTTTCATTCTCTGCAATTTACTACTGTTTTCCACACCATACGTTTAATCCTTTGTTTTCAGCAAGCCGGTGAGATTGACAACCTCACTGTTTCGTTGGGGCAAAGTAGTTTGATTGTGTTGTGTGCAGATTCCACGTCAGCGCCACCACTGACAACCTTCCGAAGTGATTTCTTGCTCCTACTGGTTCGATTAAACCTTGGTTTCATACTGAGGGAAAACTGCTGCTACACTGCATCATACCTTCCTCTTGGGGTCTCCCAGCTAACGTGTGATCCACGCAATCAACAACTCGATGGCTCTGCCTTGATTGCTTAGGGTCTCGCCTCCCTTCAAAGATCAAGATCTTCTGCCACCTCGCCGATGCAAATAGGCTCAGCTCCCGCGCTAACTTCCACTTCAAGGGGTGCGCGCCCTCGGATTCTTGCGAGCGTTGCAGGGATACTGAAACCTGCAACCACATCCTCTTCCTCTGCCCGGTCCCTCCGATACTTGGCTTCGTCTCGGCCTACAGACGTCCGTGCCCGCGTCCATTTGGGACACCCCCCAGCCTCCCGCTCTCTCCCTCACACCATTATTTTGGCGTCTCGGTGTTGCTGCTCTACTTTGGAACATTTGGAAGGTGCAGAACGATGCTACCTTCAACGCTGCGGTCCTCACTTCTTCACAGATTCTTGGCCGCAGCGCCGAAGAATTCGACCTCTGGGGACATTGCTACCCGGAGGCCGAACGAGCCGCCATCAGCACGCTAAGCTCTTACATTAGACATTGTGCTAGGTGATCTCACTCCCCCTTGTTGTATGTTGTTTTATTGCCGGCCCATGTACCGGTTTTGATGTACCTCTCACCCCTACCCCCATGTAACCTTCTCGTGTAAAACATTGTTTCCGGGTTGGGCCCCTTTGTTGGGGGTTGCTTCGAGATTAATAACAACCGGTGCGGAGCCCCTCTCCCCCCGGCATTCTCGAAAAAAAATTATGCATCAAATGTCGGAGTACTATTTCCATATGTGGCATGCGCAATTAACAGTCCCTTGGAGCGGTGACTCCGGTGATTTTGTAAAGATGGCTAGAGGGGTCGGTGCTGATGTACAGGTCTCCGTACTCGCCCAAAGCCCATAGTTCCTGTAGATTGTAGTTCTTCGGTGATGAAGACATTGTTCATGTACTTGGGGTCGCTGTTTGGGACCCCGACGCTTCCGTTCGGCGACGTGATCGAGGCGGCTTGAACAGAGGGTCACCGATGCGGCGACGCTGACAGCAACGCCGCCGCGCGCCACCCTGATCGTAGCGCTGCATATTACTACGGTATTCCCACCGGAATAATACTGCCGATCGGGCATGCCGCTCACGTCGCGTGTATCTGAGACGCCTGGTTTCCCAGATCCGCTCGCGTGTATCTGAGACGTCCGGTTTCGCAGCTAGCTATCGGTTCATCGATTGCCTAGAGTGGTTGCTGGTTTCACATTCGGACCAGGTAAGAGGAATTAGTTTAGATCTCGTACAGCGTTGCCTTGCGTTGGTCCGTTTTTTTCCCGTGGCAAATTGTTGTAATTTTTACGAAATTGAATATGTGGGTTGAGTTGTCAAACATTGGAGCGATCTGAACCGTTAGCCAAATATTGAAGGGCTCAGATTTAATGTATGAACACAAGTTTGCTCTTTTAATAGTAATATAGATTAAAAAAAGATTTTATCGTTTTGTCGTTCCATACGATATTTATATTAATCTTTACTCTAAGATATGCCCATATTTGCTATTCAACCCGGTTAGTTAATATTTTTATTAATTCCTATTTTCTGGAGAACAATGTTTTATTATTTAACCTTAAAATTTGAGGATATAATTTAGTAGAAATCTTGAAGAAGTATATTGGATAATTTAACAGCACGTTCGGCTATTTACAAAAATATTAAGGACTAAATGTTGTATATATTTATTATTTAATATATTTTGAAAACCCTAAAAATATTGGCAATTTTGGACACTAGAACCGGGCATCCTCCTAGCCCTCTTAGGCCATCAGCGTCCTCGGCAATCGAATCGTGCGATTGAGAATTTGATTTCCTATATTTTTTATTTAATCAAGTACCAATAATTAAAAAATTGAAAGGAATTAAACATCCTACTATCCTAGTACACTTAAATGACCTATATTCATGCGAACAAAAATAATACTCCCTCCATTCATGAATGTAGGGTGTATAGTTTTGTGCACGAATATTAAGAGATGTGTATCTATACTTCTTATAAAGCAAAACCCCACTAAGTGCATTAATTATTTTTCTATCTCAACATGCAAGGTATCCACATCATTCATTCACTTAGCCTACCAAATGTCCATGCCATCCCACTAACATTAATTAAATCTAATATTTTCTTGCATGCAACATATCCACATCATCTACTTTTCATCTATCCAATCGTCCATGTCACCAATATTTAACCATCAAATACAAAAAAAATCATGTCAAATAAATTTAGCCTTTCGACAATGTGATCAAGTGAAACTTCATATTTCTATAAAAACTTCTTTACACAACAATTTTTTTAAAGAGATTTCCGCCGCAACGCGCGGGGTATCTTTCTAGTTTGTTATACGATGGACTCATTTTTTTGTGGAAAAAATAGGAGATATGAGTCCCTTTTAGTTACAAATTGAAAACAATCCGTCAAATCGCTCCTTTAGAGACTGCGACTCATTTTTGGATGGGTAAAATTGTACGTAAATCGCAATAAACCCTATATTTAGGAAATTTTCTCAAAAACCTATACACCTTACATCATTGAACGGAGGGATTAAGACATTGGTGTACTCCAAGATACACAAGAATACCATCATCTTTCCTTCCGACGCCTTTTTATTGAGTTAATTGCACTGTCGGTCACTGAAGTCGTCGAGTGGGTGCACTTAAGTCACCATTTAAAAAAATCTTGTGAACCCGTCACTGAAGTCAACATCCATGTGCACTTTCGTCACTCGGACGGTTATTGACCAGGTTTTTTCGGTTTTTGACCCAAAATCGTCACGTGCGTCTCACGTTGAGCTTGTTTTGGCCTAGTTTTTTTGCAAATAACCCCTTGAATTCTAGCAACGCTTCTAGTATGCCCTCATCTATCAGGTGGGTCCCACCTGTCATTGAGAGGAAATAAATAAGAAACCTAAAATTATATGTGCATTGTGGATTCGAACTAGGTACCTCTAGCTAAAACAATACAGAGAGCAACCACTGCGGATAGAGCGTCTTCATGTCACTAGTTTAATCTTTGTGATTTTGAATAGTATCTTCTCCGCAGATTCGTACGTCAACCATGGCGGCTGATGGCCCTTGACGTAGTTACCTGCGTCAAAAGAAAATGGGTTAGGTTAAGACTCCAAGTGCAGAGTGTATAGTTTAGGAAAGACAGTTTTCCCAAGGAGGGGTGACTCGAGGGTTTAATATCAAACTCTCGGGAACCAGTAGTGTAGGTTTTATCTTCTTATCCTTCTCTTGAGAACCTGCAAACAAAGTAAATTGTTTTGTGCCCTCAACCTCACCAAGTGGTTGTCAAGCACAAGGTGTGAGTAAGATATGATAAAGATAAATGCAAAACAGAAAATAAATATGCAATGATGTTAAATAAATATGCAAGGATGGTGGAAACAATGATAAATGATATTTTTCGGTTTTATAATGTGAATGCAAGATGTAAAAGTGTTTTTATATTTTCAGATTTAATAATGGCAATAAGTTCAATGACATGAAGTTAAAATCAGAACATGCTAGATCTAGTCATGGAGTAGTGACAATGGTCACAACGACATCTCCGGTAGCAAGTTATTTTTCTTTATCCCTAGTGAGGCAACAAAGTAAGGTAAAACACCCAAGTGGATCGCGGAACTTTCTCTCACGTTCACCGCACTAGCCACCCCCCGTTACTCCAATTAATGCACACTTTCCCCCTCACACGCTTTCATACACATGCTTGATCATAACAAGTAAACAAGAACGGGGTACATAATATGCATCTACTTTCATAACTGAAACAAAACTATTGCAATCTCAAACATATATTAACTCATAAAAAGATCCACCACAAAGGTATTACATAGATGACCGTAATCATGTTCAGCAGCTCATACGGTACTAATTAGTGACCTCAAAGAGAGGAGAGATACATAAGTTACTTCCACAAACCCATAGTCCAGGGGTGGACTACTCCCTCTTCATCATGGAGACGGTGGAAAAGTTGTTGGAGGTGATGGAGACCACACCGGCAGCGCCCCGCCAGAGTTTTCCCCCTCCAATCTGCAGCTCCAGTTCTCTGTTTTGTGGTTTCTGTGTTTCTGCGGCGCTCTTTTCCGAAGGGCATCGGGGACTATTTTATAGTCGTTTTTAGGTCAAGACGGAGGCTCGGGAAAAAAGATTGATGGCAACGGAGCCACGAGGCCCCAGATGATGGGTCCCACGTGGCCAAGGAATTTGGCCGCGTGGGCCCACTCATCTTGGCCCTCGGGCCTCCGTTTATTCGCTACCTTTGCTCCCGCGCTTTGTTCCTTCCAAAAACTGATGCTCGTAAATTTCCAGGTCATTTGGACGTCGTTTGGGTCATTGAAACATCAAAATATAGAAAATAGGGTTTTCTGCCTGTGCAGGGTTAATTCCAGAAAAATAGGGAAATTATGAATTATCCCCAAAAATCATTATAAAACATAAATATAACCCATATATGATGCAAATAAGTAGTAATATCAAGTAATAAAATGTAAAGTTCATGTATGCATTTTACATGCATCTACATCCTCAAGCTTAACCAATGCTCTTCCTCGAGTATGAAGGTGATAAAACTAACATGGACTTTGCATTTTAATACTATCAATGGAAAAGATGATTACTATTGCTATATAGAGTCAAATGATTCATTCTTCAAAGGAATAGCAATATGCAAGATAGATTATGAAGTGATATCAAATATCTAATGTAAGGATGTTCAATGATAAGTTCACAAAGTGTAACATAGAAGAAAGTACTATGGACCAAATGTATGCATAATAAAAAGTAAAAACATCCTATAGTGGTCATAGAGTACTTCTTATGAAATATGAATATAAAAGGTGGACACTTTGGATAGATAAATAAGTAGAGCTAAAACATGAATAAGTTTCATCTAGCTTCCAAATGCTTCTACTTAAGTTAATGTTTGCAATGTGGTATTCATTGGTGTGGAGCTCTCATTACCCCTATCATAGCATCTTGAATGATTAAAGTTTAAAGTGAAAGCAAATATGAGTAATGTGCTTGACAAAGTATGGTTGAATGTCTCATGCCCCGTGAATACAAGTGCCAACACCATGGTGTTACTCAACTCGATCCAGTAAGTTCAAGTTAATGTTGGGGGAAAGATAACCCGGTAGGCCTAAGGACAATGAAGCTACGACCCGCCAGGAGGAAAGACTGGCGAGGCCCACCAGTTCATCTTGGGCCGGGTTGATGGACCGAGGAGTTTGTCGGTAACCCGGTGTAAACAAGGAAGGCTCTAGAAGACCCGGAGGCGGTATGCGAGACTTGGAGGCCAAGATAGTTGATCTAGACTTTGGTTAGGACTCCGAGTTCGGGCGTAACCCGGCCTTACCTTGTAATCGACCAGGAGACCCGGGTGTTTATATAAACCGGCTCCTGGGACATAGAACAGGACGAACTTTAGAGAGAACATACAGACAATCTTAGAGCGAAAATCCTTGTAACCTAGACTCGGAACCCGCCGGTGTTGTTATCAGCCGGGTGATTGAGATCGATATGAGAATAGAGAAACACCAGGTTGGAAGTAGGTCTTTATCTCCTATGGAGAGGCTGAACCAGGATACATCCTTTTTCCCTAGTAAGCTAAACAATCTCCCGAACGCTATGATCGCCTTGCCTCCAATCTCAAGTTACCACCCGGTAACACCTGCCGTGACAAAACCACGACAGTTGGCGCCCACCGTGGGGCAAGCGTCAAAAAGCGTCATCATCACGGGAGAAGCTCTGCGAGGCATCCAGAACCTGGCCATCGGCCGGGTCATCATCAATCTACAAGGAGAGCACGTTGTGGACGATTTCGGGTGGAGCCTAGAGTCAGATTCATTGGAGACCGGCTCAGTCGTTCCGATCGGGCGGATCAACGTCTTCGTGGGATGATAAGTACATCGAAACCCGCCCTGCAATTTTCTGACTCTGTATCTGAGGCAGGAACCACCATTCACTCGGATGGAGAAGAATCAGTTGGGACGACGGAGATCGAGTCAGGGAACGCCACGCAGGGAGCCGGGTTCGAAGAGCAGGCTTGGGCTCCACGTGGCTAGATCAACGATGATACAGAATCAATCTTGGAATTGTTTGAGGATCGCTATGGATACGAGGTAGAAGAGGAAGAATACGAGTCAGAACCGGGTCCGGTGCGCCGGGCTGCGGTCTACACCGCTCCAGCAATCAACACAGAACTAGTCCCAACAACAGCTTTAGCGGTAGTAACCCAGCCGGGTCAGGCGGCGCCGGGTTTGGCGATCAGGGAACCAGTTATTCAGGAGCAACAGCAGGTCGGGGTAGATGGAGAGCGTGCATCAGTTAGTGCCGAGTCAGAAAATACGGCGGCACACAGAAACATGTTTGGATTCTTGGCGAATAGGGTGACGGGTCAAGGAACATCGGCTTTGCCTAACCCGCCCCCACCGCGATTCCTTAGTGACCTGCCAAATGCTCCAACGACAACAGCAAATCTTGTAACCCCAGCAGCGGCTGCCGGGGGAATACTTTCTAGATTAACCCGCGGCCCAGTGCGATTTAACTTACTCGCATGGACAAAGGCCCACTTGGGAGCAAGCCCAATATTGAACCGCCATAAGGGGAAAGATCTAGAAGACATATCCCGGAGGACGTGAAGACCAAGTAGTCTCCGAGTAGGCCTCTGTGGATGTATTCCTTATGGGGAAGTTTCCTTTTGTAACCTAGCGAGCCTCTGTGTATATAAAGAGGACTCGCAGGACTTAGAGCGGGACAAGCTATCAAGCCCTAAACCCTAGCTCATACGGCGAGTACCAGATCGGATCGCCTCCATTGTAACACCTCGATTATCATATCAATACCAATCTAGGGTAGGCAGGAAGTAGGTCTTTTACCTCACATTGAGGGGGCCAAACCTGGGTAAATCTGTGTTGATCTTTGTTCCTGCGATCCCAAGCTCGGAGATGCTTGACTCGCGTAATCCCACACCTACGAAGTCATCTATGACACCTGACGTGACAAACCCACGACAGTTGGCGCCCACCGTGGGGCCTGCGGTCAAGAGCGTCACGTTCCGCGCAGGATCCATGAAGGGAGCTGAAGATCTTGTTGTTGGCCGCATCATCACGGTCAATGGCACACCCCTCATCGACGATTCAAGCTGGGGGCCGGAAGCAGATTACTTGGAGACCGGCCACGTCATCCCCTTTGGATCCATCAACGTCTTCGTCGGCTTCATTGGCGGCGAGTCAGAGGATCCATCGCAACATGGCGACTCAGAAGAAGGAGTCGCGGTAACAGTGGACCAAGAAGAAGAATCTATCAACTACGAGTCGCTGCCTCTTGAAGACGAAGAAGGCCAATCCATTGAGTATGTCCTTGAGGCTATGCGAAGGCCCTGTGGATAGTGGCTCGCCCTCTGTAGAAGATCGGCATGTTGAAGGGGTCTACAGGACCACAGAAGCGGACGAAGGGCTGGGCATGCCACCAGGCAGCTTAGCCCCCACACCGCCGGAAGCAACAGAACAAGCCGCGCTAGACGCATCTGGAGTCGCGGTATCCGCCCGATGACGCCAGGAGTCGCGGCCTCAGGAGTCGCAAACAGAGAGACTCCACCTGGAGTCGCGCCTGCGGAATCAGGGTCAAGGGTAGCCCCCAACGCAGCGGTCACGCCGCCACAGGGAAGCGTGTTGCTTACGCCAATATCTGCGGTTAACGCGGCTGCTAGGGTGACAGAATTGGAGGCTACCAGGATCGGGCTATATGATGAAGTCCAGAGAATCGCGGATGAGAGAGCCAGGTTGGCGCGTGAGGAACAGCGCCTCCAACAGGAGCAACTGCGACTCATCGAGGAAACCAATACTCTGCAAGGATACAGGCCACCTTGCCACACAGACGCCATGCGAGTCGCCTGCAGCCAGGAACAGTAAATCCTATGGAGCTGTTCCAATCGCCTACCGCTGAACCAACAATCGGGTTCCTCAGTCGCCACCAACATGATCCCATCAGTCGCCACCAACACGCGCGCCCGGTCGCATGGTCAGGGGTCGCACAACCTTCAGTCGCGGTACCCACACACATGGCACCATCTGCCATGGTTATGCGGTCCGTGGCCCCGTTAGCTGCGCCGCGGTTCAAGCAATCACTGTACCATCAGTTCCATCTTTCGCAGCACCAAGAGCAGCGGAGATACCTGGATCAAGGGCCATAGTACAGGCTAACAACAGGGCCATGATGCCCCCGCCATTGCCGCAGCCAACCTTTGTTCAGCAGTCGCCACAGCAGCCTCAAAGGTTCCACACACCGCAAGGGCATTATGTTAGCCCAGTGGAGAATCTCTTTGCGGCTACAAACATCTTGGCCAGGTTAGCGCCAGCAGGAAACACACCAATGGACAGAGAGGCAGGCGCGCCATTGAGATGCTGAGCACAGCAGTAATACAGCAGGCAAATATGTCCGAACACGCGGGACGGCTGCACTCCACCCCTACAATAGCAGAGCAACGGCAGAAAGAAGCATCCACGCGGAGTCGCCGCACGTTGCGACTTCAAGTTCGGCTAGGCGACAAAGGGAAGATCAACCTGCGGCTCAAAATCAACCTCAGCAAGTTCAACCCATAGAATTGTGCAGCCGCGCGGCGGCTAATCCAATAGGAAGACCAGCTTCGTCCAATCTATCGTCGCGACTCAAAGGCCCAGTCTGTTTCAGCGAAAGAATCAGGTCTGAACCGTTTCCTGCAGATTTCAAAGGGCCTCGCAAGGTCGCCAACTACAACGCAAGCATGGACCCTGTTACTTGGCTCAACAATTACGAGATGGGCATGAGCATCCTAAACGCATCCGAAGAGATCTGCGCACGTTACCTAAACATGATGTTAGAAGGCGCAGCTCACATATGGCTGCAAAATTTGCCGCCAAATTCAATAAACTCTTGGGATGAGATGAAGGAAGCTTTTATCAAGAATTTCCAAGGAACATGCAAGCGACTCTGCAGCATAGAGGACCTTGAGCGTTGTGTACAGAAGGAAGGCGAGTCGAGTCGCCACTGGATGAGAAGGGTCGCAGAATCATACATTCCTCAGATAACATACCACCCAGTTCAGCAGTCCTTGTCATGGAGAAAAATTGCAAATTTGAGCCGCTAGTCCACAAACTAGGTCGCATGAAGGATAAAGTCAAGAGCCTAAGCGAGGTAATGGCGGCGGCCAACAAGTATGCTAGCTCGGATAAAACCAGGGACGCATCTGATGGGGAGGAAGAGGAAAATACTGGCAAGGGAAAGAAGGCCAGTAGCAAGCCTCAACAACAGCAAGCTAGCAATGCCAATGCGAGTTATAACAAGCGCAAAAACGAGGAAGGAAACTCAGGGTTAGTCGCAAATACGAACACTCGTTACAAACAAAGCAGCGGCAGAGGAAGGAATTTTCACCCAGTTAACTTGGAAGAGGTTTTCAACCGCCCCTGCGACATCCATATAGGAAAAGATGGGAAACCACCCAACCACACAAAGGCACAGTGTTATCATTACAAAAAGTGGAAGGATGGGCAACCACTCAACACAAACAACAATCATCAAAACAATGAGGGAGGTAACCACGGCGGAGGCAACAACAGCAACAACGCCGTCCCAAATCCGCAGCCAGATCAGCCACAGTTCCCAAAACAGTTGGGTCAGTATCATACCATTGTGGTGAATACTTCAAGGAGGGAACAAAAGCTGCGACGACGCAATCAGGCTGTTAACGCCATAGTACCAGCCGTCCCACAGTGGCTAAAGTGGTCCGAGCAGCCAGTAGTTTGGAGCCGCGAGGATCACCCAGGAGAAATAAATGAAGAGGGAAAACTCGCGCTGGTGGTTGCCCCTCAAGTCGCAGGGTACAAGTTGAGCAAAGTACTGATGGATGGAGGCAGCAGCATCAATATATTATACTATGAAACCTTCAAAAGAATGAACCTCCAAGAAAAGCAGCTACACCCATCAAGAACAACGTTTCACGGTGTCGTGCCAGGCATATCAGCTCAGCCATTGGGGCGAATCAACTTGGAGGTCGCCTTTGGGACACAAAGCAACTTCAGGAGCGAGTACATTTGGTTCGAGGTTGTAGATTTCCAGAGCCCATATCATGCGCTGTTTGGCAGAGAAGCATTCGCAAAGTTTATGGCTAGGCCGTGCTATGTGTACCTAAAGCTTAAAATACCAGGCCCCAGGGGAGTCATCACCATCAATGGCGACAAAAGAATAGCTCAAGAATGCGAAGAAGGCGACAAGGCCATGGCCAGAGCAGCTTGCATCGCAGAGAGCGCGCCCATGCGCGAGTCGCAGGAGAATTTTGATGACATCGTGAAGGCTAAGAGGCACCTGCCTGACTTGCGACTTCAGATTACGGCCGCAAGGGAGGCAAGGAAGTCAAAGGCTACAAGCCATTGCCAATAAGGACACATCCCAGGCATCGCGAGTTGCCATCAGCAGCCGCAACAAAATTATTAAGAGTTTACATCATCAAGCTGGCCACTCAGGGCTAAAAAACTTCTGATCGCCACCTAGGCGCGATCGACCCAATTCTGGTCGCCACTCAGGCGCGACCGACCCAATGTAACACTTCTGATCGCCACCTAGGCGCGATCGACCCAATTCTGGTCGCCACTCAGGCGCGACCGACCCATGTAACATCTCTGGTTGCCACCTAGGCGCAACCGACCCAATTTCTGGTCGCCACTCAGGCGCGACCGACCCATGTAACATCTCTGGTTGCCACCTAGGCGCAACCGACCCAAGCATCACTTCTGGTCGCCACCTAGGCGCGACCGACCCTATGTATCATATAATGATTCTGAAATAAAGCATCTCAAACTACCAATTGAGCTGTGAGTCTTTTATTTTTTAATCATTGGTCCCTTGGGGGTGCGGCAGCTTTTTAGCGCGGCCTATTCCTTGGGATCGCCAAACAAGTGGCATTTATCGTGATTATACTCAACCTCTCTTGGATGCGACTTGCACTATGCGGCCAAAGTACTGGGGGTGCGGCGTCAATCGAGTTTGATTGCCTATCATGGCCGCTCTCGACCCTGAACACGCACTTTTTACCTGGGAAATACTGAGCCGCGCAAGGGCCTAAGTGAGGAAAAACCGAGACAAATCATAAGGACCAGCCTATTGGTCGAAACATGTACTGCTGAGAGTACTTAAGCAAACCATAACATTGTCTTATGACACATAAATTCTAACAATTATTACAGGCCGCTAAGGGCCAAGATCATCAAACCATTGTTTTCTCTTCTTCACTTGTGCGCAGCTTTTGGCCGTGGGAAGGAGGAACAGGCGGCTTACCAAGCTTGCCAGAAGGAGCAATCGCAGGCTCGCTGGAGGGCTCTTCAGTCGCGGGCTTGGGGGCTGCAGAGCTGGATACGCCTGGAGAGGGGTTCTTTTCCTGCGGAATCACCGCACTGGATGACGGAGCGGGTAACTTCTCCCATCTGCTTCCATCTGCATTATACTTGCCCATATAGGTCGCAAGATCTATCCCCTCCACCAGTTCAGTCGCGTGGCCGCGCATATCCTTCCAAGTCGCATATTCTGAGGCCGTCAGTTCGGTGCCATCCACCTTCTTCGAGGGCCTACCTTTTGCAACCTTGGCAGCATCAAAAGAAGGATAGTATGTCTTGGCCAAAGCAAGAACATGAGCCGCCGGTGCGAGCTGAGGACTCCTTCCAGTCCAAAAAGAACTGAGGCGCCCTAAGCAGTCTTTTTAGCAACCCTTCAGAATCACCGGGGACTGGCTTGGTCGGCAGCAGGCACTTAGACAGTGATTTCATGGCATCACAAGTTCTTCGCGAAAAATCGCGGATATACTCCAGCTGTTCTTGAGTACTGCCGCGCTGCACCTTGGCATCTTCACCTACATCGAGGCATGTCTCCGTCAGCTCTACAACATACAGGCAAAGATAGTAGAGAAAACAGATGCAGATATGAGTCGCAAACATACCAGTTAACTCTTGAGTCATGATGCACACTTTGGCGTGGACAAGGTTATGGGCATCAGAAACTTTCTTCAACTTTTTCTCAAGCTCGCCAATGGAAACAGCCTTGAGCCTTGCGTCCTCGTTGGCATCAGCAATGGCGTCTTTCTGAGCACTGACTTGGAGGTCCAGTTGCTGGACCCTCTCTTGGAACTTCTCTTCAACGTTTTAAGCCGCAGCTCGGTGGCTTTGGCTTGTTCAGATAACTTGAAGCTTTCATCAGATAGCTCGCCCATCCTGGTTTCCCTTTCTTCAGCTCAGCGTCACGCTGGCCAAGGAGCTCGCGCAGCCTCTCCAGTTCAGAGGGAGTATCCCCCAGCTGCTTTTCCAAGGCAAGTTTGGCAGCTGTTATGGAGCTTAGTTCCTCCTACAAAGGTACATCAGTTAGTAAGTACATATCAACAGCTAAAAGAGAAGCATCAAGTCTCCCTTTACAGTCAAAGAAGAAACTTGATCCTTGGGGGCTAGAGACAGATAAGTGGAGATAGAAGTTTACCTTATAAGCCGCAGACAGGTCAGACAGTGCCTTGCGGAGCTCCATGGCTTGCTTGTCATTTGAGGCAATGATGGCCTCTGACAGTTTCTCAGCGCGGCTTGGAGGAGGAGGAAGCAACCTCAGCACGCAGAATTGGCGACCGCAGGCTGTGCCGCTGGCGACTCAATCACTGGCGCATCAGCATCCTTGGCCATTACATCTATGGAGGAGGGGTTGACCTTCTCCACGTCTGGATCATAAGGGGATCCGTTCTATCCTCCAGAGCCACCTCTTGGGCGCTGTGTCAAGAACAGGGACCGTGGCCAAGTCATCAGTGGTGGCCACGCCCTCTACCATGGCGGTATGAGCCGCAGGTGATAAACGCGGCTCAACCGCGGTTTCAGAAACAATTCCAGGCTCAGCCGCGGTTTAGCCGCACTTCTGCAAAAAGCAAGGGCATTGTGTAAGAAGAAGCACATAAGCCAGAATAAAAGTATTATAAGCACAGGGAAAAGTCACTAACTCTGGAGCCATCTTCACAAAGGCCATAAGCTCGCCACTTGACGGTGAGGACAGGCCTTGGGTCCCAGAATCTACGAGCAGAAGTTTTGCGTGTCAGTAGAGGAAAAAGAATAAGCATTCAAGATGACAAGACAGTAGAAATTACCAGAGTGGGGACCCATGTCTTCTTCAGCGAGGCGGTGGCTTTGACACACGCCTGGCAGCGGAGGAGGTCGCGCCCGTAGCAGGTTTGCGACGCTTCGTGGCCTCAGGGTTTTCCAGAGCATCAAGCTCTGGCTCCTCACGAGATAGCCTCTTGGAGGCTCTACGGGGAGTTGGTCCAGCCGCGGCAACAGAACTCGCGGCTGGCACTGGACTGTCATCCTCGTCCAGTTCAGTCTCTTCACCTCTGAGGCCGCAGAGGCGACAAAGGGATATCAGCAGTTTCGCTGCCCTCTAGAGTGGGCAGCAACTTCTTTCGTGCGGCACGCTTGGGAGCAGCAGTGCCGGCGACGGTCGCAGGCAGCGACCAGTAATTCTCATCAGCCTGGATCAGGAAGATATAAGTTGCAGTATTAAGAAAGGAATGCGACTCAACTACGAAGGCGAAAAGACAGAGAAGAGGAGTTACCTCAAAAGGCTTGTTGTTAACACTGAAAGGGGCAAGCCCCACCTTGTCAAAGGAGATGTCCTTCTCCTCAGTCACGCGGGTGACGAATTCCACCCAATCCTCAGGCCTCCAGTCCGCAGCCTTGATGCGATCGACGTCAGCAGAGGTGCCTGTGCACTCAAGGAAGGATCGCTGTCGTGGACTCACGGGCTGGATGCGCCATTTGGTCCAGCAAGAGAGAAGATCAAGGCCAGTAAGACCATGACCTATTAAGGCGCGGACCTTGATCAGCGACTCATTGATGAAGGGCATGGCCGAGTCGCGAGGTTTTGATTTCAGTGCCTCGGTAGGCACGAAGAGGGTGTTAGACCAGGAGGGAAGGCGAGTTTCGCCCTCCGGTGAAGTATCTTGGCAATAGAAGAAAGATTTTTGCCAAGCCCTGGGTCGATTCGCCAGGGCTAGCTTGGGAAGGCAAGAGTTTCTATGGCGTTGAAGAGAGATGGCGCCGACCTGAACATAGGCGCCACCCTTGGAGACAAGTTGGCTGTTGCAGGTGAAAGAGGCCAGCCATAGATCGATGTTGGGGGCTATGCCAAGATAGTCCTCGCACAACACATGAAAATTGCTCACCTGGAGCATTGAGTTGGGCCCGATGTCGTGAAGACGGAGGCCTAGGCGTTGCAGCAGATTGCGGAAGAAGGGAGAACCTGGCGGCGTGAATCCACGCTCCACGTGCTCCACGAACATCACCAGCTCGTTGGGCTTGGGGCGCGGCTCGATTTCATCGCCTGGCGCCCGCCAGACGCCGTCCTCCTTCGGCGGCAAGAAGCCAGCTTCGGCCAGATCCGCAAGAGTTTCCTCCGTCACCCAGGATCCTTCCCAGTTGCAGGAGATCCTGCGCTTATCGTCAGATGGCTTGCCTTGGGCGCCATTGCGAAGAGGAGATTGGATTGGGGAACTAGCTCGGATTGAGGAAGAAGACGGCGGCTAGGGATGAGGAGATTGCAAGGGCAAGGAATAATGACCTAGGTGGCCGCAGCTTATAACTGAAGGGACCCGCAACTAACGGCACAATCTGCGCTCGCAACCAACGGCACAATTTGCGCCCGCAAAACGAGTAACGGTCCGCAATTAAAGGAAACAGAATATTTCCAGAAGGGGAGATGAGTCGCGCAGATAAGTCACAGCTCTGAATCGCATAAGTCAAAGATTGGTCAGAACGTTTGCAGTGCGGCTCAGACCATTTCAAGAGGTCAGAAGATTCTCACCGTAAAGTCCTAACCAATCTTGGGGGCTAATGTCGGGGGAATACTTTCTGGATTAACCCGCGGCCCAGTGCGACTTAACTTACTCGCACGGACAAAGGCCCACTTGGGAGCAAGCCCAATATTGAACCGCCATAAGGGGAAAGATCTAGAAGACATATCCCGGAGGACGTGAAGACCAAGTAGTCTCCGAGTAGGCCTCTGTGGACGTATTCCTTATGGGGAAGTTTCCTTTTGTAACCTAGCGAGCCTCTGTGTATATAAAGAGGACTCGCAGGACTTAGAGCGGGTCAAGCTATCAAGCCCTAAACCCTAGCTCATACGGCGAGTACCAGATCGGATCGCCTCCATTGTAACACCTCGATTATCATATCAATACCAATCTAGGGTAGGCAGGAAGTAGGTCTTTTACCTCACATTGAGGGGGCCGAACCTGGGTAAATCTGTGTTGATCTTTGTTCTGCGATCCCAAGCTCGGAGATGCTTGACTCACGTAATCCCACACCTACGAAGTCATCTATGACACCTGACGTGACAAACCCACGACAGCGGCAGCAGCGCAAGTCAGGGCAACAGACCCGGCTCGCGTCAATTACGAGAAGCAGATGGCATCGTTACAACGGCGTTTTCATCAGCAAGCGGCGCTGCAGTGGCAGTTGGATCAGCAGGAAGAGTTCTTACATCAAGCGGCGACAACATTAGAAAATAGATCCAGAGAACAGCAACAGAGACAACAAAGCTTGATTGGCCATGGTGGTCACATTAACCCGGCTAATCTATTTCAGACGCCGCAGGATCAGTTGATTGGGGAGCACCTGTAGTTCAAGCTACAGGACCGATGGTGGCTAACCCGCAGGCTCCAGCGCAAGCCGGGTCACCAGTTGTACCACCCGGAGGAGCCGGCAGAGATATTGAAGCCATGCCACCACCACAACCCAAATTTCACACGCCAGCGGGTAATTACAGTAACCCGGCTGACAATGTATATGCAGCCACAGTTGCACTAGATCGTATTCCATTGGGCGATTCACCTGCAGAAATAGAAGCAAGACGCGCCATTGATATGCTACGGACGGCCGTAGCCCAGCAAGCAAATTACACGCTTCGGAAAAGCACGTTGCATTCAACAACTTTTCACAGCCGTCACACCCGGAGTCGTCATGGCGAGTCACCAAGACCAGCCGGGTTAGCAGCCACAGGGCAGCAGGATCTGGAGGGTCAGCAGAATCAAGTACCACAGCAACAACCGAGACAGGTGGCTCCAGCAGCATCAGAGCTCAGGCCATAGTTGACAGCTCCAGGGCGAGGCGCGCAGCGAATGTACAACCCGCCGTGGTACCTGCCAGAGGAGCCGGAGAAATCCCACGAGCGGGTTTAGTATCTAATCAACACGTAGCAAGGGCAGGACATGTTGAAGTAGCATCAACGATGGCGGGTCCCAAGTGCCTCATCGATTCCATCAGATCAGAGCCATATCAGATAAGTTCAAAGAACCTAGTAAAATTTCAAATTATGATCCTAGCATAGATCCTGAGACATGGATAAATAGTTATGAGATGGCTATGAGTATTCGTAATGCATCTGAAAATATTTGTGCTAAGTTCATGTATCTTATGATGAGTGAAGGTGCGGCGAAGCTATGGTTCAACACTATACCAGAGAAATCTATCAGTTCCTGGAGTCAGCTCAGGGCGGCTTTTATCAAGAACTTCCATGGGACGTGCAAGAGGTTATACACAATTGAGGACCTGGATCGGTGTGTACACAGGAAGGGCGAGTCAGCACGCAACTGGATGCGCCGGATTACAGATATCCTCCACTCTTCCACTAATATTTTGCCAACTAGTGCGATGTCGACGTTGGAGAAAAATTGCAGATATGACCGGTTGTTCAGAAAATGAGTCGCATGAGGAACAGCCCAGGAGCAAATGATATAACCATGGGAGAAGTGTTGGACGCAGCCAACAAGCATGCTTACACAGATAAAACTAAGGATGAAACTGAGGAAGATAAAGGAAAGGGTAATGTGAACAATGGAGGAAGAAACAACAACAGCAACAACAACTATCATAAGAGGCCACACAGAGGACAATTCAGATCTAGTCGCAAACACAAATACCGGGTCAGCGAGACCCAGAACAGATGGAAATTTCAGAGAGAACAACTACAATGGAGGTAACAACAACCGTGGGCCACCGCGTCCCCCGGGTCACTTTGATCCGATGAAGATGTCGTGCCCGCGTCACAGTCGAGATGGCAGACCCGCCAATCACTCCTTGGAGCAGTGTGTGGATCTGCAGAGATGGAAGAACATGGAAATCCAGAGGGTAATGCGCGGTGCAGGAAACGGTGGAGGACCCGGCCGTGGAGGTAACCCGGCCAATGGTCCCGTGCCCAACGCTAATCCAGAAGCCGGCAACCCTGACAACAACCAGAACAGAGAAAATCAAGGGGGTTATCAGGAAAACCCGAAGCGTCTTGGCGGGTATCATGTTCACACGCTCATACATCAAAGAGAGAGAAAAAGTTGATTCAGCGTTCAGTTAATATGGTTTCATCAGCGGTACCAAAATATTTGAAGTACTCAGAAGTTCCAGTAACATGGAGTAGAGAGGATCACCCGCCCAATATTGAATCACCGGGTCTCCTTGCCTTGGTGGTCGCACCTCAGGTGGCGGGTTATGTTCTGAACAAAGTTTTGATGGATGGAGGCAGTGCTATCAACATCTTGTACTACGAGACGTTCCTGCGTATGAATCTCAAAAAGTCACAGTTGCAGCCGACCAACACCATATTTCATGGGATAGTACCGGGGAAGTCACATAGCCCGGAGGGAAAAATAACACTTGATGTTGCGTTTGGTGAGTCCAAGCACAAGTTTCGTATGGAGAAAATTACTTTCGAAGTTGTGAAGTTGGAGAGCCCATATCATGCTCTCTTTGGAAGACCGGCCTTTGCCAAATTCATGGCCAGGCCCTGTTACGTGTATCTACAGTTGAAAATCCCAAGCTCAAATGGAGTTATCACTATTCATGGAAGCCGGGATATGGCGGCTGAGTGTGACAATGGCGATGCAGCTTTGGCAGAACGAGCATGTGCAAAGGAGAGCTGCGGTACTACACATCTCAAGTAGACCCGGCTGATAGAACCGTGTTACAGAGAACCACGGCTGAAGAGAAAGAAAAGTTCAAACCCGCCCAAGATACTAAGATGGTTGATTTCACACCCGGCGATTCTTCCAAGCAGTTCGCCGTGGGGTCCAATTTAACTGACAAATAGGAAAGCGCGCTCATCGAGTTCATCCGTGAGAACAGGGACGTTTTTGCATGGACACCTAGTGACATGCCTGGCGTACCTGCTGAACTCGCTGAGCACAAGTTACATGTTAACCCGGGTGCAAAACCTGTCAAGCAGGGTTTGCGCAGATTGAATGAGGAAAGAAGAAAGATTGTGGGAAAAGAAGTAGCCCGGCTCTTGGTGCGGGCTTTATCATGGAGGTTTTCCATCCCAAGTGGTTGGCTAACCCGGTACTTGTGTTGAAGAAGAATAATGAATGGCGGATGTGCATAGACTACACCAGTTTGAATAAGGTTTGTCCCAAAGATCCTTTTGCGTTACCTCGTATTGATCAGATTATAGATGCAGTTGCAGGCAGCGAGCTCTTGTGTTTTTTGGATGCATATTCGGGTTACAATCAATCAAGCTCAATGAGGAGGATTGGGAAAAGACAGCTTTCATAACCCCTTTTGGGGCGTACTGTTACAAAAATATGACCTTTGGGTTGAAGAACGCAGGGGCCACTTACCAGAGGTGCATCCAGAATTGTTTGCGAAGCAGATTGGCCGCAACGTGCATGCTTATGTTGATGATGTAGTAATCAAGTCAGAGAAAGCCGGGTCACTCATTGATGACCTGAGGGAAACTTTTGCTAATCTGAGGAAGTATAAGATGAAGCTCAATCCCACCAAGTGTGTGTTTGGAGTTCCAGCGGGGATGCTGCTCGGTTACATTGTGTCACAGCGTGGAATCGAGGCTAACCCGGCAAAAATCAAAGCCATACAGAGTTTGAAGAAGCCAGAGGAGCTGGCTGATGTTCAGAAGCTTACGGGATGCATTGCAGCCCTAAGCCGGTTTATTTCGAGGTTAGGAGAGAAAGCTATACCACTTTACCGGCTCTTGAAAAAATCATACAAGTTCGTGTGGGACAAAGAAGCGAGATGATTTTGAGTTGTTGAAGCAAACATTGGCAGAGGCGCCAATCTTGGCGGCTCCTGCTCCAAAGGAACCTTTGTTGTTATACATCACAGCAGGACCACGTGCAGTGAGTGTCGTGGTGGTAGTAGAAAGAAAAGAGGAAGGAAAAGAACACCCGGTCCAGAGGCCGGTTTACTATGTTAGTGAAGTGCTTTCAGAAACCAAGCAAGGTATCCACATTGGCAGAAACTTGTTTTTGGTGTCTTTATGGCGACCCGGAAATTGAAGCATTACTTTTTGGAGCATCCATTCAGAGTTGTTAGTTCGATCCCGCTAGCAGAAATTCAGATGCAACGGGAAGGGTCGCCAAGTGGGCGATAGAGATGGGTGATTATCACATCAGTTATGAGCCACGCACCGCTATCAAGTCTCAGGCCTTGGTAGATTTTGTTAATGATTGGACAGAGTTAAGCATGCCACAACAAGCACCCAGCACCAAAAACTGGGTCATGCATTTTGACGGGTCAAAGCAGCTTGAAGGATCAGGAGCCGGCGTGGTGCTCACATCACCAAGAGGTGAAAAGTTGAAGTATGTTTTGCAAATTCACTTTGATTGCTCCAACAATGTGGCAGAGTATGAGGCCCTACTTCACGGGTTACGTATGGCAAAGGAGATGAACATCAAGCGCATTCATTGTTTTGGAGACTCGGACCTTGTTTCCCAGCAGGTGTCTGGAACTTGGGACCGAAAAGATGCAAATATGGCGGCTTACAGAAGAGAAGTAGACAAGGTAGCCGGGTTCTTTTTGGCTATCAGGTGGATCACATCGATCGCAGGAAAAATGAGGCAGCAGATGCTTTGTCGAGACTCGGCTCACGCAGAGAGCCGGTTCCACCAAATGTTTTCTTGGATGAGCTATGGAACCCATCAGTCAAAATAGAAGCAGAAGAGGATCTGGGATGCCCGGATCAAGTTTCAGATTTAGTTGCTCATGTGCATGAAAGACCAGAGTGGACCGAGCCATACATTGCTTATCTCCTGCGCGGCGAGTTACCAGTGCAAGAAGTCATAGCCCGGCAAATTGTGCGCCGGGCCAAGTCATATGTGGTCATTGGCACAGAGCTGTTTAAGAGAAGCCCTTCAGGGGTGTTTCAACGTTGCGTTTCCCTGAGGAGGGACAGAAGATTCTCAGAGAAATACATGAGGGAGACTGTGGTCATCATGCTTCGACCCGGTCTTTGGTAGCAAAAGCTTTCAGACACGGATTTTTCTGGTTAACCGCCCTGGCAGACGCGGAATATTTGGTCCAGAGATGTGATGGATGTCAAAGATATGCCAGGCAAGCTCATGTGCCGGCTCAGGAGTTGAGAACCATACCAATCACATGGCCTTTTGCAGTATGGGGTCTTGATATGGTGGGTCCCTTTCAGATGTCTCCATGTAAGAAAACACACCTCTTAGTCGCCATAGATAAATTCACCAAGTGGGTTGAGGTTATGCCAGTCACAAATTGCGAGGCAATCACAGTGGTAAAATTCTTGGAGCGAATCATATATCGTTTTGGCTACCCACATAGTATCATCACAGATAATGGGACAAACATGTCCCTTGGCGAGACAGAGATTTTTGTGCTGAGAAGGGCATACGCTTGGATGTTGCGTCAGTTTCTCATCCACAAGCCAATGGTCAAGTAGAGAGAGCAAACCAAGAATTGCTCCGTGGTTTGAAGCCAAGACTCCGGGTTCCATGTAAGAGAGCAGCAGGAGCTTGGGTAGAAGAATTGCCATCAGTTGTGTGGGGTTAATACCACACCAAATAGATCAACCAAGCAACACCGTTTTTCCTGGTCTATGGAGCAGAAGCTGTTTTACCAAGTGATATCATACATGACTCGCCGCGTGTGGTGGCTTATGTTGAAGTTGAGAACGAGCAAACCCGGCAAGATGCAGTTGATTGTTAGAAGAAGAAAGGGAACGAGTCCTGGAGAGGTCAGCAATTTATCAGCAAGATTTGCGGCGCTATCACGCACGCGGGTCAGAACGAGAACTTTTCAAGAGGGTGACCTAGTTTTGCGATTGACACAATCACAAGCTGGGATGCACAAGCTGTCACCTCCATGGGAAGGACCTTTCATCATAAGCCGGAAATTGCACAACGGGTCATATTACTTGGTTGATGCTAGAGAGAAAAGTGACTGGTGAACGATACTGATCATAGTACCAAAGCATTGGAGGAAAGGACCAGGCCGTGGAACATAGCACAGCTTCGTCCTTACTATACTTAGTATTAGAATTGAGTTCACAAAGATGTACACACGATGTAAAAAGACAGCAGGTTTCAGACGCACTCTTTTCCTTACCAGGGTACCTAAGGGGACTGGAAGGTTTTTAATGAGGCGGCTTGCTGATCTAATATATGAATAAAGATATATGTGCCCAAAGAATCACCTCTTTTATGCATTTACTTTACAGTTTTTAATTATTTATGTTCAAGATTCATCATATTCATAACAATGAGCCAGAAACTCCTGAAAGAGGAGACCCGCCATTGTATTATCTTATTGAGAACAATGAGCCGGAAACTCTAAAGAAAAGAGACCCGCCATTGCATATTTTGGTCTTAGGGGCTGCTTGCTTCATGAAAGCACAGCTTCAAACCTAATGACCCGGCCATGATGCCACTTTGGTCATGGGGGCTGATTATCTTTAAGGTACAGCTGCAATCCCATAACCCGGCTAATTTTTAAGCCATTATTTCTTGTCTATCTTACTTAAGCTTGATGTGACTCGCGATTATATGGCCTGTTTGTTCTCCTGTAATCTCAATCAGTCATGATGCCCATGGGGACTTAACTGACACTGTTTTTACAGAGTGAGATGCAACAGTGAGAATCCATGCGAAAGCCGGCTTACAGTTAAAGATAAACAAAAGGGTCATCTAAACCATTGAATTTTGCAGAGCTAACACATAAGAATTTTTGTTACATCTCATGCAAATTCACAAGGTGTACAGGCACACCATCAAAAGAATATTGTATCAGGCATAAAGTTATTACAGCAAACGCCACAAAGGGCCAAATAGACATTGTTTTTTCGCAAATCAATCTGCAGTAGCAAAGCTCATTGTTCTGGGGTAGTAGCAGGAGCCCTTGCCGGGTCATCAGTTGTTGGTTCTGTGGAAGGAGTAGCGGCTGGCTCTGGCTCGGGAACGGAACTCGTGGTTTCTTCTGCTTAGCTCGCCGGGTTTCCCTTGGAAGCTCTGCCGGTCAGCCACCACTTGAGTAGATTCCTGAGTCTTGGGGGCTTCCTTTGACTTGGCCTTGCTCGAACCTTCCCCAGTGCTTGCAATACTTGGCTTGGATTTCCAGCAAATTGCTTTAGCTTATACCCAACAATATTATTATCATCTATGATTGGACGGCTGGGAGGGGGCATAGCTGGTGTCCCTGACCCGGTAACAGCAGAAGCAGTCACTTGTTCAGATGCCTTTGGAGGTACCACAATTGCTGGTTCCGGCTCTGGGGATGCGACCTGCCGGGCCTTCTTGTCAAAGCCGGGTTGAAAGATGTCCAGCCTGAGGCCTTCAGCAATTGTTGTGGCAGGATACCGGATCATCTTGTCAATTTGGGCAAAAGACTTGTCATCGAATTTCGAGCCATCCAAGTTGAATTCTGGGAATCCTTTGGCAAGTTTGGCAGGGTCAATATCAGGGTAGTGAGATTTGGCCAATGCAAGAGTGCGCATGGCACCCTTGCGACAGCGGAAATCTTCCAGCAAGAAAACCATTCAGGAATGGTGGAAAGATGGCTCAGAAAATTCCTTAATGATTTGGGCGGCTCATCTGTTCCACGGGCTGCAGCAATTGCTCGCCCGGATCCATAATACAGCTGCTGTACCAAGGCCATCACACTCCGTATCTATGTTTCAGTGTTTTCCAAGTTCAGATGGTTCCGGGTTCCTGCAAAAATATTTAACAAGGTATTCATGAGTATGATAAAAAAAGAAATATACAGATTCAGGCAAGAGAAAAGATAAAATATTCATACCCCAGATTGCCTTGACAAGATCACCCAGTAGGTCAGTGAAAGATTTGAGGGCTTTTCTGCCTTAGCTAATTTTTTCTTGGCTGACTCCACCGGGTCTTCCAAGTTTCTTCAAGCTTCTCCACTTCCTTCTTCAGAGATAAAATTTCTTCTGTTGAGTTGGATAGGGAGGATTCCAGTTCTTTGAGCCTTGTCTCCATTTCAGACTTTAGCCGGGTCTCACTAGCAAGTTGCTCAGTGAGCCGGCTAATCTCTTCAGGAGCATGGGAGGCGTTTTGCTATTACAGATAAGAATAATAAAGATATTGGCACCTCAAGTTACTAATATAGATGCACTTTAGAACTTGGGGGCTGCAAATAGTAAAGAGGTAATATTGGAAGAGAATTTTAGTCCCGAGTTGCTGCAGGCATACAACCCGGCACTTAGGGGCTACTCAATTGAAGATTTTTTGCTAAGTGAAAATTTAAAGCACAAGGTGATATTTTTAGTCCCAGGTTGCTGCAGGCATACAACCCGGCACTTAGGGGCTACTCAGTGGAAATTTTACAGTCTACAAATACAAAGTGAACATTTAGTCCCAGGTTGCAGCAGGCTTGCAACCCGGCACTTGAGGGCTACAGTTTGAAGTTTAAAACAGTTACAGTTTGAAGTTATATACAAGGTGTTGTTAAGTATTTTTTGTGGATATGTTATTTTAGAATAAGCACCAAGCTCATCAACAAGTGATAAACTTGGAGCTTGGGGGCTACTGCATAAGTATATTCAAAATAAGCAAGGGAAATTACCTCATGGCGTTTTTGATGGTGGAGATGAAGCTGTCTTCAACACCCCGGTGCTGTGAAACCCGGGCAAAGTATTCAGAAAGCAGAGCAGGAAGTTCTAGGCTATCCAAAGCCGGTATCCCAGAAAAAATAACCGGGTCTTTGCCACGGCTTCCAGCTTCAGTCTTCACTTCTGGCTCCATAACCTTGGCGATAGTAGTGGAGGGTCCATCTTGGATAACCTTTCATGATCCCAACACTTGCACTTCCTCAGTATCTTTGGTGACAGTGTTGGGGGAGCTGGTAGCAGACTTGGCTGGCGATGCCGGGTTATTGGTTCCGATAGCAGGGCTTGGAGGAATTGGTGCTGGAGGCTCCACTTCCATTGATGTCGGCTCAGATACAGTTGGACCTTGAGCCGTAGCCTCTTGAACAATAGGCTTGCTCAAGGCCAGGTCAGAAGAGGGAGGCGGCTCCAATAGCATCGCCCTGGCACTGTATAATGCAGATTTATGAGAAAAGTGATTCAAGAAAAATAGTAAGAAGTATTTGCACAAGAAAAGAAAAAGCATACCCAATGTTGATTGGATGTCATCAGGCTGGTGTGCCACGCTCTCATCTGAAGAAGCTGACAAAGATTGGGACTTAGAGACCCAGATTTTGCCAGCAAAACTAGACGAGGATTTGGAGGCACCAATCGTGGAGACAGCTTTACGAAGTGAAGTGTTGTAGGGGATACCTCCACTAAGGGAATCACAGGTTGAGGTAGACCGGGTCTTCCTCTTCTTGTTGGCCTCCTCTCTTGTTCCTGTGGTTGCTCTTAGGTTGAGATTTGTTCATCACATAATTATAGAAGCGAGAGTGTGGCACCTTTGCAATTGTGGCACGAGTTCTTTTAGAACTTGGAGCTTGAGCAGGAGGAGGTTGAGCAGCTTGCTGACCCGGCATTTCAACAGCATCCGGGTCATCTTGTCCCGAGAGAGAAGTTGGCGAGTTATCAGTAGAAGGGTTCATTTGAACCGGGTTATTGTTAATCAGTTCAATAAAGAGCCGGCCAATAGAGTCAAGCTCACTATCATCTTCATTGTCTTTGTCCGTCTCTATTTCTTCATCATCAGAAGAAGAAATAGAGGTGAAATCTACATACCACCATGCTTGGTCCTATTCAAGGAAAAAGTAGAGAGTTAAAGAATTATAGGCAAATGGTTAGTTGCTTTGAAATAAAGGAGCAAGGTTAAAAAATTACTGAAGGTGGTAGGTTCTTAGCACTAAACAGGGCAAGCCCGGTCATTGTGATCTTTTCTTTGGTCTCGCCAAGAAGTTGCTTGGCGTTCTTCACCAGTTGCTCATCAGTGAGAGTCATCTCAGAGTATCGCAAGTCATCGGTTGGCTCGCCAGTATATTCATGGAAAAGCCGGGTCCTGATTGAGAGTGGTTGGATAAACCAACCAACCCAACATTTGACAAGGTTAGTTCCGGCCAAGCCGTGGGCAAGCACAGCTTTGGCCCGGCGAATCAGGCCCTCAACTTCGAGCCGGGCAGGAGCATCAGTAGCCCGGCTATTCATCTTGGCGTTGTACTTCAGTGGAGAGTTTCAGAAGGCCGGGTAACGAGCCTCATCCTTTGCAGGAGAGATGTCCTTGCAGTAAAAATATGTGTTCTACCATCCCTTTGGGTGGCTGGCTAAGGAAGAGTCGGGAAATAAGTACTGGCATCTTTCCTACGTTGGATAGAAACCCCCCCCCCCGTATGGCCCTAGGGCTTGGTTTTTGCGGTTCTGGGGTTGCAGTAAAAGATTTCAAGGAATAAAGCTAAACTGGGAGGAACTTGGAGGTAGTCTTCACAAAAGACTATGAAGTTGCTAATGTTCAGAACAGAATTGCGCGCTATGTCTAAAGGAGTGAGGCCGTAATATGACATGACCCGGCGGAAAAATAGAGAACCCGGCGGGCGAAGCCCCCGGGTTACATGATCAAGGAGTACCACAATTTCATTTTCCTTCGGCTTGGGACGGATCTCCTCGCCTGCCATGCGCCATTGGATCTCGTCCTTGGGCGGGAGCTCGCCGTAGTCTACATATTTTTGCAGAGTGGCTTCTGTCACCGTGGACTTTGTCCAGTTCACCGGTGCCGGAGTTGTGGGCCCGGCGGAGCTAGATGCGCCGCCGGCAGATTTCTTCAATCCCCTCGCCGTAGTCTTTTTCCCCATTGTTGAGAGCTCGAGGAAGCTGAAAAGACCAGGATTCAATGAGAGTAAATCTAGATCAAGAAAGACGTGGAGATGAGCAGAAAAGTGGTGCGGAGTACAAACAAATGAGATTTACACCAAAAGGAAGAGCGATTGTACCTAGTTTGAGGAGATGCGGCTGGATTGGACTTCGGGTGTTCAAGAACTCGCGCTAGGGTTCTTGAGCTCTCTGTCTCGAGGTTGAAGACGAAGTGGCGGCTGGAGGGGAAAAGTGATTACATTTACCCTGGGACCACTATTTATAACCGCGGTCAGAGTTGACCTAGGGGTAAAATGGTAAAAAGAAGAGAGATAAGATAAGATAAGGAATGTTGACCGACCGAGATTCAGGGGAGAATATTCTCTGACATGTTTGACGAATGTTCCGGAAATTGTGGAGCCGGGTTATGAAAGAAATTATGGGCAAAAGCTACTCAGTGCAGAAAGAATCAATGTAACCCGGCATATTATTTTGTTAGCTAACTTTTTATTTCAGGAGGATAATCTGAACTACAAAGGATGGCGGCTCTTCTCCAAAAAAGTTATGGTCATAGGTTGAAGAAGCGCGCCAACTTGGGAGTTGTTGGGGTTATACCTACTAGGGGTATCACCAGCATGGATCAATCCGGCTAGTCCAGGGTGGCCCGCAGTGGTGGTGAAGGCTTTGCCTGCCGGGCGGCCCAGATAGCTGACGACCAAGGAAGGCGGATGCCGGCAAGGAGGAGGCCCAAGACTAAAGCCCATGAAGCCACCAAGACCAAGACGGAAGGCGGCATACTTGCTGGCTAGGTTTAGGACTCCGTATACTTGCTGGATACGTAATCACCTTGTAACCCTAGGTCCAGCCGCCTATATAAGCTGGACCTCGGGACGCCTTTAGGGGAGGAGAATGATCGAACGATCGAATCAATCTACAACCAACTCATTGTAACCTGTTCACGGCGATATTGCCTTATAGTGAGTTATAGCAGCATGTAGGGCTCCGCCACCGCCGTGGAGCCTGAAGCTGGGTAAACTGCCGTGTACAATCTCGACCTCGACGACGTCCACCTTCTTGCCCTACGTTCACCCTCGGCTAGCAGGACCCCGTCTCCTATCCAAGATGCCAATACGACGACAGTTGGTGCCCACCATGGGGACTAAGGCGTCAGGCGTCACGTTCCAGGCGGGAACTCTTGGCGGCATCGGCGAAACAATTGCCGTCGGCCGCGCCGTTCACTATGGCGACAACCACTACATCAGCTGCGACGAGTCCTACATCCCCGCAGACGACTACATTGTCGGATGCGAAGTTGTGCCGTTTGGTGGCGTCGATGTGTTCATCGGCTACACTTCTGAGGTGTATGGGTTGCCGCGAATTTATTCGCCATCCCACCCGCCCTACAATCAAGACGGATCTGAGTTTGCCTCCTCTGAGGAGTCCGCAGATTCAGATCTACACTTTGTCGGCATGACGGGACTGGGATCAGACTCCCAGCCCAACAGTCAAGATCCCGGATCTATTCTTCCTGCGCTCCAGGATGATGCGATGTCGGATGCCGGATCCAGATCTACCGTTCACGTCAACGTAGATTCTGACTCCGAAGAAGATTCTGCCAGCATGTTCGAGCAACGGGTCAAGTAGTGTTTTGTTACACCTGATCCTCCGCCTTCTGAGGTGGCTATGGGCTCCTCCGTCAACATGCAGCAGGTTTTTGTGGCGGATGTCACCGGTGCAGCCTCAGAGAAGGTGGCGGCAACTGACGCCACCAACCTGGGGACTCCGGCAACTGATCCACAATTCCCAGAGCCTCCTGGGGCTCCGAAGAAGAAAATTCTGGAGAAGGGCGAGCCCGGCAAGATAGGGAACATGGCGGCCCTGGCGGAAGTTCTCCACACACCGGTGACCGACAAAACCAACCCGGCTGATTTGGAGAAGCTTCGAAACACCTTGGTGGAGCAAACTGAGTACCTCAAAAACAAGCAAGCAGAGGTCCAGAGCCTTCTCGACGAAGCCAAGGAGGAAAACACCAAGATAACCGCCAAGTGTGACCCCAAGCGCAATCTTTTCACCACCACTCCATTGCCCAAGCCGGTAGGACCTGGGGAGAGAAGAAAAACAAGAAAGGCAGGGATCCTGACACCTTCAAATCCCCTGCCCAAAAGCTTGGTTTCGAGTGGGCTATAGCGCCGCAGCGTAAGGACAAGAACGGGGACATCATCCTCGCAACCCCTGTCCTCAACACTGCAGCCGCTTTGGACATCCTCAACAATGACGACTATGACAAGGACGAGAAGATCTACTACGCATCGATCCTTGCTCACAAAGCTCTAGAGCAGCAGGCCCGTGCTGATTCTCGCGCCGACATGGCGGACGCAAGGGGAGGGAAGTTGGAATCCAAATCCAATGCTTGCAAAGCTACGGCCGGTGGCAACCCAAAGATCCATCCGGCTCCAGTAGCCACGGAAAAGGAAAGGACAAGGACAAGGATCCGCGCAAGTCACCACCTCCCAAAAGGCAGCGTGACGAGGCGTCCAGAACCGGCAATAGGCGCAAGGCCTCACCCCCTCCGCCTAGGCGAGACGAAGGCGGAAGCAGGGGCAGCAAGCAGTCGTGACAACGCCCCGCCGCCAAGAAGAAGCAGGGACCACACACAGTCCCCACCACCAGTGCCCAGGCACGAAGGCGGAAGCCGGGGACACAACAACGAGCCTAGGCATAGCCGGGCAGCGCAGGACGAGCCTCATGCCGATAGACGTGGCAAGCAGCTCAGTCCGCAAGACGCGAGACATCGTCTCAATGACATTAAGGCTGGAAAGCAAGATGCCTATCTAGGACCTGAGTGCTTTGGCCCAGCCATCCGCAACGTTCAAGTACCTCGAGACATGACATCAGTGTCAAAAACTCATCAAAGGTACAATGGAGCGGACAAGCCAAACTCATGGTTGTCGGACTACGCGCTGGCAGTTGAAATTGCCGGAGGCAATGGCCTCGTCGCCGCACGCTTCCTTCCCCTCATGCTGGAGGGGACAACCCAAAGCTGGATCGAAAACTTGCCGGAGAAAAGCATTCATAGCTGGCATGACATGGAAAAGGTGTTCACACAGCACTTCCAAGGCACGTACAAGCGACCCAATACATACACAGATTTGGTTCTTTGCGTGCAAAAGCCAGATGAAGCAACTACTAGCTTCTTGGCAAGGTGGATTCAAACAAAGGCAAGCTGCGAGAACGTAGACGACAATCAAGCAATCCATGCCTTCACCACAGACCTCCTGAAGGGTTCAAGTCTCAGACATAAGCTCATACGCATGCAAGTCAAGGATCTCGGAGTCATGCTCGAAGTAGCAGCCATGTACGCACAGGCGGATGATGATGCACGCGATGGAGATGGCGCACATGATATGGCGCCAAACTGGTGAGCAAGTCACAAACGCAAGGCTCCCCACGACGACAAAGCCGGACCATCAAACGAGGTCGCCGCCGCCTTCGAAGGCAAAGGCGGCAACCGCAAGTGGAAAGGAAGGGGAAAGATGGCGGCTCCAGCAAGCAGCGCTTGACGTACGATCAAGCAAAAGCCTTACCCTGCCCAATCCACGCGTCCTTAGGCAAAGTTAACCACACATTAGGGGAATGCCGGTTCATGGAGGACTTCAAGAAGGACCCCGAGGTTGGCTGGAAGTCAAAAAAGAGCAAAAAGGCTAAGAAGACAAAGAAGGAAGATGATGATGGGCCAATTTCCATGTCTGAGGATGAGGAACCTAAGCTAGTGTGCATGGGAAAGAAGTACCCCAAGGTGCATGGCCAATTGGTGTGTTTCTTGGGCACTCCTTTAGCCAAGGAAGAAAAGGCGGAGATGCGCGAGTTAAACGCCACAGTGCCAGATGTTCCCCAGTACTTAGAATGGTCTGAGGAGCCAATCACTTGGGATAGAGATGATCACCCAGATCACGTACCTCACCCCGGCAAATACGCCCTAGTCGTCGACCCAATTGTCAACAAATTCATACTCACCAAGGTGTTAATGGATGGCGGCAGCAGCCTCAACATCATCTACGCAGACACGCTGAAGCGCATGAACTTGTCGAAAAGCCAGCTTGACTACAGCAAAGTCAAGTTCCATGGCATCGTTCCGGGAAAGCAAGCCAAGTCAATGGGAAGCATCAAATTGGAAGTTACTTTCGGACCTGAGACAAACTACCGCTCAGAGTATCTCAGGTTTGAAGTAGTCCCTTTCAAGAGTGCCTACCATGCCATCTTTGGTCGACCAGCTTTTGCAAAGTTCATGGCTCGCCCGTGTTACATATACAACAAGCTGAAGATGCCGGGACCCAATGGTACAATTACCATCAGTGGCAACTTCAAGAAAGCAAAAGAGTGCGAACGTGGCAACGCCGCCTTCGCTGAGGCAGTACTCCATGCAGAGGAATTAGCCATGTTGAAAAAGGAGCTTGATACGTCGCAATTGCCGGAGCATGTAAAGACCGCTGAACAAAAGAACACTTTCAAGGCGTCCGAAGACACAAAGAAGGCGGATCTGGTCCCAGGTGATAGCTCCAAGCAAGTCACCATAGGGGCTGGCTTGGACGACAAATAGGAAAGCGCGCTTGTCAGGTTCCTCCGTGAGAATCAGGACATCTTCGCATGGTCGTCAGCCGACATGCCAGGTGTCCCGAGGGAACTTGCCGAGCACTCTCTTAACGTGTACGAAGGAGCCAAAGCAGTGAAGTAAGGAATAAGGCGCTACGGTGAGAAGAAGCGAACAACAATAGGGAAGGAGATCATCAAGTTGCAAGAAGCCAAGTTCATTAGGGAGGTAGTACACACTGATTGGTTGGCAAATCCTGTAATGGTTCCAAAACCTAATAAGAAAATGAGAATGTGCATTGATTATACCGGTTTGAACAAGTGCTGTTCTAAGGACCACTTCGCTTTGCCTCGTATAGATCAGGTCATAGACTCCATAGCCGGCTCCGAGCTGCTGTGCTTTTTGGATGCGTACTCCGGGTACCACCAAATCAAAATGAGAGAATCCGACCAAATCAAAACAACGTTCACTACGCCCTACGGGACCTTCTGCTACATCACGATGCCCTTCGGCCTAAAAAATGCCGGCGCAACGTATCAGCGGTGTATGCAAAGACTCCAACGCATGACCATTTCGGTCAAAAACGGACACGTTTTTAGGGTCGTTTTTTGTCCGTTTGGGTCGAGCGACGGACACCAAATGGCCGTCACTGTCCGCGCGCCAGTGAGGCAACCCAACACGGCCGACCCATTTGGGTTTTTTTGTGTTAGTAATATTCATAGCAGGCCAAAAGGCCGTTCTGGTTACATTAGGGGGGCCACAAACGACCTTCTTACAATATAGATAAAAACAAAAAAAACTGGCAGCTCGAGGGGCTCGCCGCCGATGACCTACTCGTCGTCGGAGAGCACCACGTACGGCGGTGTAACCCAAAGATGGGCTGGCGGCACACGCGCTGGAGGCATTGGAGGCTGCTGCTCCACCTGCGGCCGTGGCGGCGAAGGCAGCGACAGGGACCAGCTGCCACCGGTGAAGCACCAGGACTGGTCGAGGAGGCCTTCGGGGAGGGGCGGAGCAGGATCCTGCTCCACCTCCTCGGCCTCCTGCTCCTGGAGCAGGTGCAACCACCATGGCGTCGGTGGCTGGGCCTCCTGTAGCACCCGCTCCCAGCGCAGGATCTCGTCCTCGATAAGGGAGCGCCGGGAGGCCTCGTAGGCGGCCTGCATCTCCGGGTCGTCGTCGTACACCTCCTCCTCCTCCTCGAACCACATGCCCTCCTCCTGGCCGGGCGGCGGTGAGGGATAGCGCTCGGGAACCGGCGTCGGTGCTGGGGCCGGTTCGAATAGAGCGCGGCGGCGCTCGTCGTGCTCATCGGCGAATCACTGGTCCCAGTTGCGCGAGTCCGGCGCGAAGGCAGGGTCGTTGTACAGATCCGGTGGGAGGAGACGGCGGCGACGCGCAATCTCCACCGCCCTGGCCCGGCCACTCCTCAGAATCGGCGGCACCGGAATCTGCTATGGATTCAGGTGCCAGTCGTCCGGCAGGTGGACGTCTGGCCAGTAGACGGCGGTGGCATTGTTCCAATGCCACCAGCACTCCTTCACCGGCATGTACCGCCGCATCCGCTTCGGGGCTCCACCGACCACCCGCACGCCCTGCGGCGCGATGTCGAACGCCTCAGGAGGTGGCGGCGGAATGGAGCGTCGAGGAGGAGGCAGAGCGGCGCGCAGTGGAGGAGGGAGATCGCGGCGCTGGCCAGACCTTCTCTGGCCGGATGAGCTGTCGGCGTCCGCCTCGTTCTTCGCCTTCTTGAACCACCATGACATGGCTCCAGCTGGGTTTGCTGCTCCGGCTAGGGTTTGCACTAGATTTGGTGGGGGCGGCGGAGTGGAGTGTGGTACCTATCCACACGGCCGGTCCATTTTATTAGGACCGCCTGGGGAAGACGACGTGGCGGTGGGTCACTGGCAGTAGGCCAGCATTGACCACTCGTTGCCAGGGGGCGGTCACACGTGGACGCCGAGCGTGACCGTCTCGTGTCCGCTTCGACCCAAATCTAACCCAAATTTGGGCTGAAAATGGGTCAGACCGAACACGAAACGGTCACAACAGGGGCAAAGTTCAGTTACGTCCGTGCGTTGGGCCTCTGTTTTGTCCGCGCCGACCCATACGGTAAAAATGACCAAATGGATCGGCGCGTTGGAGTTGCCCTAACGACATATAATCCTTGCTTTAAAACAGCGGAAAGAAACGAAAAGGAGAAAGCTTGAGAAGCGTGTACGACATAGGAAATCCATGTGGGTGGCTCGCCCGCCCCTGCCAACACCACCAACATCACCACACCACACCGCGCGCTCCCCGCCAAGATTCGCCTCGTCTCCTCCCATCCCACCCCCCTATAGCTATAGGCTCCTACTCCGTATAAGTCTAGGACGCCACCACCACCTCTCCCCGCACGAACCGCGGGCCAGAGATCGACCCACCCCACACCAGCCGCGCGCGCGCACAGACAGAGCACCGGTCCATCGCATGGGAGCGCGGACGGGGGAGGCGCCGGCGGCGAGGCGAGGCAAGACGAAGAAGGGGGCGTCGGCCATGGCGCCGTCGGTGTGCGGCGTCGAGACGGCGGTGGGTGGCCGGCGGAGGTTGCGGCTGGTCGGGTACGAGGAGCTCCCCGAGTACCTCAAGGACAACGAGTTCATCCACGGCCACTACCGCGTCGAGTGGCCCGTCCGCGACGCCCTCCTCAGCGCCTTCTCCTGGCACAACGAGACGCTCAACGTCTGGACGTGCGTGCTCTGAGCCCTATCCATCCATCCATCCATCGGAGCTTTCCATTGTTTGTTTAGTCGATTGATTGGTCTCGCGTGGTGAATTTTTCGCAGGCATTTGGGAGGGTTCCTGCTGTTCCTGGCGCTCGCCGTCGCCGGAGGGGGAAGGCATGCCGTCCACGAGGTCGCGCCGGGGATCATGCGGTACGTGTACAGCGCCGACCACGCGACTTTCCTTTCCTTTTTTTACTTCTACTTTCCATTGGAATGAAAATGCAAGCATTGTTTTCTGTTCATCAGACATAGAAAGTTGATTATCGCTGACAACCACTCTGTTCTGCGTGATTAGCGGGCGCTACAATCTTTGAAAACTGAAACGGTCTTTGGGATTTTGCTTCTCTAAATTATATAGTTGTACTCCAATCATCATCGGAAACCTCTACTACGCACGGACGACCAATCCGTCCAGGAGCGGTTGGTATGTTGCTAGAGCACGCACGTCAGAGACAACACGACCCACTCACGCTGAACATGTGCACGTCGTTCCAGTTGGATGCAATAATCCGTTAATTTTTCGATATACTTTCATTCTCCTATAGCACATTGTCAATTAGTGATGCTAGCTCGTGTCTCCGATCGGAATATCTTTGTCTAAATACAGATGTATTTACACATTAAAATATATTTAGATATACCCGTATGTAGAAAATTCCATGTGATCGGAGGGGGTACTATAATTTCCTGTGTAAGATTTCGTTAGATGCTGCCCATGTGAGATGTGACAAGAACACAGTGTCCTAAGCAAGTGAGAAGCAGTCGATGCGAATGAGGTTCGAGCAGAAGGACATGTCCACAGCAACTTGTGTGCTAGCGCAAACGTACGCAGCTATGCTGGCTTCCAAATTGCTGGGGATGGGTCTGGAATGGCCTTTTTCTTGATATTATTGTTCCACCAACAAGGTGGTGGGAACCTAGTACTACCGCTATAGTACTTCTTTATGCAAGGGCACTTCATTTCAGTATCATTCCTTCCTTTTCCTCGCAGGTTTGTGGTGGATCGGCTAATTCTTCATGGAAGAGCGAAAATTCGGTAAGAAACGCCTCTTGTTTCCAGATATTTCGAGCAGTACTACATATACTTCTCTCCCCCATAATACCAGTTCCCAAGATTCTGGGACAGATGCTTCCTCGATAGCGTCATTAACAACTGAGATGAGGTAGACCATAAAAGTATTCGGATAGTACGAGTAGTGTAACATGATTCGGCCAGTGAGAATGTAATAATGTTATCCTGTAGCTGTAGAGCCAGTGAGAAAGAGACACGGATGGACAGCTGGGTATATGAGCTGCCCACATGATCTCCAGACTCTCTTGATCCGTGACCCTCGCACTCTGCGATGCGCTAGTACAATTTGTACAAGTAACTGTTTGTACATCCCGTCAGACAACTCCGAATCAAATCGTGAACTGCGCTTGCGTGGTTCATTTCGGAGATGAGTACATGGATTAAGAGAACTCTTCAGATAAAAAATCCACTGGGGAGAACAGCTGTAATACCCTTCCGTCAATGCCTATTTTTCAAAGATGAGAGTGGCTGGTTAGTGATGAGTCTGCAAGATCATGCCCTACATATCCCTTCACATGGACTGTGGAATTAGTTAGAACCAAAGAACTGCGTCCCTCCATTTTATAAGGTCTATCTTGACCAAGCACATGGATTTACTAGAAAACAGGTTGAGGAAGTCACCAAGGAAAATGGCTAACATGTCTTTCCATTTCACTAGTAATACTAACAAAATGAAATCCTGGATTAAGGAATGTGGATGCTTAAGGAGCATGAAACAGATAAGGATTAGCAAAAATGAGATGAAGAGGTAGTACACATGCTAAGCTCGTTTCCATCTTTCAACAGGTTCCGTAGAACCTAGGACACTCGTGAAATCCCTTTCTGGATGGCGACCGTGCCAACCGACCGAAAACGAAGCAGCCATGTGTTGTTTGTAATCTTCGAGCCCAGTGTCCACTTTCGGGTGTAACTACCAATCGCATGCTACCGCGTAGGTACTGTCGTTGTCGTCGTCTTCAGAACAGACAAGTCATCTAGCGGACAGGAGATATTAGATCCATTGCAAACGTTTTCACGTTTGCTCTAGTCTCTGATGCCTGAAGGTGACTCGATTCCCTGAAGATTTGCACCTGCAAAGCGCTGTGATTTTTTTCGTCCACTTCTTGCTTAACTGTGTACTGTTAATCAGACAAGACCAAGTGGCAAATCTTCTTAGTCATCTTATCGTTGATTTCCGTGTGCAGCCACGACGACGAATCTGTCCGTCGGGTAGGCCACGGCCTGACATTATTTGTTTTGCCAAAATGCAATAAACTTTAGTCAGATGCCAGACAGGCAGTGATTTGATCGGTTGCGCATATGTTTGCAACGGATGATTAGTCAGTGCCACTGTAATTCTGGCACTGGTACCATATGCATGATTAGCACGCACTAACTGGCACTTACATGCAGGGCGTGATGAGCCACGACGCGGCGGCCACGGTCCTGGACGGGCACGGCGCCGTGCCTCGGTGGCCGAGGATGGTGTTCCTCGTGGGCGCCATGGCCTGCCTGGCCATCAGCTCGACGGCGCACCTGCTGGCGTGCCACTCCCGCCGCGCCACCCTCGTCTTGTGGCAGCTGGACTACGCCGGTATCTCCATCATGATCGTTGCCTCCTTCGTTCCGGGAGTGTACTACGCGTTCCTCTGCCACCCTCTTGCGCGCGTCGCGTACCTCTCCGCCATCACCGTCCTCGGCGTGCTCGTCGTGTCCGTGCTGCTCGCCCCGTCCTGTTCCTCACCGCGGTACCGCAGCCTCCGTGCCACGCTGTTTCTGGCAATGGGTCTCTCCGCTGTCGTCCCGGCGGTGCACGCCCTCTGGCTCAACTGGGGCCACGCCGCGTGCTATCTGGCGCTCGGGCTGGAGGTCGCCATGGGGCTCGCATACGCCGTCGGCGCATGGTTCTACGTCAGCCGCGTGCCGGAGAAGTGGCGTCCCGGCGTGTTCGACCTTTTCGGGCACAGCCACCAGATCTTCCACGTCTTCGTGCTCGTCGGCGCAGTCACGCACTACGTCGCCATCGCCGTGCTGCTCGACTGGCGGGAGAAGGGGTCCGTCGCCTGCGGCGGCGCGTCGTAGGCGGCTTGCTGAACCAAGAACAGGTGACTGGTTTCGTTCGAGAATGATTGCGTGGTTCCATGCGAGCGTAGTGAGAGCTAGTGGTAGCAATTTAGTGGCATCGTGTGGACTTATGATTTGACATTTGCAGTACAATTGATGAGCTTACACCGCTTATTAGTGCATCCAGAATTCCAGATTCATATGAATATGAAAACAACAAAGTTTGTTGGGATAGCGGCATTGACTGAAAAGGTGAACGACTTCGTTGCCACACCGCCTTCAGTCAAACACAGTGAGCTTGTCATACTCCGGACCGACGATGGCCTTCTCCATGATGGTCTTCGGGGTGACGATGCCGCCGCCATCGAGGAACAGCTTGAGCAAGTTCTTGGAGAACCCACTGACAAGCGCCAACCCTTTCTGGCCGGACATCACCGGCACTGCATTGGAGTATGCAAGATCCCAGAACACTACCTCCGTCCTCCGGCACGGCCCTGCTGTAGCCGGCTTCCGAGAACTTCCTCACGATCGCCTCGTAGTCTGTCTCCCACGGATGCGCCGACGCCTGGTCGAACTCCATGTCGCTGAACACGAACAGGCGCAGCACCATCTTTTCTGGCCGCAGGCGGGCGCCGACGGCCACCTCGAGTATCTTGTCGAACACTGCCTGGAAATTTGGGTTCATGCCCCACTCCATGGCGCGCATGAAACCAACCTTCTCGGACAGGGTGCTCACTGAAGGTGATAACGTGGCCGCGCCAAGGGTCGTTTCTGAGCTCGGATACGAGGAGGCCGAGCGCGACGCAGACGTCCATGGGTAGGCCGGTCATACTGCCGGACACGTCGCACACGGCTACGCAGTTGGTGAGCTTGCCGAGGGTGCGCATATCGTCCACCATGCGTTGCCACTGCAGGTGAGCCACGCCGGCGTCGGCACTGCCACCGTCGCCGTCCATGGTGAGGGACTCGATGATCTTGTGGGGGAGCAGTGCGCCCGCAGCGATGCGCTTTTTGCCGGACTTGACGTCAGCCAGGTAGGCGTTGAAGCGCTCGGCGTCGTGCTTCAGGAAGACGGTCTGGTAGTTCTTCATGGCCACGGATGCCACGCGCGTGTACACCACGGACTCCCACGCGCGAGCCGACATGAAGAGCTCAGGGAGCTGTAGTGCGCGGCGGAGCGGCACGAATATCAGAGAGCTCCGGCGACGAGCACCTGGGGAAGAGGCGTCGCGCGCTCAGCGCGGTTGATCTTGGGGGCGCGGCCTGCACTTGCGGAAGTTGCGGTATCGGGCGAGGCCGAAGACGCTGCGGCGCCCTTTGGCATGGAGGTCCATCCTTCTCTCACGATTAATCTTTGTTCCATGCGCTAGGCTGCCCATGCGCAATCTGGGTCGTCAGATTCAGCTGGCCGTCGGACAACTGAATCGCTAAATCCTGGCCGTCGGACAGCTGAATCCGACGGCTCAGATTGCGCGTGGGCGGCCTAGCGCATTAGCAAAATTCACGTTCGGCTTTGTTGGACACGCCGCCGCGCACGATCCGGTGCAGCAGCTCGGGGAGGTCCTTTAGGTACCCGAATGCGGCAACGTTGGCGGCGTTACGCGCGAGCGTGGCAGGGTGGTGGGCGTGGAGCCAGAGCGCGGCGGCGTAGAAGCTTTCGCGGTCGGACTTGCCGGAGCCACGCACGCCGCGGAGGTTCGCGACCAGGCGGAGTGCCGTGTCCGGGTCGGCGGCCCACGCGTCTGCGAGGAGCCTGGCCACTGTGGTCGGCGGCGTGGCGGGTAAAACGCGGAAGAAGAAAGGAAAAAGTCCATTTTAAACCTTGAACTCGTAGGGGTGTGGCGATTTGAACCCTGATGTCCAAATCCCGGTCGTTTGCACCCTGAACTCTCTGATCCCGGTCTAAATTGAACCTTGGTGTCGTTTTAGGCTAAGAGGCGCTGACGTGGCAATAGTCAACCAGGATTCTGACTGGGTTGCGCGGGTTGGGAAGGAGAGAACCGAGCGCGGCGGGTTGGGATGGAGAGAACCGAGCGCGGCGGCGGCGGCGGAGAAATCTGAGAGGGGCGGAGGAGAGAACTGTGCGGGGCGGTTGTGGCTGGCGCCGGCGGCGGAGAGGAAGATCGATTGGGGAACGAAATTAGGGTTGGGAAGGAGAGAACCGAGCACGGCGGCGGCGGCGGAAAAATCTGAGAGGAGCGGAGGAGAGCTGCGTGGGGCGGCTGTGGCTGGCGCCGGCGGCGGAGAGGAAGATGTCGTGGTCGTCGAGTGCTGATTCCGCTCCAGGACACCGTCGAGTATCAGGAATGATTGGGTCGGAATCGCGGTCGCCGGTGCGCTACCGCAAGAGCCCAATGGCGTACGAGCCTTTGAAGAGATTGCTGCTGTTGGTCGTTCTGAAGAGATCTGCTGCTGTTTGTCGTTCTGAAGAGATTGCAATGCTAGCTCCCACTCGATTCTGTCTCTGCAGGATGAACTGAGAAAGAAGAAAGCAGAGATATCAGAATGTGGTGTATGTGTTCATTATAATTGTGGTTGGCTTAGTTGCAGGCAAGTATTTGCAGTGATGAGTGTGTAAGCAAATGTAGTTTCAATGTACTGGACCAGTTAATGTGTAATGGATCAGTAAAGTTTGTATGCAATGAGTTTGTGCTATCTTATGTCTGAATGTTCGAATATTTCAATTACTCTGGCATGTTTGAATTATTGTCAATCAAAATGTGAAAGAAATGCAACAGAAACTGGGCATATATCATAAATTCCAAACGAAATATTATACAGAAACTGGGTATGTTTGCAGCACAAGCGTTTGCAACATTTCATACTTAAACCTGATACGTGATTGTTTTCAGGCATTCACAAAATAGATGTTTGCAGCATTACATTATAAATGTTCTGAACACTGCAACATCAACTACAAAATACACAGGCTTGCTCGACCTGTGACTAGTAGTTTCCACTACATGTGAAGTACTTGTAGCTAGGCACTGATGATGCAGCCTTTCTTCCTCTCTTTGCTCCAGTTCCTGTAACAGCAGAAGCAGATGCTCCAGGTCCTCTAACTGAAGAAGATGGTCCAGCTTCAGTAGTTGCGTCTCTCTTTCTTGGAGGTTTGAACCTGTTGGCGTTGGTACCAGGTGGAACTGAAGTTGTTCTTGCTGGTGCTGCTGCTTGCCCTTGAGATGCACTGGTTCTAGCTGCTGCTGCTGCTGGTGGTTGAGGTTGAAATGCAGAGGCTGAACTAGATGGTTCCTGCCAATTTGTAAACACAAATAAATATATAGTAGTCAGCATGGTTTTTGAGAAAACGACTCGGCAATTAATCGCTCCAAGTCGGCGATTAGTCGCGAGTCGCCGCGGTTTTGAGAAAACGACTCGGCGATTAGTCGGCGACTCAAAAACCATGGTAGTCAGGACATATAGCAGCAATAAATGTAATAAAAATTAACAACAATAAATGTAAGAAAAGAACACAAATAAATGAACTGAAACCTGTAAAAAATGTAAGAAATAACTACCTCTGTTGTCTTCTTTTTGTTGGACGTTTTAGTGAGATGTGCATTCTTCTTCCCTTTCTCTGGATTTTGGTTGCATCCAGACTTGTTGTGTCCAGTACCTCCACACATCGAGCATTTGATTATAGTTCCATGCTTGCTCTCGATCTCGGACATTGCTTCCTCTCCCCCCACATAATCCAAATTTGGACCAATGCGGAGGAACTCTCCACCGATATGAAACCGCACGTTCAGAATCTCAGTCGGGTCCATGATTATGCTGAAATAAACACACAATGCGAACGAAATTAGCAAAACTATGCTATTTCCGAACAGGTTCTATGGAAAAATCGCAGAAAAATCATCACTTTACTTCCGCCCTAACCAACCCCTAATCATGACGAAACCCTAGCCCTAATTGTCAAATCAGACGGTAATACACAGCGCTAGGACGAGGAGGGCATCCAGACGAGTACCTTGCTTTGTTTGGCGTCGCCTCCGCGTCACGATCGTCGCTCGCCCGCCGATCAACCGCCGGTCGCCATTGTTGCCGCGCAAGAGAGGAGGAAGGCAAGGGGACGCGGAGCACTCGAGATGGACAACTGTAGTCGATTTCCACGGGCCAGAAGTAGCACTCCAGTCGACAGCGAGCCGGGCCAGACGGTTCTAAATGGGCCAGCCTAGTCGATTTCCACGCGCGCTCGCCTCGCACAACAACTTATCCCGGCCCTCATTTGCCACGTCGACAATCCCCGTTTGGGAAACCACACCAAGGTTCAATTTAGACCGGGATCAGAGAGTTCAGGGTGCAAACGACCGGGATTTGGACATCAGGGTTTAAATCGCCACACCCCTACGAGTTCAAGGTTTAAAATGGACTTTTTCCAGGAAGAAATCCAAGCAGGGGTCGCCCGAGGACGCGAACGTCGGCGAGCGTTTCTTCGTGCACGTCTTCCGCGCTGGGCCCATCGCATTGCTCTCATTGTTGATGGCATTGCCGTTTTTTGGGATGGAGAAAGCCTGTGCCGATTCTGTCATCGCGGCATGGCGGGCCTCCGGCGGGCCGAGCAGTGTGTAGTCCGCGGTGGCAGCCATGGAGGTCATTACTCATTAGAGAGTTTTGAACTAGAAATGGTGAAGGCTGGGAAATGTATGGAGCGAGGTTTCGTGGCAGGCAAGGTGGAGGTCACGTTATGTGGAGACATTTACCATCTCCTTGTCCTGCAAGCATGCAATCGAATGTAAAGTTTGTTTTAACTCTTGAAATGAGAGAGCTTGTAGAGGGATCAAACCTTGAACTCAATTTTTTGGTTTTTTAGATTTTTTGAGGACAAAGGTTTTTTAGATTGATGAAGTCGACCCTTTTTTTCTTTTGAGGAAAGAAGCATCTCATATTTGAAATTTATCAATGCAAATATAAAACAGCACACGCAATGGACAACAAGACACAGACGGACCACTAAAAATAAAATTACTTCGACCAATCATATTGGTTGTCTTCTTAGTTCTTTTGTTCATTGTCCGGCGGAGATTGAAAAATACGTTGAACATGCAGTAAGGGACATAAACACCTGGAAAAGCCCTCTTCATACAAATATTTGAAAACCGCAATGTTACTCGCTGCAAACAACGAGATCTAGTATTCGACCAACGAACATCGATTGCGGCAACATCCCATGCAATAATGGTTTGAAACTCTTTACCACTAATCAAGAGGGTTTAGAAACTGGATCGTGCCGCTGAGCACGACGAAAGAAGAGATCAAAATAACCGCGTCAATCACCAGCAAACGGTTTCCCTCGAAAGACACGCCAAAATGCCAAAATTAATCCAAAGTGATCCAACCAATCTGGCAACACCAACCCTCACATGCCCTTCTTTGACGCAGAATCAAACGCCCTCGAGGTAGGGAGATGCTGGAGAGACCTTATTCCAACGTGCAATCGCCTCCACCTCGTCAATGGCGCTACAGAGACAAAAACCAAATGGAACCATAAACTACAAGAGAAGAAAATAAAGCATAGGTCTCCACTCGATTTGGCCGTCGGACGGAAGAGAGGAGGGGATAGGGACTGCTGTGTAAAAGAAACCCTAGGCATTGAGAGGTTCCAGGAATGTTATCTATGTTAGATATTTTCGGTACATGTTTAATTAATTTACGGCTCCCAGTCTAAGTTACCAGTAGGCTCGTTCACAAACAGAAATTTCTAATGTGTCCATGACAACAGGCTTGATAAACTGGAAATGTGTGAAAATTGCGCTCAGGTAAAAGGCTTCTCTGGTCGGCCCATATCTCCAAGTTTATCTTTTACTTTTCCTCGATCACTTTGCTTCCTCCCCCTTCCAACTGCGATGACGTGTAGTGGTTGATCGCGACAACCCAGATTCTGATGTTTGATTTATGAACAATGGGATTTGGTGTGTGGGGTGGGGAAGACTATGTGTAAGCAGGGCCGGTCCGATGAAAATTTGGGCCCAAGGCGATACAATTTTTACTAAACTTTTATATTTATCTTTTTGTTTAAGCATCAGTATGATTTCTGCATCTTTTGACATAGTTCAACCACTAATCGACAATGTTAGTAAATATTAGTTTTTTAAGGAATAAGATAGGGGAAGCTCGTACAACAATTTTTTTAAAATAATAAAAATCCAAATATGCTTCCATGAGAATTTGAAGCATGTGTGGCTGAGTTGTACATTCACTTCCCTAACGAAGTGAGCTAGACTCACTTCTTTACTAAATATTAGTTTTGTGTTTTTATTTGTAATGAATATAATGGAATCATATTAAGCTGTATTTTATAACAAAAATTGTTCTAAACATACTTTCTATAATGCATAGATAATTGATAGTGATACGTGTTTATCGTAAATATCTGTAAAGAATATGAACTAAAAATATCATAATAGCAATTTCTAGTGTATGAAAAATTAAGCATATTTGTAGGAACTTTTAGAGTATAAACTAAACCAATTTATTCTTTAAACCTTTTTTGTTGTCAAAATTATATAACAAGTAAAAATTTATCACATTGTGCATGCTCTGTACTTGATATGATACGCCCTTCGTTCTCATCCACACCAAGTACCCCAAGAGGACCTAGGGCGCAAGCTCAAGCCATTCGAGATAAGATGAAATCGCTCCTATCTTTGCATGATTTCGATCTTAGAATATGTCGCTACCTCAAGTGTATACTCTATGTGTGCTCACGTACATGAATGAGAATGCTCCCGAAGAGATGGTGAAAGATGTCGAAGAAGTTGACGAGAAGGATGACCAAAAGACGAACAAGGGAGAAGGAAGGAAATCCAAGAACTTCGGCCGCCAGACTATCCGGCAAGAATCACCAGACGATCAGGTGCCACAATTCCTGTGCATGGTTGCCAGACAGGCGTTGGACTAGTCGGGCACCCATCTGACTCTTCTCGGTTCCCTTGCCAGATCAACCCGCAGAACGCGCCAGACGATCTGGCGCCTAGAGGGGGAAATGTTGGAAACCGCGTGTCCAGACCATTGGGCGTATTGTGCTAGACGGTTGGGAACACTATCTCGCTAGATCATCTAGCCTTTCAAATGCCAGATGATCTGGCAACCCCTCTGCCTGCGCGCAACATTGGTCCTTTGGGCCATGTATCCCACCTACTTTCTCCTTTCACCCTTAGTTCTATATATACCCCCTCCTTGCTCAGATCTAGGGTTAGACTAAAATGTAATTGTACTTCTGCATTAATTGAGCGATAGTAAAAAACTAGACTTGAGTTAAGCTTTGGTCTCTTTGCCCCCATGATGGGCCATGACGAAGACATTCTTTGGATATGAACTACCTATTGTATTGCCTACTCTATCTTGTGAGATTCTAGTAGGGATAATCCAATCTTCCTTTCAAGGTTCTATTGAAATCGGTGGACCAACCGATAAGAGACACTGATTTCATCAAGGGTAAGATTGATTTGACTCGTGAAATCCGGAGGTTCTCTCATTGGGGTTTGTTGTCACGTAATCGAGTTGAATAAGTTTTGCCGATTATTTTCTGCTTGTGTTGTCTACGTTTTCGTCCACGTGTTTTTCCGCAATTCCCATCGAACCGTCACAGCCTACCAACTTCAAGAAGAATAACAATAAGAAGCAGAGGAAGGGATCATGCCATGTTTGCGGTGATCCAAATTACTGGGCTCCTCATTGTCCCAGCCTTTATGCTCAGCGCAAACTTGAGAATATCGGTAAGACTGCCAATGTTGTTATTAGCGATACGGAGATGAAGAAATCTGGGTACGATATATTTCCTACCATCTTGTCAGTTAGTCATTCTCCTGAATGGGTTGATTGACACTGGTGCCAACGTACATGTTTGTGCTGATGATTCAATGTTTTCTTCTTACCAGGTCACATGGGACTTCTCCCGTGCTGATGGGGAACGGGTCACATGCCACTATTCGTAGTGTTGGTACGGTCGATCTGAAGTTTACTTCGGGAAAGATCGTGCGCGTGAAGAATGTTCATCGTGTTCCCTCCATCAATAAGAATCTCGTCAGCGGATCACTTGTGTGTCGAGATGGTTTTAAGTTGATTTTTGAGTCAAATAAAGTTCTAATATCTAAGTATGGAAAATTAGTTGGAAAAGGCTACGAGTGTTTGCCACGAAATTGAGTCTAATGTTTGACATTCACGAATTTGTTATATTAAATTTGGTTGCATGACGCGGCTAGCTAGTATGGATTTAATTCCGAAATTCACTACTGTCAAAGGTTCCAATTGTCAAGTGTGTGTGCAAGCAAAGCAATCTTACGAGTCCCATAAGATTGTGGAGGTAAGAGACTTGGCACCACTGGAACTTATACATTTAGATCTTTGTGAGATGAATGGTGTGTTGACAAAAGGTGGAAAGAAATATTTCATGACGCTTATTGATAACTCCACAAGATATTGTTATGTGTATCTTCCGAAATAAAAATATGAGGATTTAATTTTTTTCAAAACTATAAAGCTGAACCAGAGAACCAACTTGATCAAAAGATTAAACGGCTTAGGTCTCATCGTGGTTTAGAGTATTTTTCCAATGAATTTGGTTCGTTTTGTGCGGAACATGGTATAATCGATGAGAGGACGCCTCCCTATTTATCTCAGGCAAACGGGGTGACCGAAAGAAAGAACCAAACTATAACTGATTTGGTTAACTCCATGTTAGACACATCGGGTCTCTCCAACACATGGTGGGGTGGGGGAGATGCTATTGGCTGCAGGTCATGTCCTAAACCGAATTCCCACAAAAAATAAAACCATTACACCGTTTGAGAAATGGGAAAGGAAACGATTGACTCTCCTACTTACGTAATTAGCGTTGTTTGGCGAAACTAAACAAGTTTGGACCAAAAACCGTGGATTGTGTTCTTATGGGCTATCCTTTTCATAGCATTGTTTATACATTTTTATTATAAAATCTAAGATTGCAGGTACAATTATGGCATGTCAATTGTTTAATTAATGTACAAATTTTAGAAAGCATAAACATTCATAAAAGTTAATTACTCCATGTAAAATAATTTTTCCATGACACACTCTAGAATGTAATAAACTCCATTGAATATGTAGCATCGATTAAGCTGATTTTCGTTACTTTGGAACCCTTTTATGCTTATATTCTTAAACAAATAGCCGTGACACACTTTTGTAGATGCATTATTGGGTATTTTTGAACATAAACTGTTCATACATTAGTTTCATGTAAAAAATCACATAATAATGCATAAAGAAATTGTCTATCAAAGAGTATTTGTTCAAACTTTTTGCATGGACAATGAATGTCAAAAGTAGGTTTGGGGCCGCACGGGCGCGTCTGCCACGTCGGACCGGCAAGGCGGGCCCACGCAATTCGAAGCCAAAATTCCCCTTCTTTGCCTCCGCTCCCGCCAGCCACTTTTATTCCTCCCGCCGCTTCCACCCCCAAATCTCCTCTCCAGTCTGTGGCCGCCGCCGCCGTGTGAAGAGAGGATGGACACGGACGCGCCCATCGATTCCACGGAGAAGGGCGCATCGTCGGAGTCCGTAGAGCAGCGGACGGGGGTGGAGCAGAAGCCGGAGACAGTCGCCCGTAGGCTGAGGCGAAACAAGCAGCGGCTCCGCGAGCAGGCGGAGAAGGAGAAGAGGGGCAAGGAGGAGGAGGCCCAGAGGATTGCGAACACGGAGACGCAGCCCGAGGGCAGGACCACGCCTGCACCCACGTCTAGGCGTGCGGCGCCCACACCGCCTCCACCGCCTCTGCCGCCCGGCGTCGCGGCAAGAAGGTCGACGTCCTCGACCACAAACCCGGAGGAGGCGTACCAGTTCGTGGACGAGTTCCCGTCGCAGGTGGACCCGACGCAGGATTCGGAGATAGTGGCCGAGTCTCCGCCGCTCCAGCGGACGCGGGCATCTTCCGGCCTCCCCAATAGCCAACACGTCCACAACCTATTCGACGATAGTCAAGACCCGACGATGGAGTCGGAGAAGGTATGAAATTCTATCCCAAATGCATAGTTGGAATCGAATTTAGGACCCTAGTTTAATTGTTAGCATGAATAGGAAGAGTTCTTGATGGATTTGATCCGATATGGGGGAGATCAGACACAGGATCTATCGGGTTCCACACTTCCCCCTTTTAAAGTGTGCTCGATGATCCATGCGACGCTCCGAAGAAGAAGAAGGACAAGGAGAAGAAGGTGCCGAAGACTAGGGGCACTTCATACTCGACTCATGAGGATGTTTTGCTTTGCAAAGCTTGGTTGGTTGGCCACAAGCATGGATGCTATATGTGGAACCGAGCAAAAGGGATCAAGGTTATGGGAGAAGATCCATGCCCACTTTCATCATCAAAAGCACTATGTGCAACCACATGCTATTGTGTCCGACCGCAACACCGGTTCTCTCCAACATAGGTGGGCATCGATCCAAGAATGTGTGAACAAATATTGTGGTTTCCATGCACAAGTGATCAATAGGAATCAAAGTGGTGTCAACGTCGATACTCATGTAAGTAATTGCAGCAATGTTCATCATTTTATCACATGTCATGCTTGTGTCCTAACCATTTATGTAATTGCTTCTATTTCTTCCTTTCTAGTGTGGTTTGGCCGCCACATTGTACCATCAAACTGAGGGCAAACCATTCAGCATGGTACATTGTTGGATAGAATTGACCGGAAAACCGAAGTGGATCCCCCAATATGATGATCACAAGAATTCGGGCAAGAAATGGAAGAACAATGATGGATCAAGCTCATCCATACCTATTGGACTTGATGAAGAAGATGGGCCGTCCAAAGTTGGTACCGGAGCCAACCGAAAGAGGATGATGGGGAGGAGATGGTAGAAGGATAGGGCGGCTTGTGAGGGCGCCGCATCAAAGATGTCCGCCACATGGACAGACATCTTCTCCAACAAAGATGAAACCTTGAAAAAAATGTAGAAAGAGAGGAGAAGAAGGCGAGAGGTATGATGCATTCTTGACTTTGCAAAGGGAAAGCATGGAATTTGATCGCCAACTTCTTAAGGAGAGGATGGAGTTGGAGAGGGCGAGGTTGGACTTGGTGAAGGAGGAGGCTTGGCTGAAGATGCAGTTGGAGCAGAAGAAGATACTCCCTCCGTCTCAAAATATAAGGCGCTCTTAAATTTAGCTGGTCAACGACCTACAATTTTGACCATGATTTATAATTACAATATGTCCATAAAATTAGTATAATGATATATGCAATGAAAGAATTTTGCTAGGCGAATCTAACGGTACCATTTATACATTCTCAGTCCATATAATTTTGTATATATTAGTGGTCAAAGTCAGACATCAAAGACCAGCATAAAAATAGCGCGCCTTATATTTTGGGACGGAGGGAGTACAAGATACCTTCACGGTGTAACAAGAGAAGATGAATCTTGCAAGAATCACAGAGGATCATGTTCCTAGACACTAGCCTCTTGGATGAGCCTAGCGCAAAGTGGATCCTCATGATGAAGAAGAAAATCTCCGACTGTGACCTCGACCTAGGTGGATCAGGTGGATCCGCCCCATGAGAAGAGAGCACTTTTCATCATCATTATTATATCGAACAACTAGTTTAATTTCGTTGAGTTTGGGTTTATGGTTTTGGGGGATGCGGTTGTAGGAGCCCAACTTGGAGGTTGTCCGGTCAACGTCCGGGGACACGTCCGGACGTGTCCACCATGGTTGGACATGCTGTGAGGATGACTCCAACGGGCCGACGCAAACGGACGCGCGTTTGGTCCGCGTTTTATCCGTTTGCGTCGGCAAACGGACAGGACCAGTCCGCCCCTCTTCGCCGTTGGTGGCAATGCGCCCAACGGCCCGACGCATTGAGGCCGCCCGTCAAATTTATTTTAGCTAAACAGGCCATATATGGGCCTTTTTCATTCATATATAGGGAGTGGGCCACAAACGGCGTTTTTACATAATATTTTTAAAACAAAAATATATAAAAACTAGAATATTTGCCCTTCGCGGGCTTCTACTCCTCTTCGTCATCCCCGTCGAGGATGACGTAGTCCGGCTGCTTCCAGAGGTGCGCCGGTGGTCCGCCTCGCGGTGGGATGACGGCCGGCGGCGTGGGCGGCTGCTCCTGCACCTGCTCCTGCGCCTGCTCTGGGACCTCCCAGTCACCACCATTGAAGACCCAGCGCTGCCAGCAGGCCTGCCACCATGGCTATGGTTCCTCTAGGACCGCCGCCTGCTGCGCCTGCAGGGCCACCTCCTGCTCCCGGGCGACGTCGGCGAGGACAATGGCCCAACGCTTGGCCTCGTCCTCGGCCATCTGCTTGCGCGAGGCCTCCTTCGCGGCCTCGAGCTCGGCGTCCTCGAGATCCACCTCCATCTTCACTTCCTGCGGCGGCGGCGCAGACCCAATCCGCAGCGCGCGCGGCACTGGTGGTTCGTCCCGCCGCCGTGTGTGCGGTGGCGGTGACCAACGCCCAGATGGCGGCGTCGGAGCCCGCATATAGAGGGCCTGCCGCCGCAGGTCGTGCTCGTCGCGGAACCACTCCGCCCTGTTGCTGGACCTCGCCGCGTAGGCGGGATCGTTGCAGAGCTCGGCCGGGAGGAGGCGGCAGCGGCGCTCAACCTCCAGATCCCGTGCCCGCTTGTTGGTCAGAATCGGAGGCACCGGGATCCGCTGCGGGTTCAGGTGCCAATGCTCGGGGAGCTTGACATCTGGCCACGGCAGCGGGGTTGTGTGGTCCCAGTACCACTGGCAATCCTCCTTGCGCACGTAGACGCGGTTGCGCACCTCGGCGCCCGGCAGCGCGAGCTCGAAGACGGCGGGGACCGGCTCCGGCTCCAGAGAAGATGGTGGCGTCGGGGAAGGAGTGCGGAAGCGCCGGCGGCGGCGGCCATAGGAGGACCCCGCCTCGCCGTCGTTCTTGGCCTTGCCGAGCCCCGACCATCAGAGCGGCATCGCGGCGAGCGAGGTGGCTAGGGTTTGCGGCGAGGCTAGGGTTTGGTCGCCGTAGAGGGTGAGTGGGCAGTGGAGTGGGTTTAGGGCTGGCCGTCCCTATCCCCTGACATTAAAAAGGACTGGACCAGGGGAGGCTGACCGCGCCTTGTCGCTGACAGGTGGGCTCGGGGAGGACACGAGGCGTGGACACGAGGCGGCCCAAATTTTGGCCAGGAATGCGTCTCGACGGACCAAAAACGGATCGCGATCCGTTTGCGTCGCCCAGTTGGAGTTATCGTCACAGGAGAGCAAGTGATTCCCCTGCTCATCGATCTGTGATAGATTCCAAAAGGAAAAGAAAAACAGCACACTTAGTGACGAGGCACCTTATGGTTCGGCGTGCAAGATTGTGTCATCCTCCTCGTGGTCACATAAAGCGCACGTAAAGGGAAGTTGAAGATTTCATGAAATTTGTTTACACAAAACATCTACAAGCTTGAGCGATGGAGCGAGCAAAAAAGTGGAGAGAAAATAAACTCGAGTTGGAAACGTTGGATTCGGCAAATTCTCAGTCAGGCACCAAACCACCGACAACTCAACACCAGTGACACCGATCGCTTCAATCGAACACGGCCAGCTCGTCATATTCCGGCCCGGCGATGGACTTCTCCATGACCACCCTCGGGGAAACGATGCCGCCGCCGTCGAGGAACAGCTTGAGCATGTTCTTGGAGAACCCGCTGACAAGCGCCACCCCCTTCTGGCCGGAAATCACCGGCATGGCCTTTGAGTCCCTCAGGTTCCAGAACACCACCTCCGGCACCGCCGCGCCGTAGCCAGCCTCCGAGAACTTCCTCATGATCGCCTCGTAGTCTGTCTCCCACGGCTGGTCCGACGCCTGGTCGAACTCCATATCGCTGAAAACAAATACACGCCGCACCATTTTCTCTGCCGGCAGGCGGGCGCCGACGGCCACCTCGAGGATCTTATCGAACACTGCCTGGAAGTCAGTGTTCATGCCCCAGTCCATGTGATTGACGAAGCGAACCTTCTCGGAGAGGGTGTCGCCGGTGATTCTGTGGATCTCCGGGTGCTCGCTGAAGGTGATCACGCGCCCGCGCCACGGGTCGTCGCTGAGCTCGGACACGAGGAGGCCGAGCGCGACACAGACGTCCATGGGCAGGCCGGACATGCTTCCAGACACGTCGCACACGGCCACGCAGTTGGTGAGCTTGCCGAGGGCGCGCATGTCGTCCACCATGCGCTGCCACTGCAGGCCAGCCACGCCGCCGTCCACCTCATCGTCGCCCAGGGACTCGATGATCTGGTGCGGGAGCAGAGCGCCTGCAGCGATCCGCTTCTTGCCAGACTTGACATCGGCGAGGTAAGCGTTGAATCGGTCGGCGTCGTGCTGGAGGAAGAGTTCCTTGTAGTTCTTCATGGCCACGGAAGCCACGCGCGTGTACACGACGGACTCCCAGGCGCGCGCCGAGATGAAGACCTCGGGGAGCTTGAGCGCGCGGCGGAGCGGCACGATGGCGGCCTTGCGGAGGCGTTCGCGCGCGCGGTACGCGTAGTGCGCGTCGGGGATATCGTCGGTGAGCTCGGGCGACGAGCCCCTGGGGAAGAGGCGGCGCGCGACGGCCTCACAGAGGAGGGTGGAGCGGTCGTAGGACGAGTCCAGCGACGGGCACCACTTGGCAGCGAGAGAGAACTCCCGGACCTTGCCGTCGGCGAGCTTGCGCATGTCCTCCGCGAGGAGCTGGGCGAACAGATCAGCCGTTCGGTCGTGCAGGCACCGGTACGTGGAGTCGCGGCTGTAGAGCTCCAGCGCCCGCGCCGCGGCGTCGGCCCTCTTGGCCCGGCGCGACGCGGCGGCCGCGGCCGCGAGCTGCCTGTCACGCTCCAGACTCGCCGCGGCGCGCTCCTCCGACGTGCCGACGCGTGGGGGGCGGTCCTCGCGGCAAGCCTTTCGCTTTCGGCCGCTGGAGCCGTAGAACCGGAGGCGGCCGCCGCGGCGGACGAAGCCGCCGCCCTCGGCGCGTTGGCGTGCCTTCTTGCCGGGTGTCCTCGTGGACCTGCCGCCGTGCACGATCCGGTGGAGCAGCTCGGGGAGGTCCTTGAGGTACCCGAAGGCGGCGACGGAGGCGGCGTTGCGCGCGAGCGTGGCCGGGTGGCGGGCGTGGAGCCAGAGCGCGGCGGCATAGAAGCCCTCGCGGTCGGACTTGCCGGAGCCCCGCACGCCGCGGAGATTGGCGACCAGGCGGAGCGCGGTGGCCGGGTCGGCGGCCCAGGCGGCGGCGAGGAGCGAGGCTACGGAGGCCGCCGGCGTGCCGGGCACCACCTGGAAGAAGAAGTCGAGGCAAGGGTCGCCGGAGGACACGAACGTCGGCGAGGAGTTCTCCGTGAGCGTCTTCCCCGCCCCGTCGCCGGTCTCCTTGTTGAACCCGGCGTCCAACAGGTCCGCGAACGCGTCGCCGGCCAGAGGCGCCTCAGCGGCAGCACCGAGCGCCGTCGCGGCCGTTTGAGCCTCCGGTGGGCCGACCAGGGTGTAGCCGGCCATCCGGACAAGACGGTGGGTTCTTGTTTTTTGCGGTTTCGGGCTTGGATTTGGGCTGTAGGGCTTAGAATTGAGCTTGTCTGTGAGAAAAAGAATGGCGACGGGGTGATATATGTCACGAGGTTCCGTGGCAGGCAAGGATGGGGTTAAGGTCGGTGAGACCCATGAACCGACTAGAACTTGGCTATCGTGTTCGTCGCCGGCCTGTCTGTCCTCCCATGGCGGCCATCTGTCAGTGTGACTCAAAGCTTTCGACCATTGACTTTCGTGGTTGTCTGATTCCCTTTTAATGTGTACCAACAAGAGAGCGTGTCGTCACCTCAGGCTCAGCGAGACAAAGCAAGCAGAGCTCTTTCGTGGCCTCCACTCCGAGCATCATATCTTTGTGAGCATACTAAGAGGTTTGATGAATTTGAAATATGTTTGTATAAAAAAATGTTGGAATGTGAATATTATTTAAATTTGGGAAATTTTGCGTTAGAGGATTGGTGAGTTTTCGAAAATGGTTCGTATTGGAATGTATTCAAATTTGTATTGTTTTAATGTGTACAAAATGATAAGATTTGGAAGATATCTGAAATTCGGGAAAATGTAAATGTGAATTTTGAGTTGAAAATGTTCAAATAGGTTTTAGAAACTGAGCAAATTGGAAGTTATTCAATTTTGAATTCCTTTAGTTTTTTACCAAAATAGTAGGTTTGAAAGTCATATGACATTTTGGAATATTCAAATTTGTAATTTGAGTTAGGATAGTATTGGAATGTATTCAAATTTGTCTTGTTTGTAATGCTCAGATTTCAGATGCATTCGAAATTTGGAAATATTGAAATTTGGAAGTTGATCATATGCCATAAATAGTCGACGTTTATTTTTGTGTTCATGTTGATATAGTTGTTATTTTTTTCCAACGAATATATTTGAAGTTATTGTTATAGTTCACATTTCACATTTCTTTTATCTTTTTTCTTTTGCTCAAACAATACTCTAAATATCTGGGTTTTTTTAGAGAGATGACTTTGTTGTTATAAATACTGTCGTGTCATTGTGAGAAATAGTTGTTTTGATTAAGTTTTAAATCGAAATTTTATTTTACAGGTTAAACGTAAAATATATTTGGGAACGACTCAAATATTATATCGGAAAAAGCTGATAGAATATATATATGCTGAATTAGAATTTGTTGTTTTGAGTATCCACGAATATTCAGCAGTTTGAAATGTTTTTCCATAAGTTCTATAATTTGTATATAAAAGTCATAAGCTGCATGATTTATATAGGAAGTTATATTAGTTTTCATAATTTTTTTTAAAACCTGCAATAATATTTTACGCGGGGGGGGGGGGGGGGGGGGGGGGGGGGGATATCTGTTGTTAGAAAATTCAACAAATCTGTTGTTAGAAGATCTAACAAATCTTGTTTGGAATCTATTTTGAAAGTAATTGAAATTTGTGAACATCTTTTTTGAGGAGGAAGAATTTTTTGGGGAATATTTGTTTTCTGTGCATTTTGTATGCATGATTTGCAATGTTTTAATTAGTAAATTAAAAGGTTGTAGTTCTTGTGGAATTTTGAAGTCTATGTTGGAAATTAGAAACAAATTGAATATTCTGGAGAGAATGTTTTTTTGAGGAAATATATTTTCTGTGCGTTTTTTTTATACATGGTTTGCATTGTTGTAATTCAGAAAATTGAAGATTCTAATTCTGTGAATTGTTGAATTATAGTTTCAAACTTACAAAAAAGTTTTCGTTTTTTTGTGTGCATTCTGTATGTATGTGTTTGCATTATTGTAATTAATAAGTTGAAAGTTTTTAGTTATTGTGATTTTTTAATCTATTAATGAGCCTTGTGTACTATTTGAAATTTGACATTTCACATTTCTTTTATCTTTTTTCTTTTGCTCAAATAATACTCCAAATATTTGCTTTTTTTTTAGAGATGACTTTGTTGTTATAAATTACTGTCGTGTCATTGTGAGAAATAGTTGTTTTGATTAAGTTTTAAATCAAAATTTTATTTTACAGGTTAAACGTAAAATATATTTGGGAACGACTCGAATAATATATTCGAAAAAAGCTGATAGAATATATATGTGCTGAATTAGAATTTGTTGTTTTGAGTATCCACGAATATTCAGCAGTTTGAAATGTTTTTCAAGAAGCTCTATAATTTATATATAAAAGTCATAAGCTGCATAATTTATATAGGAAGTTATATTAGTTTTCGTAATTTTTTTTTAAAACCTGCAACAATATTTTATGGGGGGGGGGGGGGGGGGATATCTGTTGTTAGAAAATTCAACAAATATGGTGTTAGAAGATCTAACAAATCTTGTTTGGAATCTATTTTGAAAGTAATTGAAATTTGTGAACATTTTTTTTGAGGAAGAATTTTTTGGGGAATATTTTTTTCTGTGCATTTTGTATGCATGATTTGCAATGTTTTAATTAGTAAATTAAAAGGTTGTAGTTCTTGTGGAATTCTGAAGTCTATGTTGGAAATTAGAAACAAATTGAATATTTTGGAGAGAATGTTTTTTTTTGAGGAAATACATTTTCTGTGCTTTTTTTATACATGGTTTGCATTGTTGTTCAGAAAATTGAAGATTCTAATTCTGTGAATTGTTGAATTATATTTTCAAACTTACAAAAAAAGTTTTTGTTTTTTTATGTGCATTCTGTATGTATGTGTTTGCATAATTGTAATTAATAAGTTGAAAGTTTTTAGTTATTGTGTTTTTTTAATCTATTAATGAGCCCTTATGTACTATTTGAAATTTGTAAGATTCGATTTTTTTTTGGAAGGTCCTAAATTGTCTGAAATGTTGATTTTGATTTGTTAAAAATATGTAGAAATTGGTGTGAACTGATTTGAATTTGGTGTGAACTTATTTGAATTTGTATTTGAAAATTACAAAAGTATTCAAAAATAGGAAAAGAAATCAGGAAGAACAAAAATAAAATAAAGAAGGCCGAGCCAGGCCCAAAGCAGGCGGCCCAGCCCAGCAGCAAGCCCGCCTCCCCAGCCCAGGCCCACGGTGACGTCACTGCGGCCGGACCCTGCCGCGGCGGCGGCGGCCTCGCCGGCGGCGAACCAGCACGTTTCGGGACGCGCGCAGACGCGGGGTGGCTGGGAGCGGCAGCGCCGCCGCTTCTGGGTCGCCGGAGCTTCGCGACGACGCGCGAGCACGGCGGTGGCCAGCGGAGACGGCGGTGGCGATTCCAGCGCGTACGCGGCTTCCCGGCAAGCGAAAATCGTGGAGGAAGGAGAGGAGGGGACGGCGAACCTGGCCGTGCCCATCGATCTGAGCGGGGAGGCCCGAAACACCGGCGCACGGCGTCGGCAGCGGCGGCGACTTTCCGCCGCGCGCGAAAGAGGAGAGGAGAGGGGAGGTCTGCGGACGCTTTTGCTTGGAGGCCCCTGGCGTCTCGGAATTTTGCGGAACGGTCCTTGGCGGGGGGGTTTGTTGTAAAATGGCGGGGGGTTTTCTGCAAAAGGTTGCGCCAAAGTTCGTGCGGGCCGACGTGCCGCACTGTGATTGGAAGAAAGTCGAGAGCTACAGTAACACTGTAGCGGCTACAGTGTTTTTGCGGGTGGAGGTGCGATCTGAACCGTTCGTGCGCGCGATCGGATGGGCTGTGTTATTTGGGTGACGTGGATAGTAGAATTGTAGCTCAATCCAACGTACTTTCATATATAGTACTATTATAAACCAACCCAAGATTAAAAGATAAACGCAGTATTTTTTTTTGCTTTGGCATGGTCAAATGTAAAACCTAAACGCTATAATAGATTATTATCGCTTGTCAACCGCAAAAAGATTATGTTTATCGTGGCCGGCACCTCTAATCATGTCCGTCAGTTGGTTCAACTTAGTCATCAGTTGCAATGCCTGTCTATCCATCCGAAGTGTCTTGGGACCGTGGATCTAAAAATACGAAGGAAAGAATTACGCAAAATTTAAATGTCGTGACTTGTTAAATCTTACAACTTATACAAGAATTTGCAAGCATTGCAATTTAAACGTTTCACAAAAAAAAAGCAGAGATTAAAATAGAACGAAACCGTGGACAGAATAATTTTACATAGCCGGTCATCTTGTTTTATTCACACCTAAATTGCGGTCACTACGTACATGGGTTACATCTACAAGATACTCCCTCCGTTTTTTAATATAAGATGTTTTAGGTGGTACACATGTTGTCTATATACACACTAAAATGAGTGAAAATGAACACAAAAATGTGTCTATATACATTTGTGTGCATGTGCATGTGGATAAAAGCTAAAACATCTTATATTAAAAACGGAAGGAGTAGTTCACACATGGTCCACATGCGCGGCTAATTACAAACCTTGAGGCTTACACCACCTTAAAATAATAAGACCGGAGGGGGACTCCACCCGGCTTTGTCATTAAGGTAGAAGTGAGGACTCGACCCGAGACCTAACCCTTATGTGCATATGCACGGCTACCACTAGTCCACGGAAGAGTTCTCCAAGGGGAACCATCGACGAACCCAAACAGTAGATTGCTCCGTAAGATCGGAACAACTTGGGTACGCCAGTAGAGATAATTCTCGCTGGTAAGTTTGACTGTAATTTGGTTGGACAGGTTGATCAGAGAGCTGGGGATCACGGAGACCGTGCCGCCGCCGACGGACATGCTTGAGAAGAGCGCCCCGGCGGAGAACACGGAGGAGAGCGCAGACAAGGTCTACGAGACGGACGACGGCGAGCTCGCCATTGGTGCGAAAGCGGAGACGAAGAGCGGCGCGAGGCGAGATCTATCGATCTAGGGTTTAGAGCGCCACCGGCTTTGATACCATGAAAGCCTATATGTGTAGGGTAGTGCGCAGCACCCAATAGGGCTGGCTCATTTGTATTATATAGTGTAGATACAGTACAATACATGGGTATGTATGGTTGGTTTATACATCACCATACCGTACGTATATGAGTACAATAGACAGACTAACATACAGTTTATCAGTGATGAGGGAAGCAATGACCATTAGGCAATCGCTAATGATATATAATGTGGTTTTGACAAGAGGAATTTGACTCCATGGAAACAATTGAAGCATGCACAGGTAGGGAAAATTGGTGGAATGAATCAACTTCTATTTTTGCCGGTTGTGTCGACTTAGTGTCATTAGTTTTTTTTAACAGGGGAAGCCCAGAAGGGCCTAGAGCTGCATTATTTCATCGGTGAGAGTATAGTTTTGCAAACAGGACACTGAAACAGTAAAACTACAACACAGTCCGAACAATTAACACAAAGGACCCTATGATACAGCTAGAAAACGCGACCAGATAGGTTCCTTCTTCTCCACGACAACAATCAGGACTCGACACCGTCCATCCTTCATCTCTCACCGGGGATATAACCACTTGGGAAAGGAAATACGAAGCACGTAGTCGGGAATCCTAGAAAGCGTCTCCATATTGCAGGTAGAGATGATGCCATCATCATCATCATCATCATCATCATCAAAAGCGGTTGCATCTTAGGCAAAGATCATGGTGGCAATCCAAGGTCTCCATGTTGTGATCTCCAGTTCGCATGAAGAACACATCGTGGAGCTCCAGGCCAGGCGACCACGCTCCACCTTTCGTCATCGTGAAGCGAGATGAAGGCCCAACAATAGAACCCAAAGCTCCACCAGAACAGCCCCCAACAGTGAGGGCTCATCGAGCTTATTTGACAAGCTGCCTGAGCCACCTTCCGTCCTTCCCAACGGTGCTCCAACCATCGGAGCACCGCCAGGAAAAAGGACTCCGCAATTTCCAGGCACAGCTTGGGCGTGCCAAAGAGAAGCTTGAGAGCGCAACATTATTGTCGGAGATCCCTCACTCGCAAAGCTCCTGCCATCGGAGAAGCACAACAAGAAAGACGAGGCTCAAGCCGCACCAGATCCAACCGACGGGATTTGGAACTCTACTCCCATATGCCACTTGGGGATACCTAGCCCTACTATACAAACTACTTTGGCCAGCACCTCGCCTCAGTCATTTTCGTACGCCAGTGCCATCGGGAAAGAGCTCGGTTCGGCCCGGGGCCGGTGGAGACTCTCAAGTAGTGTCATTAGTTGGTAGTGTTATCTTTAAACACTGTCCGAGGGAAGCAAATCAGTTTTCTCATGTGACAACTAGAGTTTTCCTTGTTGATAAACCTTCTTGTAATTTATTGATGGAGCCTCCTAATTTTCTCTTAAGCAAAACTCACAAACAATGTAACTATTGTTCAAATCAGGAAATCATGCCATGATGGCTTAAAAGCAAGTCACGGCAGTATGTTTTCCCAGCGGCACCGCAGCTACTCGTGCGACAGAAGAAGCTCGCCTCCAATAATTCATGCCCACGTCAATTCCAGAATCCGCAAGGACCCCTGCGCAAAACACACCGCAATATTGTAGAGATAACTGCATCAGCGGTCCTAATTCTTTTCCGCACCTTCACATTGGTCCCTATTCTTTAAAATTGCACGTTTAGGTCCCATATGTTTCAAAAGTGTGTCACGCGAGGTCCTAAACTAGTCTGACCATCGTTGACCGGTGCCACGTCGGCTGGTGGGGTCCGTAGGTTCAACGAACGGAGGTGAAATTTTGCCAATAGCCCCTTCAGGTCCATTTCGTCTCATATCTCGATCTCGTTCCTCTTCACTAGCTCTTGTCCTCCCGCGACATTGGAGGCTAGCTGGCGGCGGAGGTGCTGCTCCGGTGATGACCTCCTCCCGCGTCGGGCGCAACCTCCTCCGCCTCACCGCGCCGGGCGCGACCTCCCCCGCCTCGCGGTCGGAGCAGCACGAGCGCCGAGGTCGAGCTGGTCATGGGCGGCGGACTTCGCGCGCGCCAGCGCCTGCGCCATGGCCGGATCTCGCCCTCTCAAGACACGCGGCCTAACGCTCCGGAGGTGTCACACGACACGGTGTCGCCGAGCTCAGTGAGTGGGTGGGGCGACTCGAGGATGCGGGGTGCGTGGCCGGCCAAGCAGAGCCGCCGGTGTCGTCGAGCTCGAGATAAGAACTATGGGCTGGGAACTTGAAGACACCTACTTATAAGGGTTCATTTGCTTAAATCCCAACCACCAGCCGCGGGAAATCTCCCGCCAACCGTCCACCAGCCGATGTGGCACGGTTAACGATGGTCAGACCAGTTTAGGACCTCGTGTGACACACTTTTGAAACAATTAGGACCTAAACGTGCAAGTTCAAAGAATAGAGACCAATGTGAAGGCGCGAGAAAAGAATTAGGACCGCCGATGCGGTTATCTCAATATTGTACTACTCCCACACGGTTACCCTACTTGTTTTAGGGCATCTCCAGCCGTTCGTCCCCCCAGGCCGAAAAAACAGCGTCTTTTTGGATGGCCTGGGGTGGCGCCGACGCTAATGAGAATCTTGGGGGTGTAAATTTCCCAGTGGCAGTCCACCCCAGGATGAACAGATGAGAGGAAAAGTCAAAACAAAAAACACGTTGAAGCCATCCCCGCATCCGAGCTCCAGGTCGAATTCGTCGCCGGCGCACGAGCGGCGCACCACGCCGTCCCCGCCCCCACGAGTGACGCACCCCGCCGTCCCCGCATCCGGTACCGCGGCGCACCCCGCCGTCCCGCCCACGAGCAGAGGGCGGAGCAGGCGGCGAGCCGGGCGGCCACGCGGGCTCCAGGAGGGCGTCGGGGAGCCACGCCTTGACCAGCTCGGCCTACGCGCGTCCGAGCGACGGCGGACAGCACGGAGGCGAGGTCGCCCGCCGTCTTCCTGCTCCTGTCCTTGGCGAGCGCCGCCGCCTGTTGACCTCCTCGTCAACGCCGCCGAACATGTGAGGAAGGAGGAGGCGACCGACGCGCGGATCGAAGCAAGCACGCAGGGCACGGTGGAGATGGCCGGCGCGCGGCCCTGCCTCCGTCCAGGCGGAGGAGCTCGCCGGAGCGCGGCCTGCCTTCTTCCATCGGTGGGTGGGTGGGGAAAAGGGAGAAGGAGCACATGGTGGGCCTGGGTCAAAAAGAGAGGAAAGAGAAGGGTTATTTGGCTGACTGTGGGCCTTCGCATGCAAAAAGGCGCCCCCAAGCCACACCCAGCGCCCTGGGTTTGGCCTGGGGGCGCCGGCGCTATTTTTAGCCGATCCGGCGTTATTTGACGTTCTGGGGGGCACGAGTGGAAGATTTTAAACGCTTTTCGACGCTATTTGCCCAAAAAGTGGCCTTGGGGCCTTATCCACCCCTCTATATTTTCCTATTTTGTTATTCCTTCCCTCCTTCTTCTCCTCGTCTTCCTTCCGCTGACGCTAGTGCTCAATCCTTCCGCCTCCCACCCGAAGTAGAAGAACAAAATCCCATCTCATCTCCGTTCCAACCTCCGCGACCGAATCAAACGCAGAAGGAAACCGGAGGCGTACCGCAAGAGGAGTCAGATTCGGAGGTCGCTTCAATCTGGCCATAAGGAAGGAAACCCCGAAAGCTATCTATCCTCTCCCAAATCCGTGTGGGGTTGGTGAACCGGCAGAATTGGGGGCAGGATACGTCGATCCCTCTCAGGAGCTCCCCGTCTCTTGCCGGAATTCCGATAAAGCCGCCGTCTTTCGGCCGCACGGATTGGAGATTTGGTTGCGTGCCATCGGAGCCGTGGCAGGAGGGCCGCGGCCGTGGAGAGATTGAGGATTTGGTGGTGCTTTGGCTACAACTGTGTGCGCCTGGTGGTTTCCTTGTTTGGTGGTGTGGTAGAACTGCAGATTTTAATCTGAAGGGGCGTGAAGCAGAAAAGGAAACAAGAAAAAGAAGCAAAATTTGGTGGTGGGGGAACTCGCGGGGAAGATGAGTTCCGGGTCTGGGGTGACAGGGGGCAGCAGCGCCGGCGCGGAGGACGCGTCGGCGGCACCGCTGGGGCAGAGGCTGATGGTGCACGTGGCGGAGAATGGCCACAGCATGGAGTTCGAGTGCGGAGGCGACACGCGAGTTGAGGCCATCCAGCGCTCCATCGAGCTTGTCTGCGGCGTCCCGCCGACCGACCAGCTCCTCCTCTGCGACAACATCCATCTCAACGGCGCCAACCACCTCGCCCACTACAATCTCCCCCGGGACGACCGCGAGATCTTCCTCTACAACAAGGCCCGCCTCCATGACGAGTCGCCGGCCCCGGCGCCAGAGTCCATCGACATCCCTGAGCCATCTATTCCGCCGCCACCCCGACCACAGGACACCCAGTTGGAGGTGTCTGCTGACCCTGCCTTGAAGGCATTGATATCCTACGAGATCAGGTTCAGGTATGACTTTCAGGTGGCCAATGCGTTTTATCAGTCCAGTGTGGCCAAGTATGAGGTGTGCAGGAGACTGCTGAGGGAGTGGCAGGTGCAGGAGCGTGCTCTGGACATGGCCAGGAGCAACCTGGAACAAGCATTCCGGAAGCCATCACAGCGGTATTCAAACTTTGTGCGGTCCTTCACGCAGCAGCACCGTGGCTATGTCGAGGTGCTGTCAAGTTTCGAGAGAGATTGTAAGAGGCTGCGTGCTGTTAGGCTGCATCCGGACCTGCAATGCGAGGGCAGGCGGTGCTTACTGGACCTTATGGATGAGAATATACTAAGGAAGTTGGCAGATGAATACTTAAGCTCATATAAGGGTTTCGAGGTTTTTGTCTCGTCGCTGAAGGTTAAATTTGCGGAGTTGAAGAAGAGGGTGGATAGCTTGTTGAATGCTATGAGCTCGAGTGCATGGAAGGATCTGGAGGCGCTGATAAAAGAGCATCAGAGAGTCATCGGTGACCAGAAGAGCATCATGCAGTCTCTAAGGTTAGACTGAAGCAATGCGCATATATTTAGCTACTCATCGATTTTCCTTTTCTGTGCGAATTCTCTGAGAACTGTTATGAACCTCGAGTTAGTGCCTACCATGTAGATTGGCTTAAATTTGAGTTGCTGGTAACTCCGTTATTAAACTACTTAGGGAACACTGGAAAATGCTTCAGCATGGTGGAATTAAACAATGAATTTGCCATTGTGTCGTGGACAATATCTGTTTGTTTTACGGAAAAAAGAAACACCAGGAAATGATCTGAATAAAGAATGAAGCAACTATATGTTAAAATATGATGGTTTACCAAAAAATGGTACTGATTTCTCAGTTATGATTTGCTTTAGTGATATGTTAGAAGTATAACAAACGAGATCGGCACTTGTGTCTTATTGTTGGGTTATAGAGAGATGCTATCTGGTCTTATATGTTATGGGATGATGATACCACACAAGAGTTTCTTATCCTCGGACTTAATTTGTCTGTGAACTATTGATATGTTTGTATATCCTTCTCTTGTGCCATAATTCTGAGAACTCTTATGTTCTGCAGTAAAGATGTGGATACATCAAAGAAGCTTGTTGATGGCTGCTCAAGGTGCCAACTGTCCGATTCTCTCCGGCCTCATGATGCAGTTTCGGCAGTTGGTCGTATATATGAAGTACATGAAAAGGATAACTTGCCCAGTGTACGGAAGTTTGATCGCATGCTTACAAACTTGCTTCAGAAATGTAAAGCGAAGAAAAATGAAACAAATACTTTGGTACATGTTTGTGTGAAAGGGGTCAAATCTGCTCAACTTGATCTCAAGGACATGATAACAAATCAGTTCATCTTATACGAAGAGGCGATAGATAGTCGGGACAAAGAATATTCTTATCTGAAACTACTCGGTGGTTTGGGTCATGCATACAAGGCCTGTCTTGCCGAGGTAGTGCGTAGAAGACATTCTTTTAAGCTGTATACTGGCTTGGCTGGACAGCTTGCTGAAAAACTAGCAGTAGAGCGTGAAGCAGAGATAAGGAGACGAGAGGTTTTCCTTCGGACATGGTGTAAGTACATTGGAGGAGAAATCATGGGTTCCATGGGACTGTTTGGTACTCCTAGCCAGTGTGATGTAAACATTGTGCCGTTTGATTGCAATCTACTTCCAATTGATGTTGATGATTTGGAAAGGCTCGCCCCCCAGTCTTTAGTGGGTCCTCTTCTGAAACCTGAGAGATCACAGCAACACAAGTCTCAATCAAGCGATTCTGGTACCACTGGAAATTTCAGTAACTCTGAACAAAATAGTCTGAATACTGATGGTAAGATGGACTTACAGGATTTCTTCGGCGGTTGTGATACTGTAGACATAACAGGGACTAGTATATTAGAAGTGGAAAACGCCAGATTAAAAGCAGAACTTGCTTCTGCAATTGCAGTTCTCTGCACTTTCGGTGCTACACATGAATCTATTGATGAAGGCCAGAATGATAATGTGTTGAGAGATGCAAGAGAAAGAACAGCTCAAGCACTTTCCGCGAAGGATGAGTATGCCAATCAGCTTCAGTCAATGTTGAAGGCAAAGCAGGAGCAGTGCCTGTCCTTTGAGAAGCGTATCCAGGAGCTTGAGGAACAATTAGCGAATCAGTACATAAAGGGGCATATGGTTTCAGGAAGCAAAGGTGCATCTGACTCCCTCCTTTCTACTTTTAAAGGTAATGATCTTGATGCATCTGGAGGCAGGCAAACCCATTTGCGGGACGAATTAAGTGTTGCCATGGATGAGACATCTTCAACATCTGAACAGCCCTCTAAACAAACAGAAGGCGGAGATGAGAATATGACTGACGTTTCAGGTGCACTGAACTTGCAATTACTCAACTCCGCCGGAGGTACTAATCTGGATGCTTCCATGGCAGAATTTCCACGTGATAATGAACTTAAGAATATCAATATTGATAAGGAAGGGCGAATATTGACTGAACTCACTACGGCAGATACTTCTGATGTTCCTGCAGAAGATCCTCTTAGCATCATAAACTCCAGAACCAATAACCATCATACTTTGGACCTTAGGGATAACGAGCTCTTTGTGTTAGAATTGCAAAATACAATAGATCAAAAATCAAAACAGTTGGATGAAGCGGAAAATAAACTTAGTTCTGTGATGGGTGAGGTTAATTGTCTGAAGAAAGAACTTGAAAACGCCCAGGGTCTTCTTGACGAATCTCAGGTAAAATCTACATGGTATAGGATAATCTTCATCTGCTTCTTGCAAATTGCAGTAGTCCTTTCATGATTGCATAAGGAAACATTAATTATTCCGTATTTTACGATTCTTGATACAGATTAACTGTGCTCACCTGGAAAACTGCTTACATGAGGCAAGAGAAGAGGCTCGTACCAACAAATGTTCCGCTGATAGAAGGGCGGTTGAGTATGATGCTTTGCGATCATCTGCTCTGAGGATACATGGTCTGTTTGAAAGACTAAATAACTGCGTCACTGCACCAGGCATGTCTGGCTTTGCAGACTCTCTGCGGTCTTTAGCCCTCTCACTAGCAAGGTATCATGTTGCTCTCATTCACATTAAGTTACATGTACACTGGTACAATGTGTTATCATTTCAAGCTCATTGTGCTAGGTATCTTATTTGTCAGTGAGTCATTATTGGGCTTTCGATAAAACTAATGACTAGACAACTGAATGGAAATAATTTATTGGAAGCTCATGCACGTTGTTGTATTTTGTCTTGCGTTTTGGTGCGAGACTGAGGAGACAGCCGGTGTTTTAGCCAAATTATTTGCGTAGTTCAATTTTTTTGCGTGAAGGCATCACAAAAGTTTATGTGCTCACAGTGAGAAGATGAGTTATTGGATTGATAATGTTAGACACCTCGTATTTTAGAATCTGATTTAAAAAATCATGTTAATGCCATACGCCTTCAGCGAATTATCGATTTGTCATTTTTTATGTTACTAGTTGCTACTAACCTAAAAGATATGTTTGTTTTTTAACTCTCTTGGGTTTGCTCATTCTGCTATCGAAGAGGTCTGTTCTTACTGGCTCCTTTGTAATGGTTTGTTTTGTTCTAGTTCTGTAAAGAAGGATGAAGCTGATTCCACCATTCAGTTCCAGCAATGCATCAAGGTCCTTGCAGACAAGGTTAGCTTTCTGTCACGGCAGAGTGATGAGCTGGCAGAACGCTATTCAAGGGTGGAAGCAGCACATGGAATTCTTGTAAGAGAGCTTGAGGAGAAGAAAACACTGATTAACAATCTATACAAGAAACTTCAACTGGAAAAACAGGTACGCATTTTAGCTTCTTAAATCATACTAGGATGCAAATATTTTCGCTGATAGATACTCGTATAAAAATCAGACATACCTTGAGTTTGACACTATCAAAAGTAATAATGGCCTAACATGCTGTGCCGTTTGCTTGATACCATTTTGACAGGCCAGCAAGGAAAAAATATCGGTCGGCCATTTCGACGTCCACGAGCTCGCGGTCTTTGTCCGTAACCCCGCTGGGCACTACGAGGCAATCAACCGGAGCCGCTCGAACTACTTCCTCTCTGAGGAATCGGTGGCCCTGTTCACGGAGCCCCATCTTCCCCGGCAACCTGCGTACATAATAGGTCAGATTGTGCACATTGAGCGGCGAGCAGTGAAGCACGTCGACCAAAACGAAGCCTCGCCACGTGCTGGCGGGCACCGGCGGTCCATGCTGAACAATAACCCGTATGGCCTCCCAGCGGGCTGCGAGTACTTCGTGGTGACGGTGGCGATGCTGCCCGACACTGACCGCTGAAACTAGGACGCTTTCCTGATCCTGCTGCCTAGCCATGGCTACTGAAATGAAGGGAGAAACTCTCAACTGTATATATACAATCACTATTTGAATTTCTTTATTATGGGTTTGTTCAGTTGCCGCTTCGTCTGCCTTGTGTACATAGCGCTCCGCTTCCTCGTGTAAATATGTCTCGAGCGATTGACTGATGCTATCATCTTCGTTCGTTCAAGCAGACTGAATAATAATATTCGTTGACTTTGTTTGTCCCTGAACAATCGGTTTGTGACATTAGTCCTCTTCAAAAATTGTACCGTCTTTGTTTTTGTTAGAATAGGATTAGCTTAGATCCTAAGCAACCGTAGGCGGTTGCTTTTTGGCCAAACGTCGTACAGGCGTTGTGCCTCTTCGCACAGACGCGACCTTGTATTTACCGCCTCAAAGGCGCCTCTTCAGATTGTATATATACCTCAAACTCTTGATCAATAAAGCAGAGATTCATTCTCAAACACGTTATCACGCACGCTGCTCTCCGTGAGAGCGAAAGGCCACCAGAAAGAAGAACCGGCGGTCGGAGAGACGAGAAAAAGAGGGAAGAAGAAACGCGGCACCGGCCGGCATACCAGCCCGGCGGCCAACGGCCCTGCCGTTGTTCCTCGTCGGCGCGCGCAACATAACCCTCCGGCGACGCACGGGGCGCTCGACGCGGCGAAGACCACAGGCGATGCGCGGCGTGCTCGACCTTCTCCTCGATCGGCACCGTGGCCGAGCCCTCTTGGCTGCGGCGGTGCGCGTGGTGCCCCTCGGCCCCGACGCATTCAAACCGCGGCGGCTGTGGAGGAAACGGCCGGCGGCGTGTCCGTAACAGCGGCACACCGCGGCCGGCGCAGCCCCATCAACTGGAAACAGGGGCGGCGACCGGCAGGACTCCGAAACGGTGGCATGTGGCAGCACGCACGGCGGTCCTTGACCCCGAAGCTTCTCCTCTCATCGCGACAGCGCGTCCGCCAAAGCGCGGCGGCAGCGGTGTCCGACAATCGGCTCACTACGCGGCTGCGCCCACGGCCACTGCACGGACAGGACCTCCAATGGAGGCACGCCCCGAAGCCTTCGGCGCGGGCGCGAGGCACGGCGGAGCCCATGGCCACGGCCTCAGCCTAGTTCCTCCGGCGTACACGAACCAAAAACGACGGTGGATTTGTTTTTCCTCTATAAAGATATCTACTCGAGTACAAATGAATCGGCTGAGTCGTGTATGCAACTGAGAAGACGATGCAACCTTATCCCTTCGAGCTTTTGCATTTTAATCCTTCATGTCTCTTTCATACATGTATAAATCCCTGCATTTACTATTAAGACCGCAGTCTTACTTAATTATGCAGGATAGCCCTTGGCTTGGTTCAGTTTCGTGTAAACTATGCAACCTGCAATCAAATCTGCACGCTCATTGTTGAATTTAAATTCAGTTGACCGTCTATTTAGGTCCTCTGACCAAGTATATATGTGCGGTTTAATCATGCGTTTTGCTGAAAATTACTTAAATAGTATTGTGGCAAAAAGCATTTACTTACCTTTTGGATTATATTTCATCGGAATTTCTATATGATCAATGTTGTTGCATCATGCAATACCCATGACATGCATAAAATCTCATAAGCATATGAGATAAAATTGCCAATGAAATAAGTGACTATCTTAAATTTTATTTGAAAATCATAAGGTAATATCATTGCTGAGAGATATACAAATTTGTCATTTTGACAAAATAAAATTATCTCCAAAATTGTCTACGATGTGTTAAACTTACAATTCGTGACACTTTGCATAAAAGCATCAGCTTAAAATTCAAAATGTTCCTCTAGGACATATTTGTTGTTTACCTCAAAATAAATTTACTATCAAAGTAGAATGAATTTAGGCATGATAGATCCTTATATGCTTATATTACATTGGTAAAACATAAAATTGTGGAGCATAAAACATTGAACATTATTTTGTGTGTATTATGTCTATCAAGACAAACTCCATCATGCATACCAATGATTTAGTTTCTCACAAACTAATAGATGTTCCACATCATGTGGTGAAAATTATCTTCACCAAGAATAACCAATGTCAAATACATATCTATGTTTTGGATCACCTCTCAGGTAATTAAAGACCAAATATTGATAGAAATATCATTTTAATGTCTCAACATTAAATGTCCATATTATGGTCATGAAGGAATCATCTTGATTGATCATAAATATGCTCAGTCAAAGCATTTTATTTATTTTAGTTTACTATCATTGTAAATGAATTGCATGATCATCTCAGGCAGGACATGGCTAACATTTCCATCAATGGAATTCGTTGAACTCATATTAAATGAGAGAAATTGGATAGTTTTCCATTTCCCTCTAAATCTCCATCAAGGAGATATATGTTGCATAAACGCAACATCAATATTCATTCACTTATTTTGTTGGGCTTCTAGTCCATTGCACATTCTAATTCTTTTGTCTATAGAATCAACCCCAAGTTGATACTATGTGATGAGATATATATAAAAAAAAAGCATCTCATTCAAAACCTAGAAATCACTTTACATCCTCTCCATTTAAGGTACACCCTACGGGTGATATGTACCCTTGAAATTCATACTAGTACTCAAATACTAAGAATCTCAATGGTCTCGAAAAGATCCACGAGAAATCAATGTAAAGTGGAGGTAAAATGGCAAGCAGAATCATAGTGGACCCCCCAAAAGTAATAAGATAACTATCAAGTTTATCAAATGAATCAACATACGTATGAATGCTCTCAAGCATTTGGTTGGATATACCACAATCATCAATTAATGTGAGTTCAATGGGATAAGGAGAAACACTCCGTCACAATTATAGATTTCTTGCGGAATAAAATTCCCAAGATATTTTGGAGACCTCGTTTAGTCTCACAACTATCAGCCTGTAACCATACTTCTATACATGAGGTATGTTGTCCATTATATCATGTTCCTCGGACATGATATGAATGTATGAATAAAGTTTCATACTAAACTTCGTTGCGTCCAAAATAATTTTCCGTATCTTGATTTGGCGTGTTCGCCTTGGTCACCCTTAAATAGGGATGTTACGGAAAGTCACTGACAATTTTGTTGGTCACACCTTAAAATTAGAAGAAAAAAACTCAAGTCATCAGACTTTATGTGCACAAAATGTGCCATGCGAATAAATAAATTTTAAGGCTCTCTCACCTTAAAAATTAATAAAGTAGCCACTCAAGTTCTTGAACACATTCAAGAAGCTATATATGGACTACTCACCATTTTGAGACAAATATTCATGGTATCCATGAACATCTAATAGATGCCCTTATGTGAATCTCTAATCTCCATGAATCCATGATTTAACTAAACTAATTGCTCAGATTATCAAATATGAGCAAAACATTCTAGCATATGGGTTATACCCATTTGAATGCCGTTTTCACCAGCATTTATGATTTTGTCAAGTACCTCATGTACATAGTCAAAATGGTGTAAATAAATTCTTTATCAAAAGAATCAAATCTAATTAAATGACCACTTCTACAGAATTTAATATACCAACATTTTGTTGGAGACATGCGGTCTTACACGCCGCAGATCTATTCTAGATCATACCAACTGCATATCATACTGCTTCCCCTTGCAGTTAGTACGTGGAAATCAAACAAGTATTTCCCATCTGCGATGTCGGTAATATACCGATTTCACCACTCCGGCGTACATTCATGGGCCCTCACATTAAATTTGGGATCTATGTGAGGTATTACTATTTATTTATCCGTCAATTATAAATATATCAAGCCCTATCAAGGGAATTGATTATAGCCCGTACGCTGATTACACTAAAATATGGATATTTTCGGCATTAGGGGGACATTCGTACCACAAAGAATGCTGATAAACTAGAAATGTCATAGACATTCATCCTTCTATTCACGTACTTAAAATCTGAACATAAAGTTCAATATATTTGCAACACATTGCAAATCTGCCACATACATTTACTTATGACAAAGACGTCATGAAATCATATTATGCATGCATGCAATGTGCCATACAAAGTGGAAGTATCTCATACAACCACTATTCTCCCAAATGAGAGCAAAAGGGGGAGAAACATGGTCACATGAGAAATGAGTTCTCATATGTATCCGCGGAAATAGAGGAAATTATATCCTCAACTAGTAAATGTAGTTCAACCTCAAGTTGAATAACACATAACGGATGCTCACATCCAAACTCAACACATATGTGCACACAATTTTTTAAGTGTTGGGACATCGAAACACCTTGACTCCATTGTTATGGGAAATCACGAGGAGTTCAAAGATGTAAATATTGTTTCCACAATTTTCGTTGATTCAACAGAATCATATAACATAAAGACTACATTTGTCGACAAATATTTATTCTTGAATTGCTAAAACCTTTAGGGCCCTGAACCAAAATCCATGGTAGAGTGCCTCATGCACTCATATATTGGTTCAACTAGAAGGAGGCAATTAAACAAGAGTAGCATTCGCTAAACAAAAGAGATGTATTTACCACAGTAATACATTCTCCTCATAATTATCTTCCCTTTTGGAAGACAAATGAATTTTCATTCATAATGAGGTGGTGAAAAAGCGAGGCTTGTAGCATAAGGGTTTACGCAGAGACCCGACATCGATTATGATGTAACATACCCTCTTGGTATAAGTGGAATTATGTTTCGATATTAATATTATTGGCAGTACAAATAAACTATCCATGCAGTTGATAGACACGGTGAATTCATACTCATGTGGATCACTTATCTCGGATATCTATCTAAATGTCCAAGAACAAATCGCAACATATATTGTGTAAAACATCAAAAGTCACTCAATGACTTAAATAGTCAAAATTTGTGTGGTACAATTGACTATGAGATTTCTTTCTTCGAAAGAATAACTCGGATAAAGATTGCTTACATGTAGTCATTAACAAAATCCCTCATTGGATTCTACATGACCTATGTATATGTCGATGATTTCATCATTGAAGTCTATACAATACATGAAAGGTACTCGCAATCATATCAAGACGGAGATTTGGATGAAACCAAAATACTATTCAAGTTCACAACTTGAGAATATTCCCTTTAGGAATACATATCTATCAGTCGTTACATATCCATAAAATATGGTAGAAATTAAATATGGATAATCATATCAAATACACATATGGTCATACTATCCCTAACAGGGATGCAAAACTAATTTTTCACATAGTAGCAATGATGAAGTGGTATGGGGACCTCTAGTTCCATATCTCAATATCATTTGTTGCAAACTGCATCACGTGTGACAATGTTTTTGATGTCAATTTATTTGAAGTGCTTGTGTAATTAATATCCTTTGATATCTTCAAGGCACTAAAATCTTGATTAAATCCCTCAGGAACATCAAGAATTGACCATTGTGTGATATACATATATTGGCTATAATTATCTGATCCCGAAAATGCCATATCCATGACTGAATTTAGTGGAAGATCCTTTTAAGGGAAGTCTTCAATATAGACTCTAATGTCTACTAGCACTAATCATTCTGGAATAATCGAAGCATCATAAAATGTATATGGCTTCACAGAATGATACCACATTCAAAATTGTGGTTAAGATTCAACAGAATCACCTACCATTATCTATCAAGATAATACCACTTGTATTGCTCAAATGCATATGGGTTATATATAGAACAATGTTTCAAGAAACTTGTTGAGATTTGCAAAGTTCAGGGGGAGTAAACTTCCATGTCATAATCCATCGATGATCCTCAGATCATATATATTGTACTCTTTTTCCCTTGATGAGTTTTTCCCTCATGGTTTCTCATAAAAGGTTTTTAATGAGACAATATAAATACAAGTGTTCAGATATGCCATTTTTCTTTCTCCTTATATTTTTCCCACTGGGTTTTAGAGGAGTTTTCAGTGGCACGTCGTATTGCACTCATTTTCGCTCCTTTTCACTTTATGAGTTTACTCTCCAGGTTCTCATATAGGGTGCTAAATGAGGCAATATCTTTTCATTATCATATGTCATACTTTTCTATTTTCCCCCCGGGGTTTTTAAAGGAAGTATATAAGGCATATTTATTGATCTCTAAACTCACTAATGAGATTTTTCCTATCAAGGTTTTTCTCATATGAGTTGTCAATGAGACAATAATCATTGTATGTTGTATCATTTTTCTCCTTATTTTCCCCACAAGGTTTAAAGGAGTTTTAACAACATATCAAATACAATTCTCCTCATATTTTTCCCACAGGGTTTTTGGGGGAGAATATCATACAAAGTCTTCATTAAGAGTATATAATGGTACCCTCAAGGTTGTACAAGAAGATCTCGAAGATAATGCAAGGATTTTGAAGAAACGACGTTGTCCAAGGGGGAGTGTTAGAATAGGATTAGCTTAGATCCTAAGCAACCGTAGGCGGTTGCTTTTTGGCCAAACGTCGTACAGGCGTTGTGCCTCTTCGCACAGACGCGACCTTGTATTTACCGCCTCAAAGGCGCCTCTTCAGATTGTATATATACCTCAAACTCTTGATCAATAAAGCAGAGATTCATTCTCAAACAGTTTTCTTCCTTCTTTTCACGAGGAAACGAGTGCTTTATTGATCATCAGTACTTTAAATATATTTTGAGATCTGGACCACGTTTTCTAGTTATAAGCTACCTTCAGTGACATCAGAATCCATGATGAGGAGCAAGTCCAAGGTTTCGGCCCTGAAGACAATCTACTAGTCGTAAAAATGTAGACAAAAAAAACATGCAGACTAAAAGAATTGAAGTGGAGGTCACGTAACACTTAGCGCAACCAAAAACCTTATCTCCTCCCCCTCCCCCTCCCCTTCTACAGTAGAGAGAGGCGAGTGAGAGGGAGATCGTCGAGTTCCCCCCGTTTCCCCGGCGCCGCCGGTGGTTCCCCTCTCCTCCTTCGTCCGCTGCGGCGGGGGAGGGGTGGGGGAACCCGGATCCATGTCGTCGGGTTGTAAATAGGGTTGGGAGGTGTGTGGCCGGCGTTGGTGTCTTGGTGGGGGCGGCGCCGGCGTGTTTGGTCGTTGTTTCACCCTGGATCCGGCTGCCCCTCGACGGTGCTGGTGGCGCTGGCGACGGATCTGTGGATGTTCCCCTTCGTGGGCGGCGTGGCGACGACGTCGTCCCCGAGCGTGGGGATCCCTGTCCTTGGGCCCTCTGTCGATGCGCCGCCGTCTCCTCCGTCGTCGGCGTAGGGCTGCTGAGGTATGTGCTCGGAGGACTTCCTGCTTGGGTGGTTCCGCGGCCAGCGTGGGTGTGGTGGTCGAAGGTGGGTGGATCCGGCGTCGACGCTCCGTTTCGGTGGTGTTCGTGCTTGGTTCTGCGAGAGGACTGGTGATGCTCGTTCAACGGCTTAGGTTTCGTCGCACCGCGGCGGATGTCTCTTGTCTTCAAAGCCGAGAGGTTCTCTCAGGTGGTGGTTAGTGGGTGGAGTGGCTTCGTCTTCTCTGGTGACGGTGAAGGCGTCGCCGTTGCGTTGGTTCGTGTTTCTCCCGGCATGTTCCTGTTCTGGCATATGTATTGTACTGTGTACTTTGTATTTTCTGATATATATATATGCAGTTCTAAAAAAAAACACTTAGCGCATTAAAAAAAAGTAATTTATTAGCTCATGGACAGTTCGATCAAAGAACGGACAGGTGTTGCTTGTGACTGACGAAGTGTCGCTCGACACCGTCAGAGTCTTCACAGATTACAACTTGACTCGGCACATCGAGGAACCCTCGTGGCCTTAAAGCTTGACCAAACATGCACACAAGAGTTCACCAACCGGTGTCACTCGCTCTGAAACCACAAACAATTACATTCCATGGAATGTCGTTTGGAAAGTAGAAACTTAGATTCAAGCCGTTAGACGTTAGTAATTTACTTTTCTATGAAATTATGTGGTTTAATGTGAGCCATTGCCAATGGTTTTCCAATGACACAGCTTCACACTTTCCAAAAACAAAAGTTGACTCGGCACTGTTACATTATCTGTGAAACCAGAGACGAGCCTTTCTGATTTCCTGCATTGCGTACATGCATTTCCGACTAGTGCAGAATGATGTTTTGAAGCATACAAGAATGAATAAATAAATAAATGAACACAAAAAATGACTCCATTTTTTTTCAAATTCAAGTAGTCAACTCTTCATTTCATATCATAATTTTATTACAACTTAACTCGGCACATCGAGGACTCTCTTAGCATTAAACTTCACCCACAAATGCACACAAGAGTTCACTAACCTGTGTTACTCGTCTGAGACTTCAGCTTTAGCTAAAGAGGACACTACTGCCTAAGAATCCAAGTGAGCCACGAGTAATTCTACAGAACAAACAGCTGTCTCCAAAACTTAGGCAGCTCACGTTATTAACAAACCCAATTGTTTTATTTTCGAATTGAGGAGCTTTTCGCTCCCATACATGAAACCTAGAGGTTGTACAGAGTCCATTACAAGACCCAGGAACAGCACCTGCAGCCCTTCAGCCGGCGTAGCCGAGATAGGCACCCAGGTACGACCGAGGGACAACTGAATCCTCCACGCGCCGCTGCCGGCGCGACGGCTGCGCTGGGCTAGAAGCGTGCACAATCTCAACACAAGCTCGCCGTTCCTCACGAGCGCATCCGTGAAACGGCGTCGCCGGCCAGGCACAACACTCTCCAACCCTGCCAATTCTCTCTCTACTGTTCTGTCTGACGGAAAAGCGCGACACGATTTCTTGATTTTTAGTATAGCCATTTTAATTTCGCTCGAGAAAACAAGGGGAAAAGGAGGAAAGAGAGCAGTCGTTGGATGACGCGGGCGCATGGATGGGTGCAAGGAAGCCCCCTCCGTCCAAGTGATGTGTTGGTTACTGTCAACAAGTCAATAGTTTGAATTAGGGAGTGATTGCTAGGTAATCCAGACATGCTAGTTTAGAAATACGTGTTAACCGAGTTGGAGCTCGACTATCATGTTCATGTACCAAGTGTAATAGGAGTTTGATTCTAAGAGCATCTTCACCGGCACACTCGAAAATTTATCTCGCACCACTCATATTGTGTTCGCTTTGGGGTTGCCGCGTACTTGTCCAGCCAATCCTGAGTTGCTATCCACACCGACACCCCCAAACGGCCGGCCATATCCAATTTTCTCAATATAAAAGAATTTCTATCTGAAACAAAAGAAAATGAATGCATAGTTCAACAATAGTTTAAACATAGGAAAACAATTAAATATAAAATTCGATAAGTTTGCTCGGCGCGCCCACAAGTGCGTGAGTATATCACTCTGTAGTTGATCATTAGTTGTTTCATCACGTATTTGAAGACGAGTAGCGAGCAATTTAGAAAATTCGGCCGACACGCCCGGTTGTGGCTCGGCAAGGGCCCATGATAGTCATACGACTATTCATGACCAAGTTGTTATCGGTCTCACTCTCGATGATCATGTTGTGCATGATGACACAAACATTAATGATCTCCCACATCTTCTCTAGGCACCAAGATAGAGAAGGACACCTAACAATCGCAAACCGGGCTTGGAGCACACCAAATGTTCACTTCACATCTTTTCAGACACTCTTTTGCTTGCTAGCGAAGTTAGGGTTTGCCTCACCAACATGGTTGCGGATGGTCTTGACAAATATCGACCAATGAGGATAGATGCCATCTGCTAGGTAGTATCCCTTGTCATACTCATGGCCGTTGATCACATGCTTGCACTCTGGAGGTTAGCCAACGGCAAGTCTCGTAAACACCGGAGAGCGTTTCAGCACATTGATCTCATTGTGTTGAACCGGTCATGCCAAATAATACTTGCTAAATCCACAGGTTATAATCTGCCACAAACTCAAGTACAAAACTGCATGCTTCAACATGTCATTGAATGGGCAAGTTTTCCATCTGCCAAGTGAATGGACTACGATGACTTAATCCACTGGAAATCCTCTCGCTTCACCTTTGTGCCATGATCTGAGTTGTGTCTTATGCATTTGGTTCTCTCAGATTGTATGTTCCGAACACTGCATTCACCGCCTTACTAAAAGGATCAAGTACGACACCTGGGGGGGGGGGGGTGAATAGGTGCTACACCAATTTTATTTTATTTTCAATTAAGGTTTGACACAAAAGGTAAATTCTCTAGATATGCAACTACGGTGAATTTACCTATATGACAAACAAACTACTAAGAAAGATACAAGCTTAAGTAAAGGCAACTAAAGGATAGAAGTAACCGATGGAAGCACGCGGAGACAAGGATGTATTCCGGAGTTCCTTCCAGTTATGGAAGTATGTCTCGTTGGAGGGGTGTGAGCTTCACCACAACAGGCTTGCTCAACGCCACAAAGGCCTCACCCTATTCTCCGATGAACCTCACCACAAAGGCTCGGTTCACCTTCCACTATCGGTCCCCTTCAAGGCGGAAATCAGAACCTTTACAACAAGCTCGGGGCATGCATCCACAACTAAATTGGAGGCTCCCGAATCACACAATCTGTCACAACACAACAAATAGTGAGAATGGTGGCTTAGGTTTTCCCAATGGAAACCATAGGCACGAATCCCTCAAGTGAATGAGGGGGAATACAAATCGGCTCGGTGAAGATGTAGATCCTTCTCTTCTCCTTCAATCCTCCAGATCAACGAGATTGGGTGGAGCGATTGGGAGATCTAATAGTTTTGAGCTTTCAGCAATGGAGGCTTTTCTTATTCTAGTCGATCTACCAAGGTTGAAGAAGGTGGGGGTATATATACCCCTGCAAGAAATCTAGCCGTTGGAGAAACAGCGGACCGGATATTCTGGGTCAAGTGATGACCGAATATTCCGGCCTTCTGGAAATCTCCGAGTCCAAATATCCGATGACCACCCGAGAGGTGCAATACGGGCGCGCTAAAAGTGCTTAGCCATATTGAAAGGACAAGGATGTCGGCTAGAGTGAGGAGGTGGTGAATAGGCGATTTAAAACTTTTCCGGTTTAGGCTTGATAATTGCGGAATAAAACTAGGTGTTTAAATTAACAAGCCAACAACCTAAATAAACTAGGTCACCTATGTGCCCCAACAACTTATGCTAAGCAAGACAAGCAACAAGGTGATAGCAATAAAGGATACTTCAAGCACGAAGGCTATCAAAATGTTAAGTGCATAAGTAAAGAACTCGGGTATAGAAATAACCGAGGCACGCAGAGACGATGATGTATTCCCGAGTTCCTACTTTTTAGGGGAGTACCTCTCGTTGGAGGGGTGTGAGTTTCAAACTCAAGACGCCACAAATGGCCTCACCCTATTCTCTGACGAACCTTTCCCAAAAGGTCGGTTCACCTTCCACTATTGATTTCCTTTTGGGCGGAAATCGAGTCCCTTACAACAATCTTGAGGCACAACCCACAAAAGGATTGGGAGCTTCCAAGTGACCACAAAAGGTCTCAACCGCCACAAAAGGCATATAGGGTCCAAAGACCCAAGAGTAACAAGCTCATGACCTTTCACTTCCACAAATCCTCGTGGAGAGCACAAACCGATGCACAAAAGCAATGACAAGAATACAAGAAGTGCTCAAGTCCTTCACTCTCAAATCTCACCAAAAGCAACTAATGCTTGTGGGGAAGAAGCGAGGAAGAACAAAGAAGAACTCAACAAATGGAACTCCAAGATCTAGATCCAAAGGGTTCCCCTCACTTAGAGGAGAGATGGATTGGTGAAAATGTAGATCTAGATCTCCTCTCACTTTTCCCTCAAAGATATGCAAGAATCATGGGAGGAATTGAGAGAGGGGCAAGCTTTCCAAGGTCAACAATGGTGGGAGAGAGAGAAAAAAAAGAGCAGCCCAAGCTTGAAGAAGGGGAGGAGTATTTATAGCCCCTCCCACGAAAATAGCCGTTGCAGCCACACTTAGACAAGAATATCCGGTCCCTGGCCCAAATATCCGGCCTAAAAATCCGACCGAGTACAGAGGCTCGCGCCGAGAAGTCCTTAGCTGATTTTCTGGAAAAACTGGGGAGAACCGGATATTCCGGTCCCAACTTAACCCGGAAATTCTGGCCTACCTGGATATTCCGGTGCAGAACAAAACCGGAATATCTGGTTTGCTAAAAACTAACAGAAACAGCAAAACGAAAACTGTAATATCTTTTTCATCCGGACTCCGATTTCGATGAACTTGGGCTCGTTGGAATCGCAACGAAGAGCTCTTCAAGATTATGCAGAGAAACATCATAGTCCATAATGTGAGGAGGAGGCAACAAGGAGAGAATTTAACCTCTCTTAGAAAAGATAAACCGGTAAAACCTCCAACACCCAAAATGCAACAAGATATGCATACGAAATCCGTTTTTGATGAATTAGAGCTTGGTATGGAGATGAACACACTCTCTAAATTCTCACAAGGATAAAAACTAAATAAGAACCAAGAAAGATGATATGCCAAGTATGCAAAGGTTTGAGCTCTCCACAAAGATGCGATCAAGTTACTCACTTGAGAGCCCCTCTTGATAGTACGCCGTCTATCCTATAACCCGGTCTCCCACTAGCACCATGAGACCGGTAAAATAGAAAACCTATCAAGATCATACCTTTGTCTTGCGCATTCCACTTGAGCAAGATGAAGACGATTTTGACTCCCTCAAGTTGGAACACCTTTCTTGATTGTGCATGCTAGCACATGCTTGATGAAGACTTCTCCAAATACTCCCCCAGACACCATTGTGGGAGAGCCTCGCTTAGCTCCGTTTTCATGTATCCACTTGCACTTCATCTTCTTCTCTTGATGTATATGATGGCTTGGAGATAAACATGAATTTTCACCCAATCTTTTTCCAAGCCATGCTTGCAATAAGCTCAACTCTAGATGACCATTTTTCATATAAACCCTTGGATAGAACCTTGGTCATCATATAATCTTCTAGAGTCCAACACGTGAACTCCAATCTTCTTCATGGACAAGATCTATAAAAATATCTCAATGCAAACATTAGTCCATAGAGATTGTCATTAATTACCAAAACCACACATGAGGGCACATGCACTTTCAATCTCCCCCATTTTGGTAATTGATGACAATCTCTTTTGAGAGGGTTTATAACATGGAAATTAACGAACAAGAAGCGGTTGCACTAACATTAAATACTGCGAAAGTATGTGATGTTAGTCCAACCACATATATAGTTCAAACTCCCCCACAATCTATGCACGTGTGTATGAACAAGAATTCATTGCATATATTGTCAACTATTACAGTGGTGGAGTTTCCACTATATACAAAACCATGCAATGAATGCAAAGGCAAGAAAGACAAATACTTAAGAATCAATCAAAGTATAAATCCAAATTCCATAAACTCTCCAAAACTTCTCCAACATTGGCAACAATTGCCGAAATGGGCAAAAAGTTTCGGAAGGCCAACATAGCGAGAGTTCCTCCACGAGTTAGTTTTTCTCATAAAAATGAGTATGATCAAGTGGACATTTCCACCGATCAATAAAAGGAGAAAATCAAACTATATTGAGAATCCAAAGATTGCAACAAAATAGCAAAGAGAAATACACCTCAACAAAAGAGGCACGCAATCAAAGGATCCGAAAACCAATTGGACACAAGAAGATTTTTACAATAAGATCAACCAAATGTTCAAAGAAAATCAAGAGGGAGCTCCCCAAGGTACGTGCACAATGTAGGATTTGCATTTTAATATGGTGTGCACAACATGGAATCCTCACTCCCTCCTAGATAATTTTGAACACAAACAAGTGCAAGAGAGCATAGATAGGAAAGAAGCAAAGCAACTTGCAACAAAGAGATGTTGAGCAAGAAGAGAAAGGAGCGACAAATAAAGACTTGCTCAACCGAAAAGAGATGGGTGTGATAAGGAGAGACATTTTAGGAGACTAATGCAAAGATGAGCGTAGCATCAACATAGTCGTTTAATATAAGTGGCACATAGTGCATATCATGTCTTTCCATAAACACAACCCAAAAGTTGAAGCAAATAGGTCCACAAGCTTATTAAGGTCCAAAAAGAATACCAAAAGAAAAGCAAAGCTTGTGCCTTTTAGAGACCACAAAGAAACAAAAGCAATAAAAGGTGGTCACTAAATAATTGGAATACCAATTAAAGATGTAACATCTCATGTGTATATGTTTCTAAGTAGTCTCCAATCATAAAGATATAAGTCCACAAAGAAACATGCACACACAAAATAGGTACTTAAGAAGAACGTGATATCCAAGAGGAAGTCATAAATATACCAATAAGATCTTTGCTTAGAAGTATAGCACAAAGCTAAATTTTATCTTAAAAGGATATAGATGAACTTCCAACACAATTTCATCATAGCATCAAGAAAATTCATAAGGGAATAAGTGAAAGTTGGGATGCTCCGAGAAAGATAACAAGTATCACAAAAGGCAAATGATTTTGAAAATTTATCAATATTACATATGAGAGACTTTAGTAGAATTGCTAGATTAACATAGTTGGGATAGGGGTGAAACATGAAAATGAGAATATAAATTCCCCTTGATATGTAATCATCCCGGCTTGCTCACATTTGCAATAAAGACGTTTAGATAAGAACTTTGCGTGAACCACATCAATTGCAACTTAAAGAGATTCATGCCATGAAACAACCTACACAAGGTTGAAAACTAGAAATGTATGCATGAGGTAGATACTCGTTACCGAGATAGCATTGGTGGTGTAGAAGATAAGAGTTCATGATCATCCAAGCTTGGCTCCAATAAGCACATGGTGACATCACCTTCCTTATAAATGGGACAAGCTTCCAATGCATCTCCAATGTATCTAAAACAAATTTAAGTACAAAGTGGTACCCAAACTTATTGGGCCCAAACTAGTTAGAGCTGCTACAATACATAGGACAAACTCCACATAAATATGTGCATATTGATATGAAATTGAATTTCATGCACATCTTAGCCATTTAGGATTTGATGGAGTATATCCTATATATTGGATCAACGAAAGCAAGCATGACATAAGATATACATATAGTAAATATGCATGCACAAGACTTTCAAGAACCAAACGAGATACAATTTGGACAAAACACCACTTAAACCAAGAAAGCACACAAGGGTGACAAGAAAGAGAATTGTAAAAATTATATCAAAAGCCCAAATCAACACATGATTGAAGATACCACTTTGAAAAGATGCCAAATGAAAGTAAGATACCAAATGATGAAAATACCATCAAGGAATAAACCAAACCCTCTACACTTCTCATGATGGCACAAAGTACCAAGACGAGAAATGTTTGTCTTCAAAGAGACACGTCATCGGGATCAAATACCAATTGAAGACAACTAATGTTCAAAAGCATATAGGATTGCTCCCCCAAGATATGTGCATTATTTATGATCTTGCATTTGAATACAAAATGCACATAAATGGGATCATCACTCTCCATACATATTATTCAAACACTAGTCATGTTCAAGGAAAGCAATAGGATACAAAACCAATTCAAAGAATGATGTTCTACTCAATATAGATAGCTTCCCCAAGAATAGTGCATTATCTAGAAGTATGACTTTGAATGAAAATGCACTAGAATGGGATCATTGCTTTTCCTAACTCAAGAAATCATAAAACAAATTTTGAGTAGAGCAACAAGGATCCAAAAGATACAAGGATGACAAAGGATTTAGATCAAACCAAGTCCTTGGAATCTAAGGCAATTCAAAGCAAGAGACAAAAAGAAGATGGTCTACAAATTCCACCACAATTACGAGTATCACTTGTCATGGACAAGGAGTATATGAGATATTCTCGGTGGTATATAGAATGATATTAAAGACCAACTTCACAACAAATAAGCATATGGCAAAGGATAGGAAATAAAGCCATGCTTAGATAGATAGATATTCTTGATAGCTTCAATATTCACGCGATCATGCAAAGCAACTCCAAAGAGTAGCTTGAAGCAATCGGTTTCCCAAAAGATATATGCGAACATATTTGGGGAAAACCGTACCAAGAATGTCCATCACAAACAAGATCCAAAAGAGTGAGTAAAAAAATCATTTAAGCAAAAGGAACTTGTTTGAGAAACATGCCACATAGGAATAAGATAATGAAGAATATCAATTCTAGGTGGCAATACCTCACATGTTCACATTTTCTAGGCTTCTAATATGCACAAAGCTTATTACTCCCCTATAATGTGATAATCCAAATTTCTTAACAAGAGGCAAACAAACCAACTAGAGATAATTAATGGACATTATAGAATTTGAATTTCTCATGAGAATGACATACCACATAGAGAGAAGATAATATGATATATCAACACTAAGTGGTATTCCTCATGTATACACATTTTTAGGATTGTGAAGTGCACGAAGCGCATCACTCACCCAAAATGGGATAGTCCATTAATCTCTCAAAAAGAGAGCCAACAAGATAAGATATCAAATAAAAGCAATAAGGCTCAACACAAGTAAATGGTGTGCAAACCAACATACACATACTTGATTACTCAAGATAAGTAAGTAGAGAGCACAACACATACAAACACTAGCAAGGTACAAAACCTAACACATGCAAGGGTGCAAGCAACTTTCAATGTATATATGATTTAAATAAAGTTACCGCAAGGAGGAACATTGGATATGAGATAGAACAATATAATCCAAATGACTTGGCTTGAGAGAATATAATTGATGAAGATCCCTTAATTCTTCATGATGTAGCCAAGTCTCCAATGCCCTCCAACAACACCTATTGATCAAGTTTTAGCTTGTTGGTCCCCAACCAAGTTGGGTCCTAAGAGGTTAGTCACAATAGGCTTGGCAACCCAAATGGTGCTTTTCTTGACACCACTTTGAGTACCAACATATTTGGCAAACACATTGCCAACCTTATCCTTCCGAAGAGAATAAACATCATCAATAATAATGGGGTTGGATAAGGTACCATTAGTGCATGAAGAAGCAAAGTGGCCCTTCTCACGGCATATGTAGCAACATTGGCTTCCTCCTTTCTTCTTAGTTGGAATCTTGACTTGAGGAGATGTAGCTTGATTCTTCTTGGGAAGAGGCCATTTTTCATCTTGAGTTTGAGCTTGAGGCCGCTTCCCTTGTTGCTTCTCACTAAGAGGCTTCTTCTTCAAAGGGAAAGATCTAACATGGTGCCCCTCACACTACACCACAGACCAAAATTGGGGGCAAAGAACAGCCGGCAAAAATCGGTTTTAGAAGGCAGTTTAACTGCCGGGAAAAGTTAACTGCCGGGACAAATAGGAGAGGGCAGTTTTGCAGCCGGCAAAAATATACCTGTTCCGGCAGGCAACAGCCGGCACTAATATGAGTATACGGAGGCAGTGAAACTGCCGGCAGTAATATTTTGGCGGGGGGAGCGAAACTTTCCCGAAACTTTGGCGCGTGGCTCGCGCGGCGCGTAACAAAATAATATCTCCAACCCTAGATACCAAATCGAAAATTCCCCACCACGTCTTCAGCCCAGCGCCGCCGCAGGAGAAGCTCGTGCACAGCTCCACGCCGCCCCGACCCACTCGACCTCCGCCCCGACGTACTCGACCTCCGCGCCGGCCCGCCACACTCGACCTCGGCGCTCGTGCACAGCGCCGACGCGCTCCGCCGCCCGCTCCGTGCCGCCCTGGCCCGGCCAGCCGCACTCGATCTCCGCCCCGGCCGCCACACTCAAGCTCCGCGCCGCCGAGGTCCCTCTCCGCACGGAAGCGCGGCGCCGAGGCCCATCTCCGCACCGAAGCGCGCCGCCGGACAAGGGTCGGCCGGACCAACGCCGTCGATCCACACCCTCGGTGAGCATGGCCCACGGCATCTGCTCGTTCCTCCCCATTCTTCTTCCCCCTTCCCTCCTTCGCCCTCTCCAACCTGGTCGTCGGTGGTGACCGGCGCCATGCATGGCCGCGTCCGCCACCTCCTTTGCCCTCTCTGTCTCTTCTTTGCTGTTGTGTATGAATCCAGCAAGACTGCTTGACCTGTTGCTACCCTGTGCCATGTTAGGAGTCCAGCGAGGCAACCAAGATCAAGCCTGCCCCTTCTTCCCCAGCTCCGCCCGCAAGTGCTCGAGGAATCCGGGCTGAGCAGAGTCAACAACATCTTATACTTCTAAGGTGCACGAATTTGTCAAAAACCACAATTTTTCCATTCATGTGTGCATGAACACCATATACCAGATTTCCCTTTGTTAGCTTATGTTTTGTTTTGAATTCCCTATTGTGCTTAGGATGTATCTTAGATGACATTCCACTGTTAGAGAGGGAGAGGAACACATAAGAAGATTGTTAACTGCTTAAGCTTGAAATCTGCTCCAAATGAGTTTTCATTATTGAGGGGAGAATATCATGAATTCAGGTAGATGATGTAATGTGGTAGGAGGTATCAGTTTTCATGTCATAAGGGGTCATGTACGTGGTGCTAATGTGATTCGCATACATGCTGAAATATCTTTCTATTCTATTGTATTGAGCATCACTATACTTATGCAAGCATCCATATCTTAGCTCAGCTCAAAGGCACATTACTGAACCAAGTACTGCAATTGTTGAGTTGCTAGTCTGTTGGCAGGCTGTACCTACATGGTCCTTTTTTTTGGTTCATCTGGAATATGGTATATATGGTTATCTTTTCATTCTGTATGTGAAATGAGCTCACCATATACTGTGTGTGTTAACTGTTGGTTGTGATGGCTGTTGGTAAATTGCTTGCATTAGAATAACGTCACTTAAGGTTTAGTGCTGGTTAATTTTTTATATTTTGAATATTGTTGTGCTAATTGATTCACTTCATAGGTTAATTGTTGAACACCAAGGGCACTTAGTGGAGAGGGGATATAATTGGACTGGAGACCGTTGGCCTGAGCATCTACTGAGACAAGTAAGTCACTTCTGATGCTAGCTCTCTGGTTGCTTGGTTCTATGCACTTCTATTTGATCATGTGAAAATTGTTGTGTCTTATGACAATTGTACTAGCTTGGTTGCATGCACTTTAGTATTTTCTGATTGTTGTTATGTGTTTACTTCAAGTAATTAATATCTTGTTTGTCGTAGGATTTTTAAAAACTGTTATAGAAATGGATAAGAGCTGGATGGATGAAGCTAGGCACACCGAAACATTCATTAATGGGGTTAAAGGATTTATTCAGTTTGCCTTTATCCATTCGGCAACAGGGAACACTATCTTATGTCCTTGTAAAAATTGTGTAAATTGTTCTTGGCTTGAAGCTAGTGAGGTCCAGGAGCACTTAGTGTGTGAAGGGTTTGCCACTGACTATACAAGATGGGAATATCATGGGGAGTCATCGTACCCGTATCCACCAAATAGTGATGCTGATGTGGAAATTGATGAGGTGGAGGAGGTGGATGAGTTAGAAGAGTTGGATGAGATAGCCGAGCTGATTAGAGATATGAGACATGAGTTTGCCGATTGTAGTGGTAGTGATGATGAGGCCAATCCTAGTGACAAGGACGATGCAAATAACCCTTTTAATCAGTTATTAGGTGCTGCAGCTGAAGAACTCTATCCAGGGAGCACATCGTTTTCAAAGCTGCGATTTGTTGTTAGGATGCTCCAGAACAAAGCTCTTGGTCATTGGACTGATAAGAGTTTTGATATGCACCTAGGGTTGCTAAAAGAGGCGTTCCCTGAAGCAAAATTGCCTAAAAACTTTCATGAAGCTAAGAAAATGATAAAATGTCTTAGTCTTAATTATGTTTGCATCCATGCATGTTTCAATGACTGCATTCTGTATTGGAAGCAGTATGCAAATGCTAATAGCTGTCCAAAGTGCAAAACCTCTCGTTGGAAATCTGAAAAGAAGAAACAAGATGGGAGACATGAACACAAAGTCCCTAGAAAAGTTCTTAGGTATTTCCCCATAGCAAAGAGGCTACAACGGCTGTTCATAACACCAAAGAGTGCAACAGACTGTAGGTGGCATGATGAAGGGCGTACAAAAGATGGACTGTTAAGGCATCCTGCAGATTCTTCGTCTTGGAAGCATTTTGACAATGAACATATAGATTTTGCAGCAGATTCACGCAACATTAGGTTAATTATAGCGACAGATGGCTTTAATCCTTTTAGATCAATGAATTGTGCCTATAGCGTTTGGCCTGTTATTGCTATTCCATTGAATCTGCCTCCTTGGTTGTGCATGAAGCAACCAAACTTCATCCTCTCCTTATTAATTCCTGGCCCAAAGTCACCTGGGAGAGATATAGATGTTTTCCTTGAGCCACTTATTGATGACCTTCATTCACTTTTTGAGGAGGGAATTAGAACTTATGATGCCTCCAAATCTGAGTACTTCCCTTTGCGTGCTGCTGTTCATTCCACTATTAGTGATCTTCCGGGTATGGCTACTATAGCTGGTTGTGTCACCTCGGGTGAGTATGGCTGTCCAAAGTGCCATTCTCTCACTTGCTCCATTTGGTTGAACAACGGCAAGAAAACCATCTACATGAGTCACCGAAGGTTCCTAGATGAAGATCACCGATTTAGAACAGTAGACAGGGACTTCTTTGATGGAAAGGAGGAAACTAGGACTGCTCCTGTACCACTTACCGGAGAGGAAGTGGATGCTCTTACAGAAAATATGCAGACTGAATTTGGAAAGGACCCTTCCGGAAAACCACCCACCAACACACGAAAGCGTGGTGATCCCCCACAAATTTTCAAAAGGAGATCCATATGGTTTAGGCTGAGATATTGGAAAGACTTGCTGCAACCTCATAATCTAGATGCCATGCACATTGAAAAGAACGTGTTAGAAAGCATCATTCACACACTTCTAGGTGTTGACCGAAAAACCAAAGATAGTATAAACTCTCGTCGAGACCTTGAGGAACTTAAAATAAGAGGAGCTCTCCATCCTGTTCCAGTGGGAAATGAAACATTGCATTTGCCTTCTGCCCCATACTCTTTGAGTCCTGAGCTGAAGAGATTGTTTTGCCAAATTCTGAAAAATATCAGGTTCCCAGATGGTCTTGCGTCTGATATTCGAAAGAATGTGCATGTTAAGGAGAAAAAGATTATTGGGCTTAAAAGCCATGACTGTCACATTCTGATGAGGCGGAAGAACGTCTAGAGCGGGAGTGTAGGGAAGCAGCTGAGCAATTAGAAAGTAAGAAAGCACAAGCAGCCGTATTACGTAAGAAGAGGGAAGCAACCCAGAATCAAAAGAGAGAAGCAGAAATCCTTGAGAGAAAGAGCAAGGCTGAAGAACTTCAAAGGAAGGAGGCGGAACAACTTAGAAATAAGAAGGAAGCAGAACAACAGCAAAATAAAAAGGAACAAGAGATGCTGCAAAAGAAGGCACATGTGCAGCAGCCTCAAATGAAATCAGGAGCAGCAGTAACACAAAAGAATCATCAGGTCTTGTTTTAATGCCTACTTTAGTTTCTGAAGTTTTTGTATGAGCAAATTCATGTTGCTTATTTCTTATTCCTGCCTTGTTTCATACCTTATTTCAGCAAGGGAAGGAGGTGATATTGTACAATATTTTCAGGGACCATCGTTCCCCTGTTGCAAAAGGTACGATTTTGTCAACCGATCGAAAGAAGATAGTAGGGGGGCGGGAGCTTGGCACTGAATGTTGTGAAGTGGTGGTTGACTATATAATGAAAAAAGACGCCATATTGTTTCGTCCTGTTGGGAACGTTACCACCATGGGACAAGCTCAAGGAAGAACTATCGCCTGGCTGTATAAGCATGTAGGCCTATATTTCTTTAGTTCTTTTTTTTTTGCTGAAATGGTCAAGTCAAGTTCCTTACCAATATTTCATTGATGTGCAGCTGGAGGTTCAGAAACCAATGAGAAAAGAAGCCTCGCCTCCACAGGCAGAATGAGAGGTACCTAATGTTCTATTTTGGATCAATGCTAGACTGAACTTACACCAGTTCCATGAATAACTCATTGATCCATCCTGAAACATTTGTACATCCAGTTCTGGGTTGGATCTCTTTGATGCATGGCTTTATCCTGTTAGTTCATGCATGAGAATAGCTACATATAGTTAGATGGTCAGCTCCATGCACTCGTTACTTCTTTATCCTGGGAACATTCCAGGAAGTGAAAATGCACTGATCTATACTTGTACACGTGCTAGCCGAGTCTTAAAAATTGTAAGAACTCATGTCATGCTTTTGCTTTGTGTTTGTTGTTGTGCTTTATATATTAAGCAGAAACCATGAGCTATACTTGGTATGCTGATCTACTGAACTTGAATACAACCGAAGCTGGCGACAAAATTGAGCATGTTTTTTTTATTTCAGTTACAGTTGTTTTAACTTTTAATAGATGATCTAGATCTCTCTCCCTTCACTTCATGTATCTAGCTTGTTATGATCAACCTTGATGCATTCAACCTGCTACTGCTTCAGCCATTTGGCATCAAAATGTGTTTGTGAAGTATTGGAAATGTACATGTTCTCCATCTGAATCTTGTGCTTGGTGTGGTGCAGGGGCTGCCGGGCTGGGAGTTGAGGACGACTCCGTTATGCGCCTCTGGCTGCTTGGGACTGAAGTGACCGTGGCGTATGTACTGCTGGAGTATAACTTGAGGGGATGCAGAGGTCCTTTTAACCTCCAGAATGAGTACTTGCTGCATATATTGCTATATATATGCTCTTTTGTTCACTCTGATGAAGACTACTACTCGTACTTTAGAACCATGTATCCTGGCAATGATCAATCATCGATCAAGTGCTTTTATTTTGGATTTGACTCGATCTTTTGTATCGTGCATATGAACTATGTATTTTGTCAATGATCACTTGTGAAAAGATGAATGAATCATGTGAATGTACATTTGTGGAATCGAGATGGATAATCTTGTGGTACAATCTGTCTATAATTTAATTATGTGATTGAAAACCGTAAATGTGCATGTAAATGCTGAAAATACTTTTTAGGGCAATCTAACAGCCGGCACAACTCTTTAGGGCAATCTAACAGGACCAAAGTTAGACTGCCGGCACAAGTGCAGCTGGGAGGGCAGACAAACTGCCGGCAAGAGTTAAACAGCCGGCAAAAAGCTTTGCCGGCAGGGTTATAGAGGGCAGGTCTATCTGCCGGGAACAAACCTTTGCCGGCTGTTTATCTGCCCCGAAATGTGACCTTTCCCGGCAGATAATGTGCCCCCAAATATGGTCCGTGGTGTAGTGTCAACTTTGCACTTGAAGCAAACAATCTTGGCCGAATCTTTAGCTTGTTCTTGGTCCTTGTTCTTCTTGTTAGACTTGGACTTGTTCTTGTTATTGGAGTTGAATCCAAGTCCACTCTTGTCATTGGGGCGTCTTTGAACACTCAACACATTGTCAAGTGTGGACTTCCCAACATGACGCTTTTCCAAGTCTTTCTTCAAAGAAGCGACTTGGGCCTTGAGCTCTTTTAATTCCTCTACATGGTTAGTATCAACAAAAACACTAGATGAAGTAGATGCTTCATTGTTAGAGCAACAAGACATGGTAAGTAATTCATCACAAGAAGTAGCAATATTGTGAGTGGATGAATCACAAGGATTAGCACATGGCAATAAAGCATTTAGAGTATAAGTAGTGCCATTGTCGACATGAGGCTCACAAGATGTTACCTTTGTAGAGATAGCCTCATGAGCTAACTTTAGCTTCGCGTGGGATGCTAGAAGATCCTCATTAGAGCTAGAGAGCTTTTCATGATTTTCTTCCAATTTCCCATACTTGCTAGTTAGCAACTCAAGTTGAGCCCTTAGCTCAACATTCTGCTTCAAAATAGATGCTTCACAAGAAGTGAAGTTAGTAGCACAAGCATCATTAGCATTAGAGATGGAAGAAGACAACTTGGCAAGCTCATTATTCAACCTTGCATTTTCCTCAATAATATTAGCATGATCACATGAGGGAGTAGAGGAACTAGGCACATCATTTTTAGATAGTTGAGTTTGGAGGTTATCATGAGACTTGGTAAGGAGAGAGTGTTCACTTTCCAAAGCCTTAAGAGCTTTGTCAAGTCTCTCTATATCCTCAATTAGTCTAGCATTGCTGAAAGGACAATGATGTCGCCTAGAGGGGGGGGTGAATAGGCGATTAAACTTTTCCGGTTTAGGCTTGCTAATTGCGGAATAAAACTAGGTGTTTAAAATAACAAGGCAACAACCTAAATAAACTAGGCTCACCTATGTGCACCAACAACTTATGCTAAACAAGACAAGCAACAAGGTGATAGCAATATAGAATACTTCAAGCATGAAGGCTATCACAATGTAAAGTGCATAAGTAAAAAGCTCGGGTATAGACATAACCGAAGCACGCGGAGACGAGGAAGTATTCCCGAGTTCCTCCTTGAAAGGGAGTACGTCTCGTTGGAGAGGTGTGAACCGACACAACGGTTCAACAACCACAAAGGTTTCACCCTCTTCTCCGATGAACCGCACCACAAAGGTTTGGTTCACCTTCCACTATCGGTATTCCTTCGAGGCGGAATCCGGAGCCTTTCAACAACAATCCGAGGCACAACCCACAAAGGGATTGGGGGCTCCCGAACGGCTTTCAACAACAATCCGAGGCACAACCCACAATGGGATTGGGGGCTCCCGAACGGCTTCAAGTGACCACACAAGGGTCCAACCACCACAAAGGCGTCTAGGGTCCAAGGACCCAAGAGTAACAAGTTCACAAGCTTTCAACTTCCACGAATCCTCGTGGAGAGCACACCGATGCACCAAATGCAAAAGGCAAGAGCACAAGTGCTCAAGTCCTCCACTCTCAAATTCCAACAAAGCAACAAATGCTTATGGGGGAATAAGAGAGGAAGAACAAAGAGGAGAACCACTCAAGAACTAGATCCACTATGTTCCCCTCACTTAGAGGAGATATTGATTGGTGGAAATGTAGATCTAGGTCTTCTCCTTCAATCCTCCAAAGATCAAAGAGTTTGGGTGGAGGGATTGGGAGATATCAAGGAAATGAGCTTGCAACAATGGAGGAGAGAGAAAGCAAAGGTTGCTGGGCTAAGCTTTCTGGCTGGAGGAAGGTGGAGGGGTATTTATACCCCTCCCAGAAAAGTAGCCGTTGCAGCCAGAATCACACTGGAGTTTCCGGTCCAAGTGACCGGATACTCTGGCCCGGGGCGGAAACTCCGGCCCCCACCAGGAGGTGAACAACAAACAGATGAGAGAAGCTCAGGCAGAAACTCCGGCCCCTGGGACCGGAAACTCCGGCCTGTGGCGGATACTCCGGCCCCTTGGGCCGGAAACTCCGGCCCCCACCAGGGGCTGAACAAGAAAAACACTCTCCGAGCAAAACCAAGGACCGGAGACTCCGGTCCAGAAGACCGGAGACTCCGGCCTGAAAACAGTGAAACTGCAAAACTTGAAATGCAATAACTTTCTCGTATGAACTCCAAAACAGGTGAATCCAATTGCGTTGGAAAGGTAACGACGAGAGCTTTGCCACAAATATAGAGGGGATACCACACATGGAGAGTGTGGACCCTATCTCGAAGGTGGACCGATAATATTTCCAACATGAAAACGCAACAAGTTTTCCATAAGAAATCCGTTTTCGAAGAACTTGGGCTTGTCATGAAGATCACGACAAGCACCAAAACCCAACAAGGAGAAAAGCCAAATAAGAACCAAGAAAGATGATATGCCAAGTATGCAACGGTATGAGCTCTCACAAAGATGCGATCAAGTTACTCACTTGAGAGCCCCTCTTGATAGTACGCCGTCTATCCTATAACCCGGTCTCCAACCTAACAACATAAGACCGGTAAAATAGAAACCCTATCAAGATCATACCTTTGCCTTGCGCATTCCACTTGAGCTAGATGATGACGATCTTGACTCTCTCAAGTTGGAACACCTTTCTTGATTGTGCTCGCTAGCACATGCTTGATGAAGACTTCTCCAAATGCTCCCCCATACTCCATTATGGGAGAGCCTCGCTAAGCTCCGTCTTCATGTAACAACTTGCGCTTCATATTCTTCTCTTGATATAGATGATGGCTTGGAGATAAACATGAAGTTCACTCAATCTTCTTTTCCAAGCCATGCTTGCAATAGGCTCAACTCTTCACATGACCATTCTTCATATAAACCCTTGGATGGAACCTTGGTCATCATGTAATCTTCTAGAGTCCAACACATGAACTCCAAACTTTACCTATGGACAAGATCTACAAGTATATCTCAAAGCAAACATTAGTCCATAAGGATTGTCATTAATTACCAAAACCACACATGGGGCAACACATGCACTTTCAATTGCCAACACCAAATTCACTTTTTCTTTTTTAAGCACTTTATATTTAGCAATAGCATGATCTCTTTCCTTAATGATTTTAGCAAAAATAAGATCATTTGTTTCATCAAGAGATTCAAGTTTCTCCTCAAGAGACACTCGAAGCTCATGGTCTTCCTCAAGAGCATTTTCTAAGGATGCTTTTTCCATAGCATCCTCTCTTTGATCCTTCCCTTTTTCTTCAATGATTTCCTTGCACTTAATAGCATAAGTCAAAATTTCACAGAAATAAGAGCAAGCTTTAGTACCTTTAGGGAGAGCACTAAAAACCATCTCACTCTTTTCTTTTAAAAAGTCAATATCATCCTCTTTTAATCTATAATAATCCTCATCCTCATCATCACAAGATGTAGAGGGTTCCAAAGGTGGAGATACCTTTGAATCCCTACCCATAAGACAAAAGTGAGTAAAGGACGATGATGATAAAGAATTGCTTGAAGCACCATTGAGGTCCATGTCTTGTTCCAACAAGTTTTGGGTTTCCTCTACATTGTTAGCCACACAAGTACTAGAGGAAATGGAAGCATTGTTTTCATGGCAACAAGACATAGAAAGCATATCATCATGAGATTTAGTTAAGCAACTAATACATGATATGTAAGGACTGTCAACACTAGCATGTAGGACATTTGAAGTGCTAGAGGAGTTTAAGTCCAAAGATAGAACATTTCAATGAGATAGAGATTAAGTATAGTCAATAGAATATTCACCATCAACAAAGCAATTTCTATCACCACTCACCATATCATTACCTTGTGACAAATCACATGTTGGTGGAGTGGAAGAAGTTGTGAACTCATCACGGCTGGAGGTGGAAGGAGAACAATCATCCTCAATAATGTTGGAAACTTCATATTTATCTTGAAGCTTGGTCCAAAGCTCATGAGCGTTCCAAAAAGGCATGATTGATGCAAGAACTACATCGCTCAAAACACAAATGAGACCATTAGATAGTTGAGTATCGAGATGAGAGTTTTCCTCATCCTCAAAATAATTCTTGGGAATCCTTTGGAGGAGAAAACCCACATCTACAATTTTATCAATATAATTTGGACCCATGTCCCTAAAAAGATTAAGCATGCAAATTTTTCAAACATCATAATTTGTGCCATTGAATATGAAAGTGGGATCGTGCACTAATTATCTAAACGACAAGTTTTACTCTCTAGGCGGTAAAGCCCAAAAAGAGAGCCCATGCTCTGATACCAATTGAAAGGACAATGATGTCGCCTAGAGGGGGGGGGGTGAATAGGCGATTTAAAACTTTTCTGGTTTAGGCTTGATAATTGCAGAATAAAACTAGGTGTTTAAATTAACAAGCCAACAACCTAAATAAACTAGGTCACATATGTGCACCAACAACTTATGCCAAGCAAGACAAGCAACAAGTTGATTGCAATAAATGATACTTCAAACACGAAGGCTATCACAATGTTAAGTGCATAAGTAAAGAGCTCGGGTATAGAAATAACCGAGTCACGCGGAGACGACGATATATTCCGGAGTTCCTCCTTTTTCGGGGAGTACGTCTCGTTGGAGGGGTATGAGTTTCAAACTCAAGATACGCTCGGTTCACCTTCCACTATTGATTTTCTTTTGGGCGGAAATCGAGTCCCTTACAATAATCTTGAGGCACAACCCACAAAAGCACTAGTAGGGAAGTGCCTTTCTGTGGAAACACATTTTGTGGCGCACCAAATAGCCATGCGCCACAAAAAATATTTCTGTGGCGCATTGTTTTGCGTGCGCCACATAATTTTGCAATTTTGTGGCGCACGAAAACCACATGCGCCACAGAAATGTCACTTTCTGTGGCGCATGGGTAGTGTGCGCCACAGAAATCACATTTCTGTGGCGCACATGGCCAGGTGCGCCACAGAAAGTCACATTTCTGTGGCGCACATGACCAGGTGCGCCACAAAAATATGACTTTCTGTGGCACACCCACCTCCAGGCGCCACAGAAAGTGACATTTCTGTGGCGCATGGAGGTGGGTGCGCCACAGTTTTTTTTCCTCTCACGCATGCCTACCCCCCCCCCCCCCCCCCGTGGATCGCCTTTTCAGTTTTGCAAACAAGAAAAGAAAATGATAAAATCTTTAAAAAATAAAATCCTTTGACATGTAGTTAGGTTTTAGTGTCTATTTGGTATAGAAATTTTGAAATATGAATTTTGACCTTTTCTGCAAAAAGCAGAAAAAAAAAGTTTGACCGGGCATAACTTTTGCATACGATGTCGAAAAAATACGTTTAATATACCAAAAAAATCGTGAGAAAAAAGGAGCTCTATTTCACCCGGGATTACCCGGTGAACTTTTCTCAGAATCGGCAAATTCCAAAAGAGTAAAAAGTTATTTCAAACAAAAAAAATTTATCTACAAAATCAAAAAAATAAAAAAATTGGAAAAAAAATTCTGTGGTGCACGGTGGCAGGTGCGCCACAGAATTGTTGGGTAGGATTCAAAATTCGAATCCCGCCTCTCCTACTCCTCCACTTCCTCTCCCTCTCTTTCTCTCCTCTCTCCTACTCCTTCATCCTCCTCTCCACTTCTCCTCCATCCTCCTCTCCACTCCTTCTCCTTCTACTCCACTTCTCCTCTCCACTTCTCCTCCATCCTCCTTTTCCTCTCCTCTACTCTACTCTCCTCCACTTCTTCTCTCCTCCTCCTCCTTCACCTCCACCTCCATCTCTGGCGACCTCCTCCACCACCCCGGCGACCCCCACGGCGACCTTCGATGACCTCCGGCGACCTCCTCCACCACCCCGGCGACCTCCGGCGACCTCCCCGGCGACCTTCGACGACCTCCTCCTCCACCCCGGCGACCTCCTCCGGTGACATCCTTCTCCAACTCCGGCGACCTCCTCCTCCACTCCGGCGACCTCCGGTGATCCCCATCCTCCACCCAGCCACCTCCCGTGACTCCCACCTACGGCCAAGCCACCTACGGCCGTGGCCACGGGCAACACGGCCTCCGGCGAGCTCCAACAAAATTCCGGCGAAATTCGGGCGGCCAGATCTAGATCCAGATCTAGATCTGGCCGCCCTTTTTTTGAAATTCAAAAAATAATTTTGTGGCGCACGGTGTGGGGTGCACCACAGAAATATTTCTGTGGCGCACGGTGTGAGGTGCGCCACAGAAATTTGAACTTTTTGTGGCGCATGGTGGGTGCGCCACAGATTCTGTGGCGCACCCACCATGCGCCACAAAAAGGCTTTTTGGTGCGCCACTAAAAGGCCTTTTCCTACTAGTGAAGGATTAGGAGCTCCCAAGTGACCACAAAATGCCTCAACCGCCACAAAAGGTGTCTAGGGTCCAAAGACCCAAGAGTAACAAGCTCACGAATTTTCACTTCCACAAATCCTCGTGGTTAGCATAAACCGATGCACAAAAGCAATGAAAAGAACACTAGAAGTGCTCAAGTCCTTCACTCTCAAATCCCACCAAAAGCAACTAATACTTGTGGGGGAGAAGAGAGGAAGAACAAAGAAGAACTCAACAAATGGAACTCCAAGATCTAGATCCAAAGGGTTCCCCTCACTTAGAGGAGAGATGGATTGGTGAAAATGTAGATCTAGATCTCCTCTCATTTTTCTCTCAAAGATATGCAAGAATCATGGCAGGAATTGAGAGAGGGGCAAGCTTTTCAAGGTCAGCAATGGTGGGAGAGACAGAGAAAAACGAGCAAAGGGGAGGGGTATTTATAGCCCCTCCCACGAAAATAGCCATTGCAGCCACACTTAGACCGGAATATCCGATCCCTGTCCCAAAAATCCGGCCTAAAAATCCGGCCTAGTATAGAGGCTCGCGCCGAGAAGTCCTAAGCTAATTTTCTGGAAAAACTGGGGAGGACGGATATTCCGGTCCCAACTTAACCCGGAAATTCCGGCCTACCTAGATATTCCGGTGCAGAACAAAACCGAAATATCCGGTTTGCTGAAAACTGACAGAAACAGCAAAACGAAAACTGTAATATCTTTTTCATCCGGACTCCGATTTCGGTGATCTTCGGCTCATTGGAATCGCAACGAAGAGCTCTTCAAGATTATGCAGATAAACATCATAGTTCATCATGTGAGGAGGAGGCAATAAGGAGAGAATTTAACCTCTCTTAGAAAAGATAAATGGTAAAACCTCCAACACCCAAAACGCAACAAGATAAGCATACGAAATCCGTTTTTGATGAATTAGAGCTTGGTATAGAGATGAACACAATCTCTAAATTCTCACAAGGATAAAAACCAAATAAGAACAAAGAAAGATGATATGCCAAGTATGCAAAGGTTTGAGCTCTCCACAAAGATGCGATCAAGTTACTCACTTGAGAGCCCCTCTTGATAGTACGCCGTCTATCCTATAACCCGGTCTCCCACTAGCACCATGAGACCGGTAAAATAGAAAACACATCAAGATCATACCTTTGCCTTGCGCATTCCACTTGAACTAGATGAAGACGATCTTGACTCCCTCAAGTTGGAACACCTTTCTTGATTGTGCTTGCTAGCACATGCTTGATGAAGGCTTCTCCAAATACTCCCCCATACACCATTATGGGAGAGTCTCGCTTAGCTCCGTACTCATGTATCCACTTGCACTTCATCTTCTTCTCTTGATGTATATGATGGCTTGGAGATAAACATGAATTTTCACCCAATCTTCTTTCCAATCCATGCTTGCAATACGCTCAACTCTAGATGACTATTCTTCATATAAAACCTTGGATAGAACCTTGGTCATCATATAATCTTCTAGAGTCCAACACATGAATTCCAATCTTCTTCATGGACAAGATCTATAAAGATATCTCAATGCAAACATTAGTCCATAGAGATTGTCATTAATTACCAAAACTATACATGAGGGCACATGCACTTTCACGTATTTCCTCGAGCAACCTTGGGGAACGGATATTCCGCCCTAGACTGGAACCAGAATATCCGGTTTCCATGTCTGAACTTTTCTTCAGTGATATGAGCAGGCTCTTTTCTTCTTTCTTTTTGGTCTCAATGCAATGATGTTTTAATCACCTAAAAACATGCATCACTTAACATCATATCAAATTATCACTAGTGTTATTGCCTAACACACAAAACACAAGGGATTAATAAATGTTCTTTCACTTACAAAACCTGTAGGTGGCTTCAATGGCTCTAGATTCAGACATACGGAGGTAGTTGTCCAAAAATCTGCGGAACATGCATATGTAAGACACCGTATAGCAGCAATGCATTTATGAATGGATGAGAATCCAAAAAGACAGGTGCAATATTTATGCAGCTCGAAATAGTCATTGTAGTCTGGAACAACATGCACAATGTTCATGAGTACTCTCCTCAATGCATCGGGGAAATTTAAGAACATTGTTTTCCGGGACAGTGAACAATAGTAAGTGTAAATCAGCACATGACCCATTTTTCTCAGCCGGTTCTTATTGGTCGTCTTTCCTCTTCTCGATTCTCCGCGTTTGGAAGCGGCATCCACCTCCCCCGTGCAACCATAAGAACGACGAGAACCGATTGATCATCATCAAAATCAAGGTAGACCTCCTCTTTCATCATTTGTTGAAACATAATTTCATCGTTGCTATCTGTGGCCTATTCAATAACAATGGAGATACGCAATAAATTAATAACAAACTAAATGACCTGTTGGCAAACAGCCGAACACCTTGAGGCCGGGCGACAGGGAGTGGTGCTGACAGGTCGAGTTGTGGCGGCGCAGAACAACGACTGCGGTGGCGGCGAGCGGCGAAGACTCGGAGGGCGGGCGGCAACGGCAAGGTGGTGGGGAAATGGCGACGGCAAGGTCGCGGCAATGTCGCGAATTGCCGGTGAGGGTACTGGAGGACGGGGTGAGGGTGCAAATGACTTCCGGCCTATGTTGTTCTGTGTCTATGACAACCCCCCCCCCACCCCCACCCCCCCCCCCCGGCCTGTCGGAGGGCGTGTCGGGCTGCTGTCCGGCTCCCCGAGTAGACCCCAAACTTTGGAGGCTTAGTCGGAGGTGTCGGAGAGAAAATGGGTCGGAAGGACACTTAGGATACGGTATTGCCGTTTCACATCCAAAAGGCCTTTCAAAATGCTTTGGGGGTGCCCATGCAGATGTTCTAAGTAGGTCAATTGTCTTGCGTTGCTAGCCGGCTTTTTGCATGCCGTGTGTCCGTACGTAGCTAGTTGTACGTATGGTTTGTTGCTAGTAGTACTAGTTTGAATACGAGTAGGATGAAAGTTGATTCCGATTCGTGGTAGGACAGCTTAATTTGGTCTCGCCTCAATCGCTACGAAACCAAATTGTTGGTCGTTTTGTACTTCGTGTCATAGTCCGTTTCTTTACCTCCACCAACACCAATACATCGTCCGTAGCTACGTCATGAATCACCATGGCTCTCTTTCGTAAATGGGAGCAAAATAACACGAATACGCTAGCTGAAATAAATTTGTTGGCACGCCCGATCGATCATATAAGTGTCCACATTATTTGTGAAACCAGAGACTAACCTATTGGAAGGGTACACGCATTTCCGACTAGGGCAGTAGAATGTTTTAAAGCATACAGGAATAAATAAATAAACAAAAAATTGACTCCAAAATTCATTCCAAATTCAAGTAGTCGAGTCTGCATTTCATATAATAATTTGATTACAACTTGACTCGGTACATCAAGGACCCTTTAATTTAGCCTTAAAGCTTCACCCACACATGCACACAAGAGTTCAGTAACCCGTGTCACTCGTCGGAAGCTGCAGCTTTTACTCAAGAAGAAGCCAATGCCTAAGAATCCTGGTCAGCCACGAATAATTTTACAGAAAACCAGTAGTCTCCAAACCTTAAGCAGCTCACACACCATTAAACGTGCACCAACAAGTTCAATTCTATTCCATTACTCTGCTACAAGCTGGGTAGCAAACAAGCGTTTTGCTTTTTTGCGTCGAGTTCTTTTTCGCCTCGAGCACATTATATGAGGTTTTGTATCATCATCTTTTTTTACTTTTTCAAAATGCTCTTTATTTTCTTAAACCCTTAGCTTAGGTTCAGGTAAGGATAGTGCTAACTATGTTGTGCACGTCATAAAAGGATTCGCTGCCTGGTTGGAGTCTTTACTAGCGCTCTGGTCAAATTACTAATAGCTGATAAAGATTCACAGCACACTAGCATCATCTATAAGTTTAGTAACTGCAGAACTTAGAGAGACAAAGGTTAAACTGAACTAATGCATGCATAGTTTAGGAAGCTTAAAGACTAGATTGAAAGGGAATACCAACACTGGACTACTGGAGTGGACTCGGACGCGCCGGTCTTGGTCACTGCTTCCTTCTTGTTTCTTGGTCAGCTCTTCAACCGCTGGTGCACAGCTCGGCGGCGCTCTGGTGCTTTGTTCACGCCGGTCTGATCCGCGGGTGCACAACACCGTGACGGTCGTCCTCCAGCTTGTCCCAAACGGCGAGCGGCAGCTGGTCCGTCCATACGCCGGGGCAGCGGTAGGCCTCATGGCAGAGGGTATCCGCCACTTGATTTCCTTCGCGATAGACGTGCAACACTTGGACGTCTTGGAAGCAGCAGAGCAGCTGTATGATGTCGTCGTACATGTAGCTGGGGATCCGTGTGTGCGCCGAGTCGCCTCGAAGAAGCCGAATAAGCGTGAGGTCGTCGCCCTCGACGACCAGCCGATGGATCCCGCGTTGCTGTGAGAGTTGAAGCCCGCGGATGAGCGCCCTTGCCTCGAACTCGCCCACACCTCCATGCTGCGTCCTCTCGCCGAACGCCAGCATGGTGCGGCCATAGCAGTCCCGGATGACTCCTCCAACGCTAGCGCGTCCAGAGCCGTCATGGTGCACCGATCCGTCGAAATTGAGTTTGTGCCATCCTGGATGAGGGCGGCCCCACTGCACGAGAGCGACGACGCGATGGGCTGGCCGGCGGAAGCTGCCGCGACCGGCCGGCGGCGGCAGGGGAGGAAGGTAGGGCGACGTGGCATGGACGTGATGAAACGCCGGCGGCAGCGACGCGGCGAGCATCTCCATTTCGGGGAAGAGTAGGAGCTAGGAGGGAGAGAGATTTGGGTCTAGGGTTTGTGGTGAAAATTGTACGTGTGCTGTTCGGTGAAAGCAAAGTCCATTTAAATTAGTGTGATCGGCTCGCACTGAACTCGAACTGTGTTCGATTTCTATTCCACCTAGCTAGGTTCAGCTTAAGAACGACGCATGCGCGCCGCCGCCCTAAAAAAGTATAGATCGCGTTAGATGGCATCCTTCCTCTGGTCACGTTGCATGGCGATACATGGAGTTCGCGTTAGTCATGCATGAACCTGTACATATGTATGCGAGTATATATAATATATTCACGCCCTTGGTTTTGCCTATTTGCTAGTAATTGTTGGAACTCCTTTTTACCCAATTGTCAAGATGTATAGATTTCTGGAGAAGGACTAAAACTGGATGGACGCATTTAGTTGAAGCTAGAAGCATGAAGAAGCTGGCCGTTGAGGTGATAGCTGAACAAGGTGGAACAAAACAATACACAGAAACCAGAAGATGCAAGCCACCAGAATGGAGGTCTAAGAGTGGGAGCCGGCTCAAGCTCAGAGCATCTTCAACCAAGGTTGCCAAAGGCTACCCAAACGTCCGGGCGGACAGCCCGGACAGGGTTTGGCCCAAAAAAGGCCACCCAACCGCACCCCTCAAAGTCAGCCCATACGTTCAGACTGACCAGCACACCCCAAACCCAGCCCATATGTGGGGAGGGTTTGGGGCCGCCCGGACGCGCCCGCCCCATGGTACCTGACAGGCGGACCTACCCATTTTCATCATAAAATCGGACGGAACCCTCGCGGCCAGTAGATATTTTTCACACTCATCGGCTCCTTCTCGTAGCTCCGCCCTTGCTCCGGCACCGCCGTCCCTCCTTTTCGGTCGCCTGCATCCCCGCCGTCATCCGCACTTGCTCGCCAACCTTCCCCGACCAGATTTCCGCCGTAGCAGAGCTCCGTTGCGGCCGCATCTTGACGAATTTGGTCGCATTTCCACCGAGCATTTCCGTCGGCACCTCCGCCTCTCCTGCTGGTAGCCGCCGATCTTCCACGGCTTCTCCGCACGCCCGGCTGCCAGATCTGTAAGTTCGTCTGAACCCAAGCTCCCCAAGCGTTCTCGGTCGTTTTCGATTCTGCCGCCCCTCTCTTCCAGGGACACCAACGAGGACTCGGCAAGCTCCTTCCCTCTATACGGTGGCATCTCCTCCGACTCCACCTCGGTATGTCCTAAGCTTTGCTAAAATTTTTAGATTTGCCCCAAAGTGTGCAATTTGAGTCGATTTTAGTGGCATTTTTGTGAAATTGTAGGATTCAAAAGCATGTCATTGCAATGTCCGGGGCGTGATATCCGAGTTGAATGACTCCCTCCGAGGCAAGATGCGCATATTGGAGGATTTGAACTTCACAATTGAGGGAAAAAGGAAGATCCAACAAAAGTTCGAAGAGGTTCATGACACAAACCGGAAGTTGGAGGAGAAAATAAAAGAGATTGAAGAAGAGAAGAAGAAGATTGAAGAAGAGAAGAAGAGGATAGAAGAAGAGAAGAAGAGCTTTGAGGAAGAAAAGATGAAGATGGAGTTGCATCTCGCCGACGTTGTCGACGATTGCAAAAGCAAGACAGATGCTACTTGGACGAAGATGAAGAAGATGAAGAAATATGACATCGAGAAGGAGATGCATCTCCATTATGCATTGGGAGCTATAGTTATTTTAGTGATAATTATAGTTGCTATGTATGCCGCCGCCCTAAAAAGGTATAGATCGCGTTAGCTGGCATGCTGCTTCTGGTCACGTTGCATGGCGATACATGGAGTTCGCGTTACTCATGCATGAACCTGTACATATGTATGCGAGTATGTATTCACGCCCCTGGTTTGCCCATTTGCTAGTAATTGTTGGCACTTGTTCAGTCAAAAAGGATACGTCCAAGCGGATGTATCGGTTTCAAGAAGGGGAGGCCAAGCGGCCGTTTACAACGCGTTTCGGCACATGCACCGAGAACGCCAATCCACCAAAAGAAAAAGAAAAGGGATCACTCGCCAACCCTCCACCTGTCTACGGGTCCTCAGCTACCCCTAAACATCATCGGTGCCCGCCACAGGTCAGCCTCGGCTTCTACCATCCTGATGGCGGTCGCTGCCGAAGGAGTGTGACCTTCGAAAACCACTCCATTCCTATGCCTCCAAAAGCTCTAGCAGATCAAGTTGATCGCCGTCCACAGGTCCTTCTCGTCATTACCTCCCGGTGTCTTGGCCGGTAGCCAATCCACTAGACGATCATCATGATCAGGGACCCAATCCACTCTACCCCACTTGCTCAGGAAGGAGTGCCAAACCTCTCTAGAGAGGACACAACCAAGGAGAAAGTGGTTTATGTCTTCTCCCACTTGGTCGCATAGCGGGCAAGCGGACGGTCTAGGCAACTCTCTTCGCCCTAAGCGATCTGCAGTCCAACACCTGTTCTTCAGCGCTAGCCAGAGGAAGAACTTGCATTTGTTTGGAGCTCGGGAGCTCCAAACCTGTTGGGCCCAGCCAACCCGATCTTGCCCTCAAAGAGTCCTCTGTAAGCCGAGCGAGCTGAGTACTTGCGGTGGCTCTCCCAGTTCCACCTTAATTCATCCACGACCCCATCTGTCAGGGCGAACCCTGCCACTCTGTCAGCCAAGGACAACAACTCGCGGATCTCTCGCGCGTCCAGGTCAGGCGAGACGTCGTCCAACCATCCACCTGCGAGCCTATCTCTGACTCGTCGGGAGCACCGCGCGACCTTCGGCACTTTCATGAAGAGGTTCGGAGCCAGCTTGAAAGGACAAGGATGTCGCCTAGAGGGGGGGGGGTGAATAGGCGTTTAAAACTTTTCGCGGTTTAGGCTTGCTAATTGCGGAATAAAACTAGGTGTTTAAATTAACAAGCCAACAACCTAAATAAACTAGGTCACCTATGTGCACCAACAACTTATGCTAAGCAAGATAAACAACAAAGTGATAGCAAGATATAACTTCAAGCACGAAGGCTATCACAATGTAAATTGCATAAGTAAAAGAGCTCGGGTATAGAAATAACCGAGGCACGTGGAGACGATGATGTATTCCCGAGTTCCTCCTTTTTAGGGGAGTACGTCTCGTTGGAGGGGTGTGAGTATCAAACTCAAGACGCCACAAATGGCCTCACCCTATTCTCCGATGAACCTCGCACAAAAGCTCGGTTCACCTTCCACTATTGATTTCCTTTTGGGCGGAAATCGAGTCCCTTACAACAAACTTGAGGCACAACCCACAAAAGGATCGGGAGCTCCCAAGCGGCCCCAAAAGGCCTTGCACCGCCACAAAAGGCGCCACTCGCCACAAAAGGCGTCTAGGGTCCAATGACCCAAGAGTAACAAGCTCACGAACTTTCACTTCCACGAATCTTTGTGGAGAGAGCAAACCGATGCACAAAAGCAATGGCAAGAGCACACGGAGTGCTCAAGTTCTTCACTCTCAAATTCCAACAAAGCAACAAATGCTTATGGGGGAATAAGAGAGGAAGAACAAAGGAGGAGAAACACCAAGAACTCCAAGATCAAGATCTACTAGGTTCCCCTCACTAAGAGGAGGAATGGATTGGTGGAAATGTAGATCTAGATCTCCTCTCTCAAATCCCTCAAAGATATGCAAGAATCATGGGAGGAATTGGGAGAGGGGCAAGCTTTCCAAGGTCAACAATGGAGGAGAGAGAAGGGGAAAAACGTGCTTGGAAGAGCTACTTGGCTGAAGGTAGGTGGAGGGGTATTTATACCCCTCCCAGAAAAAGAGCCGTTGCAGCCAACTTACACCGGAGACTCCGGACCACGAAGACTGGAGACTCCGGCCCGGGCGGAGACTCCGGACCAAAAGTGCGGAGACTCCGGGTCCAGAAGAGCAGGAAAAAGTCGACGTAGGAAAGCTTGCACCGGAGACTCTGGACCACGAAGGCCGGAGACTCCGGCCAGGGCGGAGACTCCGGGGTTACTCCGGACCAACTCCGGACCCCTATACAGCAAGTGCCGCCCTGAGGAGCAGAGAACCTTACACCGGAGACTCCGGACCACGAAGGTCGGAGACTCCGGCCAGTGCGGAGACTCCGGGGTAACTCCGGACCAACTCCGGACCCCTATACCGCACGCGCCGCGCGCGAGGCACTGAGCCACAAAACCAGGGGCCGGAGACTCCGGACCAAAACCACGGAGACTTCGGACCAAAAACCAGCAGAGAGGCAAATCCTGAAATGCAATAACTTTCTCATCCGAACTCCAAATCAGGTAAAACCAATTGCATTGGAAAGGTAACGACAAGAGTTGGCCTACAAAAAGTGGAAATATTAAGGGTCACAAATATAGAGGGGATACCACACATGGGAAGGTGTGGACCCTATCTTGAAGTGGACCGATAATATTTCCAAAGCCGAGAATGCAAACAAGTTTTCATCCGGACTCCGTTTTCAATGATCTTGGGCTTGTTCCGAAGATAATCACAAGCACTACAAGATCATGCATATACACATCATAGTCCATCATGTGAGGAGGAGACCACAAGGAGAGAGTTTGACCTCTCTAGAAACGACGAACCGGTAAAACCTCCAACATCAAAAACACCACAAGATATTCACTTGAAACCCGTTTTTTGATGAACTAGAGCTTGGTATGGAGATGAACACAAGCTCTAAATTCTCACATGGATAAAAGCCAAATAAGAACCAAGAAAGATGATATGCCAAGAATGCAAAGGTTTGAGCTCTCCACAAAGATGCGATCAAGTTACTCACTTGAGAGCCCCTCTTGATAGTACGCCGTCTATCCTATAACCCGGTCTCCCACTAACAACATGAGACCGGTAAAATAGAAAACCTATCAAGATCATACCTTTGCCTTGCGCATTCCACTTGAGCTAGATGATGACGATCTTGATCTCTTCAAGTGGACCACCTTTCTTGATTGCGCTTGCTAGCACATGCTTGATGAAGACATCTCCAAATGCTCCCCCATACTCCATTATGGGAGAGCCTCGCTAAGCTCCGTCTTCAAGAATCCACTTGCGCTTCATATACTTCTTGTCTTGATATGATGATGGCTTGGAGATAAACATGAATCTTCACTCAATCTTCTTTTCCAAGCCACTCTTGCAATAAGCTCATCTCTACACATGACCATTCTTCATATATAAATCCTTGGATAGAACCTTGGTCATCATATACTCTTCTAGAGTCCAACACATGAACTCCAAACTTCTTCATGGACTCGATCTATAAAGATATCTCAATGCAAACATTAGTCCATAGAGATTGTCATTAATTACCAAAACCACACATGGGGCAACACATGCTCTTTCACAGCTCCTTCACACGCCCACCGGGTAGCCACCTGTCTGTCCAGAAAAAGGTGGAAGCACCATCACCCACAACTGAAGTGGTGGCTGCCTCAAACAACTGCTGTACCACGCGGGGGACTTGGATGTTGAACTCACTCTAGGGCTTGGAGCTGTCTGTCCTGCTAAGCCAAAGCCACCTAGCCCTGAGAGCGCGGTTCATCTGTCGCAGGTTGGGAATCCCAAGACCCCCTAAGTGTTTGGGCATGCAAACCCTCTCCCACGCCACCAGGCAGTGACCTCCATGGGCGTCCTTGCGCCCAACCCAGAGAAAGCTGCGGATGATCTTCTCGATCACCACCAGGGTCTTCATAGACAGGTCAAGAGACATCATAGCGAAAATAGATATCGTAGAGAGGGTGGTCTTAACAAGCTCAAGACGTCCTCCACGGTTGAGCAGCCCGGCACGCCACCTAGGAAGAAGGCTGGCCACAATATCCACCAGATACTGGAGCTGAGCTGGCGTCAGCTTCCTAAGGGAGAGCGGTAGCCCCAGGTAGCGCAGCGGGAACGGCAGCAACGGACAGTGCAACTCTCGAGCTACCAACTCCGCCTCGGCCTCTCCACAGCGGATCAGATGCGCCGAGCACTTTTCAAGGTTCGCCCTCAGCCCGGACACCAAGCCAAAGTCATCGAGTAGCTGAGCGAAAACTCTGAGGTCCCTCTCAAGGGGGCGGAGGAAAGTCACCACGTCATCAGCATAGATCGACGTGCGGTGCCTAAGACCCATGTCAGCCAGAGGCGACAACAATCCACAGGCCGTAGCCCTCTCAATCAACAGATGCAGGACCTCCATGATCAAAATGAACAGTTGAGGCGAGAGCGAGTCTCCCTGCCTCAATCCACGTCTGTTGAAAATCTTTCCACCAGGATGACCATTGAGTAGCACCCTAGTGGAAGCTGACGAGAGAAGGGCACAGATGGTTGCGAGCAGAAGGTCACCGAACCCCATCTTCCTCAACACCTCCAGGAGGAAGGCCCAACTGACTGTATCAAATGCCTTTGTAATGTCAAGCTTCAGGAGGACGGCTGAAAGTTCGAGCTATGAAGCTTGCGCGCCGTACACTGAACCATCATGAAATTATCATGTAGGCACCATCCACGCACAAAGGCACTCTGGTGCGCCCCCACCAGTTGAGCTTCATATACTTCTTGTCTTGATATGATGATGGCTTGGAGATAAACATGAATCTTCACTCAATCCACTTGCGCTTCATATACTTCTTGTCTTGATATGATGATGGCTTGGAGATAAACATGAATCTTCACTCAATCTTCTTTTCCAAGCCACTCTTGCAATAAGCTCATCTCTACACATGACCATTCTTCATATATAAATCCTTGGATAGAACCTTGGTCATCATATACTCTTCTAGAGTCCAACACATGAACTCCAAACTTCTTCATGGACTCGATCTATAAAGATATCTCAATGCAAACATTAGTCCATAGAGATTGTCATTAATTACCAAAACCACACATGGGGCAACACATGCTCTTTCAATCTCCCCCATTTTGGTAATTGATGACAATCCCTTTTACGAGGGTTTATATAATGAATTAAGCAACCATGCACAATAAAGAGCAAGGATGCAAGAGAAAGAAAGGCAAATGCTTAAGAACGAAACTAAAGCATAAAACCAAATTCCCTTAAACCCTCTAAATCTCTCCCCCATTGGCATCGATTGCCGAAATGGGAGGAAAAATTTAGAAGACCAATATAGGAATAGCTCCCCCATAATGTGTGCATTTCTCATAATATGAGTTAAATCAAATGCACGTATCCAATGACGAATAGAGGCAGGGAGATCAAACTATATCAAGGATCCAAAGATTGCGAAAGAAAATCAAATTTGAAGGATACTTCGACAAAAGAAGTAACCAAACAAAGGATCCGAAAAGGTGTTCTCAAAATCGAGAGGGAACTCCCCAAGGTACGTGCACAAAACGGATTTGCATTTCAATATAGTGTGCACAACATGGAATCCTCACTCCCTCCTAGATAGATTCGAACACAAGCATATGCAAGAGAATATAAAGAGAAAAAGGAGCAGAACAACTTGCAACAAATAAAATGTTTTGCAACGTGAGCAAGGAGCGGCAAATAAAATGATGGGTGTGAGATATAAAGACATTTTAGGAGACCAATACAAGGATGAGCAAAAGCATCAACATAGTCTTTTAAAAAGTGTTGCACATAGTGCATATCGTGTCTTTCCCGTACCCACACACCAAAGAAGATATAGCAAATAGCTCCACAAGCTTATTAAGATGTAAAATGGAATACCAAATGAAAAATGAAGCTTGTGCCTTTTAGAGACCACCAAGGAATCAAAAGAGAACAAGGGGTGGTCACTAAAGAATTGGAATACCAATTAAAGAAGTAACTATTCTCATGTGTATAAGTTTCTAAGTAGACACCAATCACTAAGATATAAGTCCACAAATAAACATGTACACACAAAAATAGGTACAAAGCTAAAGAACATGATATCCAAGTGGAAGTCATAAATACACCAATAAGATCTTTGTTTAAAAGCATAGCACAAAGCTTAGTTTTATCTTAAAGGGATATAGATGAACTTCCAACACATACTCATCATAGCATCAAAACTATCCACAAGGGATAAAGTGATAAAAATGGGATGCTCCGAGAAAGATAACAAGTATCGCAAAAGGCAAATGATTTTGAAAAGCATCAATATTACATATGTGAGCCATAGAGTAGAAAGTGCTAGATTAACATATATGGGATTGATGAATCATGAAAATGATTATATATATTCCCCTTGATATGTAATCATCCCGGCTTGCCCACATTTGCAACAAAGTTGTTTTGCAAGAACCAAAAGAATTGCAAAAAGAGATTCATGCCATGAAACAACCTACACAAGATTGAAAGCTAGAAATGTATGCATGAGCTAGATACTTGTTACCGAGATAGCATTGTTGATGTAGAAGATACGAGTTCACAATCATCCGAGCTTGGCTCCAATAAGCACATGGTGACAACACCTTCCTTGTAGATGAGACAAGCTAACAATGTATCTCAAGTGTACCTAAAACAAATTCAAGTACAACATGGTACCCAAACTAATTGGGTCCAAAGTAGTTAGAGCAACTACAATACATAGGACAAACTCCACATAAATATGTGCATATTGATATGAAATTGAATTTCATGCACATCTTACCCATTTAGGATTTGATGGAGTTTATCCTATATATTGGATCAATGAAAGTAAGCATGCCATAAGATATACATATAGTAAATATGCATGCACAAAACTTTCAAGAACCAAACGAGATACAATTCGGACAAAACACCAATTAACCAACAAAGTACACACAAGTGTGACAAGGAAATAAGTTGCCCAAATTATATCAAATATCCAAATCAACACATGATTGAAGATACCACTTTGAAAAAGATACCAATGAAATCAAGATACCAAATTGATGAAAATATCATCAAGGAATAACCCAAACCCTCTACACTTTTCATGATGGCACAAGGTACCAAGACGACAAATGTTTGTCTTCCAAAGAGACACGTCATCGGGATCAACTACCAAATGAATACAACTAATGTTCAAAAAGCTTATAGGATTGCTCCCCCAAGATGTGTGCATTAATTATGAATTTGCATTTGAATACAAAATGCACACACACATGAGATCATCACTCTCTCTCTATATATATATATTATTCAAACACTAGTCATGTTCAAGAAAGGCAAGAAATTGCAATACCAATTTAAAGAACGGTGTTTTACTCAAAGTAGGATAGTTTCCCAAGGAATAGTGCATTATTAAGAAGTATGACTTTTGAATGTCAATGCACAAGAATTGGATCATTGCTTTTCCCAACTCAAGAAAGCACAAAACAAATTTTGTGTAGAGCAACAAGGATCCAAAAGATACAAGGAAGACAATTCAAAGCAAGAGCCAAAGTGAATATGATCAATATATTTACCACAAATATGATTATCACTTGTCAAGACAAGTAATGTATGGAGATATTTCTCGGTGGTGGATTGCAAAGATATATTCAAGATCATATTCACAAAACATAAGCATATGGCAAAGGATAGGAAATAAAAGCTATGCTTAGATAGATAGATATTCTTGATAGCTTCAAATATTCACGCGATCATGCAAAGCAACTCCAAGGAGTAGCTTGAAGCAATTGGTTTCCCAAAAAGATATATGAGAACATAATTAGGGAAAGCCATATCAAGAACATCCATCACAAACAAGATCCAACGGTGAGAGGCAAATAGTATTTAAGCAAAAAGGAACTTGTTTGAGAAACATGCCACAAAGGAATAAGATAATGAAGAATATCAGTTCTAGGTGGCAATACCTCACATGTTCACATTATCTAGGCTTGTAATATGCACAAAGCTTATTACTCCCCCATAATGTGACAATTCATTTATTTTAAAACAAGAGGCAAACAAAGCCAACTTGAGAAATTAATGGACATTATAGAATTTGAATTTCTCATGAGCAAGACATACCACATAGAGAATAGATAACATTGAAATATCGACACTAAGTGGTATTCCTCATGTATACACAATTTTAGGATTGTGAAGTGTACGAAGCATATCACTCTCCAAAATGGATAGTCCATTAATCCTCAAATGGAGCCAACAAGATAGGATATCAAATAAAAGCAATAAGGCTCAACAAAACTACATGGTGTGCAAACCAACGTACACAATCTTGATTACTCAAGATAAGTAAGTAGAGAGCACAACACATACAACACTAGTGAGGTACAAAACCTAACACATGCAAGGGTGCAAGCAACTTTCAATGTATATATGATTTAAATAAAAGTTACCGCAAGGAGGAACATTGGATATGAGATAGAACAATATAATCCAAATGACTTGGCTTGAGAGAATACTTTTGATGAAGATCCCTTAATTCTTCATAATGTAGCCAAGTCTCCAATGCCCTCCAACAACACCTATTGATCAAGTTTTGGCTTGTTGGTCCCCAACCAAGTTGGGTCCTAAGAGGTTAGTCACAATAGGCTTGGCAACCCAAATGGTTCTTTTCTTGACACCACTTTGAGTACCAACATATTTGGCAAACACATTGCCAACCTTATCTTTCCTAAGAGAATAAACATTATCAATTATGATAGGGTTGGATAAGGTACCACTAGTGCATGAAGAGGCAAAGTGACCCTTCTCACGGCATAAGTAGCAACATTGGCTTCCTCCTTTCTTCTTAGTTGTAATCTTGACTTGTGGAGGTGTAGCATGATTCTTCATGGGAAGAGGCCGTTCTTCACCTTGAGGAACTTGAGATTGCACTTGAGGCTTCTTCCCTTGTTGCTTCTCACTAAGAGGCTTCTTCTTCAAAGGGCAAGATCTAACATGGTGCCCTTCAACTTTGCACTTGAAGCAAATAATCTTGGCCGAATCTTTAACTTGTTCTTGGCCCTTTTTCTTCTTGTTATACTTGGACTTGTTCTTGTTATTGGAGTTGAATCCAAGTCCACTCTTGTCATTGGGGCGTCTTTGAACACTCAACATATTGTCAAGTGTAGAATCCCCACCATGACGCTTTTCCAAGTCTTTCTTCAAAGAAGTGACTTGGGCCTTGAGCTCTTTGATTTCCTCTACATGGTTAGTATCAACAAAAACACTAGAGGAAGTAGATGCTTCATTGTTAGAGCAACAAGGCATGGAAAGTAATTCATCACAAGATGTAGCAACATTGTGAGTGGATGAATCACTAGGACTAGCACAAGACAATAAAGCATTTCTAGTAGAAGTTGTGCCTTTGTCCACATGAGGCTCACAAGATTTTACCTTTGTAGTGATAGCCTCATGAGCTAACTTTAGCCTAGCATGGGATGCTAGAAGATCCTCATTAGAGCTAGAGAGCTTTTCATGACTTTCTTCCAATTTCCCATACTTGCTAGTTAGCAACTCAAGTTGAGCCCTTAGCTCAACATTCTCCTTCAAAATAGATGCTTCACAAGAAGTGGAGTTAGTAGCACAAGCATCATTAGCATTAGAAATGGAAGAAGACAACTTGGCAAGCTCATCATTCAACCTAGCATTTTCCTCAATAATATTTGCATGATCATGTTCTTTAATGATTTGAGAAAGAGTTTCATTTTGAGATTCATCAATATTCTCAAGCTTCTCCACAAGAGAAACTCGAAGCTCATGTTCTTCCTCAATAGCGATGGTAAGGGAAGCAATCTCATTAGCATATTCTCTTTCAAGTCTCCCCTTTTCTTCAATGATATCCTTGCACTTAATAGCAAAACACAAAATTTCACATAAGTAAGAGCAAGCTTGACTACCTTTAGGGAGAGCACCGAATACCAAATCACTCTTCTCCATTAAGGAGTCAATATCATTAGCTTTTAATCCATAATAATCCTCATCCTCGTCATCACAAGATGTAGAGGGTTGCAAAGGTGGAGATTCATTTGAACCCTTAGCCATAAGGCAAAAGTGAGTGATGGACGACGAAGATGAAGAATTGCTTGAAGCACCATTGAGATCCATGTCTTGTTCCAACAAATGTTGGTTTTCCTCTACATTGTTAGCCATACACGAAATAGAGGATATGGAAGTATTGTTTTCATGTCAACAAGACATATGAAGCATATCATCATGAGATTTAGTTAAACAACTCCAAGATCAAGATCTACTAGGTTCCCCTCACTAAGAGGAGGAATGGATTGGTGGAAATGTAGATCTAGATCTCCTCTCTCAAATCCCTCAAAGATATGCAAGAATCATGGGAGGAATTGGGAGAGGGGCAAGCTTTCCAAGGTCAACAATGGAGGAGAGAGAAGGGGAAAAACGTGCTTGGAAGAGCTACTTGGCTGAAGGTAGGTGGAGGGGTATTTATACCCCTCCCAGAAAAAGAGCCGTTGCAGCCAACTTACACCGGAGACTCCGGACCACGAAGACTGGAGACTCCGGCCCGGGCGGAGACTCCGGACCAAAAGTGCGGAGACTCCGGGTCCAGAAGAGCAGGAAAAAGTCGACGTAGGAAAGCTTGCACCGGAGACTCTGGACCACGAAGGCCGGAGACTCCGGCCAGGGCGGAGACTCCGGGGTTACTCCGGACCAACTCCGGACCCCTATACAGCAAGTGCCGCCCTGAGGAGCAGAGAACCTTACACCGGAGACTCCGGACCATGAAGGTCGGAGACTCCGGCCAGTGCGGAGACTCCGGGGTAACTCCGGACCAACTCCGGACCCCTATACCGCACGCGCCGCGCGCGAGGCACTGAGCCACAAAACCAGGGGCCGGAGACTCCGGACCAAAACCACGGAGACTTCGGACCAAAAACCAGCAGAGAGGCAAATCCTTGGATAGAACCTTGGTCATCATATACTCTTCTAGAGTCCAACACATGAACTCCAAACTTCTTCATGGACTCGATCTATAAAGATATCTCAATGCAAACATTAGTCCATAGAGATTGTCATTAATTACCAAAACCACACATGGGGCAACACATGCTCTTTCACAGCTCCTTCACACGCCCACCGGGTAGCCACCTATCTGTCCAGAAAAAGGTGGAAGCACCATCACCCACAACTGAAGTGGTGGCTGCCTCAAACAACTGCTGTACCACGCGGGGGACTTGGATGTTGAACTCACTCTAGGGCTTGGAGCTGTCTGTCCTGCTAAGCCAAAGCCACCTAGCCCTGAGAGCGCGGTTCATCTGTCGCAGGTTGGGAATCCCAAGACCCCCTAAGTGCTTGGGCATGCAAACCCTCTCCCACGCCACCAGGCAGTGACCTCCATGGGCGTCCTTGCGCCCAACCCAGAGAAAGCTGCGGATGATCTTCTCGATCACCACCAGGGTCTTCATAGACAGGTCAAGAGACATCATAGCGAAAATAGATATCGTAGAGAGGGTGGTCTTAACAAGCTCAAGACGTCCTCCACGGTTGAGCAGCCCGGCACGCCACCTAGGAAGAAGGCTGGCCACAATATCCACCAGATACTGGAGCTGAGCTGGCGTCAGCTTCCTAAGGGAGAGCGGTAGCCCCAGGTAGCGCAGCGGGAACGGCAGCAACGGACAGTGCAACTCTCGAGCTACCAACTCCGCCTCGGCCTCTCCACAGCGGATCAGATGCGCCGAGCACTTTTCAAGGTTCGCCCTCAGCCCGGACACCAAGCCAAAGTCATCGAGTAGCTGAGCGAAAACTCTGAGGTCCCTCTCAAGGGGGCGGAGGAAAGTCACCACGTCATTAGCATAGATCGACGTGCGGTGCCTAAGACCCATGTCAGCCAGAGGCGACAACAATCCACAGGCCGTAGCCCTCTCAATCAACAGATGCAGGACCTCCATGATCAAAATGAACAGTTGAGGCGAGAGCGAGTCTCCCTGCCTCAATCCACGTCTGTTGAAAATCTTTCCACCAGGATGACCATTGAGTAGCACCCTAGTGGAAGCTGACGAGAGAAGGGCACAGATGGTTGTGAGCAGAAGGTCACCGAACCCCATCTTCCTCAACACCTCCAGGAGGAAGGCCCAACTGACTGTATCAAATGCCTTTGTAATGTCAAGCTTCAGGAGGATGGCTGAAAGTTCGAGCTATGAAGCTTGCGCGCCGTACACTGAACCATCATGAAATTATCATGTAGGCACCATCCACGCACAAAGGCACTCTGGTGCGCCCCCACCAGTTGAGGAATGGAGGAGGCCACCCTGCAGGCCACCACCTTTGCCACTAGCTTGGCGAACCCATGAATCAAGCTGATAGGGCAGAAATCTCTAACTTCCTCCGCACCCACTTTCTTGGGCAGCAAGGTGATCAACGCCTGGTTGACCGAGCTAAATCAACGGGCGTCACGCCGAGACAAGGAGTTGAATACCTCCATGACATCCCTTTTGATGATTCCCCAGCAAGACACATAGAATCTGTTGGAGAACCCATCCGGCCCCTGGCATTTGTCCAGCGGCATGCTCTTAATGGCGTTCCACACCTCCTCCTCCTCCGGAGAAGGCCATCTCTAAGTGGGAGAGATCCACAATGGGCAGCTGCAGGTAGTCTAAGTCGAAGGATAAAGGCCGATCCACCTCCGTTCCGAGGAGATCGTCAAAGAAATCATCCACGGCCTCAGCCTTATCCACATGCTCAGTCTTCCTAACTCCATCGACCATGAGGTGACCAATGAAGTTCTGATGCCGTCTATGGCTTGCATGCATGTGAAAGAACCTCGTGTAGGCATCGCCCTCCCGCAGCCAAAGTACCCTCGCTCGTTGCCTCGCCATGGAGCGCTCAAGAGATGCCAGCCCAAGCAGCTTCCCTTTTAGGACCTTCCTAAGCCCCCTCTCTGCCAGTGAGAGGGGTCGGGTCTCCATGGCCACGTCTAGCCGCAGGATTATCTCATTGGCTAGCAGTATCTGCATTTTGATGTTGCCAATGAACTTGCTACTCCACCTTGCCAGGCTCTTGGCCGTGGCTCGAAGCTTGAGATCTAACCTCTTGAAGGGGTTGATCTCTTGTTCCACTGACGACCAAGCCTCCTGAACTACCTCCAGAAAACCCTCCGCCTTCGTCCAAAAAGACTAAAATTGGAATCTACGCCCCATCTATAGATCTGGGGCTAGGCTCAGCACCAAGGGGCAGTGGTCAGAAGGCCCGGAGGAGTTTGCTGAAAGAAAGGCGTCTGGAAAGCGCTCCTCCCAATCCACGGTCGAAAAGACCCTATCCAGCTTCTCCAAAGTTGGTTGCTGACGCTCATTGGACCAAGTGAATCTTCGCCCATTTAGGTAGATCTCTTTCAATTCCAACAGCGACAGAGTACGCCGGAATCTGCCCATCATCGCACGGTGAAGGACACCCTGGTTCTTGTCCTCCGGGTCAATGATGAGATTGAAATCTCCTGCAACCATCCACGACCCTGCATGCAGGTCCCGTATATCATGAAGCTCTTGAAGGAAGGCATGCTTTGCACCCACGCCCTGAGGGCCATAGACTCCGGCGAACCACCACGCCTGGTCCCCTCCAATCGAGATGCTAGCAGTAAGCGCATTAGCGGTCATGTGAGGGTTAGTGACCGTGACATATTCGGACTGCCACACAAGCAAAATTTCTCCACGTGAACCCATGGCCGGCAGGTAAAGGAACCCGTCAAAGGCCACCCCGAGGCATTCACGGATGATCTGAGCCGTGATGATCTCCATCTTAGTCTCCTGGAGGCAGACTATCTTGGCGCCAGTTGCCGCCATAGCTTGGAAAATCACTGCTCTACGCGCCCCCGAGTTTAATCCACGCGCATTCCAAATGGCAATCACAAGATCCGTATCCAACATAGTTCCGGGAGAAAACAAATACAACAAAAGGCTAAAAGGAAAACAACAGATCCACGCCTAAACTAGGCACTCCACTGGCACGCCCTCGGACATCGGCAACGCCTCGGGTAGCCACCCGAACAAGCTCAAGATCACGTCAATGTGCGTCTGCGGTAACGGCTGGCTGAAGAGGTCCAGGTTCACGTTCAACGCCTCGTCACCAATGGTCTCGCCTTCCCTCGCAATCTGGAGACGCGTGATCAGCTCCCGCTGCTGGCGCTTCACGGGTGTCCCCGCTGCGAACTTCCCACGGTTCTGACTGCTGTGTCGCACCGGGCCAGAGTGGATCCGCTTCGCGCGGTTGCGCTTCACCAGCTTGTGAAGGATCGGCGTGACGGGCCGGACATAGCCCCTCCTGAACTGCTCCAAGTCCTGGGCCTCAACCTCAGCAGACGGAGCCGGCCCATCCACGGTCTGGTGAGCAACCTGGGTCCGGGCCAAGTCTTAGGCACACTCATCGTCAGATCCACGTGCCGACAGACTGATCGGAAAGAAGTCCAGCACCGCGTATGGAGAAACACAACGCTGGCTGGGCCAGCTCACTGGCGTCCAGGGAGAGGTGGGCCCGCAACTGCCAGAGGAGAGCAAGCCAACAGAGGACAGCAGCAACTCATCCTCAGCCCCACGCCTTGTCTCGTAGCCTAACAACCCACACGCCTGATCCGAGGCGATCAGTGCGTTTGAATTTTGAAATCCAGCTCCCACAGGCTCCCGCCCAGTCGCCGTCGTCACAAGCTTTTGACCAGGATCCACGCTACCTTCCAAGCCCAAAAAAGGAGCAGCAATAGCTTTATGCACAACGCGATTCAGACTAACAGGCACCACCAACCCCTCCACGCCACACGGCAGTTCAGCCTCAGTTTGATCAGGTACTAGTAGCATCTTTGCAGGTTGGACCGGCTCTTTCTCTCCATGCGGTAGACCAGCACATGCCAGGCCCAAAGCAGGCCTAGCAGATCCACGTGGCGGAACCGCACTGGCCAGCCCCGCCTCCAGCAGCATTGGATCCCACCGCTGCTGTCCCACGTCTGCAACAGCCAGGACCCACAGCGAGCCCAGCTGCTGGTCAACCTCGGTCAAGGGTTCCACCTCAGCTTCAGGCCCACCATCTTCAACAGCCACGGGGATCGTAGCTGCACGCCACCGCCCGTCAGTGCGACGACGATCGTCGCCGGCCGCCGCGCCCCTGCTCCGACTGCGGCGGCCGTGGGGAGCAGGGGGGCCACTCCCCCGCGGATCCCGAGAAGCACGCCTGTCCCCGCTTCCGTTTCCATGCTCCCTCCGACGTCCATTGCCAGCGCCATCACCACCGACGTCCGAGTCCGGCGACGACGGATGCGTCGAGCTTTGCCGCTCCGCCGCGGAGATCAACCGCAACGTGACCACATACTTGAGCATCGTTTTCTCCAGAGGCATTGGCTCCTCAACCGGTCGAACGAGAGCGTCGTCCTCGTCGAGGAGATCGCCGGGCTCCTCAATCCACAACTCCTTTTCTGTCGGGACACGTTCGGGATCGTCGACCCAAGCTGCGACGCAGAAGGTACGCAGGTCATCCCCAGTTGCCGTCGCAGCACCGAGGCCCTCAATCCAAGCCGTGGTTCCAAGGAGGGCTCCGGCATTCGTGCGGTTCCACGCGTGCGCTGGGACTCATGTGAGCTCGAGCTGAATGCGGTGGCGCATGGTGGTGCGGACTGCCTGGAGCAGCCGGTTCCACGGCGAGAAGCGTAGGGAAAAGCCTCTGTCGTCGACGACGCCGGTGGACACAACCTCGTCTCTGATCCTTCTACTCGAGAACCGGAACAGAAGGTCGGCCGGCCAATGGCGGTGAACAGTGAAGTTGTTCTCTGTCCGGGGCAGCTGCTCAACAACGACCCTCATTGCCTCCTCCGGCGAAACGTGTTGGCGACTGCCGGAGATGAACGCGACCAAGGCCCACCGGAGCGCGGCTTCACTCCTGTCGATCTCCGCTGTGCGAGGGAGGAAAACCACCTCCCGCGGCGGCCGGTCTACCACAGCCTGCTTGCCACGATCCCGCGCCACAGCCGGCGGTCGATGTGGGGAGCGAGACCGGTGGTCAGCCCTCTCCACTCGGAGGGGCGGGAAATCCTCCACCGGCGGCGCCCAGTAGCCATCGGAGTCCACGCCATGACCACGTCCAAAGTCATCGCGCCGCTGGCCTCCACGGTCATCACGACCTCCACGTTCGTGATCGCGAGCACCACCACGGACCGCGTCCAGAGCCGCACCATGGCCAGGCGACGGAGAACGCCCTCCCATGCCAGCATGGCCTGGCGTGGCGCGTGACGCTGCGGACTCCATCAGTCCCGGCGGTGGCGAGGGGGGATCTCTTCCGTCGATGCGCGCATGCACCGGAGTGCGGCGCTGCTCGAAAACGCCCTGCGGCGGCGACGAGGGCGGGCCTCGATCGCCGATGCGGTCCCTCACAGGCGTGCGCCGTTGCTCCACAAACCCCAGCGGCGGCGAGGGAGGTTCACGGCCGCCGATGCGCTCCCACACCGGGGTGCGTCTCTGGTCCACGAAGCCCGGCGGCGGCGAGGGAGGCTCACGGGCGCCGGCGCGAGCCTGCCCTGGTTTGCGCCGCCAGTCCCCATCCACGGCCTGCTGGCCTTGATGAACTCCACGACCCAAAGGTCCCATTGGCGGAGCTCGCCACTCCGTGCACTCCCGCGTGTGGTGCCTGTCGTTCTTGCAACGCAGGCATTTGGTGTCGCTGGTGCAGCCGGGCGAGATGTGCCCCGGCTGCGCGCAGTTGAAGCAGCAGCCGGCGAGGTCCGGCGGCAAGTCATCCCGGATGACCAAGGCCGGAAGCTGCTACCCACGGCGGGTCGGGGGGCGCTGGTGGCAGAGCAGGGGCAGCGGCGAGCGGGCGCGATGAGGAGGCGCGACCCGAGGCGGAGAGGGAGCTGGCCTGGAGCTGACCGGCGGTGGGGAAGGCGCGGGGAGCGCGTCGCCGGTGGAGTGCCGCTGCGGAGCACCTCGCAGTAGGAGCGCGGCGAGCAGTCCTCCTCGTCGTCGGAGTAGTCAGCCCAGCGGCGAGACTGCGAGGATAAGGGCGGCGAGTCCATGGCGGAGCGCGGCGGCGATGAGGGCGAGGCGGCCGAGATGGCCACCAAGGTGCGCTGCGGGGCACCCTAGCTCTCCTCTGATTTCGTGAGCATGCGTGCAACTTTGCTGCTTTTGGCTGGTCTTCGATGCTTGTACTTGTACAGTTGTACAGCTAAATTCTGGAGAAGGACTAAAGCTGGGTGGACGCGCTTAGTTGAAGCTAGAAGCAGGAAGAAGCTGGGCGTTGAGATGATAGCTGAAAAAGGTGGCACAAATCAATACTACCTCCATTTCTATTAATAAGGCGCACGAGCATTCTAAGACGAACTTTGATCGAAAAATTTGAGCACAAATATTGATCACCATCATTTATATGCATTATTCAGAACCCTAAAACCCTAAAAACCTCACTGCATTAGTATCCAGTACATCATTTATCTGCATTTTACAGTGCTTTCATCCATTTTGCACTTCAGTGTGCAAAGGCACACAATTTTCAGTAGATCCAGTGCAAAAGTGAAGCAAGAAGCACCACACAAGTGAACCCAATGCAGCAGAGAAGATGGCCGTGATCAACAAGTTGAAATCCAGACAGAAATCCAGAAGAACACATGTTGTCATATTGTGAACAATGCACTGCCAAAGAAATGCAAATCTTGTCAGTGTAGCTGTTGAAGCTCAAGTGCAAATGCAACCATGTGCTATCTGAAGGAAGTCCAAAGGAACATAGTTGAGCAAGATTGGAGCATTAGAAGAAGAAGAAATCAAGCAAAAAGAGGAAAATCTCCTCTGTGCCAGATAGTGAACAGTAACTGACAGAGTGCATTTTCTGTCAGTTAACTCATATTCTCCAAGCACAAGATGAAGCAATGCTCAAGTGTTGGCAGCAGCAGGTCTCAAAGAAGATAAGAAGCAATTCAAATGAGTTTGAATCAGAAGGAGGGAAGAGATCAACTTGGAGATGAAGAAACCACAAAAGGCAAAAAGGTGATAAAGTAGGGAACACGTCATGTGCTCTGTGAGCTAAAGATAGAAAAGGGAAACTTCCTCCTCTCCACCAATTCACGCTCTCGCACCTCAGAAAGGAAAAAGGGAGTATAAAGCCATCACCACACCACCACAGACCACATAGCAACCACTCCATTCCATTCCCATCCATCCACCTCACTCCATCCCATCCATAGCCACCACAAAACCACCTTTTCAGCCACCATCTCCAACAACCACCAAGAACAACAAGAACAGAGAAGAACAAGAACAAGACCAAGATCAAGATGAACATGGAGACCAGGAGAAGAACCCCAAGGCCTTGGTGACCTGAAGCTCATGATCTGCAACTCTGCTTCCACCCTTATCTTCATCTCTGCTTCCCCTGCTTCGACTAGGTTTCAGTGAGCTACAGCCAAGGAATTCTCTCCATCTTTCTCTGTAATCTTATGTTGAACTGAGTAGATCATCCATCTTTAAGTAGAGCTTGTGCTATTTGGCTACTGCAGTGAATTGAGTGACACAGTTCTCTGTCATTACTGAAGATTTGCATGCTTTGCTTGTTGTTTGGTTTGATCTCTGTGTGTAAGGTAAGTCCCTGCATACTTTGTGTTGCAAGTCCATCCCTAGCCCCCAATTGCTTGACAACCCAGAAAGGAGTGATCTTTGTGCTTTGATTTTTCTCCTGCCTAAACCTGCTAAAACCCCCTTGCTTGCTGTAACAGCCCCAAATTTGTGAACCTAAAAATGTGTCTAAATTTTTCACTTTTGTGTTTCATTGCATCATGGCATCCATATTGATTTGCTAAACAACAAAACAATTGGTTTGGCACCATTTAAAAACAAATGCCAAGCTTGCCTTAACGAAATTCAAATCAATGAAAGTGTTCAAACTTACAAAACAAAAATACTTTGACATCTTATATTTGTTAAGGAAGTTCCAAGAGTTCAAAAATAATATTTTGAACTTGCTTTAAAATTTCTAAAGGATTATAAATTTGTATTTAAGAAAAATGCCATATTCAAACCCTATGAACAGAAGTTGTCCAAACATTTTATTTTGAAACACCAATTTTTTTGGAGCTTCTACATGATATGGGGAGGCTACCTGAATATTTCAGATTTTTGTAAAATGTTTCAGTGCCTCAATTAAATCCCTAAAAGCTACTGGTTTTTAAAGGGAAATAGAAGAAAAAGAAGAAAACAAACACGCAGGGGGTTTTCTGCAAATTTCCCGTCCTCTTCCTCTGTTCACCGCCGACGCGAGCACGGCATGGCGCCAGTGGCGCGCTCGCCACTGTGCCACGCTCTTCCTGCCGCGCGAGAGGATAAGGAGGCCACGACGACTCTCCTCTAGTGCTCTCTCTCACACCTGCCCACTCACCTGCTCAGTCTCCCTCTCCTTTTCCTCTGCGCCATGGCCGAACCCTAGCTCACGCTCGCCGACGAATCGCCGCCATTAGCTAGCCCGCAGAGCAGATCGAAGACCACCAGTCTCTCCGCCTCGACGTCCTCTACATCCTCGCCGAAGGAATTGAGTCGGGCGCCTCCGTTCGCGAGCTCGACGTCGTCTTCTTCCTCTCAGGCTGCCGTGCATCGATCAAGCTCGCCGTCGACTATGACTTCCTCCATCTCCTCCGAGCTGTCCCACGCGTCGAGGGTGAGCACGCCGTCCTCGGAGACACCTTCTCCCTCCTCCTCTCCCTCTATTTCGTCGCGTAGCCGTAGCTCCGCTGTAGCCCGTAGCGCGCCTCCGCGCTGCATCATCGCCGGAGCATTTCCCGGCGACTATTTGGTTCATTGCGCCGCCACTAGCCTCCACGTACTCGTTTGCGTTGGATGCGCCCACTAGTTCGTCCCCTCGTGCGCTTCTCCGTCCAGCGCGAGCTCGCCGCCGTCGGTGATCACCACGCCAGTGCTCGCCGGTCGTGGCCGCAACGCAGTCAAACTAGGCCGTGGGCCTCTGCGCTTGCGTGGCTGCCAGCGTGTCCACGCCCCCCACTGGTTAGTGACTATGGCTAGCCCATCCCTGAGTACAAAACGATTCGGTGGTTTCTCTGAAAAATAAAATAAATAGCCAGATTCAAATATAAATTTGTAAAATCTATAACTTCTTAAATACTTGGCCAAAAATTACAAGTAAGATACCAAAATGTTCAGAAAAATAAAGTCTGTATGTTGGTATAACTCACACATCCAACTGATTCAGTTTAGTTGCTGCTTTATTAAAATAATGAGATTGGCAGAATAGAAAAGAGTTTTGGAAAATTCATAACTTTAAAAATAGTGATCCAAAAATTAAGTTCGACCTATCAAAATGTTCAGCAATTAATATACTTCATGTTTCACCTTGTTTCCAAACATGGATACTTAGTTTTAATATGGTTTAAAATAATTTTGCTAAAATGGCAGATTTAAAAAGGGATTTTATAAATGCAATAACTTTTTATTGGAGTATCAGAAAAATATGAACTGTCCAGTAACATCATTTGCATGCATAATTAAACAAGATTGCAGTACTGCCCTTTTTGGAGTTTGCAGAATCATTAAGTTAAATATGGGGTTATAATTCTCTCCTGCTGAAATACTTATTTCTGAACCCCATTTAAATTGCTAGATATTGTAATAGTAAGTTCAGTGCATTAAAAATGTCATGCCATCATGTGTTTGTGCATTGCATTTGTTATGCATGTGTGGTTATTGATTGTTTCTTTCCGGTGTTCTTATGCATCGATAGATCAAATAGCCGGGGTTTCACCGCAATACCTGACGACCCGTATTACCAGCCCCCTGAACAAGGCAAGCGTAATCCCCCCTCTGAGCATGTCTCCTCCTATGTTTCCGCAATTATTTTCTCCACTATATATTGCATTCGGTTCTAAATGTCTTTTGTTTGGATTAGAGTATCCTACTAGTTGCATTAGATACTGTTGCCATTACCTGTATCCTTCCTAATATCCATAGGATTGAAGTGTTGGCCTGAGTTAATTATACCTGCTATGTATATGCTTAGCCATGCTTAGTTAAATGCTTAGATGCCCGGTGTATGTTTCATTGTTGGAACAGTTGATGGACTGGCCGGATGTGGTGGAAAATTGTGGTGACGGATAATAAACTGCTTAAAGGCGGGGATGAGAGGCCACGGGGGATGTGTTGTGTTGTCTCGTTCTCGCCGCCTAGATGCGAGTTCTCGCCTTCGAGCCAAGACTGAGAGTGCACCCATGCGTGGGCCTAGTGAACCCCCATCGACTAAATAACTCGGGCGGGACTAGCCAGGGTCCTCTAGTTTGAGCTTCCATTTGCGCGTGCGTGAAGATGGTGGCCAGGACTGGGATGAGGATGGTGGTGTTTAGGAAAATGAGTGGCCACGGGGCAGGGTGTTGGAGGCACTGAACCTGCCCTGTCCTCAACTGATGATCCTGGGTTAGTCTCAAGCGAGGGAGAAGTCGTAACCACTCCCACTCAGCCGGCTTTCCACGGAAGAGAGCTAATGTTCAGGCAATGGGCTGGACGGTCCGCATGGCAAACATTGTACACCCCTGCAGGGTAAATCTTTTCGAAAAGCCGTGTCCGTGGTTATGGACGACTTGGTGCCGGATTCAGAGACCATAGAAAACATGAACGGAATGATTAAAACTTGACTTCAAGAATGCAAGGTTGACTTCCTTGAGGTGATTCGGCGAGGTGCCTTAGTAGACAGGTGTAGTGATTGATGGTGGTTGCTGATGAAGATGATCAGAAGAAAAGAGTTTTACTTCTTATCCCCTTTGAAAATATTCTGATTCGTCGATGCCAGTTATCTTTTATAAAGAAAACCAGCTTTATGCAAAACAGCCATAAAACCTTGGTGAGCCAATCATCGAGCTAGTAGCTCTAGTAATATTGCAGAGTTCGTCGAACTCAACGTTGCTTTGTTGATTCTTTCGGTGGAGGACTTCACCGACCTGGAAGGTGGGTTCTTTGTGGACGTCGACGAGTAGTCTGGGGTTCCCAGGTGGCAGCTTGGGACATCCCGGAACAGCTGGCGCTAGGAATGTTTATCTGTAGGCCTCTTAGGCTATAATTTGGATCTTGTTGTTTAGAACAACTTATTTCGCTTCCGCATGATGTACTGTTGGGTCTGTGACCTCTGGTTGTAATATTTGCTATCTTTCTCTACTATAAGAGTTGAACTATAATGCTTTGAGTCGTAGAGTCTGTGATGTGCCAGTTGTTCCACAAGTCTTGATCTCTCTATTATGCATTGATAGTTGTGCCTGCGTTATGGCATCAATCGGGGTGTTGCGTTGCCGATGATCCATTCTGAGCAACGCCTGCCAAAGGTTTTGGCCTGGGGATGGTAACCCAGTAACCTCTGGTTGTATCGCATGACCGGTGACACACATCATCTCTGTATAGTTCTGCGGTCGGGGCGCCACACTTGCATGGCTAGTTTCTGCAAGTTGTTGACGTAATTCTTGTTCCCTGTCTAAAACATGCTTGGATCCTTGCAGTGGACTTGATTGACAACCAAGAACCTGCAAGTTAATTTCTGAATTTGCTCTGCTCAAACCCTTTTTTCCAAAACTCTTTATTTTCTGAAGTGAAACCTGCAAATGTTTGATTTAGTCTAGCTTCTGCCAAAACTTAGAACCAGCATAACCTTGTTGATCCCGTGGAGACGATAACAAACACCCCCTATTTTCCCAAGTGATCAAAATTGGCGCCGTTGCCGGGGATTGACTTATGTTTGGAACTTTGTAGTGCAGTAGACTAGGCTGTGTGGTTAAATTGATGAACTTTCTACTTAATCTGATGTTGGTGATGCTTTATGTTCTGTGACCTGAATCTAGAATTACTATTAGGGGATTTAGTTCACTAACCCTTGATAAAAGTTCTTGTCTGTGCTTGTTTGTAGAGGAATCATGATCTCCTTTCTGCAGCATTGGATTTTGTTGATGCAGTCTTCTGAAGATTCACCTCTTGCTCCATATGATCCAGAGCCGAGAGAACTTTTCTTGCAAGAAGAAGAGCAGCATCAGTGTCCTCAGTAGAAGAAACAGAGGAAAGACAGTCAGTTATCAACATGGGTGACAAAAAGTTGAGAGATTTGTGGATCCCCAAGGATCAAGTTTCAAATGCAGATGTTGTTATGCCTGCCATCTAGGCGAATAACTGGGAGATTAAGCCTGCATTAATCAATATGGTGCAGCACAACCCATTTAAAGGCAGTGCCTTGGAGGTCCACATGAGCATATTAGGAATTTTCTGGAGTATTGCAATACTTTGAAGCACAATGGTGTACCTCCTGAATCAATTAGGATGCAGCTATTCCCCTTTTCACTATCAGGAACTGCAAAATTTTGGTTTCATGCATTGCCAGCTCACTGTAGAGATACTTGGGAGCATTTGGTTCAAGTTTTCTTTGAAAGGTATTTTCCACCTACCAAGGCAGCTGAGTGCAGAGACAAAATTACAAGATTTGTGCAGTATAATGGTGAGAGTTTGTATGATGCTTGGCAGAGATATCAAGGCCTAATCAGGATGTGTCCCAATCATGGTCAAGAACAGTGGTTAATTCTGCAGACTTTTTACAAAGGACTGACAGAGCAAACTAGAGCATTTGTAGATTCTGCTGCTGGTGGAGGCATTATGAACAAAACCCTTGATGAAGCTACAGAGCTTATTGAGAGTATGGCTTCACACAATTTTTCCTGGACCAATGAGAGAGCAGTTCATCCAATACATCAGGCTAACAGTGGTCAAAATGCTTTGGAAGCCAAGCTTGATAGCCTGACAACACAGCTAGCTCAGCTCATGCAGGAGAAGAACAGTAAGGCAATTGTGCCTGTCAATCAAGTTTCATTTACTGCCAGATATGTGGTATTGAAGGGCATTCTTCTCATGAGTGTTCTTTGTTGGCTCCTCCTGAAAATCAGTTGGCAGAAGTAAATTATGCTCAGAACCAAGGTGCTTTTTCTCAGAGCTACAATCCTGCTTGGAGGAACCACCCCAACTTTCTTACAAGAATGCAAATCAGCAGAGCTATCCTCAAGCAAACCAACAGAATTATGCCCAAATAGCTCAGCAAAATTTCAGGCCTCAAGGAATATGCAGTACCAGCAACAACAACACAGCAAGCAGCTCAACAAAATGCTTCTACAAGCAACAGCCAGTCAGATATAAGTGAGATGATAAGGCTGCAGAAAGAAATGTTTAGTGGAATGCAGGAAACAATGAAAATGCAGTCTGAATTGTTTTTCAAGACAATGCAGACACTCACAGCTGGGATATCCAATGCCCAATAATTTAGCCTGAAAACAAGTTGCCTGCACAAGCTGAGAAAAATCCCAAGCAGTGTGGAGCTATTGAGACAGTAGAGGCAGTCACAACTAGGAGTGGAATTAACACCGCACCAGACTGAAAACACCACCAATGATGCCTTATGTTGCTCCACAGAGAAGATTACAAGTACAACAACCTGTTCCCTGAAAACACTGCAGTAAATCCTGAAAAGGCAGTGGAACCAATAGTTGGAGTTGAAAGGCCAGAAAATTCAGTGGAAAAGGCAGTGGAAAATGTTCCTGCAACTGAAAAACCTAATAACACTGTAGCAAATCCAGTTCCTGCAGTGTTGAGACCTGTTGCACAAAAGGTCCCATTTCCAGAGAGATTAGAAAAATCAAGGAAGAAAAGCAATATGCCAAGTTCTTGGAGACATGAAGGAAGTTCAGATTACCATTCCTATTCTTGATGCAGTACTACACATCTTGTATGCAAAAATTTTCAAAGACCTGATTACAAAGAAAAGAAGTTTGGAAGACCCTGAAATAGTTGCTCTGACAGAGGACTGTAGTGCTGTCATTCTGAATTATATGCCCAAGAAGCTTGGTGATCCAGGAAGTTTTAGTATCCCTTGTATGGTTGGAAAAAGAACATTCACAACCTTGTGTGATTTAGGTTCATCAGTTAGTGTTTTACCTTTGGCTGTCAGTCAAGTTTGCAGTTAGGAGCTCTGAAGCCCACATCCATGACACTGCAGTTAGCTGACAGAACACTGAGGAAACCAGCTGGAATTCTTGAAGATGTGCCAGTACAAGTTGGAAACTTTGCTTATCCAGTTGATTTTGTGGTGCTGGAAATGGAAGACAATTCAGATCCATGATTCTAGGCAGACCTTTCTTGGCAACAGCAGGAGCAATAATTGATGTAAAAGGTGGAACACTGAAACTGCAATTTGGTTCAGAACAAGCAGAATTCAGCATGAAGCATGCTTCCCATCTACCCAATGTTTTGGAGCAATGCCATGCTATTGATATAGTTGACAAGAGTGTCACTGAGTCTTTGAAGGAATTGTAGCCTAAAGAACCTGAAGTACAAGTGTTTGTCACAGCTGACAACTCAAACCTCAAGAATTGTTTGGAATTACTCTCTGCAGATGCTTCTGAAAATGGTGAAAGAGAAGCCACCCTGCAGTCTCACAACTCATTGTTGAGTTAAAAGAATTACCTGTTCATCTGAAGTACTCCTTCTTGGAGAAAGAAAAAATTCATCCAGTGATAATTAGTTCAGCTTTGGATAGTGAACAGGAGCAAAGTCTGTTGTCAGTGTTGAGATTGTACAAGAATGTGATTGGTTATTCCATTGATGACATCAAGGGAATTGATGAGAAAGTTTGTTCACACAGAATACACTTGGAAGAAGAAAGTAAACCTACTAGAGAAGGGCAGAGAAGATTAAATCCTGCTATGCAAGAAGTGGTGAAAAAGGAGGTTCTAAAACTCCTTCAGGCAGGCATGATTTATCCCATCTCTGACAGTGAGTGGGTGAGTCCTATCCACATTGTGCCCAAGAAAGAAGGAAGAAGATGATGACCACAAGACCTGTCACAGGATGGAGAATGGTTAATGATTTCAGGAAACTGAACAAAGCAACAAGAAAAGATCATTTTCCTTTACCTTTCATGGATCAGATGTTGGAAAGATTAGCAGGGCAGGAATTTTATTGTTACCTGGATGGATATTCTGGATTTCTCCAAATCCCAATACACCCAGTTGACCAAGAAAAACAACTTTCACCTGTCCTTATGGAACTTTTGCTTACAAGAGACTACCTTTTGGTTTGTGTAATGCACCTGGCACATTTCAGAGATGTATGATGTCAATATTCTCTGATTACATTGAAAGAATCATGGAGTGTTCATGGATGATTTTACTGTTTATGGCAAAGATTTTGTCACTTGTCTGAAGAACTTGACAGCTGTGTTGCATAGATGTTCAGAGCAGAATTTGATTCTTAACTGGGAGAAATGCCACTTTTAGTAACTGAAGGCATTGTGCTTGGACACATGGTTTCTGCCAGAGGGATAGAAGTGGATAAAGCAAAAGTAGATGTGATTGCAAAACTACTCCTCCTGAAAATGTGAAGGAATTCAGAGTTTCTTGGGCCATGCTGGTTTTTACAGAAGATTTATCAAGGATTTCTCTCTCATTGCTAAACCACTCACTCACCTGCTGAATCATGATGTGCAGTTTGTGTTTGATGAAGCATGTATGCAAGCCTTCAACAAGCTAAAGAAGCTTTGATCACAGCTCCAATAGTGCACCACCTGACTGGAATTTGCCATTTGAGCTGATGTGTGATGCCAGTGATTTTGCAGTAGGAGCAGTGCTTGGTCAGAGGAAGGAGAAAGTTGTCCATGTGATTCATTATGCAAGCAAAACACTTGATGATGCTCAGTCAACTACACCACTACAGAGAAAGAATTGTTAGCAGTAGTATTTGCATTTGACAAATTCAGGCCATACCTTGTTGGACACAAGTGTATTGTTTTCACTGATCATGCAGCAATAAGGTACTTGGTGAGAAAAAAGGATGCAAAGCCAAGACTGATCAGATGGATTCTCTTGTTGCAGGAATTTGATATTGAGATCAAAGACAAGAAAGGTTCTGAAAATTCAGTAGCAGACCACCTGTCCAGAATTAATTGCCCTGAAAACAGAGAGATCCAAGATGGCATACCTGGTGAGCAATTGATGGAAGTGAAAGCTTGTACTCCCTGGTATGCAGACATTGTGAATTATTTGGTTTGTGAAATTGTGCCAGCTGAAATGTCCTATCAACAGAGAAAGAAATTTCTGCATGATGCCAAGAGTTATTACTGGGATGAGCCATTTCTGTACAAGCATTGTGCAGATGGTGTTGTGAGAAGATGTGTGCCATCTGAAGAAATACAAGATGTGATGTTCCAATGCCATGCAGGCATGTATGGAGGCCATGCTGGAGTGATGAAAACTCAAGCAAATTCTGCATGCTGGATTTATTGGCCTAATATGTTCAAAGATGTGCATGATTATATCAAGCAGTGTGATCCTTGTCAGAATTGGGAAAATATCAAGAAGAAATGAAATGCCACAGCAAGGCATTTTAGAAGTTGAATTGTTTGATGTGTGGAGTTGATTTTGTTGGTCCTTTACCATCATCTCAAGGCTACAAGCATATTTTGGTAGCAGTGGACTATGTGTCCAAATGGGTTGAAGCAGTACCCACTGTGAGTGCAGATTCCAAGGCAGTGTGTAAGCTGTTCAAAACTATCATTTTTCCAAGGTTTGGAGTACAAGAGTTGTCATCAGTGATGGTGGAGCTCATTTCAACAATGAACAGCTAGAGAAGCTACTGAGCAAGTATGGTGTGAAGATCACAGAGTGACTACACCCTACCACCCACAGGCCAATGGGCAGTTGACTATCCAACAGAGAAATAAAGCAGATATTAGAGAAAGTTGTGTCCAAATCCAGAGTGATTGGTCAATGAAATTGCCTGATGTTTATGGGCATACAGAACAGGTTACAAGACACCTATTGGTATGTCACCATTTAGGCTTGTCTATGGAAAAGCATGCCATTTACCTGTTGAATTGGAGCACAGAGCACAATGGGCTATTAGGAAGCTAAACATGGACTTAAGAAAAGCTGGAAGTGCAAGGAAGTTGCATATGTGTGATCTAGAAGAGCTGAGACATGATGCCTATGAGAGTTCCAAGATTTACAAGGAAAAGACCAAGAAATGGCATGACAAGCACATTCTCAGGAAGGAATTCAGTGTTGGACAGACAGTGTTGGTTTATGATTCCAAGTTGCATTTGTTCTCTAGAAAGTTCAAGTCAAGATGGTTTGGCCCTTGTGTCATCAAGAGGGACCTGGGACATGGTGCTTTCGAATTGCAGAGTCAAACTGAAGGAATTTTCAAGGTGAATGGTCAGAGACTGAAGCACTATCTAGTTGGTGATCCAATTGACAGTGAAGATTTAAAAGCAACAGATGATGATGAGCTTCAGGATGCTGTCAATGCATCCTCTGCAGCTGAGAACCAGTGAAGAAGCTACAGTCAGGCTCATGACTATAAACAAGCGCTCATCAGGAGGCAGCCTGATACCTTTTTATGTTATTTACATTTTATTTCCTTTATTTGCTATTCTTGTTTTGTGTGTTTCTTTTGTTTTTGTTGTTTCAGTTAAAGAATAAAGGAAAATGGAGAAGTCTTGGCTGTGTTATAACGAAGCAAGGAGCAGAAGTGATCACCAGGTGGAAACATTCCAATCCCTAAAACCATTTTACAGCATGAATATTATTGCTATGCCATGTTTCTGAATTATTATCAATTTTGGCAATTTATAGTTGTTTCAGTAAAAGTTTCATTGTGTTGCTCTGTTCTGATTAAGTAGCATTGTATTTTATTGAGAATCTTGCATTTTATCTGCTATTATGTTTGCAAAGGCTTATGTTCAGAAATATGTATCAAGACAGAATTTATTTGTTTCTCTGATCAAAACTTTTGGAATTCTGGATAATGCAATCTGCTTGGAAACTGAATGTGATGATCCATTTTAGATCCATTTACTAACTGCATTACTGCATGTTTGCATTTTTTGCATTAGCAATCATGATATCTGGATTGTGATTTGTGAAGCACTAATAGTGAAACTAACTGAAAGTTTGGCAACAGCAAACAATTTTTGCATTAGCTACTGTGATCTCTGGATTGTAGTGTGTGAAGCACTAACTGAAATTCTATAACTGAAGTTTGAAACAATTTTTGGCATTAGCAGTTATGATCCTGGGATTGTAACCTGTGAAGCACTAACCATGTTAACTTGACAAGAAACTAACAAACTAACTCATTCTATGCATTTACAGTAGCCTACTATGTTCCTGGAAACTGTAGCAGGTGAAGCACCGACTCTGCATGCATATTAGCATCCATCTCTGCATTATGGCTATTTTCTGGATCCTTTCTATTCAATTTCCTTGCCAATTGTCTTATCTTGTTAATCCAGAGTATTTGAACCTAGAAATGATTAAATTCTGCTATTTGAAACTTGTTTACAAACTAGCATTTGCACTAATCATAAACAGAACTGCCTACAAAACAACCAAACGTGCTGCCTACAAAAAGTACAACCACTAAGGCAGAGCTTCTAACCAAGCCAAAAAAAACTCTCAGCATATTTCGATCTGATCCTGTACCTAAGCAAGGACATATCATGGATGAAGCCACCCTTCCATCTCCCAAAAGTAGGTATTTCATTTCTGAAAATAGCTCCATTACGCTGCAGCCAAATATGTCGACATGCCACTATCAGAACTTCCATGAAGAATACATGGCCAAAACTTTTCCTTGCTCTATTTATGATTGTTTGTAGATCATCCGCATGGTTGGTTGGTACGATTGCCTCAGAGTTTGTATATAGTTAGTAGCTTCTTTTAGTTCTTTGTAACTTATGTACAGCTTTGGAAAATGGAAAATGCTGTGGGGCGGTTGCCCTACAGTCGAGCTTCAAAAAAAAATCATAAACAGAACTGCGATGAATCCAATCTAAATGAAATGCTAAGTTTTCAGAACCTTGCACTGTTCATTATCAGACTTTTGTCACTAGAACCTCATTTTGCTTTACTTGGGGACAAGGAAAGATTTGGGTCTGGGGGTTTGATCACCATCATTTATATGCATTATTCAGAGCCCTAAAACCCTAAAAACCTCACTGCATTAGTATCCAGTATAGCATTTATCTGCATTTTACAGTGCTTTCATCCATTCTGCAGTTCAGTGTGCAAAGGCACACAATCTTTAGTAGATCCAGTGCAAAAGTGAAGCAAGAAGCACCACACAAGTGAACCCAATGCAGCAGAGAAGATGGCCATGATCAACAAGTTGAAATCCAGACAGAAATCCAGAAGAACACATGTTGTCAGATTGTGAACAGTGCACTGCCAAAGAAATGCAAATCTTGTCAGTGTAGCTGTTGAAGCTCAAGTGCAAATGCAACCATGTGCTATCTGAAGGAAGTCCAAAGGAACATAGTTGAGCAAGATTGGAGCATTAGAAGAAGAAGAAATCAAGCAAAAAGAGGAAAATCTCCTCTATGCCAGATAGTGAACAGTAACTGACAGAGTGCATTTTCTGTCAGTTAACTCATATTCTCCAAGCACAAGATGAAGCAATGCTCAAGTGTTGGCAGTAGCAGGTCCCAAAGAAGATAAGAAGCAATTCATATGTAAGACACTGTATAGATTCGGACGTACGGAGGTAGTTGTCCAAAAAAATTGCGGAACATGCATATGTAAGACACTGTATAGCAGCAATGCATTTCTGAATGGATGAGAATCCAAAAAGACAGGTGCAATCTTTATTCGGCTCGAAATAGTCGTCGTAGTCTACAACAACATGCACAATGTCCATCAACACTCCTCTGCATCCTAAAGCGCCCGTGAAATTCAAGATCATTGTTTGGGGTCAGCGAAAAATAGTCAGTGTGAAGCAGCACATGACCCGTTGTTCTCAACCCGTTCTTATTGGTCGTCTTTCCTCTTCTCGATCCTTCGCGTTTGGAAGCGGCATCCACCTCCGCCCACGCAGCCACAAGAACTACGAGAACCAGTTGATTCTCTTCATCATCATGATCAAGGTAGACCTCCTCTTCCATCATTTTCTGAAACATAATTCATCGTCGCTACTGGTAGCCTATTGAATAATAGTCAATGAACAATGGAGCTACGCAATAAATTAACAACGGAGAAAATGACTTGTTGGCAAACAGCCGAACACCTTGCGGGCGGGCGACAGGGAATGGCGCCAACAGGTCGAGCTATGGCGGCATAGAACAACGACTGACGGCGGCAGCGAGCGGCGGAAACTCGGAGGAGCGGTCGGCGATGGCAAGGTGGTGGGGAAATGGCGACGCCAAGGGGCGGCAACAGTGTCGCGAATTGCCGGTGAGGCAATTGGAGGACGGGGTGAGGGAGCAAATGACTTCCGGCTTATGTCGTTCTGTGTTTATGACAAGCCTCCCCCCACCCCCCCCCCCCCCCCCCCCCGTGCGCGCCTGTCGGAGGGCGTGTCGGGCTGCTGTCTGGTCCCCCGAGCAGACTCCCAACTTCAGAGGATGAGTCAGAGGTGTCGGAGAGAAAATGGGTCAGAACGGACACTTGGGGAAACCGGTATGGCCGTTTCATGTCCGACATCTAAAAGGCATTTGGAAAATGGTTTGGGGGTACCCATGGAGATGTTATAAGTAGTTTAATTGTTTTGCGTTGCTAGCCGACTTTTTGCATGCCGTGTGTCCGTACGTAGCTAGTTATACGTATGGTTTGTTGCAAGTAGTACTAGTTTGAATACGAGTAGGATGAAAGTTGATTCCGATTCGTTGTAGGACAGCTTAATCTGGTCTCGTCTCAATCGCCACGAAACCAAATTGTTGGTCTTTTTGTACTTCGTGTCATAGTCCTTTTCTTTACCTCCACCAACACCAATACATCGTGCGTACCTAGATCGTGAATCACCATGGCTTTCTCGTTCGTAAATGGGAGCAAATAACACGAACACGCTAGCTGAAATAAATTTCTTGGCACGCCCGATCGATCATATAAGTGTCCACATTTTCAGTGAAACCAGAGACTAACCTATTGGAAGGGTACATGCATGCATTTCCGACTAGGGCAGTAGAATATTTTAAAGCATGCATGCAGGAATAAACAAATAAACAAAAAAATTGACTCCCAAATTCATTCCAAATTCAAGTATACGAGTCTTCATTTCATATCATAATTTGATTACAACTTGACTCGGTACATCAAGGACCCTTTAATTTAGCCTTAAAGCTTCACCCACACATGCACACAAGAGTTCAGTAACCCGTGTCACTCGTCGGAAGCTGCAGCTTTTACTCAAGAAGACGCCAATGCCTAAGAATCCTGGTCAGCCACGAATAATTTTACAGAAAACCAGTAGTCTCCAAACCTTAAGCAGCTCACACACCATTAAACGTGCACCAACAAGTTCAATTCTATTCCATTACTCTGCTACAAGCTGGGTAGCAAACAAGCGTTTTGCTTTTTTGCGTCGAGTTCTTTTTCGCCTCGAGCACATTAGATGAGGTTTTGTATCATCATCTTTTTTTACTTTTTCAAAATGCTCTTTATTTGCTTAAACCCTTAGCTTAGGTTCAGGTAAGGATAGTGCTAACTATGTTGTGCACGTCATAAAAGGATTCGCTGCCTGGTTGGAGTCTTTACTAGCGCTCTGGTCAAATTACTAATAGCTGATAAAGATTCACAGCACACTAGCATCATCTATAAGTTTAGTAACTGCAGAACTTAGAGAGACAAAGGTTAAACTGAACTAATGCATGCATAGTTTAGGAAGCTTAAAGACTAGATTGAAAGGGAATACCAACACTGGACTACTGGAGTGGACTCGGACGCGCCGGTCTTGGTCACTGCTTCCTTCTTGTTTCTTGGTCAGCTCTTCAACCGCTGGTGCACAGCTCGGCGGCGCTCTGGTGCTTTGTTCACGCCGGTCTGATCCGCGGGTGCACAACACCGTGACGGTCGTCCTCCAGCTTGTCCCAAACGGCGAGCGGCACCTGGTCCGTCCATACGCCGGGGCAGCGGTAGGCCTCATGGCAGAGGGCATCCGCCACTTGATTTCCTTCGCGATAGACGTGCAACACTTGGACGTCTTGGAAGCAGCAGAGCAGCTGTATGATGTCGTCGTACATGTAGCTGGGGATCCGTGTGTGCGCCGACTCGCCTCGAAGAAGCCGAATAAGCGTGAGGTCGTCGCCCTCGACGACCAGCCGACGGATCCCGCGTTGCTGTGCGAGTTGAAGCCCGCGGATGAGCGCCCTTGCCTCGACCTCGCCCACACCTGCATGCTGCGTCCTCTCGCCGAACGCCAGCATGGTGCGGCCATAGCAGTCCCGGATGACTCCTCCAACGCTAGCGCGTCCAGAGCCGTCATGGTGCACCGATCCGTCGAAATTGAGTTTGTGCCATCCTGGATGAGGGCGGCTCCACTGCACGAGAGCGACGACGCGATGGGCTGGCCGGCGGAAGCTGCCGCGACCGGCCGGCGGCGGCAGGGGAGGAAGGTAGGGCGACGCGGCATGGACGTAATGAAACGCCGGCGGCAGCGACGCGGCGAGCATCTCCATTTCGGGGAAGAGTAGGAGCTAGGAGGGAGAGAGATTTGGGTCTAGGGTTTGTGGTGAAAGTTGTACGTGTGCTGTTCGGTGAAAGCAAAGTCCATTTAAATTAGTGTGATCGGCTCGCACTGAACTCGAACTGTGTTCGATTTCTATTCCACCTAGCTAGGTTCAGCTTAAGAACGACGCATGCGCCGCCGCCCTAAAAAAGTATAGATCGCGTTAGCTGGCATCCTTCCTCTGGTCACGTTGCATGGCGATACATGGAGTTCGCGTTAGTCATGCATGAACCTGTACATATGTATGCGAGTATATATAATATATTCACGCCCATGGTTTTGCCTATTTGCTAGTAATTGTTGGAACTCCTTTTTACCCAATTGTCAAGATGTATAGATTTCTGGAGAAGGACTAAAACTGGATGGACGCATTTAGTTGAAGCTAGAAGCATGAAGAAGCTAGCCGTTGAGGTGATAGCTGAACAAGGTGGAACAAAACAATACACAGAAACCAGAAGATGCAAGCCACCAGAATGGAGGTCTAAGAGTGGGAGCCGGCTCAAGCTCAGAGCATCTTCAACCAAGGTTGCCAAAGGCTACCAAAACGTCCGGGCGGACAGGCCGGATAGGGTTTGGCCCAAAAAAGGCCACCCAACCGCACCCCTCAAAGTCAGCCCATACGTTCGGACTGATCAGCACACCCCAAACCCAGCCCATATGTGGGGAGGGTTTGGGGCCGCCCGGACGCGCCCGCCCCATGGTACCTGACAGGCGGACCTACCCATTTTCATCATAAAATCGGACGGAACCCTCGCGGCCAGTAGATATTTTTCACACTCATCGGCTCCTTCTCGTAGCTCCGCCCTTGCTCCGGCGCCGCCGCCCCTCCTTTTCGGTCGCCTGCATCCCCGCCGTCATCCGCACTTGCTCGCCAACCTTCCCCGACCAGATTTCCGCCGTAGCAGAGCTCCGTTGCGGCCGCATCTGGACGAATTTGGTCGCATTTCCACCAAGCATTTCCGTCGGCACCTCCGCCTCTCCTGCTGGTAGCCGCCGATCTTCCACGGCTTCTCTACACGCCCGGCTGCCAGATCTGTAAGTTCGTCTGAACCCAAGCTCCCCAAGCGTCCTCGGTCGTTTTCCATTCCGCCGCCCCTCTCTTCCTGGGACACCAATGAGGACTCGGCAAGCTCCCTATACGGTGGCATCTCCTCTGACTCCACCTCGGTATGTCATAAGCTTTGCTAACAATTTTAGATTTGCCCCAAATTGTGCAATTTGAGTCGATTTTACTGGCATTTTTGTGAAATTGTAGGATTCAAAAGCATGTCATTGGAATGTCCGGGGCGTGATATCCGAGTTGAATGACTCCCTCCGAGGCAAGATGCGCATATTGGAGGATTTGAACTTCACAATTGAGGGAAAAAGGAAGATCCAACAAAAGTTCGAAGAGGTTCATGACACAAACCGGAAGTTGGAGGAGAAAATAAAGGAGATTGAAGAAGAGAAGAAGAAGATTGAAGACGAGAAGAAGAGGATAGAAGAAGAAAAGAAGAGCTTTGAGGAAGAAAAGATGAAGATGGAGTTGCATCTCGCCGACGTTGTCGACGATTGCAAAAGCAAGACGGATGCAACTTGGACGAAGATGAAGAAATATGCCATCGAGAAGGAGATGCATCTCCATTATGCATTGGGAGCTATAGTTATTTTAGTGATAATTATAGTTACTATGTATGGTATATCTTTGTGCACTAGATAGAGCTTACACAATGCAAAAACGTAGCTGGATGTACTGCATGGATTTGAGGAGAAAAATATAAGGTTCATGGTTGTAGAACAACATATATAGGGGCTGTCCGGTCACTGTCTGCGGAGAGTTTGGGGCCGAATTTGGCAACCATGGTTGGAGATGCTCTCAGATACCTAAGCGACTCGCTGCATCCGTCTGTTACGGTGACTCCGTTACCTGATTTCATTCGTCTTGATCGAGAACCGAGTTAGAGGCGAGTGACTCGATCATGCTCAGCCAATCGTTTCCGCGAGCCCCAACGGGGTCTCTCCCGAGCGAGCGGAACATGTGGTTCAAAAAGCGTCTGCTTACTATCTTGCGTACCGCGCTAGAAGGCGACCTCCCTCGAAAGCTTACGGCGCATCCCCCTGTCTGTCTTCAGAGGGCACACATAAACGTGTTAAGCCAAAAACACACCCAACACTAATTAGATGGCTCCATTTGCAAGTTTGCTTACTAGTTTTCATGCTTTGGTAATTAGTTTACTTTGAATTGTCGCACATGTTTATATTGGATCGTATAACTTGTGCGGAAATGTTGGATCAACCGGTTTATCCATGCAATACCAAAAGCACAACATCGTCTAATACCGAGCACGCGGGGACCTGCATCCACATTAGGATGGATCCCGTGTCTCATGTAAACGGTCCCACTGTCGGTCGGGTCCTGAGATTCTGACATGCCCGTTTGGCCTTTCCATCCCTAGCCCTTGTCCCTATCGGACCTTTGGGGCGTGTTTCCTTGCTCGCGGAGACCCCGCCCAGGCCCGGTGGATAAAACCCCATGTGTTTGATTAGGTGGGGGATCTGTGCTACAGTGAGATGGCCTGTCTGAGAAGGACCGCTCGAATTGGCATTTTCTTACTCCTCATCTCCACTTAGTGCTCTATAGTATACAACCATATTTCTATTGAAAATAAAATGTGCACCAACAATATGCACGTCGACGCGTATGTTCCATTCCCGTACTCGATTTCGAGTTTTGTCGACCGTAAACTCTCATTTTTTTTTAACCGACGTTCGGAACTTTTTTCCGATGAATTTTCCCAAATGTATCGCACTCAGTTTACCTTTGAAATATCCTTTGATGAGCAGTTTCACCTTGACGTTTCGCACCACTTTCTTGTTTTAATTTTCCGTTTCGCCAGTCATATACAAGTAGAGATTGTACTGAGGTATGTACGTGTTTAGATTGCGGCTAGTGTACGTGCAGGGCCGGCCGGCAAAATCTAGGGCCCTGTGCTAAACTCTGTGAAATGGGCCTATATTTTTTGTCAAAATCCACGACCAACACTACTGAAGTACCGATCGGAGTGGGTGATTGGCAAGCGATTGCAAAAGTGTAGGAAGTCATGAAGGAACAAAAAATGGACTATCGTGTGGCGGTGTGTCAGCTCGACGCTTCTCGTCTCAGAGATTTTTCGCTTCGCTAGACTGATCAATTCACCGGGGGAGGGAGGTGCTCGCTCCGCTCTTAACTCGTACGACTCGAGGACCTCATGTCTAGGCACCCAGCTGAGGGCCTTGGAATTTACGGGTACGTACGACTCCATGACCTAGGCACCCAGCCGAGGGCCACAGATTTTTTGGGTATGTAGGACTACATGACCTAGGCACCTAGCTGAGGGCCTCCGAGGGCCTTGGAGTTTTTTGGTACGTACGACTCCATGACCTAGGCACCCAGCCGAGGGCCACATATTTTTTTGGGTATGTAGGACTACATGAGCTAGGCACCTAGCTGAGGGCCTCCGAGTTTTCGGGTAACTGATCTATAACCATTAATTTTGTTCCCTCCAAGAAATATTGTCACCGTCACCGTTCAATTTTTTAAAAATTTAACCATTTAATACAAGCTCCAATGAATAAAGTATATGACAGCCTTGACGAGTTGCTGCGTGGCCTATCCCAACTTCCCAATACATCCGGCAAACTCTTTGTATTGATGTGCTTTGATTAATAAAGTAGCTGTATTTTCAAAAAAATCCCAATACAATCTCTCTAAAAAAAACTTCCCAAGGCATCTGTAGTTCCAAGGATAGACTTCCCGGTAACCTAGTGTTAAACGTAATTAAAACAAGGGTCAAAAGTAAAGGAAGTGGGTGAAAGGATTCGATCCAGTACCCTGACGGAAGAAACAACATGTCTGGCCACTACGCCATGCATGTTTTCACGTTCATGTTCGATACAAATTGTTTTTAACTTAGAAACTCCAAATTCCAGTTTATGGCCCCCAAAAATTTGGGGCCATGTGCGGGTGGCACGTTGAGCACCACAGTGGGCCCGGGCCTGTGTACGTGTGTTCTTAAATTCTCACCACCGTGAACTCCGTCGGCGCAGCAAGAACTATTGTGCTTGGTGTACGTGTATTTTTTAACCTCTTCGTCGTCTCCACTCAGCTGCCGTCGCTCGTAGCTATGAATTCCTTCGTCGCTGCATCTGCTATTAGCATGTGCTTGTTGTACGTACGTTTTTAACCTCCACTGCCACCTTCACTGCCGCACAGTCACCGTGATGTACTGTTGTCCTACTCATCACCGACGGTAGAGGTCGTGTGAGCTAAGTTCACGACGTAGATAAGAGATGAGAGTACATGAAACAGAAATGTACGTACACCAAACGCAGGTGCTTGTACACTCATTTCCCTCCATACGGGCATGGCTGGAAAGTTGTTGACTACCAAACGTAGTACAATACATGGGCCAACCCTCGTTTCTCTACAGTCAGGCACTGCCGTGCCACGGATGCAAATGGCTAAAAAACAATCCGAGTAACCAAACACATCCTTGGTCGCTCGGTCAACCCTCGGAGGACGGAGGACCTAGCTAGGCCCTTCGTATGTGGCCACCTCTCCAGGTTAGGTGGGGTCGCTGCAACACGAGATTAGCACTCCCCGACGTGGTCACATACCGTCCGGACGTGTCGTTGGAGATGCATGGAACCAGCTCTCACACCCTCATGCCGTACATGAGCCATCTTCAGGCCGCACGCCACACAATTATATTCGCTCCTCTTAGCACCCTCACGGGAGAGCTTGAGCGCCGCATGACTTTGTGCCAAGTTCCATCCATCCTCGTGTGATGTCCTGTCCTGCTCCCCCTTGCCTATAAATGCCGCCTCCAACTCGGCACTCTCCTTCATTCCTCTTCCCCTCCCCATCATTCTATGTTTTCCCGTGTTTCTAGATCTTTGGATATGTTATCCCTCGGGTCGAAGGAGGGACCTGATCCTCTACGAGGACACGCCCACCATACTAATGTCGTTTCTACTCGTTAGGCGCATTGAGTGAGTTAGCTCTGCCTCTGCCTACAGCGTGCACAAAGCAGGTTAGTTCCGACCATGGGGACGGTGGTGGTCGTGGCATATTTTAGGTGACTTAGAAGTCTCCAGCTTCTCCACAGCTTATTTCCACCTATAAGCCCTCGTCCTCTGTATTGGCAGAAACTGGCCTCGACCAGTTTCCACACAGCTTTCCAAGCCCCCCCCCCCCCCCCCCCGGATCTGAATCGGTACTAGGTTTGCCCCTATTTTTGCCTCTATTTACGTCAGGAGTGCCACCGCAGGAAAACATTTGGAAAGGAAAATTAACAATTCTATGTCCTCGCTACGCTCGCATCGCTTGACCCTACACACGGAACCCCGCCGTCGCTCCAGAGCCACCTGACCCCGCCTCTCCTCCCTCTGGCCCTACCTCTCCATCCTCCGTCTACATCCTCTCCACCAATCGCCGCCATCCTCTCCACCTGCCGCCCTCATCTCCGACAGGCAACCTCCCTCGAGCTTAGCCGGTCTCGAATTGCCACCTCAAGGTCGGTGACATCCCTCACAGACGGAAGCCCAGTGAGGACCTGAAGCTCGGCATCCCCAGCGACCATGTCGACATTGTGAAAATTATAGAATCCCTAATATTTGTTATTGTATTGCCATGACCCTCGTGGGGATTATATAGTGGTACAAGGAGAGAGATAAACTTGGAGTACAAGCAGGTCTAGGAGTCCTACTCTATTTCTAACTCGTACACACATATGGGTATTCTAACATTTTACCTCGGTCGTAGAAGGAGGGAAACGGACGATTCCGGCTAGATTTAAAGTCTTGCACTTCCATCATCTTCTCCTCTCCGTCATCATCAACTGTGTCTCTGTTGGTCTCTTTCCCCCCGCGGTAACTACGGGGGTAACTACGGGAGTGACATGGACGCAAGTGAGGAGGTTTGCCTATTTGCTAACTGTTGGCACTCGTTTGTACATGTAAGTTCTAGAGAAGGACTAAAATTGGGTGAAGGCACTTAGTTGAAGCTAGAAGCAGGAAGAAGCTGAGCGTTGAGGTGATAGCTAAACAAGGTGGAACAAAACAATACATAGATTCCAGAAGATGCAAGCCACCAGAAGGTTCAGTGGAGATCAAGAGTGGGAGCCGACTTGAGCTCAGATACGTACGCCACTCGCTGACGAATCAAGATTTCAAAGTCGACATGTGGTGCAGTGGGCGAGCTAGACCACAGACGAAGGCCCAAACCGACTTACCTAGCCAATGCGACACGGAGACGGAAGCAGTGAAACCCAGTAGTTCGAAGCAAAGGCAAGGAAGGTCTTCTTTAACACAGAATGAAACTTGACCTGACAAGGGTGAGTCAGATGCTTGAAGCTCGAATACAGTAGGAAGCTAAAGAAGCTTAGTTTAGCTTAAAATTGTAGTTTGACTCCAAGCATCTAACTTGTAGACCATGACATAAGAAGTCCAGCAGTCCTATATAATGTAAGGGTGATGGCGATTGTAACCTAAACACGCAAATGAAATCAATCTTATCTTTACATTTATTTTTTATTTCATGTCCCAACTGTCCCTACATATGTCCATTACGGCAACTCCGTAACCCCATGTTCATTTGTCTTGATCGAAAACCGAGTTAGAGGCGAGCGATCGATCTAGCTAGCCAGTCGTTTCCACGAGCATAACAGGTCTCTACCAGGCGAGCGGAACGTGTGGCTTAAAAAGCGCCGGATAATTGTCTTGCGTATCACGCTGGAAGCAGACCTCCCCCTCAAAAGCTTGCGGCGCATCGCCCCTACCTCCAGGGCATACACATAAACGCGTTGAGCCAAAAACACGGCCAACTCTAATTAGGTTGCTCCATTTGCGAGTTTACTTACTAAAACAAGACCTATCAGGACTAGTCCTTGGTGGTATTTTTCATAGAAAGTACCTCCCTCGCGAGAATTCCCGGAATTCCGCCCCGACGGAGACTCAAACCCAGGTTGTGAGCTACGCCACTGCGCAGCTAACCATCAGGCCATTGCCCTGTTCTCAGTTTGCTTACTATTTTTCATGGTTTCTTTAATTAGTGTTCTTTCAATCGTCGCACATGTTGCCAGATAACTTGTGTGGAAATGTTGGGTCAGCCAGTTCATCTATGTAATCCCAAAAACACAGCGTCGTCTGATGCCAAGCACGCGAGGACATGCATCCACAATAGGATGGTTCCCGTGTCAGTAAACGGTCCCATTGCATTTGAGTCATGTTTGGTTACTCGAAACACCAACCTGCAGATCCAGTGGATGAAAAATCGTGTGTGGATGGGTCAATGTTCCTGCATGTCACGATGTTTAAAACAGTGTTGGGCGAGGAACCGTCAGAATCGGCATTTTCTCCAGGGCCAACTACTGCTCACCTTCTTAAATGGCTCCACTTAGTGCTCTCTAATCTACATAACCATATTTCTATTCAAGATAACATGTACATGAAAAATATGTGTGTTGACGAGTAGGTTCCATTCTCGTACTCGATTTTGATTTTTGTCGACTGTAACCTCACAATTTTGAATCGATGTTCAGCGCTTTTTTAGACAGTTTTTTCAAATTTGTCGCACTGGTTTGACCGTTTGAAATCATCTCGATGTTTCGCACAACTTTCGTGTTTAGATTGTGGCTAGAAAACGATGGTGTGCTTGTAAACTCATTTCCTTTCATACTCGTACTAGTGGTATTCGACGCGGCGCACGCCGCGTCCTTGATGTGAAATTTTGTTCATGGTTCGAAATGTTGAAGTCTGTTTGAATTTGTTGCGGGATTTAAGTTTTTTAATTAGACCAATTGTCAATAAATTTGTAGGAAAAAGATAATAGAGTAGTGCGAGATTGAAAACATGTGAACGGAATAAGCAATTTACCATTTTGAATATTTTTTTGGAAGTTAAGCAAATTGTAGGGTTTGGATATGTTTGTAGTGTACCTTAGGTTTTCGTCTGAACTCCAAAAGTAAGGAGAATGTAATTTTTCAATAATTCGAAAATGAAATATTCATCTAATTCAGCATTTTTTCCCCATTTAGAAATGCAAGCACGTAATTAGTTATATGGTAAGTTTTGTTGTTTACAAATATGTTATCTAATTTGGAATGATGAAACGTAGTTTCATTTTGCTATAATTTTCTTATTTGCTAGCATATTTGTTGGGAACATGTAATGGTTATGTCCAAATATCATGTTTGTATTTCAATGTAACTTTGTATTCCAGATACTTGGTTAGAGGAGATGTATTGTGTTAGCAATTTTGAAATTCAATCTATCATTCGAGGAAAAGAATTTGAGATCCGTTGAAATGTGCATGTAATAAACATTTTTTATTTTCAAGTTAATATTTAAGTAGATTTAAATTTGGTCTAACCATTTATTAAATTGGATTGCATAGTTGGAGCGAGTTTAGGTATATTTTTTGTAAATGTTAACTTAGTCGGTTTGGTGTGATATGTTTGTGTTTTGTCTTACATATTTATTTTGGTGCAATAATCGAAAGGAATTGTAACTTATCTTAATATTCGAAGGGAATTCATTGCTTGAGATTTCTTAGAATTTATTTTGTGAACTCATATTTGGAGGAAATTCATTGTTTGAGCATTTTATAAAGTCACTTTTGAACTCATAATTCATTGAAATGAATTTGCACTTTCGACAACTTGTTTTGTTTTTTTAATGTAGTGTAATCACAGGTTTTGAACTTTTTTTTGTTGATTAATTTTTGTGCGAATTTCGGTATATATTTTGTATTAGTAATAACTTGAATATGTGGTAAATAGAACAAAGAGTAGTATCTACAGTGAAAGCAATAATAGAGGAGTGTAGTACTTTGTTAATTGTAATAATAATGTATTAATTTATTTATTTATTTTTGTATGAAATGAATTTGATTAGTTGGTGTAGGAAGTTTGAGTATTTATTAAATTTTAAGTTTTTTGTTCTTTCGAAATATGTTTTTTTTTTGTTCAAATTTTATGTATTAACTTGAATTGTTTGGTGTCACATGATTTGAGTAATCTGTGTAGAAAGTTTGGAATTTTAGTAAATTTTAAGTTTCCTTAATTTTGTGTGCATCTCTTTTTTTCTTTTCAGGTTTTCTGTGTCAAGGTTAAGAATTTGTTGAATGTTTTTTTTTCGACATGTTGTCTGCATTTTTTTTCTTCTGAACTATAGGTTAGAAGGTATGATTTTTTTTAAAGGGGGAAAAAACCTTTTTTTGTTGTAATTAGTCGACTTGTAGTAAAAATTTGCTGAATTTGAAATTATTTGTATTTGTTTTAAATATGGGTTAGAAGTTGTGGAGTGTACATTTTTTTTTCTTTTCAGGTTTTCTGTGTCAAGGTTAAGAATTTGTTGAATGTTTTTTTTTCGACATGTTGTCTGCATTTTTTTTTTCCTGAACTATAGGTTAGAAGGTATGATTTTTTTTAAGGGGGGGAAAAACCTTTTTTTGTTGTAATTAGTCCACTTGTAGTAAAAATTTGCTGAATTTGAAATTATTTGTATTTGTTTTAAATATGGGTTAGAAGTTGTGGAGTGTACATTTTTTACATAGTTTTGTTGTAATAACAGAGTTCGGAAATTAGTCGTGTTGGAAAGTTTTTTACATTTTAGAAACATGTAGATTTTAAGTGTTGGTTAATTTGGATTTAAGGAATTGTAATTTATCTTAATATTCGAAGGGAATTCATTGCTTGAGGTTTCTTAGAATTTATTTTGTGAACTCATATTTGGAGGAAATTCATTGTTTGAGCATTTTATAAAGTCACTTTTGAACTCATAATTCATTGAAATGAATTTGCACTTTTGACAACTTGTTTTGTTTTTTTTTAATGTAGTGTAATCACAGGTTTTGAACTTTTTTTTGTTGATTAATTTTTGTGTGAATTTCGGTATATATTTTGTATTAGTAATAACTTGAATATGTGGGAAATAGAACAAAGAGTAGTATCTACAGTGAAAGCAATAATAGAGGAGTGTAGTACTTTGTTAATTGTAATAATAATGTATTAATTTATTTTATTTTTTTGTATGAAATGAATTTGATTAGTTGGTGTACGAAGTTTGAGTATTTATTAAATTTTAAGTTTTTTGTTCTTTCGAAATATGTTTTTTTTGGGTTCAAATTTTATGTATTAACTTGAATTGTTTGGTGTCACATGATTTGAGTAATCTGTGTAGAAAGTTTGGAATTTTAGTAAATTTTAAGTTTCCTTAATTTTGTGTGCATCTCTTTTTTTCTTTTCAGGTTTTCTGTGTCAAGGTTAAGAATTTGTTGAATGTTTTTTTTTTCGACATGTTGTCTGCATTTTTTTTCTTCTGAATTATAGGTTAGAAGGTATGATTTTTTTTAAAGGGGGGAGGGAAACCTTTTTTTGTTGTAATTAGTCGACTTGTAGTAAAAATTTGCTGAATTTGAAATTATTTGTATTTGTTTTAAATATGGGTTAGAAGTTGTGGAGTGTACATTTTTTACATAGTTTTGTTGTAATAACAGAGTTCGGAAATTAGTCGTGTTGGAAAGTTTTTTACATTTTAGAAACATGTAGATTTTAAGTGTTGGTTAATTTGGATTTTTTTTTTGATGTTCTGTATGTATTTGAATCCGGCCCAGCAGGCGGCCCAATTGCGAGGCCCAGGCCGCTGGACGTCACGCTGCCGTCATCTGCGGGTGGCCTCTGCCGCGGCGGCGCAGACCTCGCTGCCGCGCAGGAGAGCGCGCTGGGACTCGCGAGTGCGACCGTGGGATGCGCACGGACGCGCTGTACCCGCCAACGGCAGCGCCGCCCGGATTTGGTCGCCGGAGTGGCGCCGGTGATGTCCAGAAGCGGCAGAGGTCGGCGAGCGGTTCGGCGATGATTCCGGCGAGGAGGCAGCGTCTCGGGACGCGAAGCTCAGTGATGAGTGCACGCGAGGACGGCGGAGGCGACGGTGTCCATGGATCTGTACGGGGAGCACCGGAGTGGCTGCGAGGCACGTCGGCGGCGGCGCGGCGATCCCGGCGTCGCGCGAGAAGAAGGAGGGGAGGGGGCGCTTTGGGGCGATTTTGCAGAAAAGCCCGTGGTTTGTTTTCTAATTCTGTGTAGGTCCTTTTGTTCGTAAAATAATGGACCGCGGAGAAATTTCTCGGCCGCGAGAGGTGTTTTTGGAAAATTTTGCGGGAGGAAGCGTGTGGACCGTCCGATCGTCGGCCGTCAGTCCCGATCACATAAGCGGGTCCTCACCGTTCAGTCGTGTCGCTCAATACGCATGAAACCAGCTCTCACACCCTCATGTCGTACACGAGCCCTCTTCAGGCTGCACGCCGCACAATTATTTTTCACTCCTCTTAGCACCCTAACGGGAGAGCTCGAGCTCCGCACACCTTTGTGCCAAGTTCCATCCATACTCGCGTGTATTTTTTATCAAAAATTGCACTTGGACGAAACTAATGTCACATTTTACCCCTCCTCGGAACTATTTCCCTTGGTTCAACGCCAACAACAATGGAGACAAAGTTGTGCAGCTCGGCGCCAATACTTTTTGGCATCTAGAAGCTTAGGAAGCTCGGCGCCATGGATCTTGGTGCTGACCTAGCTCAGCTCCAGGGCGCTTGGCGCCGACCTCACTTCGACGTACGAAATTGCTGGCGCCGAACTACACGATTTCGGCACCATCTGTATTGGCACCGACCCGAGGGGACACATTTTGAAATAGTTACACTAAGGGACCAGATTTAGCATTAGTTTCACCGAGGGACCATTTTTTGCAAAAAAAAAATAAAAATAAATCCTCGAGTGCGTTGTCCCGGCCGCTCGCCCTTGCCTATAAATGCCGCATCCAGCTTGGCACTCTCCTTCATTCCTATTTCGTTCTCTGTTGTTCTATGTTTTCCTGTGTTTCTAGATCTCTGGATTTGTGATCCCTCGGGTCGAAGGAGGGACCATGATCATCTCCGAGGACCGACCTCACCATACAAATGGCATTTTTCTTGGATGGTGGTTCCTTCTTCGACTCACGAGGCGCGTTAAGTAAGTTAGCTCTGGCTCTGCCTACAGTGTGCACGGAGCAGTTTAGTTCTTTCCATAGGGACGGCGGTGGTCGTGGCATATTTTGCTTATGACATATCGGTGTTTAGCCATTTTGGTTGCCTTTTCCTGTAGCGCATGATCTTTGTTCTTCTGTTGTTTACCTTCGCCTTGTTATATGTTTTGTGCTAACCTCTTGGGTCTATCTCCTCTTGAGACGGAGGAGCGATCCTCTTATAGGTATGCCAATTGCCGTTGAATATTTCTTTTCGCGGTTTTTTTTTTTTTCGAGAATAACGGGGGGGATTGCTCCCCACCGCTTGTTATATTTTCGAAAGTAGCCTGGCGGGCCATGTTCTTACAACAGAATAGCAGTTTTACAGGGGGATACAGGGGAGAGAAACAACAAAACACATGAAGAAAATACAACTAGAAGAGGCAACTGCAAGAGCCACCAAGAGACACAAGAGGTGAGATGTGTTGTCGAGGGATCACAATGCCAAGAGTCGGCAATCAACCTCACGCACCGCACCGGCGTACGACTTGAACCCAGGCACAACTGAGGAGCACCACCATCATCATCGGAATGTCAAGCCTAGCACCTAGCACAACCCTAGATAGGGAGCTCCGCCACGGAGGTCAAGACGATAAGCAGGTGGGGGAGGCACACATTGCGTCTTCATCGAACAAAGGTTAGCCGAGACGCCACCAAGAGCCCGAAGCTCACCACACTGCAACAGCAGCCGAGGGAGGCTCTTGGGCAAGCACATCCAAGTGACCGGAACCACGTGAAGACCTGCCGAAGAGAGAAACACAAGCCGTCGGCCCCAAGCTGGCCGCATCACCACCACCAAACACATCACCGTCACCTGCTTGCTCGAGCCACAAGACCGCTCACAGACCACCCCTGTCGTCCCCGAGCAACGCCTCCATGGAGGGAACGACATCAAAATGCCGCCGCTGCCCAAACAGGGGAACCGGTTTTCACCCAAACAGGAGGGCGGGTGATGGGGAAGGAACCTCAACAATGCCTCCGAGGAGGGATCCGACGCCGGAGCGTCGTCAATGTCGTGGCCGCCGGCCAAGGGTTTCCCCCAGTTCCAAACACCACACCACCGTCCTCTTTTGTCCATGGCACGGAACTGTCAAAGACGAGGCCTCGAACACCGTGAGCCGGACAGAGGAGAGCGCCTTGAAGGGTCGGGAAGCAAACCTGTCAAACCACCAGAGTAGGAAGCAGAGAACCTCGTCGATCTCCACCAGGAGCACCGCACCATGCGGGGACAACCAGGACGGGGATGAACGGCCTCTCCATGCACCTCGCCTGCAGAAGCACCACTCAAGGAGCAGCAAAACCGCTTCCAAACTCCGGCCGTCGCGCCACCCCTGCAGCCACGTCGGCCGCCGCCGCCAACCGCCACGGGCCGCCGCCCGAGGACCCACCACCGTCGGCCGCGTCGCGGTCGCAGCCCGATGACGGCACCACCACCTAGCGCCAAGGAGGGCGCGAAGCACTGGTGGCCGCCGCGGCCCGCCAAGCCCATCTAGGCCCAGATCGGGCCCTGGCCGCACCAAACCAGCGACCGAGCCGGGGCGCCGCCCCGCACCACAGGATCTCCCTCCCAAGGTCGCCCTCGAGCTGAGCACGGCCGGAAAGCCGGCCCAGCCGCCAAGACAAGCAGCCCGGATAGAGGAGCGCGGCGCACGCGTTCACCGCGAGTTCTCCCCACGCCACATTTGGAGGCAGGGGCCGCCGCCACCGCGGCGGAGGAGGGCCGGAAGAAGGGAGAGGCCCGGCGGCGGCGCGGCTAGGGTTCCCCCGAGCCGCCCGAGCTGAGCAACGCGGGGGTCGTGTTGTTTTTCGTCTGCCAAAACCCTTTTCGCGGTTTTGATCGTCTTTTCGCACACGCATGCTCTTTGTTCGTGTGATTTTTTATCCCGAGTTTTCATTGGGACCCCAATTTTATATTTTGTTTCCTTTCCAATTGTACCACGATGTGCATAAGTACAAGCACGGGTCCACGGCAACAGCCAACGCCGGCACTGCCTGATCGGTATGGAAGCTAAATCACAAACCAATCGAACGAGAATTGTCAGTTTGACCAGAAGTATCCAAAATTTGAAGTGTGCTTTGCCAAAAGGAATATCATAAAATCCAAGGGACTTCCCTTTTGAAGTATCCAGCAACATTGGTTGTATATATTAAGCAGGATAGATATTATAAAACCAACAACTGTGGTAAGAAAAAGGAGGCATGGCTAGAGCTAGAGTATAGTTCTTAGCCGATTCCTCGCAAAGGGTCCACAAAGGGTAACACCAAACATTTAGCACCGGCAAGACACCAGTATTCTACTCCCTCCGTTCATAAAAGGATCTGCTTCTGGACGAACCCGAGCATGTTCGTCATCTGACCGATAAGGATGCGATCAGCCGCCTCGGCCTTGAACTGCTCCTCGGCCACACGGTGCTCCGCCTGGATCCTTGCGCGCTCCTCCGCCCGTATCCTTGCCTGCTCGGCCTCCGCCTGCGCTCTCCATTGGTCCGCCACCGCCTTCGACTGCGCGTGATGCGCTTCGTCCGCCTGCATTCACTGGAGGTACTCCGCACCCGTCATTTCCACGATTTCGGGCTCCTCGTGGAATATGGCATAGCCGACGTCCGCCGCCTCCGCCGCCTCCACTTCTGCGACCGCCTGCGCCTCTACCCCCGCCTGCGCTTCCGCCGCCATTGCTGCAACCTCTTCCGCATCGCGCGCCATGGCTTCGCGGTAGATCTACGCCCTCTTCTCCAGCGTGAGCTTGGCGCAGGTGGTGTGAAGGCGGCGAGGTATGGTTGAGGTGGAGGATGGGGACGTGGTGTCGGCAGCGGTTGATGTGGAGGAGCGGAGATGCTGGAAGTAGATGTGGAGGAGCAGAGAGCGGCGGCGGATGAGTGAGTGTGAGCTAGGGTTTGCTCCGGCACCTCCACTTATAGTCGAAGGTGGCCGGTACGCCATTAATGCCGGCCGGTGCGCCATGAATGCCGACGCCGGTCAAGGTATCCACTCCGCGTGGACGGGCGGTCAAGCGTGGGACCGTCCTGTCAGCGACAAGGCGGCGGACGCGTCCAGGCAGCCCCAAACCCGCCCTACATATGGGTTGGGTTTGGGGTGGCTGACTATAGGGGTTGCGATTGGGTGGCGGTTTTTTGAGCCAAAAATTGTCCAGGCGAACCGCCCGGCGTTTGGACGGCCTTTGGGCGAGCCGGTTGGAGATGCTCTTATCCCCAATAGCGATGCTTTAACAAACAAAAATTCAACTTGAAGTGAATGAACAACACCGGGAAGGCGAGACACATCGAGTAGGTAGGAGCCAAGCATTCCCAAAAGGTTGCACGTCACCATCACCGATGGTGACTACGGTAGCCGAAGCAAAGAGGTTGTGATCTGCTCGGTCACGCGTCGACTCCATGCCAACCCATGGAAGGTCAACAGCTTTTCATACAAGGTAGAGAAAGCAGAGGCAGAAAGCCCGACTAAATTTGTCTAAGTCGTGGATTGCCAGGCTAGCATCCACGATTAGGGAGGAGACAATGGTCCAGTTGATGTTGAACTTGCCGCCGGTGACTTCCTTGCTGTGAGCCCATAGAAAGCGTTGTATGCATTTGCAATTTCTTTGGAAGTTCTTTTTTTTTAGAAAAAAGGCAAAATGCCCAGCTTTGAATTAACAAAGCTCAGAGTCTTACAATGGCAGAATTACAAGTGCTGAAAGACAGCATATAGGCACCGAAACAACAAGGAAAACATGAAGAACAGCTTGAGCATCAGCTGGAGCAAATTGCCGGACGGAAACGCCAAAGAAGTGCGGCAAGAGATGAGTGGCACCGCTGGAGCATGGCCAAGCCTTCGGCTCAACCTACCACCAGGGAAGCAATGCTGCCGCAGAGGGGACCCTTCCCCTCTCGCCCAGGCTCGAGGGCGCCGACCCGCAAACGAGCAAGGTCACTGAGAAGACTAAGCTGGGCCAACCACTGACAATGCCACCGAGGAGAAAAGCCGCTACAACTGCACACCACCTGTTGCCGAACTCGCCCACCGCCCTCGCTGTCCCAAGACGCCGCCTCCAAGGAGGAAGTGACGCAGGAGCGCCGCCGGCGCCCAATCTGAAAGATTTGGGCTTTCACCCGTGACAGAGAGGGAGGGGAGAGGGGAATAGACCTTGATGCCGCCTTTAAGAAGGAAGACGCCGCCCGCAGCCGCCGTCAACATCGTGGCCACCACCGGTGGCCAAGGGTTTCCCCCGGTCGAGCGCCCCATCTCCGGACACACCCACCAACAACAAGGCGTAGGACCAGGGCTGGTGGGGTGGAGCAAGAGGCAAAAGGGGGAGGGCAGTACCTTCAGATCTTGCTTGGAGACCGCCGGGGAAGCCTCCGCACCGCGAATCCACGTCCGCCGCCGCCTCGCTGCCCACGCAGCCGAGGGGAGCGGCCTGCAGCACCAACGCGCGTCACCCGCCGCCAGGTCGACGCCGCCCTCTCCGCGCGAGGCCGCCGCCTCAGATCCAGAAGCTCCCCACCACCCAGGCGAGAGATGGAGCAACGACACCCCCGCCGCCACCTTCCTCGGCGGCCGTGCGGGCTTTCCCGCCGGCTACCTCGGGTGGCGGCGAGACGAGGGAGAAGAGGGGCGGGGAAGTGGCGGCACTAGGTTTTGCCCTCGGGTCGCCTCCGAAGGGGTGACACGAGGGAAGGGGGATGCCCCCATCAAACGGCTCCCTTTGGAAGTTCTTTCGGGCAAGGATGGCGGTGAGAGTGTACGTTGGCATGGAGTTTAGGATGGAGCGCACAAGGGACCGTCGGGCGACAGCATGAGCATGGTGAGTCTTGATGCGGTCGAGCACAACTGTAGATGAACAGTACATATCCGCTTGGGGGTAATTGGGATACCCAATTATCTCTCTGGAAATCAGCAAGCTTCCAAGCAAGGCTAGATAACACCTAGTCCAAACCGATGCCCTAGTAGTAGATAGGAACCACTACCGATTTGGCAGGGTTAATGGTTAGTCCAGAAGCATCACAAAAGAGATGTAGGTCTTGAGGATTGAATCCATCCGGAGGTGTTGGTGAAGATGGTCGTGTTTTCGGTGTTAAGTCTTCCGCATAGCTTAGTTTCTCTAATCGGTATGGGAGCCAAGATGCCCCTAGATTTGGCAGCTTGGAGGAGGCGATGAAGGGGGTCGATTGCTCTCTCCCGTTTGCATCATCTACATGACGACCAAAGGGGAGAATAATTGCTCTTCGAACAGGTGGGTCGTCCTTTGTCTTACGTGAGATAACCCATGTTATATGTACTCTTCACGCGACGTCGATGTTCCTTGTCGTTGTGGCTACATCATCGAGCCAGAAGGAGGCCTCGAAGTATCTTGGGGTGCCAAGGTCGAGCGAAGCCATGTGCTCAAAGGGACCTTATAGTGGCTCCATGGTGGTGGGATTCACCTTCAGCGGGGCGGCATGAGGGTTGGCGAGGACAATGCCCATGACTTCTCCCTCGGCTTGGCCGACTTCGAGGTGGTCATCGTTGTTGGTGTTTAAGGTATCGCTCTTCTCCCTTCCTTGGGTTGCGATCGAATGGCGAGAGAAGAGGGGCTAGATCAAGCAACGTGGTCAGTAGAGAGTGTATGCATGCAATACTTGCGAAAATTCTTAATGATTCATCATAAGAATAAAACAGCTTACGATGCGAAAAATTCGTGAAGATCAAAATCCTCCAAAATTTCTACAAATTCTTTTGAATCAAAGGAGACCTTAGAGGATCGGGTCATGTTGAATACTCCCTCCCATCCACAAAAACTATCGCACAAACAGTAATACCGTAGTACAAAAGGTGTACACACTAGCGACACAAATTTCGGATCAGAGGGAGTAGAAAACTACAGGAATTTCCATCAAAGAGTACAGAAATAACAGTACTACCGTAGTACAAAAAGTGTACACACTAGCGACACAAATTTCGGATCAAAGGGAGTAGAAAACTACAGGAATTTCCATCAAAGAGTACAAAATAACAAAGGAATTGTAACAAGAGTATGACTGAATGTAGATTTTCTTCCACAACATAGTGTAATGCAATCCTTCAAAAAAGATCCTAAGGATTCAAAAAACCTTCTAATCAAACGGCACATAGAAAAAATTCCTAAGGATCAAAATCCTCCAAAAAAATTATGGGGTTCCTTTAAATCAAATGAGCCATGATCATGTGTTTATCCTACTCCTGTGTTTCGAGATTCCTGTGAATCAAAGAGGCCTCTAATCCTGTATTTTTTTCTAATCCCGAGTTTCGTGAACATTTTGAATCAAAGAGGTCCTAAACAACCTTAGCATCGCAAATCCATAAACTGCAACTGACGTCATCCAAGTTCATTAGCTACAGTCCATGGCCACAGGAGGGCAGCATTTCATCCACTTATGCCACTCCAGAAATGCAGTTAATATTTGATGTTTGACAATGCTATTTCAGTTCTTCAAAATAGAAAATAGTTCCTCTACGAAGCATCGCCTCAGTTCTCAGACTAAACACACACACACACGCACACACCCCCCCCCCCCCCCCCCCCCCCCAACAGGTTCTTAAAAGACAGGGAGCGCCACGCTTATTGTTAGACGTTATCAACTGATGCAGCCCACTCCAAATATTATCTTGCTCTAACACCATGTTCAAGCAAAGGAGTGCACAGGGAGATACTTAAGCTTCAGTCACCTTCTTGTTCTCCTGTCCTTTTCCCGGTCTCTGCTCCTATCGTAGTGATCATCCTTCCCTCGGCCTGAACTTTTTCGCGTGCCCCGTCTCTCCCAACATCACTACCATGCAGTCTTCCTCTATTGCGACTGTACTCTCGATCTCTATCCAGTGATGACTTCCTTGAAGGACTATGGCTCCTAGTTGGGCTGCGAAGCCTCTTCCTGGAAGAATCACGTGCATCATTGGTCCTTTCTTTCCGCTCCAGTGATACTCTTTCTGGATAACAGAATAATGGTTCATATAAGATACACCAGAAAGCTACAGCATGGCTCATTGTTATTATTATCAGATGAGGTTATTAAGCAAAGCTACAAATTACTCCTATCAAAGATGAATGTGCCAAAGAAACAGCAGTGCAACTATCAAATGAACAGGGTATTCCCTTCCTGCCTTCTTACATACCAGAAGACCGCCTGTTGTTTGCACCATCTATTGAAGAAGACAACCCATATTCAGACTGAAGACGCCTACGGTGGCTGGCGACATTCCCCTCAATCTCCTCCGTGTTCTGAAAACCCTTCTCCTCAAGAGAGTCACGATACTGCATTACAGCAATCTCAACCTGCCTCAGCTTCTGCCTGCAGATCAAAAGGTGTTACAATAAGAAACATGATTAAACGTTGTGTGTCTGTGTGTGGGTTGGGGGGGTTACCTATGCTCTTCATCAATAATTGTATCTGGACGATGAATTGTGTGATCCGTACTAATTTCTGCTGTGTCAGCTTTCCCAGGATCAGCAGCATTATCACTTCCAGATGAATAGCCTAATCCCAATCCTTGGTCGTCCTTTCTATCCTCAGAGCCATCACTATCGTCCTCTCGGTTCCATTTAGAAGCTGGCAAAATGGGATCAGCTTTCTGCTTCTTACTTGCAATTTGTTTGGGTTCAGCAGATGGACACTCTCTAGAGCGTCTTTGACCTGTTTCCATACCATGACGAGAGAGACCCAGCATGTCTGATTCAGCCTCACCAGTACCTTCTTCAACTTTCAAAACATTACGGGTGTTCAAACCAATATCCTCTCTTCCAGTTCTGTGAGGTTCTTGTACATATTTCATGCGAACGTCTTTCTGATATACTTGCTCCTTCTCAGCCTCCTCCAAGCTGAGCAGCCTGGCAACCATCATCTCTTTACCACCACATAGTGAGAGGCCATTATGTCTGCAGCGACGTTCCAGTTCAGTAAATGGAAGCCCTAACAGCTCCTTTGTCGCTGCTGCCTTTCCTGTCGCCAGGGCACCATCTTCATCAAGCCTAAATCCATTATTATCGTCCTCAGAATTAGGTTTCTTTTCGATTTCGGTCATCATCACATAGAGAGTGAAACAAGGTGACCCCAGAGTTGCCTGATCTAAGAAAAGTAGCTTTCAGCCCATTCAGATATGCATCAGAAAATAGGAACCAGTCTGCCCATACTTGTAAAACTTTCAAAACCCTCTCCTGCAGAACAGCAATATATAAATGCTATTACTTGAGGACATTAAAGAATAACAATGAAACTCTACTACTCGACATATATAGCAACAATTACTTTCAGAGCTTCAGCAGTAATCCTTCCTGTGATACTGCGGTACAAGTCATTGAAGCTCTCCATGACATCAGGTATAGCAGCCTCAAACTTGGTTCGAAATGCAGAGGCATTCTTCACGGGAGCACTACTATTATGAAGGATGTCAGACACTAGCATAAGCCGCGCAACCTTGGTTGGGATAGGTGTCTCCTTGAGCGTCAAAGATTCTGCAAGAACCTCAACAATCTATACACAACAAAGAATCAATGTGTTTTCAGTTTTCATGCGATGTGAACTACATAATATAACTGAAGTATACAACAAAATAAAATAGGCCTCTGAAGTGTATAGTTCACGACAAATAAATGATAACCAAGCAGGCAATAAAACATGTATAGTTTACATGAAATGTGAACTACAAAATAACTGAAGTGTACAACAATATAAAGTAGGCCTCTGAAGTGTATAGGTCACAACAAATAGATGATAACCAAGCAGGCAATAAAACATGTACAGTTATATAAACGACCAGATGGTCTCGTAGGCAACAAAACATGTAGCCAAAATGTACCACTATATATGGTGCATTGTTCAATTTACGTTAGGTCCCATAAATGACATATGTTTTAAACAATAGTTTATACAAAGTATAACCGTTGAATCCCTTCAGTCCACGACCTCAAGGTTTCTTTACTCCGTTGAAAGTGTGAGTTGGTGGCCATGGTGAGCCTGCCTCTTCCAAGCTTCTGTGGCCAAATAAAAAAAGTCTATGGTTCGAATAACACAGCAAAAGCTGCAGCTCACTACCACGTTGCCACGTGCCTGAACTTGACAATGTGAACATGACAAACCTAGAGACATAATCCTCGGTAGGTTCCCATCACGTACTACTTCTTTATCTTTGCCCATTAGATTTCTTACCGTGCCCAGGGGAGACTAAAGGGACTTAGACATAGGGCATGTGGAGCTTCAGCAGATGAGAGAGAGAGGGCTAGTAGAGAGGGAGCTGAACAGGGGGAAAGCTCCAGCCTATAGCTTGCCTGTTTCAGTTATAGTTCCCTACACATGGGTGATTGATTAGAGGGGTGATAACTACTTTCAATTCCTTCTCACTAGATTAGCTAAGGTCTATAGCCTCTCAGCCTGCTTCATAAGTGACTAACAAAAATCTAAAATAAAACATAACCCTAAATTTAAAAAGAGACATAAGTTTTACTGTGTTTGAAACATGGAAATATTGATTTATTACCTGATAGAAATCAAACAACTTCATTTATTTAATAGAATTACATTGATATTGCAAAATAAAATGCACGCAGCGTCACTAATATTGCGCATTTTCAAAACATATGTTGCGAAAAAAATTAAAATGTTTATATTTGTTTGGTCCGTAGCATTCAGCTAGTAACTCATAATGATCGAGCTATTAGTTGATCTCAGAGTGGTTACATATCATACAATTTCCATGTGTACTACTTGAGAAAGAGGAAAATAACAGGACGCATGAAATCGAACCAATCGAAACCACAAAATCATAATCTTCAGTTAGAGACATAAAGGCAAAAAGGAAATAGAAAATTTAGCTGATTAGGTCAACTGTACAAAGAAGGCATTACCTCTCCAGCAGCATCAGCATTATCCAATGCAAATCCCATAGCTGCCTTTATCTGACTTCTCTCCAATGTCAATGCACGTAGCATGTCCTCAAATTCATCACGCTGTGTATCAGTCAATGCACGCTCCACTTCAACACGCTGGAGAATGAAACACAAATTAACATAGTAAATTGCAATGGACAAAAGCAGTTGCACCATCTAAAAAACGCAAACTAAAAAAGCATCTGCCAAGGTCCAACAAAACCTTACCCTGCTTCTACCAGCTGCAAAAGTAGATTCCTTTTCACGATCAGGGCTTCTGCTGTATGGCAAAGTAGGAGGAACCCATCTAAAATAACACATATAATGCAAAACTGTCACCAGAGAGTCAATAAGCACAGGAACAACACATATTGGAATATCATTGTGCATCTTATTACCTTCCACTTCCTGTAATCATGATAAATGGTTCTGTTCGCCATCGTTGTAAAGTATCGCCCTGCATTCCAATATCATAAGCATAAAGATTAGCATCATATCACTACAGCGATCCCCATACAGCTCATACATGTGGTTTGCATATGTAACAACGTTACTAGAATGCCGAATTTTAGAGAACAAGCTGGACGGAATACTCAGAATAAAGGGCATAAATTTCATCAAACTAAAGAATTATTCATTTTGACAAACTACTAGGCTCTCTCTGTGCAAAACATATACACTGGTAAAATGTCATCATAAAAAAAATGTCTCTATTCAACCAAAGATAGCACATAAGGCCAGCTTTACTATCGCCACATCGAAGAAATACAGAAATTTGAATTGACAGAGCATAAATAATCTACTATGTTAGATCATGAGGAGATAATGTTGAGTAGCACAAAACAACGCATACCTGAGCGAAGGAGTATAGCCGCCAAACATAGTATGTATGTTCTTTTGATTTAAGATCAAACAAGAAGCTAAATAATGATTTTCCTCGTCCTCTCTCCATTATAGCTTGTTCAAAAGCACATCCACCATCAAGTACATGCAGAGCCATCGTATCAATAACATGCCGAAGATGTGAATCCTCTGGGGAGCAACCATTATATCAGGAACATTTGGAGTAAGGACCTGTCAAACCAAATGGATCCACGAAGTGAAGTTAGAATAGTGAAATTTGACTACACCAACAAAAACTTACATGCCAACATCCTTAGTTCCTTACCAATGCAAAACTTCTTGGATTATGGCTAGGCTTATGAGATACTAAATAACATAGTTGGCAAACTACATACAAGACAGTGCTGGTCAATAAGGTTTCAAAATCCATATCCAAGAAAAGGACCAAATCAGCACCGGTTTCCGGTCAGTTACTGGGAGGAACCGGTTTCTCTCGAACGGTTTCAGTGTGTACAAGATAGAACACAAAATTGGAATTTGACCAGGGATTACTATTCAAGCATTCACAAATAAACATTTGTCGAACCAGAGTCTTTTCCCGCTAGTCACTGGGATATTTATAATTATTATCGCTGGTGGTGAACATATGTTAAAGAACTACAAATAGATGCGCCAACTGAGAACAGATGAAAAAATATTCCATAAATTTAATTTGTATACGGAGCAAGGGGAACTTATAATTTTCTTTTGTTCTATCCCTCATCTAAGCACTTAAATATTTTCTGAAGAGGGAACTCCAATTATTCACGAATAATTAACCATTCTGTTGTGGCACAACACGTTCATCCTTCAAAAAGCCTCTCAAAAAAAATATGGGAAAATGCAATGATATTTCTTTTATTGTTATGATGACATGAATATCAAGACCACTACACAACACGAGAACAAATGCGTATGTAAAAAGTCACCAACCAGCTCTGAGGTTTGTGGTGTAACAGATGCAACAGGAGGACCTCCAGAACCAGATATGATGACACTGCCACCCTGCACAACATAGAAAAAATGGTCATCAACGACAACTCACAGGGCAACACCTAAAACATGTTATCTACTTAAAACTTCCAAACAAATTATAAGAGTTAGCTGCAGATAGAAACTTTGGAATGAAAGAAGCAACCTCCTTGTTTCTTATTGCCATATGTCCTGGAGGAGGAGCAGGCAGTGCTTGTGATGGAAGAGCAACAGATTTGCCCCACCCAATCTTCAGCTCATAGTCGTACACAACAACACCTGAGATAAATAATTTCAGTAAATTACAAGCAGGAGTACAAGTAGTATTTCAAAGAACGAATAGGGTACTATTTCAAGCTCCTATGGCTATAACATGATTGCCACTACATGGAATGGAAATGCACAGTAACCTTGCATCTCATCCTTGGCTGCCTGCCCTTCTGCTCTATTCATGAATGCAACAAACCCACAATGCCTTTGCCTTTTACGTTCTTCTTCTGTTCGAGGCCACATGATCTTGACGCTCGCAATAGGTCCAAATCGACCAAATGTCCTCAAAAGAAAATTCTCATCCACCTAAAACCATATGTATATATTGCACAGTTAAGCCAACTGTGATGCCTATAAACTTAAAATTATGTCTAGACAGAACAAGTAAGGCAGGGAAAATCAACCTTAGGAGACAGATTGCCAACATATAAGTTTGTGGTCTGCGGATCCCCATCATCGAATGAACCTGGTAATCTTCCAGTGGGATCAAATTCATCTGGTATTTCATCAAACCGGCTAGAGTGCTGCAGGTAACAGTTTCAAGCATCAGTATACCTATTACAAGGACAAAGTACAAAGATTCTGAAAAAAAAGATGGGAGGCGATACAAATTTATCCTATCAGCTGGAAATCTGTTTTTAAAAAAAAGTTTCTCGAAGTTGGCAAACAGGATAGATTTTCTACATTCTAATCAACTAAGAGAATATTACAGCACACTGAATATAATCAAAATTACCACGTCTAGTGAAAAGACTTAAAGGCCAACCCTTAAAATACACCTACCACAGAGGTGTCACCGTGTCGTCCACCACGTTCTTGATTACGCTTTTCTCGAAGCTCTTTCTCCAACCTGAGTTCCTCCATGACGGTATCTATTGCCCGTGGCTTCCCTTTTTCCTTTTCCTTTGGCCGCTCATCTTCCTTCTGCATGTCAAGGTAATGATCAACAAAAGAACTATACTGAAAAATGAGGCAATCAAATAGGGTAAGCGTCCCAACCTTTTTCTCTGCCTCTCTCCCAAATGATGGTGGCAAAAAAGAAGGAACATACCTGGATAAACATATGCTATGTATAAGATATGTATTACGCGTAAGTTAAACTATGCCGAAAATAATTTGTACACCTGGGGGGTTACAAGTAACAACAGCAGCAGGATGCGAGCAATGGAACCAAGAAAATAACCTAATTCACTCTCTACAGGGATATTTCGAATATTCTTATTAAACTAATGAAACTTTCACCTTACTACATTCGGTGTCTTTTTTCTATACAAAATCATGCCAATCCAATATACACACAGTATATTAATTTCCCACAAGTTTGAAACCACTCTACTTTACATGAGAATTCTAGTTAATCCTAAAGCTTACACAATCAGGCCACTGCCTTCAATGATCTACAGATTTAGTGGAAAGTGGAAGCCACAGGATATTTGTAAATTATTCCAGCATGAGTACATAAGAGAGCAAAATCAAATGGGTAAAGCTCCAATCTGCATTGTGGTTCAAAAGTGACTAAACTTTCACTTTTGAATGAACTAATAAATGTTTGAAAGTATCATTTTTGGAACCGTGATAGCAAACTCATATCGAATTAATAAACAACTAATCATTCACTGTAAATGAAAAATTTAACAAGAAACTGGCCCTAATTATAGACTGAACTTGTTAACTTAATTGGTTGGTTTTCGCAAAATTATGAGACTTTCTTCACAATGCTGCCTATGTGAACAACATTCACGATAGGCTGAAAATGATCCGGCATTACAAAAAATAACATACCACCTCATAAAAACACAGTAAATCTTATATCACTATATATGTTGATCATGACCTAAACATGCAAAACATTCTAATATGCTGGTTATCACATAAACTATGCAAGCAAAGTTTTATTGGAGTGAGAACAGTGTCAGAATCATTTGATTTCTAGCAAGGTTATAAAAGGCATGCCTATGTGCACGCTTAAGCTCGCTTAGGCGCTGAGCGAGGCAAAAACGCCTAGCGGTCAACTACGCATAAACGTGCACTTAGCGCTTAGCATCAGATGTTAAAATTGAATTTAGAAGTTGGTTCAGGATTCTAGAGAGTACAGTCAGCGCCATTGACAATCAAAACTACTTCCACAGTGGATTAATGCATGTGGTAGTTATGCAGATTTACAGCAAATATCAATGTATCATTATTCATACATGTTTTACTAATTTACAACCATCCCACAATCAATTGCACTTTGCTAGAAGCAACATGGATACCCTCTCTGTGGTCCATGACTCTACAAAGTCAGGACCACATTACTAGTGTACTACAAAAAGGGAAATGTAAGTTCCATAACATTAATACATTATCATGACCATGAGCAGTAAGCCAGAAACAACGAGTTGCTCAGTCAAGAAGGTGCAACTACAGTCAGAACTGCAGCATAAATGCAAGTGCACTGTGAGTCATTAAACAGGATGGCATGTCTATTCATAAGGCAGATTATTTTCTTCTTCAGACCACTCGTATTTTAAAAGCATTCAGCACTTGGCAACAAAACCCACAAGGCAAATGAACGAATAATTCATGAATCGTAATGGTAGGGTACAGCAAATTATCAAGCGTTTAAAAAACTCTCGTGGTTGCTCTCTGAATTCTTAGTTGTGGTTATATTGGTACATGACTGTCTAAAGACGTAGCTGTGGTGGCACAGGATACCATCTTCCAGAAATCAGGTATTTTTTCCGTTACCTACTGCCCTTCTTTGGAACAGACTCCCTATCTTTGGACTTTCCACCTGTCATTGCCGAATGAGTAAAAAAGGACAGCCTCTTGATTAATTGGAGCAATAAGAACATAGTGCAAGCATATATCCATCATGATTGATAGTGAAACTACAAAGTGGAAGGCAAGCATGGCAAAGTAGATGAAAATGAAACCCCTGTGACTAACCTTCAGAATCAGCTCTTAGCTTGGCATTGGGATCAATCACACCCCCACGGACAAACTTGGACCCAGATGCACTTTCACCCTCAAATGACTGGCAGAACTCCAAATAGACGCGTGCCTGTTCATCTTCCTCCCTCTTCACATGCCAAAGTAGTCCAAATCAGACATGAACGAACGAAACGGAAGTGCGAAAACAAACGGAAGCATCTCAGGAGAAGGTTAAAAGGGATTCGAACCCATCACCTTCTTCCTCGCCTCCTCATTCTCCTTGTGCCGATTGAATGGAACCTTCTTCGAACTCATCCGGACACCAGCCTGCAACCATCGCCAGAGCATCAGAACCCGAGTATTTCAAATGTGTCTACCACCCTATATGTCAACGAAATCAAATCTACACAAGCACACGCACAATCTACACAAGCCAAGAGCGACGGTTCCCAGATCCCTGTTAAGGCGCTAAAGTCTAAACCCAGGCAGACCCGCCGCTCGCACACAATGCAACCTACCAACGCCAGGCACAAACCCTAACTCTCGGTTCAATCCCAACTTTTTTTAGGGGGGAACAAGCTGCTACTGGAACAAACCGGGTCAAATCCACGGGCTAACTCAGAAATCAATAAGGGCGCACACTTGGTTACTCGCAGCAACGAACAAAGCGCTACTTGACCTACGCAAGAGATATAGGTTAGGGCTTCCGTACCGCCGAGAAAAAGGAGTCGGCCTGGATGGATCTCTCCTGTCAGCTCCACTCCACGCTAGGACAGTGGCGGTGGCGCGACTTCACTGGAAAGGAATCTCGGAGGCTTCTTCTACAGCACCGGCGAAGAGGAGGGTTCGGCGGTCGCCGGAATTGGAGTCGGCCGCGACAGGGAAAGAGTAAAGACGCCGTAGGCAGGCCGGGTCTCCCCGTACATTAGTCAGGAGGGTTGCACGGGCCTACTGCCTGCACCGTCCGATCATCAACCGGTTTCCCAACTCTAGCCGATACGGAATAAGGGCCCTTCCCGGAAAATAACTGTTTTTTTCCGGGTTTGGGGCAAAATTTCCGCCCGACCAGATATGGGATAAGGGCACCTCCAACGGTCCCCCGCATACAGACAGCCAAAACGGATCGATTCTGTCCGTTTTGGGCGGACCGCGGACAGATTCCGGGTCTTTGTCCGTTTGGGGTGGGGTGCCCCCAACGGCCGGCCGCATTTGTGCCATGGGACGGCACATATAAATATTGACCAAATTTGAAATCTAGATAGAAATATGCCGAAATATCGTTCATTATTACAACAAAGTTGAATAAAGTTCATACATATCAATAAATGTCAACGTACATAACATAAAAAGAAAAATGAGCAGGAAGTTTCCCAAATGAATCCACATGTGCGCTATCAAATCATTCTGAAGAAGTTCATGGAGTGGCTTATCACGCATCTCTGCATACACGTCTGAATACTGCTGGTTCGTCGCCGGTCCAGGTGTAGGCTCAACCAACTCACCCTCAAATTCTCATCCCTGATCAAATAACCTCGAATCATCACGTTCATTCTCAACAATCATGGTGTGCATGATCACGCAAGCAGTCATCACCTCCCACATGACCTCCTTGCACCACGTTCTTGCGGGGTGTCGAACAATAGCAAACCGGGATTGGAGCACACCAAATGCTCGCTCCACATCCTTCCGGCATGCTTCTTGTTGCTGAGCAAACTTACGAGCTTTCTCATTGTTAGGTCTGTGAATGGTCTTCACAAACACGGGTCATGAAGGGTATATACCATCAGCTAGGTAGTACCCCTTGTCATATGCATTTCTATTCACCTCAAAGTTGATCACTGGTGCATCGCCCTCGGCCAGCGTGACCGCTGAAGCACGTTGATATCGTTGTGAGAGCCCGACATGCCAAAGAAGGAGTGCCAAATCCACAGATCTTTAGATGCAACAGCCTCAAGTATGAGCGTGGCCGCGACCATCAAGATCTCGGTATCATCGTCGGATGACTCGTCCGACGTATCGATGAAGTTCTTGTAGAAGAACTCATCATCACTGTCCATCTAACAAAACAAACAAATTAGTATGGAGTTCACATCAATTTTTGCAACAAAGATAGAGAAATAGTCTCATATACCTTTCGTCAAACACCTTCCGGGCGGTGGACTTCGCGGCCGACTCCGGTGCAACGGCCGAACGTCCAGGGGAAGCGGAGGTCGCGGCGGACGACGCCGACGGCGGCGCAAGGCAAGCCTTCTTGCGACCGAAGAGATTGGGGACGGCGGCGGCCGATGCGATCCAGGCGGCGGCCGGTCGACAATTGGGAGGAGGGGAAGAAAGGGGACTATGTGGCTGGCGTTTGGGCCCGACGCGGACAAGGGAGGACAAGGGCGGACCGCGGCGTGTCCCTTTTCTCCCCCCAAACCTGGACCAAACTTGGGCCAGGTTTGGGGCCAAAAACCTGTCCGCGCGGACAATTGTCCCCTTTGCGCCGGCCCGTTGGAGCGGCTCCTCTGTCCGGAAGGACAGATTGGGACAGGCCCTGTCCATATGCGGGGGACCGTTGGAGGTGCCCTAAGCCCCCCTACTGGAATTTTTTTTAGGGGGGAACTGCTTCCGTTTTCGTGGTCTCATTTCCCGCATCCCGCACTCTTGGCGCGAACCTTCCCGCTCGGAACTTTCAACTCGGGTACCCGCCCGAGTTTGGCGCCGCCATCGCCGATTCCACCGCCGATTCGCCTCGTCCGGCGCCGCCCCGCCACCAATTCGCCTCCGATGGATCCTCCCCGACCTCCCCCCCCCCGCCGGCTTGGTCCCTCCGCCGGGCCCATGGGCACAGCCCGCGCAGCCGGTGGCCGGTGTCCCCGTCGCCGCACCAGTTCCGGCCGTCGCCGGGAAGAAACGTCCACGGACGATCGGGGTGGCCCGTCCGACCGCGGCGTCGCATCCTTCTTCCGCCGCGCCGCACCCTCCTCCCGCCGTGGCTCACTCGCGGAAGCCGAAGCCGAAGTCTCAAGCTAGCGGCTGAAGGCGCCGAAGAAGGCCAAGGCTCCGGCGGCCCGTGGCCGTGCTCCTTGAGGATCCGGTGCCTCATGCGCCGCCCCATCCGCTGCACCAGCCGGTGGCCCATCCGCCGCGCACAACGTGTTCAATGAAACGTCGGAGGGGTAAAATTCTTATCTTTCTTCCGCTTGTTTCTCAAATCGATGGATGTGTTTATGATTTCGCATGTTTCGATACAATAGTTATCCCATGGATACAACATACTCGCAATTGTTGGACGAAAATTCCGTGGACCTCTTGAGTGCTCCACTTGACGCGTTTGATAGCGACATTCTCGAGGTCGAAGCGGAGGAAGATGCACTTGGCGACTGTAACATCCCAATTTTCTCAACTTTTAAAAACTTTTGAAAAAAAAAACCTTTCGAGAAAATTGTTCTGTTACTTCTAAATAAAGAAAATTATAATTTGTTTTTCTAAAAGATTATTTATTTTAGTTTACAAAGTTTTCAAATAAATTATTTAGTTTTTGATTTGATGTGAAGCTTTTCTTATTTAGAAATATATTTTTATTATTTTCATACAAAAAAGTAAATCTTTTCCAAAAAATCTATTTCCTGTTTTTCTAAAAAGAAAAATAATTTCCTTTTATTCCTAGCCGAATGGGCTAAGCCCATCTTCTCTTTTCTTTTTCTTCTCTTTCTTTCTTTTCATCTTGGGCCGAATTTTCCTAGCCCATCTTCTTCTCTCTTTTCTTTTTCTTTTCTTTTCTTTCTCCTCCACCCAAGTTGGGCCGGCCCAGCAAGGGTAGCAGCAGCCCAGCCGCACGACCAGGTCGGTCGGTTGGTTCCATCGAATCGATCGTTCGTTTCCAGGAGTGTTGTTTCCGTTCGTTTCAAACTGATTCAAACTCGAATATCTCAAGCCAGAGAAGTCCAAATTGAGTTCCGTTTGTTTTGCCTTGACCCTACTCCAAGAAGATCCCATCCACCTACCTAAACTCGTATATAAACCGCAGCACCGGCGTCCAACTCGTCCCTAATGTCGAAATCCTAGTTTCAACCTCCGTTTCAATCTTTTACTTCTCCCGATTCGAGCTTTGCTCGGATGCAATTTCATCCTTCTCGAGAATTTTTGATATCGTCCATATCTTTCCATCCCGACAAACCTCAACCCTTTTCATCCACCATAGCCGGAGAATTTCGCTTCGCAATTCTACATACCTGATGGCGTAAATCTTAGATCTTTTCCATCTCGATGTTCCAAATCCAAATTCCTTTGGTGAGTTAATAGATCTGAGCATTCTCTACAACTTTCGTGACTAAAGTTTTTCTATTTGAGGTACGGATTTCTCTCTAATTCAGATCTACTTTCGAGGTCAAACCGTTGCACTAGAAGACGAAGATTTGAAGATCTACTTATCTTCCGGCGAAACCGCAGATGTTTCCAAGATCACTTTGATAAGATCTATCCATCCATGTCATAATCTCACTTCAGATGTTTTTCACCTTCTGATCCATCCGGATATCCGACGGCAGATCATGTAGTGTTCTATTCTAATTCTATTCTTTTGTCAACCGGAGGCTATCAAATCTTCGATCTACAATTTAGATCATCTCATCTACACCGGAGTATCTTAAATCTAATTCTATTTCCAAAACCCTAAATTCCGGAGTTCATCTAGCCAAACCCTAATCATGTAGATTTATCTACTTGGTTATCATCATCGAGATCGGAGTACTTCCGTATACTCGTGCCTTGTCAAAAACTATCTTCAGCCTACACCAAATTCTAAACCCGATATTGTGTACTTTAGTACATCGACATCAACAATCTTTGTTTCCGGTGTCATGTTATTACATGGTTGCCAATATCCAATCTAGCCAACCTTTGTTGTCTATCTATCTCAATCGTCAACCCTTGTTGATGATTCTTCATCTCCTAAATATATTTATCTAGCTCCAGTTTCCCCAATCTCCACATATTATCTACTCCATGTACACTCTTTACATTTATCCTCTACTTAAACTAAAGGTTTGTTTCTATTTGATTGTTGTTTGGAGTTATTGGATTTTATTTGCTTCTTTATATTGAGTGTATTCGTAAATCACGACGTGTAGATTGCAACGTCGGGTGAAATATCAAGGGAGCAGGTATAAGGGAAACATCAATAAATCTCTGGAGCAAGGCAAGTTATCTTTAACCATACACATCCTATATTTTAAAGTATTTTGTTTTCCAAAAAGCTTGCACGTTAGTGTTATTATATGGGTAGTAAGCCTATTGCTATTTATTATTACAGCCTCCACATATATGAGCCATTATCCAAATACTACATTCTTACCTAAACCCTAGGTGGAGCCTTGTGTTGAGTCATGCTTAGCCATGCTTAGATGTGTTCAGTTTAGCGTGTCTAATCAACCTCAGGTTTAATTTAATTTTGTGAGACTGTTAATTGACTGGTCTGGCCCCCGGGATATGACTCAGTACTCTTTTTAATAACTTTGGTGGGTACAGTTGTGGTTAGCTTCTGTACTTTATCATGTGAACTTTATAAATTGAGCCAGACACTAGCGGAGTGGTCAGGTATAATGTGTGGTTAGCTCTTATACTTGGTCTTCATTACTTACCAGTCTCTTTCTTTGAGAAACCCTCCAATTCGTGGGCAATTCTCCTTATTTTGTCATTTGTGGTGGTTAGCCATATGACAGGTTATCTTCCATGGTTAGTGGATTTTAGCCCACTCCTTCCTTCGTGGGAGAGTTATTAGCTTTCGTGGTTTTCCCGCTCATAGTCGACCACTAGGAACTGTTAGCATTGTAACTTGTTTGAGTTTCACTATATCAACTTGAGGTTAAAAGCTCTAGTGAAGTACAACCTTTGCAGAGTGTAAAACTAATCGATTAGCCGTGTTCGCGGTCATGAACAACTCATACTTGTGATCTTTGCTTAGAGCCAAAATCCCACTGTTCACTTTAAATTGTTGGAATTGTTACATTTTGTGGCTATTCTATTCTCATGGTTACTTTTGGGTTACTTTCATATTGGGTTATGAAAGGTGTCATGTTGTTATCCTGCTTTATAAAGTTCTTTCAACTACTTGTTCGCTTTATGCAAATTTAACCGTAGAAGCCTTAAAGGATAACTTGCGGAGTACGAATTGTGCTCACCTTGCAATTAACAATCTTTACAGAGATGAAGCTTAGTAGTTCTCTTAAGGAGAAATACTACTTGGGAAATCGTTAGGTGTGCGTGCCTAGTCAGAAGCCTGTGCGGCTAATGGAGGCCTATCTACCGAAGTTGTTCAAGTTTTCCGTTGCCATTCTGAAGAGTTTGTAAACCTTTGTCATAAGGCAATTGCTACTCTATTTTATCAACTAATAGTTCGAGTGATTCTTTGTTATTACAACTGTAAACCTGTGTGCACTAGTAAAATCCTGGGATAGTGCATATTCAACACAGGGGATTCTGGATGGTTGTATCCGGGGTCTCACAGCGACGATGAGCTACAAGAGATTGGGGAGGAAGAGTTCGAAGAAGGTGGCCTAAAGTTGGGAAATAGGTCCGGGAACTACACCGAGTTGGAAGACACCATGTTGATCCGAGCTTGGGAGAGTGTGACTCTTGATGTCGGTGTGGGAAATGATCAAACAAAAAATAGGTATTGGTGCCGCATCGAGGACAAGTACCACAAGCTCATGCCGGTTCCATCCGTGCGCATCTTGCAGTCTCTCCAAGGCCGTTGGGACTACATCAAGCAAACATGTAGCCGTTGGAATGGTTGCTTGCAACAAGTGAGGAATGCACCACCATCCGGTTGCACAATTGATGACTATGTGAGTTTTCTTTCACACAATTGGTGATCATGTTTCCATCCGGTTGCAACTTCGGTAATTGACTCACACATGTTTCTTTTTGCAACATAGGACCGCATTGCTCATGAAAGATTCAAGCAAATGCCAGCTTCCAAGTACCGACCCTTCATGCTTCAACACTTTTGGAAGATTCTTGAACATAGCGAGAAACGGAGGTTGAGGGATGACGAAGGCATGCCTAAGAAAGGTGCATTCAAGGTGGATGATGGTGAAGATAGCGATGATGCACCAAGAGGAGGAAGAAACAAGGCCAAGCCGGATGGAAAGAAGATGGAGAAAGAGCAAGCAAAGAGGTCGGCCGAGGCTACATCTTTGAGAGACCAAATTGCTTCGATGATGAAGTCCAAGGAAGCAATGATGGCCAAACATTTGGAGGTCAAGGTGTCATTGGCCGAAAAGAAAAATGAGGGCAAAGAGAAGAAGTGGGGGACAAGATGCTCCTTTGAAGAGCGCAAGATCTCCATTGAAGAGGAAAAGATCAAGGCGGAGAAGAAAGCCGAAGAGAACCGTTTGATGATGCTCGATCCCACCACCATGGAGCCAATGGCAAGAGAGTTTTGGGAGCTCACAAGGCAAGAGATCATGTTTCGGAGGAGACAATAGCTTCATGATCTCATGGTTGGTTATGGTACTCCGACATCTTATGGTGGTGTTGGAGGTGGTGGTGGTGATGTTGGAGGTGGTGGTGGTGGTGGTGATGTTGGAGGTGGGGGTGATGGTGGTGTTGGAGGAGGTGGTGGTGGTTTTTCTCAAGCTTCGGATGTGTTGGACATTGATGCTTGATTGATCATCAAGTTGATTGATTGCGCATTCTTTTGGACAAATTTATTGCAATCTAGTTGCGCATGATTTTGGTTGTGTAGTAGTTTGATGTAATAGACCTATTTCGATGATGAGACATGTTAAAACTTCTATTTGATCCGGTGACAAACAATGTTAAAACTTCTATTTCGTTTGACAAACCCTGAAAAAAAATATCCGCTACCGGTACCGGTACGCTGTGTAGAACAGATGCGGTAAACTCGTTTCCGGTACGAGTTTACCGGATCTGATCTGCCACAGGCTGTGCGGTACAGGATAACATTATTCCGCTCAACCGGATAGCTTTTATCCGGTATGGCAATATCCGGTATCTGCTAGAGTTGCTCTAAGACCGGAATAGACAAAATTGGCCTCAAACTCTCAAAATCAATATTGACCTCCTACAGCCGTCGTCACCAAATGTCACCCCAAATTGTCCGGTTACTTGTATGTGATTAGTGAAGAAGGAGAGAAGAATAAAAGAAGGACAAAACAAGAAAAAAAAAGGTGTAAAAGTAGTTCAGTGTGGGTAAGGCGGACAATCCACACATGCCCGGACGTTCTCAAACTCACCCCTGCCGGACAGACCGGACAAATAAAACCACATCCGGACAAAAAAAAGCCAATTTAGGAACCGTGGTTGGAGATTCTCTAAGTCAGGGCGGACACGGGCAGATAGACCAAAACTGATGCGGCAAGTTTTTTTTTTCGAAACACGCCCTTACATACACGCGCATACACTCACCGCTATTAATGCATGCCCTGTTTTATGCATACCGTGGAGAAAATACTTGTTTGTGAAAAAAGTAAAATGCATACACGATTCTCGTCCTATACTATTACTCATCGTCGAGGTTCGCCTTGGTTACCGTTCGCATTTATGATCACCGAACATGTTTTAGAGACACATATGCGGTCACTGCTCACGATAGAGCGTTATATTTATCCACGTGGCACGTTGTGGACATACATGGGGCTTTGAAAGGGTGTTTAAAGAAATTAGTAGTACATCATGTGTTGATTTACATTTTCTCTAAGGCCGTCCTTAGTTCGTCTGTCGATTATATGAGAGTTTCATGTACATGTGTGTTCCGCTCGGCCAAAGGAGCCGGCCAGAAGTGTGGCGTGCCAACAGTGGAATGGGACCGGGGATTTGAGGCCAGCTCCCACAAGTAATAAAAAAGTCTTAAATTTAGTTATCCGGTGAGTGTGTGCACGTGTATGTGAGCGTCTGCGTTGTACTGTGTTTCGAAAAAAAAAACCTTAAATTTAGTTATCCATTTTTTAAGGCACTAAGTGTTAGTGACAACGGTCAACCAACATATTTATCATAGAGTTATTCCATCCTTTTTTCTTTAAAGAACATAAGATGGATTATACTTTCCCGAAAATCGTTTTTAGAGGTTTTGCCCGTTGTGGCATCACCATCCACATTGGTGGTGTTCTTCTTCTTCTTAGCCAACTCCCTCTTTTTCACAAAGTTGACGTTTTTTTCTTGGTAAGGAGTAGGCTTCTTCTTTTTCTTCTTGTTGGTTTTTTTGGACTTATAAATATAATCATGCCCTTGTTTTTCAACATTTTCCTTTTGATTACTCGAAAGGTCATTTAAGTCTTCTCCCTTTGGATGCAAACAACTAGCCATTTTCAAGTTGGGATTTCAACTTGAGTTATCCTCAATAAGATGCTTTGACACAATAAGGGTAGTGGCACAAGCATCAACATTTAATTCAATAGGAGATTGCAATATCTAATCGAAAATTAGTTTGAAGTTGATCTTAAAACTCTTTGAGTTTGGTGAGTTTACTTGATAGTGCCTTGTGAGCTTTCTAAAGTTGCTCAAAATTCTAAACGAGCCTACTGTGACCAACCAAAAGATCATCATTTTGGTTTTAAATATTTCTTGCATTCTCGAGCACACTATCACAGGTTTCCTCCAGTTTAGATAAGTCTAAAGGTTGGATCTCCTCAAATGGCTCTCTTAGGTTTTGCTCTTCTACAAGAGCATTTTCTAGGTCCACAATTATCAGCATGATCGCGGGCATGTCCTTCTAGTTCCATGATGATCTCCTCATTTCCTCATGGTGAGTGCTAGCCTCTCCTAGGTGATTAAAGAGGGACTCAGATATTTCTCCCGAAGCGACTTCATGAACTAGGTAAAGCCATTATCTTCAAATTTTTCCTCCTTTATATTCTCAATACAATCCAACAAAGACGGGTTAGAGGATACATGATATTTGGGTGGAAGAGTCACCATGGTAGACTTGTCCTTAAGGCATTGCTGGACGAGCTCTTGTTCTCGCTGGGGGCGGTGAGAGAGATCCCAAAGATGAAAAAGAGGGGCAAATAGCAACGGATGACATTCCCACTTCCTCATCTTCTTCTTCGTCTTCACCGGCATCGGAGATATTTTCCTAATAAGTGCAAAGTGACTTTTGAGGCGTCTTCTTCATGAAGTTATTATTCCTCGAGGAGCGCTTAGTCTTGTTCTTGTGAATGAGTTGAGCAGTGTTCCATTCTATCATAATGACACCCCACCACGAAGTGATGATAAAGATGCTCGACTCATTACTCTTTTTCTCTAGATATAACCATGCTCCTAACTGTCGAGCCCTTGTTAGCTTAGACTTCGTACGAAAGACGCGCGAAGTGTCGAGAGAGAGAGTGTGTGTGTATTTTCAAATTAAATGAACTATTCATGTCCTTCGCTCTAAAGCATTTACGAGAAAGATAGTTGAGTAGGAGATAACTCACAAAAACGAGACCGGAGGGATGAGGCCCTCGGTATTTTAATGCAGAGAATTGTGCGTACAACACCGTGGTGCGAGTGCAGAGACTCGAACGCGGGTGGGCTAGGACGCATCAGCCCATCCAAACCATCGGGTTATGCCTTGGTCCACAACCCATTGACGTTATAATGAAAGGTGCCCGAATTTGCGCCACCATCAAGAGTGCTTTTAGCGCCTAAATGAAAGAATGATGGTTTACATAATTGCTTACTCATACCAGTTCGTACACAAGAAACATGCCCGCTCATAGCGGGAGGCCAAGTCTTGGAAATATCAATGGATTCTTATGCTATAGGGAACGTAATTATCTGGAAATCCCAAAATTTATCTTTTCACTTCAAAAAATTCTAAAAGAAAATACACAAATATATACAATGTCTGGTTTGTAATATAAACTTTTTTGTAGTTGTGAGCTAAACAAAAATTCAGATGTGAAAAAAGACACCTATTTAGAACCATATTTTTCAGTACGATTTTACACATTCATAGAAATCATCTTCACTAAGAGATCATTTTTTACTTTTAAATAATTTTTTTGTTTTTTTAAAGTACCGGGCTCCCTGCTACGTCCACACTGGAGGAAGTGCGTTACAAACACATCCAACGGTCTGAAATTAGTGCAATGATAGAGTAATTAACATTCATATTCCATTCCCATCAGAAAATCAGAAGTGACACCAACCCACCAAAAAAGATCCCATTTACGCCTGCATCTTATCGTCGTCCTGCCTGCCCGCCTGCCCCTCCGCGATCGCAAGGGCCGCGCTCCCCCCGCCCCGCGGCCGCTTAAATCCAAATCGGAATCTCCTCCCCAGCGACAACCCGGCACGCGCACACCCGGCCGGGATCGGCCACCTTCTAGCTGCGTGAGCCGTCAGGCAAGGTATAAATCCTGGCCGGAGTTTGGTTTCTTTCTTGAAGCTGGTTTCTTGGCCTGTGTCTTCGTGGTGCGTTTTTCCCAATTCATTGCCGATGTTGGATTTCTGGAGGTGGGCTGTTAACTGTTGTTATCGCAGTCGATCTTGAGACGGGGTTCTATCTTGTGACGGGGACATAGAGAGGATATATTTTAGCTGGGAGTAGTTTTTGTGTGAGCATGATTCTATGCTTGCATGTACGGCCATCATGGGCCATTTCTTGTTTATTGATGATAGATTTGCACGAATCGAGTCTAGCTTAGAATGTGCTGAGAGGCTTATTTTATTCATACGAAGCAGTACAGGTGATTTGCTTATTTTATTCATTTATCTGAAGAATTCACCTGCTGCGTACATTATCACAAAAATATGTGTTTCCGGGTTTAATTGGTGCCTAATCTCATCTGAACCGAGTGCTACATTTGAAATGAATTATCATAGTATGCATTGAGATAATTATTGGTGGTAGTTGGCTAAAGTGTCCTAGTTTATATGGTAGCTGCGGGGGTTAGACTACTTCTGTTGCCGTGCAGGGTATAATTGGTATTTTGCAGTTGTCTCTTGTGACTTCTGATGTCTATCGCAAAATGATTGGATTTCTTATATGGAGGTCTAGAACTGTGCTAATGATAAGCTGGTATTGGGAGACTGTATAGCCTTGTTGGTGCTACATGGCACTTCTCTGATTGTGTTAGGTTCTCGATTCTGCTATTTTCATCCTGTTCCACCTCCATTGACACTTTCTGCATACGCTGTGTGGTAATTTGGGTAGTTGCGCTCTTGATTGTTTGGCTTATCATGCTGATAATTGATACACTGTCGTTTGTCGTCTCGTTGCAATTTGGGCTTGTTGTACGTGGCTGCTTTTGCTCTTCATTTTGGTGATGATTCTTGTGATCTCTTATTTTCTTCAGGAATTTTCTAGCTTCATACGAACTGTCGAGATTTAGATGCACTAGAATGTTGTTAAGAAGGTTCAGAGCTACTTGATATAACTGTGGTGTCCATCATACATCAGAGGTATATCGTTCATTATTGACTGATGCGGCTATTGGTGTAGGTGTCATTCAGTATGACCTTATTAATTTTTGGTGTTTAACTGTTCTAATATATTACAATTTGTTTATGATACAGAGATTTCTTTTCTTGCCAAGATGGGAGTTTACCTGAGTACCCCGAAAACCGATAAGCTATCCGAGGATGGGCAAAATGATAAACTCAAATTTGGTCTTTCATCTATGCAAGGATGGCGTGCAAGCATGGAAGATGCCGTGAGTTTTCCACTACAAAGCTATACTCATTGTTTCATGTCTCTCAACACTATTGGACACTGAGCACCTAATGTGTGTCTTTGTGTATTAAAATCAAAAGAAAACAAAGACAAAAAAATGAAAACCAAACAACATTGTGCTCATTTCTTCGTAGAAACCTTGATGTTATTATCCAGCTTTCTTATCATCCTAAAAATAATACTGATACCTTGATTCTGGTGGGCACACACATTCTAGTTTTTGAACTTTGAGTTTTGCTTCTATCCTTAACCTTAACCTTAACAAAGCCTTTTGTCCCAAACAAGTTGGGGTAGGCTAGATATGAAACCCTGTCACGAGGACTTCTCAGGAGGTCACCCATCCTGGTACTACTCTCGCCCAAATGGGTTTCATATCCATGGGACTGGCTAGTTTTTACGTTGGCTCGCCAAGCCTATCACAACCCTTAGATATGAAACCTTTCATGAGGACTTTCCAGGAGGTCACCCACCCTAGTACTACTCTCGTGGGTTTCATATCCATGGGACTGGCTAGTTTTTACGTTGGCTCGCCAAGCCTATCACAACCCTCCTCCTTTATCCGGCCTTTTACGTTGGCTAGTTTTTTGAACTTTGAGTTTTGCTTCTATGCTGTCCCAAAAAGTGTAAAGCAGATATTGTAAAGCAAACTAAATGCCTATACTCATTGTTTCATGTCTCTTAACACTATTGGACACTGAGCACCTAATGTGTGTCTTTGTGTATTAAAATCAAAACAAAACAAAGACAGAAAAATGAAAACCAAACTACATTGTGCTCATTTCTTCATAGAAACCTTGATGCTATTATCCAGCTTTCTTATCATGATCGTACTTCCTAAAAATGATACTGATACCTTGATTCTGGTGGGCACACACATTCTAGTTTTTGAACTTTGAGTTTTGCTTCTATGCTGTCCCAAAAAGTGTAAAGCAGATATTGTAAAGCAAAGTAAACTAAATGCCTGATTTGCAACCACCCAGTACTCCACCAGTGATATAATGTTGCTTCTGGATTTTGTCCAATTTAGTTCCTGGGAGAGCATGAAGCACTGCCATCTCTCTTCTGCAGTTACTCCGTGAGGACCATGTAATTAGATTAAAGAATTTACTTGTAGTTTTATTTTCGCCAGAAAATTGAGAACCATTTGCAATATCCGAAGTTGTTCATTAGTGAACTGACAAATAATAGGTTTCTATTGTTTGATTTTTTTTCACAGTTCCAAGCTTTCAGTTTAATAACCATCAGTGCCGGTTGCATAAGCTCTCATTCATATCTTTCCAAATTCTAATGAACCAGTATTAAAGTAATATCAGAGATTATTTTGGTTTATGCTGGTGCTTTAGCACAGTGATCTGAACTATTTCTCTGTTGTACAATAAAACATTGTTGATGACTTCCAAATACTGCACTTTTGTTGATATCAACTAAACATATTTCTGATATATTGCACAAGAAAAATACATTTCTGAAATCTTTCTCTTATGTATTATTTTATGTCTTGTACAATTCTGCAGCATTCAGCATTGTTAGATCTTGACAATGAGACAGCATTCTTTGGTGTTTTTGATGGCCACGGAGGTAACCACTACTTGCAAAGATCAGTGATTTTGCTTTCTGTACTCACTTGCTTTTCTCAGTAAAAGTACCTTAAAACTAAATGTGCGACATATATATATTATATAAAGAACAAGTACTTCAAATGTCGCACATCCTCATATTTCTGGTGTTTCTCAGGAAGGGTGGTTGCTAAATTCTGTGCGAAATATCTACACTCTCAATTTCTCAGAAGTGAAGCATATTCTTCTGGTGACCTAGGAACTGCTGTTCATAGAGCTTTCTTTAGGTATATGGGTCATTAGATCACCACATGATGTAAAGCTTTAGCATTTGTTTTGAAGTTACTGACAGCATCAAGATGATAAAGACTAACTCTGTTGTTATCTTACTTCAGAATGGATGAAATGATGCGAGGACAGAGAGGTTGGCGAGAACTATCTGCACTCGGAGATAAGATGAGCAAGTTCGGTGGCATGATAGAAGGGTTGATTTGGTCTCCGAGAGGCAGTGATTCAAAAAATGGAGAAGATGATTGGGCTCTTGAGGAGGTATATTTGCAATGGGAGTACATCGCCATTTTTTTTCCATGGTTATGAAACACACAACATGATCTTATTGAAGTATGGATCTTATTTGTCTTCAATCCTTAACGAGTGTCCTAAGCTTTGCGAGGTGCAATAATTTCCAAACCTTTATGTTAAAACAAAGGAAACCCGTGCAATTTACACTGCTGTGCAAACTCAAGGCTGTCTTGTCAAAATGCTTCTCACACTTCACAGTAATATAAATGCGATAGTGCTCTCAATCATTTGAAGTGCACTTACTGCAATCCTATGCTTAATCCGCGCGGCATAGCATTTTATGGATAATGTGACTATCTCAGGGTACTATCGCTTGTTGCCTCCATTGTTTAAAGCATATCATTATCCACCACACATAACCACAAAAATTAAGGGGTTGTTTGGCACCCATCATTTCAAGCCGGAATCATCGAATTCATTTGTGATTCCATACCCAACCTGTTTGGCTGTCATGGAATTGGCATGTCATTTCATTTGCAATTCCAACAAATAGCTATTGTATGTTATGTCAATTCCTATCTCTAACCTTGTCATTTCACTTTCCAAATGAAATGAAATGAAATGATGGGATCATTTCGTTTCTGCCAAATGAAATGAAATGATGGGTGCCAAACGAGCCCTAAGAGATTTTGACCTCCTCGAAAGAAAATGAGATCAATCAGCAACACCGCTCTTGGCAGCACCAGGATGAAGTCGTTCTTACTCATAACCTTTCTCTGCTAGAGTTCTTGGTGAATGTTCTTTTTACCATAAATTGCCTCAAGAAGTGACCTTACTGCTTTAGAGAAGATACTTTGTTAATGTTGCTATCCCAACTGAAAGGGTAGAGTATTCAGAATTTCTTGTTCTGATTAATTGTATTTGGAGTTTCTTCTCTGCACGCTTTGTTCTCATATTTTGTTTATACCTGGTACTGCATAATGCTATCCATGTTTTTGAGGATGTTTATGAGCCGGCAACATATTTGCTACAAGATAATAGCCAAAGAAAATTGTCAGACTGCATATGAATTTGACGTATGGGCAGTGGCCTCGTATGGGTGGACTGATTCACACATAATTTTATGTTTTATTAGTTCGTGTGGTGTTGTGCTAGCAACCAAAATTGAGAGAAAAAAAGGAATGGCTCTGCTGTAATTTTCGTTGTCCTGAAGATGCAGTTATTATGTCACTATCGTTTTATGTATGCTTAGCTTAGTATCTGGGCTACTAAGCCATCTCACATCGATAATCTTTTACCAGGGACCCCACTCTGACTTTGATGGGCCCACATGTGGAAGTACAGCATGTGTAGCACTAGTAAGAAATAACCAACTTGTCGTGGCAAATGCTGGTGACTCTCGTTGTGTTATTTCTAGGGGTGGCCAGGTATGATATTCTTATGCCTCATATTAGTCTTTATTAGTCACGAAGATATGTCTTGGAGTTAGAGTGTCCGTTCTGTGTCACATCTTGACAGGCATACAATTTGTCCAGAGACCACAAGCCAGAGCTTGTGGCTGAGAGAGAAAGAATACTAAAAGCAGGCGGATTCATACGTATGGGGCGGATAAATGGAAGTTTGAACTTATCAAGAGCAATTGGTGCACATTTCCTCCTTGCTTACTAGTTTGTTCCACCTTAATTGGTGCCTTACCTATATGAATACCTTCTTGTAGGTGATATGGAATTTAAGCAGAATAAATTCTTGCCTCCAGAGAAGCAAATAGTGACTTCAAATCCTGACATCAACGTTGTAAGCCCTCTAAATGCTGGCACTACCTTAAATTTCTGCACTTAATCATGATCTGCAATGATTCTGTTATGTGCTGCCATTCTGAATTATATAATCTGGTTTCTAGGTGGAGCTCTGCGATGATGATGACTTTCTTGTTTTAGCATGTGATGGCATTTGGTAAGGCTCACCACTTGTAGTTTTCATAGCCATACTTTTCGTCTTTGTTCTCACGGTTTATATGCATCTTAAGTGCATAACTTACCAGCAAAGTGCTTCGCTACATGTTACCTAACGCACTTAAGTCCTAATGGAAGCAACAAATTTATTTAATGCACAGGGACTGTATGTCAAGTCAACAGTTGGTGGATTTCATCCATGAGCATATACACACGGTTAGTGCAAAGTTATTTCCAATCTCAGCAATACACATTGAGGAGATTACGGTTTCTGAAACAAAAAGAAATGCAGGAGAGCAGCCTTTCTGCAGTGTGCGAAAGAGTGCTCGATAGATGTCTGGCTCCGTCAACAATGGGCGGAGACGGATGTGACAACATGACCATGATCTTGGTGCAGTTCAAAAATCGAGCGAGTGAGAAGAAAAAGGCTGACTTGGGGGAGCAATCTGCAAAAGGCGAGGAAGAGTCTGAGGTTCAGTGAGTATAGGCTGTTAGTGGAGAGGCTCTGTCCCCTGTGACCAGTGATGCCGAGGGCAATGATTCTTGACACTGACAAGGATGCAAATGTGTCAATCTGAAATTGTGTGCTGGGGTATCAAAGTATCAGTCCAATGCTGTGGCTGTGCACATTCTTCCTGAGAACCCGGGATAAATGACATTGGTTGGTGCAACAGCAGAATCCTGGTGTGCAGCTCTGTTCGTCCTCATGCCAAAGTTGACTCTTTTGGTTACGGCTTAGATCATCGCCACCTCACCTCATCGATCTGGCAACTGGCCTGTTATGTTCTATGTATGTTGTAAACGTTGCTGCGTCGTTCGTTGTTTTTTGTTGATATTCTTGTGCTGTTCACACCATTCCATGCCTCAGCGGGCTGGCAGTTGTTATGATCATGTAATATATTCAATATTTTTGGTTTGTATATTTTTTTACTAGCTGTTTGCCAAGAAAATATCTAGTTAGTGCCCTTTCTCCTGCAAAATCTTGATGTTCCTCATGACGGTCAAAACCACTTCAGAGTTCAGAAATACCATTAATCTGGAAGCTTCTTTTATTTTTTTATATATGTAGTTCACATGATCTTAATCGTTAAATATTCAGTATATTTGGAGACAAGTTTGGGAACAGTCAAATAGGGAAGCAACCCGAAAAATGAGCATAAATTCTGGCAAGAGCCAGGGTACCCCTACATATTTAAGATTTGCCTGAATACACTTGGACCATAAAATGCATGCCATATCTAGGACTAGAGCTACAGGCACATTCGGCAAGAAAACAAAGCCCGTCAGTCAGCCATAAGAACACAAAGCCAGTCAGTCAGCCATAAGAACACAAAGCCAGCAAGGGTCATCTCTCAGATCTCTACACGAAGTCAAAACAATCAGAGCGATAAAATTTACAATGCAGATCTCACTTGGGGTTACGGCTGTGAGAACTCCGTTTTGCCTTCTCTATCAGGGGCTTCAGCTGCTGCTTCTCCTCTAGGATCTTAAGGAAATTGAACAAGAAAGGCACGTAGTTGTGCTTCCTCCTAATGTTCTCTGTCTTCCACTTCTTCGACTTCTCTTCCTCCATTATGATCTTCTCGGTCACAGCCTCGATCTGAGCAGCAACCTCTGCGAGAGACCGCTCAACAGATGGCCTTTGGCGATTGGCAGAAGGATCGCCCATTTGTGACAAGAGGTTCTCCCTCTTTCTCTGAAGTTCCTTGAGCTCTACGATGTACATATCCTTCCGGTTCTTTGTGATAGCCATGACACTGAACCTTATCTCGTTCTCAGAAAACTTATCAATGTGTTCCTGAATGACAGGCTGCACCATCTTCAGCCACCCCATCTCACCAATACCACCTGGGCATTTTCCCAGGTTAATCGGTCCTTCCTTTAGTCCATCAAGCTCATACAGGACACCGTCAACAGGCACATAGCTAATGAAATGGTAGACATCATCATCCTTGCTAGATGATTTCTGTTCCTCAGGGTCTTCTGACCTTGCAAATGAGTTACTGGTCATACGAATGCTTTCACAATTCACTATAGCCAATCCTTTTAGCTCTGGCGGCAAGTCCTTTGCGAACTCCTTTAGCTTTCTGAGGTCATCACTAAGGGTAATGCCAGAAGAGTTCAACAGAACAGAAATGATAGCTTGGGTTGCACATGCACTGTTAATTATCTGAAAGTATAAAACAGCTTGGTCATAGAAAAGATGCAGAGTGAACATGGCATAAAAACACTCAACGCAACTATGCTCTGACCTGATTGGCAAAGAATAGATTTGGAACCGAATCCTTGATAACAGGGCGCTCATCCGTCTCTGGAGGTCGCCATTTGTACAGAATTATAAGCCCATAAATTGGCCTGCAAGATACCAATTGTTTGACGCAGTTGATACAGGAAAAACAGCATTCATGGTAACAGGTAGCAAGGGCAACATACTGAAGATCATTGAGGGCATCCAGATCAAGTGAGTAGAGTTCATCGACCTGTAAAGGAAGAATAACATGGAATATCATAGAATGCTAGCTTTTAAGGAGGTCAAAGATCCCAATTCGTAATAAGAAGCAGATGTAGAAACTAGAAACTGATTATGAACTCCCAAAGCTTACATCAAATTGTAGTGCATTACATGCATAGCCTGTCAACATTTTAAAAAGAAAAAAAAACCATCGCATCATTGTATTTCAAAACATAGTTTTAGTTGGAAAATCTAGAAGCCTGAATTTCAACCAGATACTGGAATGAAAAAACATGCTTAAATTTTAATCCTTCCTTGGAAAAAATAGCAAGTTTATTTTGTAATGGAAGCCTTGAATGCAAAACCTGGAACATATGTTCTTAACTTTTGTATTAATGCATAAAATGATTATTACCTCCTAATGAAAAAACAGTGATCTGGTGGTAGGTGAATACTTACTTGGAGACCCTTCAACTGCATTTGTTGCAACAGCTCTGTAAAAACACCTACAGAATGTGCAGACTGCAGAGCTTAATAATTCTTCCCTCTTTCCTTGGAAAAGATTAAAGCCACGGTTTACAGGGAAGCGGGAAAATCTAGTTTTCTTTCAACATTCCAATGCCACTTGCTAAGAGAGGGAGAATGAATACACACTTGAGTAACTTAATACAAGAGGAACTTCCTCTTCACTAAAAATGCAGGCACATGAGTACTGTAAATTTTGAATTGCAAATGGCCATTTTATTACTCATATACACATTAAACTTCAAATGACAGCTTACAGCGCAAGTCTCCGTAAACAACCTGAGGAAACAGCTGGGCACTCTCCTGAAGTGAAATAGGTGATGCTGTACACATCTCACTCTTCTATTACTACTGAACACTAAATCAAACAGCTTGACCAAGTAACAACTCACAACACGAGGGTCCAAGAGCAAGCTTTGTAATCCGAGATGCCACTAACACATTACATGACCGTTTCTGGCATGTCCAGATATCCTCCACATCTAGGGGCCATAATCAGTTAAGCACCATTGAGGGTCGATGTGCAGAGAAAACTTAGCTCAACTTATTCGCAAACAAAACTTAGCTCAACTAACTAGAGAGTCCATCAATCTGTTATGTTGCTGCATAATAGATAATAAAGGTAAAATTTACCAGGATCATTCTCGATTGCCGCCCAAGACATGCTGAGGAGCCGTCTGCAAATCCGCGAAGAATCCTAACGAGCAGGGGCGGATCTAGACACCAATAAATTGTGGGGGTTAGTTTGGGGTTTAAGTAAGTAAATCACTTGATGAGTAAAAGCACGCATCTAAAAACCCGATTGTCCAAGAGTGCGGACTGGGTTGGGATAGTAAGGACGCAACGGAGACGGAGGTGGCGGCGGCGCGCGTGAGGGGGACGGCTCTAGGGCATAGCTGCGGTGGACTGGAGCTTAAGTAGGTCAGGAGAGGAGAGGAGAGGGATGATGTCCGACGCGAGGAAGGGACGGGTGCCGGAGCTCACCTTGGCTGTCGGCGAGGTCCTGCTCCGCCCTCTGGTCGCCGTGGACGTCGCTGGAAGGGGGATTTGATTATTTGCTCTCCATTACATTGAACTATTTTGCCAGGTAAATTATGATTTGTCCTTTTAAATTACTTTCTTTTCTTCTGAGGATTTAGGGATTTAAGAGAAAACTGCAAGACAAAACTACCCCTCACTGCCCCTTTCTCCAACGGGTTGAATGAGGACAATATTAATTATGATTGTTATTCCTCGCAAGGAAAGTTGATGAATACAATTATTATTAAGAAGCTATAGACCACTGTAGAAGGGATGTGTTCATGGAGGATTCTTTACCTAATAATAAAAGCGCTAAGAGCATCTCCAAGCGGAGCCTCCAAATCCGGCTCCCAAACTGCGCCCGGACGCGTCCGGACGCGTCCGCGGACAGTGACCGGACAACCCCCAAAATTGGTGTCATACAACCATAACCCCCAAATAATCCCCCCAAAACCATATTAACATGCAACGTAGGTCAAATGATGGATCATAGTTCAAAGATCATACGAATAAACATAGTTCAAACATCCACGGACATAGTTCAACACAGAAATTAATCGGACAGTTCATTGGACACACCGGAGCGGAGGCACGCTCTCACAGATCATGGAGAGCCCAGCTGTCCTCCGCTGCGGCACGTTCTCTTTGGCGACGGCGACGTGCCCGGCGAACCCTGGCTTGACGTTCCAGGTCCCGTGCGTGAGCGGCGTTGGCTTCACGTTCAGCTTCCACCGCTATGGCGACCGCTCTCGCGATGGCTTCCTCTTGCTGTTGGCGTGCTTGAGCGGCAGACTCTACACGTTCCCGTTCCCTTTGCCGAGCACGGCGTGCCTGTCGAGCCTGGCTCTCCACTCGGCGGATCATGTCTCTCCTCTCCTCATCCGGCGTGTAGTCCACCATCGGGATATCCTTCAGTACTTCCCAACAATGGCCGAACTTCCACTCCGTCGTCTCCGGCCTCCCCCCAAGTGGGTTGTACAGTAGGATGTCATCCTCCATCTATGAAAATGAAATAGGTACTCCATTAATCGTAGCTAATGGATCCGGCATTGAAGAAAATTTAACAATAAAAACTTACGGATCCCATTTGAGCAAAGCATCCGGCGAACTTGTTGACTTCCACCACTATGTTTTGCCATCTATGGCGGAGGGAGGCCTCGTTGCGGAAAATTTCCGAGTTTGCATTGAAAACTTAACCGATCCGGCCCCAAAACGAAGCACGGTGGTGGATTCCGGTCTGACAATCCTCCAGGGTGGACAACCACGCATTGCACAACACCTTATCATCGCCGACGGAGTACGCCGGACCTCTAGGAACGGCCTACGGAGTACATCGAACATCAAATTCCTAAATTACGCATCGGACATCGGCTCTTAAAATGTACATTGGGGTAAGGAGGCGCGAACCTGCAGAAGCGCCGCCACTGGTTCGTTGGACGCGGCGGCGGCGGTGGCGGCGGAACTGCCCGCAGCGCCGTTGCAAAGAGCCGCCGCCACCGAAGACGGCGCCGCGGCATCCGGCCCGGGGCAGCTCCCAATCTCCTCCTCCTCCGCGAACGCATGCCAGTACAGCTCGGCCGTCGATTCGCTGCCGGAGCCGGCCATTGTCGAAGTTGCGGACGAAGGAGAGTTGGAGTGGAAAGGGGATCGGAGGAGAGTGAGAGCTAGGGTTCCGACCGGGGTGGGGAATTTGTGGATATATGTGGGGTCGTGTTGGGCCGCGTCCGACGTGGCGGCCTGTCCGGGCGCGTCCGGACCTCCCCAAACCCTCCCCACATATGGGCTGGGTTTGGGGTGTGCCGGACCGCCCGGACGTTTGGGGTGGCTTTGAGGGCCTCCTTTGGGTGGTGGTTTTTAGCCCAAACCCTGTCCGGGCTGTCCGCCCGGACGTTTGGGGTGGGTTTGGGGCCTCCGGTTGGAGATGCTCTAAGCCTTCCGCGGTTTGGTGTGTCATTGAATTGGATTTTCCCATAAAGTTATGAATAATTGCCCACCTATGCCACCCATATAAGTTGGAAAAAACGGTTCGGTATGTCTTGTGATTTCTTTTTCCCGATCAATACGTCTAATTTCCGTTTGACCGTGTACTACTATATCTCAGAGATCGTGTCCGTGTCAGATAAAAAACCGATCCAAGTATCCGCTCCGCCGCCGCAACATGCACCAAGGTCATGGAGTGCCGGAACATGCATGCCTCCCTCCGGCTCGCCCCTTCGAGACTACGTCGTCAAGGGCATCAACAGGTACACGCAGACGCAGCCGGAGGACATATGGCATCTCGACGCATCGGCTAGCACGCAGCAGCAGGCATCCGATCGATCACATCTTGGTCGCATAGGGGATTGCAAAAGGGAGGAGCAGAACTTCAAGGCGTATAGGAGTACAGGACGCACGCAGCTAGCTAGCTAGGTGACCATGTATCCCGATGATAAAACGACCTTCTAACCATACTCTTTCGATCACCTCTCCTTCTCTCTCATATTACAGGGAGACGGCGGGCCGGCCGAACGATGACGCTGCATGGGAGTGCTGACAACCGGCGTACCAACCTCTGCGTCAAGACGGTGTCCGTCGCCACCGACAACATCGCGCCAGGACGCCGGCCGGAGGGTTCGTCACGCTGGTTCAGCCCATAGGCGTTCACCTACTACAAGAAAAGAACCACTGACCCAAGTAACCAATCTTCTTGTACTTCGCCCAAGGGCTGAATGAGATAAGTGATAATTGCACTGCATGCCAAATCTATGGAGTCTTTAGTATTTTTCAAGCTCCACCGCTACCACACCCGCTCGAGGCAGAACAACATGCGTAGATGCGGAGGCGCTGCAGCCTGCAGGCGACCAGGACTCATGCGTTATCGACGTTTTTCAGGATGGGTCGCGGACAGCTTCATGTCGCCCAGCGCAGCGGATACGCAGGGGGCGGCTACCAGCTATTCACCGCCGGAGGCGATGCCTGGCGCACCAACCAGTGCTGCGGTGGCTGCTGGGTCAACGAGCGGCGCCAAGCCGTGCGTCGCCCACGGCGGGTGCAGAAGCCAGGGAGCCCGCTGGGCTGTTTCCAGTGGCCGGACCAGGTGGGCCTGTCGCTACTGGGAGCGAGGACCACGTCGGGGAGGTCACGGCGGGCGTGCAGCATGCAGCGACTACAACGCTGCAGTCTGCTGCAGCTCTACACTTCGACGACCCAGTGGGGTCTTCGCAGCTGTCTGCACCTGGGGATGGATCAACATCAACCTTGCTGTCCCCGGTGCTGACACCGCTGCGGAGGAGCGAGAGGCACGAGGCGGCTGTGGATGGCTCATCTGCGACGGACGAGGACTCTATGGCGAAGGCGATGCGCCGTAGGGCAGAGTACAACCTCGACAAACCTGGTATGAACAAAACCCCAAAGTCATTTCTTGCATTTTCAGATTCAAGCATTTCTGCTAAGTTGAATAGTGTAGGATTTTCTTTGGGCAATAATGTTGAAACGATCGCTGTGGCGTCAAATGCATTACGACGTTTGGAATTTGACCGGTTAACGGTCAAGCCAAAAGTCGTGTGTAAGTCGCTAAACACCGACGCGATGAGGACGAGCTAAATGACACAATTGATGTCCAGCTTCTCACACATCTAGTGGGTGATGTATCTGAGGGAGGCTTAGACGAGGCGATGCTAAGTTCATTATATGACTTGAAAGCGTCTGACCGTAAGTCCAAAGCTGAATCCCATAAGAAAAATAATAACAAAACGCCACGGAAAAAGGCGAAGTTCTCCACACCCCCAATAGTTTCCCAATGAATGGCATATTCGAAAATAGCAGAGGTCTGCGTGACTTGGCTAAACATGTTCGTATTGCTGATTCTATTCGGGATAATCGGTTGGATTTTGTGGGAATTTCCGAAACGGGTAAACGTGACTTCTCTGCGAGTCTACTCAACCGCTTGTCCGGTGGGGTGGAGTTCACATGGAGGTCACGTCCGCCACGTGGAAGGTCGGGGGGCATTTTACTAGGCGTCAGAACAGAGACTATGGATGTGTTGGCTAGTTCGGATGGAGAGTTTCATGTCAAATTCCACATCCAGAACAGGGCCGACAATTTCAAGTGGACTCTTGTCGCCGTGTATGGTGCTGCCCAGGATGAACATAAACCTGCATTTCTTCGGGAATTGGTAAATCTGGCAAAGGACAATCCATATCCTATAATTATAGGTGGCGATTTTAACTTGCTTAGATTCCCCCATGAGAAGAGCAGGGGTCGTTTCGACAATAGATGGCCTCTCTTATTTAATGCTGTCATTGACAGTCTTAGTCTAAGAGAGGTTTCCATGACTGGGAGGCAATTCACTTGGGCTAATAGCCTCCCAGAACCAACATACGAAAAGTTGGACCGTGTATTGATGGACTCGGATTGGGAAATTAAATACCCACTAGTCTCAGTACGGGTCCTCGAACGTATAGAGGCGTTGTCAGACCATGCACCCATACTACTATCCACGGGAACACCTAATCTATTTAGTAAACATCAATTCAAATTCGAATTGGGTTGGCTGAATAGGGAAGGTTTTTTCGAAATGGTAAAAGCAGTGTGGGAGAGGCCAGTACCGGGAGTTACCCCAATCCAAAGGTGGAATAACAAAATAAGTGCATTGCGCAAACACCTGAAAGGTTGGGCGAAACATATGGTAGGCCAGTTAAAAAATGAGAAGCTTCGGTTATCATCTATCATTGATGAGTTAGAGGCTATTGCGGAAGTTAGACCGCTATTAACGCAGGAGATTGAATTAAAAAATCGATCGAATGCTGAAATGGCGGCCCTTCTTCGTGAAGAGGAAATTAAGTGGTATCAACGGTCGAAAGCCCAATTTATTTTGGAAGGAGACTCGAACACGAGATACTTTCATAGTCTTGCTAATGGCAGACATAGAAAGAAACTCATTCATTCTCTTATCCAGGAGGAGGGCACGATCGAAGGCCATGAACAATTAAAATCCTACATCACGAAGTATTATAAGAGTTTGTTTGGAGAGCCGGATGCAGATAATTTCTCACTCGACGAATCACAGACGAACGATATTCCGCAAGTTTCCGAGCAGGAAAACAACCACTTGACAGCCCCCTTTTCTGAGGAGGAGGTGAAGAAGGCGGTTTTCCAAATGGAACACAACAAAGCGCCGGGTCCGGATGGTTTCCCTGCTGAGTTTTTTCAAACTTTTTGGGAAGTAATCCAGTCGGATTTGCTTGAGATGTTTCATGCATTGCATGCCAGACAACTCGAGCTGTTTCGCCTAAATTTCGGTGAGATAATTTTGTTGCCAAAGGTGGAGGGGCAGAAAGGATTCAACAGTATAGACCTATCTGCCTCCTCAACGTTAGCTTCAAAATATTCACTAAAACCGCGACTATTAGGCTAAATTCGGTGGCTGATCACGTTGTGAGACCAACTCAGACGGCCTTCATGCAAGGACGCAACATACTTGATGGTGTTGTGGTATTGCATGAAACGGTTCATGAGATGCATCGGAAAAAACTAAATGGTGTAATCCTAAAAATAGACTTCGAGAAGGCCTATGACAAAGTCAAATGGTCTTTCCTCCAACAAACACTCAGAATGAAAGGCTTTTCAGATGAGTGGCGAGCAATGATACACAGTTTCGTGTCCGGAGGGAGTGTCGCCATCAAAGTTAATAACGATGTTGGTAGATACTTCCAGACAAGGAAAGGACTGAGACAGGCGACCCATTATCACCTATACTATTCAATATAGTGGCGGATATGTTAGCTATTATCATTGAACGTGCGAAGTTGGATGGGCAAATTGCTGGAGTGGTGCCGCATCTTGTGGATGGCGGATTGTCCATTCTACAATACGCCGACGACACAATTCTTTTTATGGAACATGACATGGAAAAAGCTCGAAACCTGAAATTAATTTTGACAGCGTTTGAGCAACTTTCCGGTCTGAAAATTAATTTCCATAAAAGTGAAGTGTTTTGTTTTGGCGATGCTCAGGACGAGGCTGCCCAGTACGCCGAGCTTTTTGGCTGTGGGCTTGGCCAGTTTCCAATTAGCTATCTTGGCATTCCTATTCATTTTAGGAGGTTAACGATTGCTCAATGGAAACATGTCGAGGAAAGACTACAAAAAAGGCTAAGCAGCTGGAAAGGAAAGTTGCTATCTCTAGGTGGTAGATTGGTTCTCATAAATTCAGTACTAACTAATATGGTATTGTATATGATTTCCTTCTTCCAATTACCAAAAGGAGTTTTGCATCGATTGGATTACTTTCGATCTCGATTCTTTTGGCAAGGAGACAGTGAAAAAAAGAAGTATAGACTGGCTAAATGGGATGTAGTGTGCCGCCCCAAAGATCATGGAGGTCTTGGGATTCATGACTTACAAGTCAAGAATAGAGCACTCCTCGGTAAGTGGCTGTTTAAGCTACTGACCGAAGATGGGGTGTGGCAAACTCTTCTCAGGAGAAAGTACTTAGGATCGAGGCGTTAACACAGGTGACTTCGAAACCTGGTGATTCCCACTTTTGGTCCGGACTAATGGAGACGAAGAAATTCTTCTTCCCATATGGTTCTTTCTCAATTAAGGATGGATCAGCGATAAGGTTCTGGGAAGATAGGTGGCTAGGTACCACCTCACTCCGGGAACAATATCCAGCGTTGTATGATATAGTCCTTGGACGTCACAAGAGTGATACACTCGCCCAAGTTTTGGTGGATAATCATCCAACTGTGACGTTCAGACGAGACCTTGTAGGCCCGAGACTGGTAGCTTGGCACGAGTTGCTTCAGCGACTAGCGGCTGTCCATTTGACAGAGGGGACCGACGAGTTTCGATGGAATTTGCACGATAGTGGTAAATTCTCGGTGGACTCTATGTATACTGCACTAATCCAGCCAGAAGTGCCAGTAAATAATAATAAGAAAATCTGGAAGATGAAGATCCCACTAAAAAACAAGGTTTTTGCGTGGTATCTACGTCGTGGGGTTATTCTTACTAAAGACAACCTTGCAAGGCGCAATTGGCATGGAGTAAACAGTGTGTCTTCTGTCCTAAGGACGAGACAATCAAACACTTATTCTTTGAGTGCAAATTCGCTAGTTCTATATGGTCAATCATTCAAATAGGTTCTACTATCTATCCCCCCAAAAGCGTTGCCAATATTTTTGGCAATTGGCTGAATGGAGTGGATAATAGGTTTAAACAACTTATTAGAGTGGCAGCGATGGCTGTAATATGGTCGCTTTGGCTGTGTAGAAATGACAAGGTTTTTAACGATAAAAATTGTTCTCTAATGCAGGTTATCTACGGACTACTGCTACACTCCGTTCGTGGTCTCAGTTGCAACATGTGGGGCATCGAGACCTATTTATGGAGGTCTGTACAAGACTGGAGGACACGGCGAGAGACTTTTTATCCCGACATGGATGGCAGCATAATTTGCGTCTTGGCCCTCCATCAGCATAGGCGTTCTTACACTTTCTCATTATGATATGTAATGCGCCTTGTTTTATTTTTATTTTTATGTTCTGGACTTCGGACTTCTTTTGGCTGTGTGCATCTTGGTTATGCAGAGGCTGGGTGTAATGCTTATACATTTTAAGTAATAAAGCTCCCTTTATCTAAAAAAACCTAGGGGCTCTTTGAAATATGCTTATTATGTTTGTCGTTCTTTGTCTAGGTGAGCTCACACAAGCAAGAACGGCTAAAATGGAACTAATCACAAATGTGATGGTAAGCAAAAATTAAGTTTTTAATTAGTGAAGGACATAAGCTCAATTGTGATGGTAAGTAAAAAATTTTAAATTAGTGAAGATAAATAGAAACCCTAAAATGGCTTGATGAGATGCTTGACATGATAGGATCATTTTATTCTGAACTGTATCATGGATACTGCTAAAGCATTTTATTTCATTCGCATTTCCACGGACCGAATAATTTTGTATGAAGTGTAAATGTGTTTTGCACATAAAATTCTATTAAATTTTAACACACCAATTTTCTCTCCCGTTGCAACGCACGGGCACATGTGCTAGTCGGACTTTAAGATCGAAGTATTTATTCCCTGGAGAATTAAACTTGCTGGAGTTTTGATTTTTCGTTTCGGTCAAGCATCCGACCAGGACCTGCCTGTCCAAACATCTTGGTAAGGCAAAAAAGAGAGCAGAAGAGGAACGCCTTCATCATCGTGGATTTGGTGCTATTGAGATATATTTTAATTCAATTCATAATTGTTCTCGGCGTTTTATTGACTTATCGTGCAATGCAGTAAAAATAATCTGTTTGCTGGCCGGGCTAGCTGCGAAATCAAAGAGCATATGGTGTGCAGAAGCAACTACTCCGTTGAAATACATTCTGATGGGTCTCACTCCTTGGACCAATCGGCTGACTGCGCAGTTCTTGCTGCCTTCTGCTGGCTTCCCCCACAAGCTCCTTCTCCCAGCTTCTCTCATAAGCCTCTCATAAGCCGCCACCTAATTTCGTTTAGGCTTGCGAGCTAGTTTTCCCCTTGCTAGTTTACAAATGTTTTCACTATTTGTTGGCATACTAACAAGCAGATGTTCAATCGGTCCAGCAATATTTAGGACTTACGGTCACCGCACGCCCAATAGGATCTTGGGATAATTTTTTCACTATTTGTAAAAAGAATTGACTCTACAGTTATTACTCCCTCCGTTCACAAAAGGATGTGAGACATCCTTTTATGAACAGAGAGAGTAGTTTACAAATTTTCTCCGGAGTGCTAGTCTACTAGCACAAAAGAAACAACGGGTTAGCACTAATGATGTTCAAGTGAGCAAGCAAACAGGTGTTTTGAGTTACAGTTCTTGCACAACTAACCGATGTTGTAGACAGGTTTAACTAATGACTCGATATGGGCTAGAATGCAAAACCGAGAGGCGTTTCTTTTCTTACTGAAAAACATTCAGGCTATGTTCGGATGTATGAATTGGAGGGCTTGGAATTGAATTGAGACAAATACCAAATCATCCTCTGTATTGAAATGGGTTCTAATAACAAATCTAGTGTTTGGTTCGGCAAAATATTGGTATTTGGAATCGAGCAGAGCAGTCAATTCCAAATTTGTGTTTGGATGTATATCTAGTTGAATTGAGGCAATGAGGAGTTCCCTAGAGGGTTTAGCCGGAGCTGAGGAAGAACGAGGTCAGGCCAGAGGCCCCCTAGCCGGATGCCGACGCCGTTCTCCCTCTCGCCAGCGTTCGGCTCCTGCCCGTCGATCTAGGGTTAGGGGCAGGCCTGGAGGGGAACGACGGAGAGGGAGAAGAAGTCGCAGCGAGAGGAGGACGAGGGAGAAGAAGTCGCCACCTGGCCGTTGCCGTTTCCCATCCCATCCCCGGCCATCGCCCATCCCATCCCGTCATCAGTCGCCGCCATTCCCCATCCTGTCTCTAGGGTTAGGACTAGATGGTGGAGGGGACAGGGGAGAGGAGGAGGGAGAAGCAGTGGCCGGCTAGAAACATGTAGTCAACCCACCGCCGCCGGCCAGACATGGGGGAGGAGGAGGGGAAGGGAGCTCGATGTTCATGGCCGCCGCCGCCGTTTTCCTGGTGCGAGGTCGCCTCTTCCCGAGCACCTCGACCTGTTGCGGGAGCGAGCGAAGCGGTATGCTTGACGGCCCGAGCCAATTCTCTACTCGTATAAAAACCACAGTTGGTGATGATGGTGTGTCTGCCATCTTTCATTCAGAATCGTTCGATTTATATCTAACGGACATGAACATCCACATTACATATTTGTAGATAACCCCTTGTGTTCCTATCTCTCCCTCACCTCATCCAACCAACTGAAAATGGGCAAAAGCCCATCAGAAAAACTTGATTAAATCTAAACTGTCCCTGGTGGAATTATTGAGAAATGTGATGACTAATGATACCTTTGCTTTATTTAATATCCTTGTAAGGGTGAAAATAAATAATGACCGTGACAACGCACGGGCAATCAACTAGTCAGAGGAAATACGGAGCTCCACCCCTCCGTATTGATCTAGAGAAAATAGCCGCATGGGGGTGGGCTTGGAATTGGCCCGAGTTTCCAGCCTCCAATACCCAACACACCCAAACACTAGAATCCGGGTCCACAAATTCCAAATGGCCAATTCAGAGGCCCATTTCATACATCCAAACACAGCCTCAGAGTAACAAGCCATCACTTGAGCCCATCGCCAAGCACCGCAGGCATACCTATTGAAAGGATCGGTATGGTGAATATGTGCTACTCAATTTTTAGCTCCTTTTCGAATTTAGGCTTGACACAAAGGTAAATTCTCTAGATATGCAACTACGGTGAAATTACCTATATGACAAGTTAACACAAGACTAAGCAAGATACAAGTAAGAGCTAGCGAGTAAGGAGTAACCAAACGGGAAGCACGCTGAGACAAGGATGTATTCTCGAGTTTCTCTTTTTTAGGGGAGTACGTCTCGTTGGAGGGGTGTGAGTTTCAAACTCAAACGCCACAAATGGCCTCACCCTATTATCCAATGAACCTTGCCCAAAAGCTCGGTTCACCTTCCACTATCGGAATCCTTCAAGGCGGAATCCGGAGCCCTAACAACAAACTTGAAGCTAAACCCACAAAAGGATTGGGGGCTCCCAAGCACCACAACACCTGCTACACAAAAGTAACAAGCAAGTAAGTACAACAAGATGCCTAGGTTCTCCTAGTGGAAACCCTAGGCTCGAATCCCTCAAGTGAATGAGGGGGAAATGAAGAACGGCTTGGTGAAGATGTAGATCCGAGCCTCCTCCTTCAATCCTCCAAGGATGAGTAAGTTTGGTTGGAGGGATTGGGAGATCGATGAGTTTTGAGCTTGCAACCATAGAGGGGAATCAATTTTGGGAGAGCTCCTTGTCTCAAGGTAGGTGCAGGGCATTAAATAGCCCTCCCAAAAACTGGCCGTTGGAGCCTCTAGCCCGAGCCAACGGTAGTACCGCTGCGCCGGGCGGTACTACCGCTGGCGCCTTCTGCGCTGCGGTCAAAGCAGGCGCTGACTGCGCCTCGGTCCATCACCAGCGGTACTACCGCAGGTAGTGCCGCTGTCAGTGCCACACAAGGGCGCCCGAACCCACTTTTGGCGGTACCGCGAGCGGTACTGCCGCTGCCTCGGTCAACCTTCGTGCTGACCAACCCAGCGAGCCGCGCTGGCGGTACTACCACCCGTAGTGCCGCCGGCAGTGCCGCACATGGGCGCCCGATGCCCATTTGGGCGGTACTGCGTAGCGGTACTGCCACTTGGCCTTTGGCACAAGGAAGCCAACGGTACTACCGCTTCCTGACAGAGACATCTTCTTTTCTTCCTTTTCTCGATGATAATTCAACGAAGATGTTTGTAAAAACCTGTTCACACTTAAACAATAAGTTAGGGGCACATGTTGCATTGTCCACATCACCAAAACATAAGCAAGAGCAAAATATGCTCTTTCAATCTCCCCTTTTTGGTGGATGATGACAATACAACATTTTGCCACATACAATTTGCAAAATTTAGGCGGAGCTCCCCTAGATGTGTGCATATTCAAGGATAGTTTTTGAATTCTCAAATGCACAACAAATAGGATCAACACTCCCCCTAGATTTTACAAACCGTGCAAGATAAAATATAGAGCATAAAACAACAATTTGCACAACATAAGCAATATAAGCATGGGAATAAAAGTCTAAAGTTCAACATGTCTTACACCATGCATAAAAACGAGGTTCACAACTTAAAACAACAAACCAAGTTCACAAGCTCATAAAAATCAACCAAAAACACAAAGCTTGTGACTTCCCAAGCAAATCCCTTCGAAAGCCTAATAGATGTTTCTCGCCCTTTGGCACCAAGACACCAAAAAGGAGACAAACCGATGCTAGCGTCCCAAGGTCACTCATTGCTTGGGGGGCAAGGGCGACGACGAGAGGACACTTCGTCTTCATCATCTTCATAGTCCGACCGAGAGAAGATTTCTCCCTTGGAGTCCTTGGCTTGCCACTCTTCATAGGTTGGAATGTTCTTTTCCGAGCCGGAAGCCACTTATTCACCTTGGTCACGGCGACGAAGAATGTCGAGTTGACGAGCAAGCTTCTCTTTCTCTTCACGTTCCCAAGCGCGCTTCTCAAGAGCCTTGGATACACCAAAAACTTTCTTCATTTGACGAGCCATCCATGTGAATCCACTTTCCTTGGGAGCCCGAGAGGGGCCTTCATCACCGACAACTTCTTTGGCCTTGCCTCTAGTAGACTTGGTACCCTTGGCCTTCTCGCTATGATCCTTGACACAGATTCTTGGGCTTGTGAATGATCCAAGTGTTGGGGTCACTAAGCCCGTCTGCGGGATATTGATTGGCCCACTTCCAATTGATAATCTTCATGACGAGGGGCCCAAAGCAAGCATTCTTCTTGAACATTGTGACATTCCAAATCTCATTCCAAAGGTAATCCATAACATCCAGTTGCTTCCCTTTGGTTCTCATTTGATGAGTCATCACCAACAAGGTAACGTGGTAGCTATGAATTTGATCCAAATTGCCAACCTTGGGGTTGATGGTTGTCCGGTAAATACGATGCATGATCTCATATGGAGGATAGAGACCCTCCGAGTTGCCAACAGTGTATCGCTTCCAAAAATAGAGGGGAGCGAGGTCATCCTTGGGCAAGGGCTTTCGATTAACATGAACCCGAAAGTACTTGTCTTCGAGAGCATCGGTCCAATGGGGACCAAAATCTTCATACCCAAGCATAGTACCAATATCACTCCAAAGAGCTGTAAGTTTCTTGTCTCTAGACATCCAAGTGATGTACCTTGGCTCCTCGGTGCCAAAGTAGACAGTGGCAAGGAATTGGCAAACAAGAGCTTCATCATAATTCTGCTGAAGGGTGATGAAAGGAACAATCCCAAACTCATGGCACATAGACAAGGCTTCTCCAAAATATTCCGCCTTTCTCTCCATGTGGGGAAAATCAATGTACCGCTGTTCTAGCACATTGTCATTTGGCTTCCGATAAAGGATCTCATTGTAGCACTCCTCTTGAAAACGAGTATAGAAGAAAGGATTGTTGCCCCGAAACTGAGGTGACAAATTCATCCTATCAACGGCATATGGATCTCTGTTCCTCAAGGATGTATAATCTTTGTCAGACATTTCACTAGCTGTCAAATTCTTATTCTTGGGTTCAGGTTTCTTCTTGGAAGTACCTTTTCTGCCTTTGGTAACAACGGGGTCGAACTCCTCTTCCATCTCATCACATCGTTGCTTCTTGCCCCGAGCATCAGAACCACTAGAGCCAGTACCACCTTTGAAGAAGCAATGTATAGGGAAAACATGGAGATGAGTAATGCACAAATATTTCATGAAAAGGAGACCAAGAACATGGATGTACACAAATTGGAGAAGGCAATTTCTAGGTGAGAGTACCACATCTAGTAGGGTTGGATTTGACAAAGGATGGTGAACTAATTCAAGAAAGAACTCGAAGAACATCCATGGTCACATCCAACAATTCCAGATGAGGAACTACAAAACTAGCCAAAGATTCGTCACAACACTTGTACACAAGGTTCTAGATAACCTACATTACATCTCTACCGAACCAATTTGGCAAGAACACCTAGATGAAAGCAATCTAGCCATCTCCATCCACCAACTAGATGAGAGAGAGGGAGAGTACTTACGGGTGCTCATGGCAAAGGATCGAGGGAGGGGAGAGATGACCGAGTCGTCCCGGGGCAGGGGTTGCAAGAACCACGGCCAGGGAGCTCGGTCTCGGCGCAGATGACCGCCGGTGGCGACGGATCGAGGATGGAGAGGAAGGGCGGATGGGGAAAGTGGAGCAGTTTGACTTCGCCCGTCCGCCCGACCCTTATCCAGTCGTTTTCCGCACGAGCGGTACTACCGCCGGATCAGCGGTAGTACCGCTCCCGATTCCTGCATGGCCCGGGAAGGGGTCCCATGCGTTGGCAAGGGGCTGGGCACCCGAGCCAGCGGTAGTACCGCTTACAGGACCGGTAGTACCAGTGCCTGGGGGCAAAATGTTGTTATGGCCCTAAAAAGAAGCCGTAACAATATTTTGTCACCGGTTCCGACCGTTAACTTCACCGGGAGCACGAAATAAAAGGCATTTTTGACAGAGGTCTTTTGGGATAAGGTTGTGTAACATTCCAAGATTTTAAAAATGTTTAAAAATCAGAAAAATCAAAAACTTATTGAAAACTATATGTATTTTATTTTGAATTTAAAATCATGCATGCATTCATCATTTTCCTGTCTTGTTTGCATTGAAATTTCAAAAGTTGGAATTATATTTTCACTTTAAACTATATTTGATAAAATAATATGAATGGACTTTATTATGCCCTATATAATATTTTTGATTTCTATGGTTTTATTCGTTCTATTTTAAAATCTTGGTTTTGATTTATTTATAAAATAAGTTTAAAATAGCTAAGTTCCAAAAATTACATTTGTGGTATTTTATTTAATTTTAATAGGCCACAGAAGATTTTATTTAAAATCCTATTTTAAAATTGACTTAATTAAGCATTTTTGTAATATTTTTAATTTTGTATTTTGAAATGTTTGAAAACGTGTGGTTGAATGTTTTAAATAACAGATCTCGATTTTACAAAAAATTAGAAACAAATTTGAGTTAAATTGAAGTTTTAAAACTAAAGTTATAAAAGTTTTCAGAAAAGAAAAAGAAAAAGGAACAAAAAAAAAAGAAAAAGAGAAGAAGCCAACTGGGCCGAAGCCCAGCAGCTAACTGCGTGCGTGCAGCTAACAGCAGCCTAGCCCAGTTTCTCCTCTCTCTCTCACCGACATGCGGGTCCCACCCATGACGCAAGCGGTGACGTCACCTTCTTCAACCTCCAGCCGAGATTTCCTCTCCCCAAAACCCTAATCGATTCCGGATCAAATTCGTTAGGATTGCTGCGAATCTTCCGTTCCTCTGCCTCCCATATAAACCCCCACGGCCCCTCTCTCTTTCCCCCCAAAAACCCTAGCTCCACCGCCACCAGGCTGCTCGCATTGCGCCACCGCCGTCCGCCATTGCCGCCGGCCGATTTCACCAATTACGGTGACTGCAGACGTCCCCGACCCCTCTCTCCCCTCCCATCCTCCCTATTTTCGACGTGCGCATCTTCCTAACCCAGCGCGGCATCTTCTAATGCAGCGAAACGACGCGCCCAACTACGACCGAGACCATCCGCCGCCGTCCGTGACTCCGGCGAGCAGTAGGGGGAGAAGGAGGGCACCTGCGACAGCCTCGTCTGTACCACCGGCTCCGCCTCGACCTCCTGCACCACGCGGTACCGAAACCCCTCTCCCTAGCCCGTAGCTCTCCGATTCCTCGTCGCCGGCGATGGAACCGCCACGGATTTTTGTCACCGGAGCAACTCCGGCGACCTAGCGCTGCTCAACTTAGGTCTTTTAGATCTGAGCCGTTAGATCTATTTTCAACGGCGTAGATTAGATCACCAATCGAACCGATACGGGCAAATCAGAGGAGGCCACGTTGATGTCCAATCAGCAGCCACGTCAAGGCCCGTCAGCGCTTCGTCAGCAGTCAACGCCTCGTCAGCGCCAGCGTGGAAAAGATTTTCTTCTTTTTATTTTTATTCGGCAGTTTTGCAGAAAATCCCCTAGAACTTAGTTTTATCATTACTTTTTCTCTGTTTGTCCAAATCCAAATATTTTTATATATTTGGAATCCTTAGAACAAGTAGAAACTTTTGGCTGTATTACTTTTCAGTTTTGTCAAACTTAACATTTTCAAATTTTCAAATTGATAAGTTTGAGTATTTTTGACATAACTTTGGTTTAAAATAGCTTTTTAAGTAATTCCACTTGCTACCTCTTTGTTTAGTTATTCCCTGGCCGTAGGAACACCTCTTTTATTTTTGTAAGTTATTTTACTACGAATTTGTATTTAATTAATAGTTATTCCATTTTTAGGAGTTGTTTTAATTATATTTGTTATTAAAAAATTATTTTTATCACATGTTCGAATCATGCATGACTTAGTGATAATTAGAGGAGTTGAGATGCACTTAGAAACGCTTAGCAAAATTTTGCATCTCATGATTGTCATCTTTTCCTTACAATTTTTTTGCACCTCATGCATGTCATATTTTCCCTTAGAATATTTTTGCATATTATGCATGTCATATTTTCCTTAGAAATTTTGGTATGCTTGTATGTTTATTTGTTGTGTTTTATGTGTTAGAATTTTCGGAGGGAAACGAGGACTTTTGCAACTGCTACTACTGCTCTCCTTGTTGCCAAGACAAGTGGCACACCCTATAAATTTTTCCTAAGTATTTTTTGTCTATGCATGACTTAGAATATTTTCTATAAGCATGTGTTGGATAGTATTGCTATGCTCAGACTAGACTATCTCCCTTACTAGTTGTCTAGAATCCTATTATAACTTAGTATAAATATTGATGCTATGCAAAAGTTGTTTTATTGAAAAGCTAAATTCTACTAAGTTAAAATGAAACACCTGGGTGGAAGTGGTTTTGCATGGTTTATGTTGAGTGGCTACTCAGGACCATGTTCATGGGGGTTTTTACCTAAGATAGTTTTTACTATACTTAGGACCATGGTATGTGGGGGTTTTTACCTGAGAGTGCACTTGTGGATGGCCACCCAGGAACAAAGGGATCTGAAGAACTCCAAGTGAAGATTGCTTCCAGTGCAGCCATTAGTCATATGGGCTCTGGCTAGATGGATTAAGTTGCGTGGACTCCTCCCGGCTTGACAAGCAGATGTAGAGGAATGTAGGTGGAACGGGTCAAGCCTGTATGGGATGGGGAAAATGCTTCTGAAAAGTCTCATCTCAATCTTCTCCTTTTCCTTAGCACAATTTGAGTGTAGAGGATAGTTTGGGCTGATTGGGTCTAATGGTGAACGTGCACAACCTCTCGAGAGTGTCAAAACTAAGTACTTAGTCGTGTCCCCGGTTACGGACAATTCTGAGCAGCTGATCAAGGATGTCAACGGAGGATCCCAACATTCCAACTTCTCAAGTAAAATTTTGAAGGGTGAAAAGGGGTAGATGAGACTATGGTTTTCATGCCATACTTGTCTTGAACAAAAGAGTTTTTCAAAAGAGATAGGAAAAATTGGCTTTCTACAAAATAGCATTTGAACACCTCCAGCCTAAATATGCATATAGGTTATTAGAGTTATTCCACTAAGTGTCCACAGAGTGTCACTTGCCAGTTCCATTTTATATGGTTCTGGCCCACCTTGTTGCAACATTTTTCCTGTTGCAGGTTGATCCGACGATAAGTGAGGTTTCGTTTAAGGGTTTCGAGTCTGCAATCAACATGTTTCGCCTGTGGCACATGAAGATGATGGAGACTCACTGCTACTTTTTATTCCGCTGTGCTAAACTTTGTAAAATGCTAGCCTTGAGCTATGCAATTTGTAATGAATATTGTAAGTCTGGATCATGCGATGTAATAAAATTTGACGCATTTGCATGATATTCATCTTAGACTGTGTGTGCAAATGAATCGATCCAGGGGTTTGCACTATACACAGAGATCTTGCCAATTTTTAAGTGCATGTCCGCTATAGATGGTATCAGAGCACTGTGTTGCCTGTAGGTTCGAAACCCTAAGTTTGGATAGAATTAGGATTGACCATAGTGTTGAAAATCTATTTTTATTTAGTTTGCTAAAAACAAAACCTTCATTTTATCCTTCTCATATACTCTCATCTGACACTCATTTTCTAAATGTCTTCTTTTATTTTTAGATGACCAGCCTCATCGAATCCATCAAGAAAGGACCAGTGATGACCATGACTCTACAATTTGAGACTGATTTTCCAAAAGCACTTAAGGATAACATGAAGAGCTTGGGATTTGAAGGAGAAGCATTATACAAAGGATTTCCTTTCATGGATGAAGGTCAAGAGTACTGGTGGGTTAAACTCCATATATGCAAGAGCAAAGACGATGACCACAAGACCCAAGGTTGCTGCATGTTCACAAACCCAATACTCCACACATCCTTCTTTGATTCCGCAAGAAGTGCAGCATGGGAGGCCATCAAGTACCTTGGAGAAAGACTTCGATTTAGGCTTCACAACACCCAGAAGTTCCTTGATGAACTCAAGCAAATAGAGGAGGAACTCGATGCACTCAAGAAGGAGATAGACTAGACCACCTTCTATTAGAATAACGAGATGTTGATGATGTATCGACCTATCAAATTGTGGTATGGCAGTACTATCGTATTTATTTCCCATAACCTTGGGGTGCTTCAACCCAAAACGATTAGTTCGGTTTTCTCAAAAGATGTATTGGAGTTTAACGAATTTGGTTGATTGTGTTAATTGCTTGTATGGGTAGGAATATTTCTCCTAGATATGTCTATCTTTTACTTATCTATGCTTAAACCACAGATGCCTCCCCGGCGTGCTCCTGAGAACAACAACAACACCGATGCAATGCTTCAACAGATGATTGCAGCACCGACTCAGCTGATGACTATGATGGCTCAATTCATGGCCAATCAGAATGGACCGCCACCTCCTCCACCGCCACCACCTCCTCCCCAAGTGGACAGGCTTGCCAGATTTCTGAGGCTTAGGCCTAACAAGTTTTCCAATGCAACTAAGCCAATTGTGGCAGATGAATGGTTGCGCTCCGTACACAAGGATCTGGTGACTTGTGAGTGTACTGATCCTGAAATGGTAAGGTTTACCGCTCATCTGTTGGAAGGACCAGCTGCTCAATGGTGGGAAACTTATTAAATTACCCACCCTCTGGACACTTTGACTTGGGATACCTTCAAGGAAGGCTTTCGTAATGCTCATATCTCCTCGGGCATTATGAACTTGAAGCAAGAAGAGTTCCGAAACCTGAGGCAAGGGAACAGGATACTTAAAGAGTATATGGATGACTTTCATTCATTGTCTCGTTATGCTCCTGAAGACATTGACACTGATGGTAAGAGAAAGGCAAAATTTCTCAAAGGGCTGAGTGACGAGCTGAAGATTCCTTTGTCAGTCGCTTATGATCCAAATTATCAGGCCCTCCTATACCAAGCAATCATATTGGGCGATAACATCAAGAAGGCTAAAAACAGGAAGAAGAAGCTGGGTATCAACAAATATCATTCCGAGCCTTCATTCAAGAAGCACTTCACTTATGATGTGATTCATGGTCATAAACATGGGAACAACCATAGTGGAGGAAGCAACCACAAGCATCATGATCATGATGGATTCAAGGGAAACAATGGAGGCCACAGGGGAAATGGACATGCTGGCCATAATCATAACAATGGACCGCACCGCCCAAATCCTGAACCCAAGAAAGATATCAGCCAAGTGCTTTGCTTCAAGTGTAATAACAAGGGCCATTATGCCAATGAGTGCCCAGAAAAGAAGACTGAAGAAGCTGCCAAGCCAAATCCTTTCGACAAGGGCTATGTGAATCGTATCCATGTGGAAAGAGCTTTCAATGAGCCTAGTATGGTGAATGGTACGTTCTCAATCAAATATCCAACTTGAAGTTTGACTATGAAAAAGATTCCTTTTAAGGGTGGTAGCCATCCAGTCACAACCTTTTGCTAGCCTTCCCGAATCTCGGGGACGGGATTCATTTTAAGGGTGGTAGTCTGTAACATTCCAAGATTTAAAAAATGTTTAAAAATCAAAAACTTTTTGAAAACTATATGTATTTTATTTTGAATTTAAAATCATGCATGCATTCATCATTTTCCTGTCTTGTTTGCATTGAAATTTCAAAAGTTGGAATTATATTTTCACTTTAAACTATATTTGATAAAATAATATGAATGGGCTTTATTATGCCCTATATAATATTTTTGATTTCTATGGTTTTATTCGTTCTATCTTAAAATCTTGGTTTTGATTTATTTATAAAATAAGTTTAAAATAGCTAAGTTCCAAAAATTACATTTGTGGTATTTTATTTAATTTTAATAGGCCACAAAAGATTTTATTTAAAATCCTATTTTAAAATTGACTTAACTTAAGAATTTTTGTAATATTTTTAATTTTGTATTTTGAAATGTTTGAAAACGTGTGGTTGAATGTTTTAAATAACAGATCTTGATTTACAAAAATTTAGAAACAAATTTGAGTTAAATTGAAGTTTTAAAACTAAAGTTATAAAAGTTTTCAGAAAAGAATAAGAAAATGGAACAAAAAAAAGAAGAAGAGAAGAAGCCAACTTGGACGAAGCCCAGCAGCTAATCGCGTGCGTGCAGCGAACAGCAGCCCAGCCCAGTTTCTCCTCTCTCTCACCGACATGCGGGTCCCACCCATGACGCAAGCGGTGACGTCACCTCCTTCAACCTCTAGCCGAGATTTCCTCTCCCCGAAACCCTAATCGATTCCGGATCAAATTTGTTAGGATTGCTGCGAATCTTCCGTTCCTCTGCCTCCCATATAAACCCCCACGGCCCCCTCTCTCTTTCCCCCCAAAAACCCTAGCTCCACCGCCACCAGGCTGCTCGCATTGTGCCGCCGCCGTCCGCCATTGCCGCCGGCCGATTTCACCAATTACGGAGACTGCAGACGTCCCCGACCCCTCTCTCCCCTCCCATCCTCCCTATTTTCGATGTGCGTATCTTCCTAACCCAGCGTGTCATCTTATAACGCAGTGGAACGACGCGCCCGTCTACGACCGAGACCATCCGCCGCCATCCGCGACTCCGGCGAGCAGTAGGGGGAGAAGGAGGGCACCTAAGACAGCCTCGTCTGCACCACCGGCTCCGCCTCGACCTCCTGCACCACGCGGTACCGAAACCCCTCTCCCTAGACCCGTAGCTCTCCGATTCCTCGTCGCCGGCGATGGAACCGCCGCGGATTTTTGTCACCGGAGCAACTCCGGCGACCTAGCGCCGCTCAACTTAGGTCTTTTAGATCTGAGCCGTTAGATCTATTTTCAACGGCGTAGATTAGATCACTAATCGAACCGATACGGGCGAATCAGAGGAGGCCACGTTGATGTCCAGTCAGCAGCCACGTCAAGCCCCGTCAGCTCTTCATCAGCAATCAACGCCTCGTCAGCGCCAGCGTGGAAAAGAGTTTCTTTTTTTATTTTTATTCGGCAGTTTTGCAGAAAAGCCCCTAGAACTTAGTTTTATCATTACTTTTTCTCTGTTTGTCCAAATCCAAATATTTATATATATTGGAATCCTTAGAACCAGTAGAAACTTTTTGCCGTATTACTTTTCAGTTTTGTCAAACTTAACATTTTCAAATTTTCAAATTGATAAGTTTGAGTATTTTTGACATAATTTTTGTTTAAAAATAGCTTTTTAAGTAATTCCACTTGCTACCTCTTTATTTAGTTATTCCCTGGCCATAGGAACACCTCTTTTATTTTTGTAAGTTATTTGACTATGAATTTGTATTTAATTAATAGTTATTCCATTTTTAGGAGTTGTTTTAATTATATTTATTATTAAAAATTATTTTTATCACATGTTCGAATCATGCATGACTTAGTGATAATTAGGGGAGTTCAGATGCACTTAGAAACACTTAGCAAAATTTTGCATCTCATGATTGTCATCTTTTCCTTTGAAATTTTTTGCACCTCATGCATGTCATATTTTCCCTTAGAATATTTTTGCATATTATGCATGTCATATTTTCCTTAGAAATTTTGGTATGCTTGTATGTTTATTTGTTGTGTTTTATGTGTTAGAATTTTCGGAGGGAAACGAGGACTTTTGCAACTGCTACTACTGCTCTCCTTGTTGCCAAGGCAAGTGGCACACCCCATAATTTTTTCCTAAGTATTTTTGTCCATGCATGATTTAGAATATTTTCTATAAGCATGTGTTGGATAGTATTGCTATGCTAAGACTAGACTATCTCCCTTACTAGTTGTCTAGAATCCTATTATAACTTAGTAGAAATATTGATGATATGCAAACGTTGTTTTATTGAAAAGCTAAATTCTACTAAGTTAAAATGAAACACCTGGGTGGAAGTGGTTTTGCATGGTTTATGCTGAGTGGCTACTCAGGACCATGTTCATGGGGGTTTTCACCTAAGATAGTTTTTACTATACTTAGGACCATGGTATATGGGGTTTTTTTCCCTGAGAGTGCACTTGTGGATGGCCACCCAGGAACAAAGGGATCTGAAGAACTCCAAGTGAAGATTGCTTCCAGTGCAACCATTAGTCATATGGGCTCTGGCTAGATGGATTAAGTTGCGTGGACTCCTCCCGGCTTGACAAGTAGATGTAGAGGAATGTAGGTGGAACGGGTCAAGCCTGTATGGGATGGGGAAAATGCTTTTGAAAAGTCTCGTCTCAATCTTCTCCTTTTCCTTAGCACAATTTGAGTGTAGAGGATAGTTTGGGCTGATTGGGTCTAATGGTGAACGTGCACAACCTCTCGAGAGTGTCAAAACTAAGTACTTAGCCGTGTCCCCGGTTACGGACAATTCTGAGCAGCTGATCAAGGACGTCAACGGAGGATCCCAACATTCCAACTTCTCAAGTAAAATTTTGAAGGGTGAACAGGGGTAGACGAGACTATGGTTTTCATGCTATACTTGTCTTGAACAAAAGAGTTTTTCAAAAGAGATAGGAAAAATTGACTTTCTACAAAATGGCCTTTGAACTTCTCCAGCCTAAATATGCATATAGGTTATTAGAGTTATTCCACTAAGTGTCCACAGAGTGTCACTTGCCAGTTCCATTTTATATGGTTCTGACCCACCTTGTTGCAACATTTTTCCTGTTGTAGGTTGATCCGACGATGAGTGAGGTTTCGTTTAAGGGTTTCGAGTCTGCAACCAACATGTTTCGCCTGTGGCACATGAAGATGTTGGAGACTCACTGCTACTTCTTATTCCGCTGTGCTAAACTTTGTAAAATGCTAGCCTTGAGCTATGCAATTTGTAATGAATATTGTAAGTCTGGATTATGTGATGTAATAAAATTTGATGCATTTGCATGATATTCATCTTAGACTGTGTGTGCAAATGAATCGATCCAGGGGTTTGCACTATACACAGGGATCTTGCCAATTTTTAAGTGCATGTCCGCTATAGGTTGCGGCTTAGGATAGAATGTGTAACCGGAGAGAGAGAGTTTGCCCAAATTTGCAAGAATCGACATGAAAGGCCAAACTTGTGCACTCTCCCAAGGCAAAAAGGTCTACACACCCAAATAAGAACCAAATAAGATCAACTCTTCACAAAGAAGAGGGCGGTGGTATAGGCCACCATGTATGAGTGTATGTGGTGTGACACCGCGAAGATATATCTTGGGTTCACCGCCACTACTCGTCATTTAAGCTCACAATTCATGAAATGAAAATAGAAAGCAAATGAGTTCTTAATGTCGGCATAATGGGGGAGGGATAGTCCAATGTATTAGGACCGCACTCCCCCTATGTCCATGCCTACACCTAAACACAATAATAGTCAAGACATAGGTGTGTATGCAAGATAGTCAAGCCAAGCTCCTTGAATCCACGATATTTAGCTCATTCCTCAAATAGGTGAATCTTGCTTCATCAAGAGGCTTCGTGAAAATATCGGCAAGTTGATCTCTTGTGGGAACATGGCTTAGCTCAATATCACCTCGGGCAACATGATCTCGAATGAAATGATGACGAATCTCAATATGCTTGGTTCTTGAATGTTGCACCGGGTTGTGGGCAATCTGATAGCACTTGTATTGTCACATAAAAGAGGCACTTTGTCACAATTGACACCGTATTCCTTTAAAGTTTGCCTCATCCATAACAATTGGGTGCATGCACTTGCGGCCGCCACATACTCGGCTTCGGCGGTGGAGAGAGATATACAATTTTGCTTCTTGGAAGACCAACTCACCAAGGAACCACCAAGAAATTGGCAAGCCCCGGAAGTTGACTTCCTATCATCTTGATCACCGGCCCAATCCGAGTCCGTGTACCCACAAAGAGAGAAAACCTTGTCCTTAGGGTACCACAAACCAAACTTTGGGGTATGAATCAAATATCGAGGATTCTTTTGACCACCATGTGGCTTTCTTTAGGAGCGGCTTGGTACCTTGCACACCCCTACACTCAACACAATATCGGGTCTAGATGCACAAAGATAGAGCAAAGAACCAATCATGGAACGGTATACCTTTTGATCGACATCTATACCCTTTGGGTTAAGTTGTAGATGAACCTTTGTGTCCATTGGTGTGCGCTTCTCCTTGACACCAATCATATCAAACTTCTTGAGCATGTCTTGGATATATTTAGTTTGAGAGATGAAAGTCCCTCCCTCAATTGCTTGATCTCAAAACCAAGGAAGAACTTCAACTCTCCCATCATGGACATCTCAAACCTATCGGTCATAAGCTTTGAAAATTCATCATTGAAAGCTTTGTTAGTTGAGCCAAAGATAATATCGTCCACATAGACTTGGCATATGAAAAGCTCCCCTTTTACTCTCTTGGTAAAGAGAGTGGGATCGATTTGCCCAACCTCAAATCCACGGTCTACTAGAAGCTCTCTAAGGTGCTCATACCACGCACGTGGAGCTTGTTTAAGTCCATAGAGCGCCTTATCGAGCTTGTAGACATGGTTAGGGAGTTTGGGATCCTCAAAACCCGGTGGTTGCTTAACATATACTAATTCTTTAAGTGGACCATTTAGAAAAGCACTTTTCACATCCATTTGTTGCAAGATAAAATTATGATGAGATGCATATGCAAGGAGGATACGGATGGACTCAAGGCGAGCCACGGGAGCATAGGTCTCTCCAAAATCAATGCCTTCAACTTGAGAGTACCCTTGAGCCACCAATCTTGCCTTGTTCCTCACCACCATGCCATGTTCATCTTGCTTGTTCTTGAATATCCATTTAGTGCCTATAACATTGCGGCACTCCTTTGGCTTCTCAACTAGCTTCCACACTTGTTGCGCTTGAAGTTATTGAGCTCTTCATGCATTGCATTCAACCAATCCGGATCTTCAATAGCTTCAAAGACTTTCTTTGGTTCCACCATGGATATGTGTGCTTGATGTTCACTAAAGTTTGCACATTGCCTTCTAGTCACAACCTTGCTCTTCAAATCACCAATAATTTTCCAACAAGTGTTGTCTTCTTTCCATGGTCTTGACATTTCTTGCATGACGACGGGTGTCGATGTCCTCACGAGAGCTTGGAGGAATCTCTTGATCATCTTGATCATTTGTGTCCCCGTCTTGACCGGAATGATGACCTTGGTCTTCAATGTGCACACCTTCATCACTAGAAGGAGAGATGGACCTTGGTCTTGATCATGGCTAGCATCAATAATTGGAGAACTTGGTTCTTGCGTAGCAACTTGATCAACTTGAGGAGGGTCTTGAACTTGTTCTTGGCTTGGTGCATCATTTGCTCCATCGGATGGTGCGGTTCCACTTGTGATGATGAATGCTCCACATGGGTGGAGCTTGGTCCTTCTTGAGGCGCCTCATGGTGGATCTCGATTGGGCGAAAGAATCCCACGCCCATTCGCCTTATTGCATCTTGAGGTTCCTCATCATCTACATCACGAACATGAAATTGCGCCACTTGGGAGCCGTCATTCTCATCGAACTCCACACTACAAGATTCTACAATAGTCCCGAAGGACTTGTCGTAGATTCTATAAGTGTGGGATTCGGCACCGTAACCAACAAAAGTACCCTCTAAAGCCTTAGACTCAAATTTAGAAAACGATAACCTTTGATCTTATAGAAACACTTACAACCGAACACCCGGTAGTAGGAAATATTGGGCTTGTTGCCGGTAAGCATTTCATATGGAGTGAACTTCTTGCCCGTGCGGAAGTAGAGGCGGTTGATGAGTGACATGCCGTGGAGATGGCCTCGGCCCACAAGAAAAGTGGGGTCTTGAACTCCGCCAACATAGACCTTGCCATATCCATAAGGGTCCGGTTCTTCCTCTCGGCTACACCATTTTGTTGAGGGGTATACGCAGCGGAATATTGATGACGAATTCCCTCTTCACTAAGAAACTCATTTAGGGTGTAGTTCTTGAACTCGGAGCCATTGTCACTTCTAATGGCCAATATAGGAACATTGTGTTGACGTTGCACTTCATTGGAGAAGTCAATGACGGCTTGTTGGGTCTCACTCTTCGACTTGAAGAAATAAACCCATGTAAATCTTGAATAGTCATCGACAATCACCAAGCAATACTTCTTCCCACCAAGACTTGGTTGAGGCACGGCACCAAAGAGATCAACATGAAGAAGTTCCAATATCCTTGTTGATGAAATGATGGTCTTGTGGGTGGGAGAATCATGCATCTTTCCTTCAACACAAGCCCTACAAAGACGATCTCTAGAAAAGAAACATTCTCTTTTAGTCCAAGAATGTGGCCACCCTTGTGAAGACTTTGCAAAGTTCTCATATTGACATGGGACAAGCGGCGATGCCACAACCACCCCACGTCGGCCTTTCCGAATAGGCACATTGCTTGAGTAGTTGGTAGACTCCGAAAAGTCCACCACAAACAACTCATGTTCAACATACCCAACGAAAGCGACCTTTAGAGTCTTGCTCCACATGAGTACCACAATATCAAGATCAAAATGGACGGCAAAGCCCATCTTGTTAAGTGCACGAACGGACATTAAATTGTAACCAAGGGACTCGACAAGCATGACGTTCACAAGGGTGATATCCCTTGCTACTACCACCTTGCCGAGGCCCGATACCTTAGCTTTAGACTTGTCTCCATATGTGACGGTTGCATGATTATCATTTGGTCTCATCTCCGTCATAAGCTCCTTGCTTCCGGTCATATGACTTGTACATCCACTATCAATCACCCATTTCGACCCACCGGAAGCATAGTCCTACAAGAAATCATTGCTTGGTTTTAGGTACCCATCTTGCAATGGGTCCTCTTTTGTTAGCAACAAGGGTCTTAGGAACCCAAATAGAGTAAGCAATGAACCATCATAAGGACCAACATATTTAGCATATATCCCCATAATAATCAACATAAAGAATATAGTTGGGGTTAGCATGTCCCGCAAAGTCACTACGAGGAGTGTTGCCCCTTGTGGCATCACCACTCGCAATGGTAGTCTTCTTTGCTTGTGCGGGCTTGGCCTTCTTCTTGTTCTTGTTCTTCTTCTTGGCAACATAACCAAGACCCTCTTTCCCAATGTGTGGCTTTTGCTTTGCAAAAGATCATCAAGAGGCTTGCTTTGGGAAATAGAGGCCTTGGCAAGTTCGACCTTCAACCTAGCATTTTCTCAATGACATTTGCATGATCACAAGAAGTAGTAGAGAAATTTGGGACATTAGTTTTAGATGATTGAATTTGAAGTTGTTCAAAAGACTTCGCGCTGACCAACCTAGCGAGCCGCGCTGGCGGTACTACCGCCCGTAGTGCCGCCGGCAGTGCCGCACATGGGCGCCCGATGCCTGATTGGGCGGTACTACGTAGCGGTACTGCCGCTTGGCCTCTGGCATAAGGAAGCCAGCGGTACTACCGCCCGGAGGGGCGGTACTACCGCTTCTTGACAGAGACATCTTCTTTTCTTCCTTTTCTTGATGCGAATTCAACGGAGATGTTTGTAAAAGCCTGTTCACACTTAATCAATAAGTTAGGGGCACATGCTGTATTGTCAACATCACCAAAACATAAGCAAGAGCAAAATATGCTCTTTAACCTATGCTCTATGCTAGATCAGCCATTCTTTCCTTCATTGCCTGCATCAGCAGCGGAATTCACACGTAGACGCTCCTCTGATGTGCATCCTTCTAGGCTTCATTGACTAGCACCGACACTTTCTGAAAGTAAAAACAAAAGTTATACACAAGAAGTTGCAACAAATGGATTGGGTTTTGGTCTGCTAAACTGTGCTAAATCGATTGTGTGAGCATGAAACTGTAGGAAATCTCCCAAGAAATAATCAAACTAAGAAATACATATCACACGTCAGCGCCCAACGCCATTGCAGCTTCCATGATTTCAACAGGTTGCTACTTTTGTTAGTTTCCAGAAAGTGTAAGCTGATTAACAGACCAGGTCAGATATGGTCCGAATAAGCATTAGAAGTGCAATACTACTTGTAGAGAAACACAATAATAATGCATAATTAGGATAGTCTGTTAAATATACTAGTTGAATTTTGCGCGTCGTCACGACGCGCGTTTGTTAATTTTTAAATTTTTTGGCGATATGTAGTTGTAATACTTCGCGAACTATGCTTTATTGAAGTATTGCATATGTCCAAAGTGCATTAAAGGAATGTTTTATAATTGAGAAGAATAAGTAACAAAATTAGCTAGAAGGGAATTTTTTTTCTTATTTTCTATGCATATTTGTACTAAGGTGTGCACTATTGTAAATGAATAGCATTCGTTGAATTGTTTTAATTCCATAAATTTGGAGTGGTCAAGTATTTTTGTAAGTTGTTATAAATATCGAAATGTTTAATTTAACTCCATAGTCTGAGGAAATGCATTGTAAGGGAATTTGTTAAATTCAATTCATAAATTTATTTTGTGCGAACATCTAGGGAATGGAGCATTTTTTTAATTTTATGTGCATAATTAGATAGATTTCAGCTAAATTATCCCTGAATGGCAAACAATTCTGGAAGATATAGCAAGTTTGTATTTCGCCTTTAAAATTTAATTGGACTCCATAATCAAATGAAATACATTGTACGGACATTTATTAAATTTGTATGGACATTTATTAAATTTGATTCATAATTTGGGGAAATTATTTTGGATTTTCTCCAAATATTCGTTGAAGTGAAACTTTGAAACATGTTTGCACTATGCTATAAGTAGCGCAAATAATGATAAGTATGATTTTTTTCCGACTACATAGTATAATAAGAGGAAATGTATTTTGTGAGCATTTATTACTTTTTAATCAATAATTAGGTGAAGTGTACCTACAATGTAGACAAATATTAAGTAGATTGAATTGTTTAAGTTTGTTTGTATCTTGGCATTAGCAAGTATCATTTTTCTTTTCGAGCATGTTGATATATTTTGGGACATCTCAAATATTTTAGCAATTTGAAATGGCGAAACATTTTTTTTTGTTTCCAAATAATATTTGAGTTAAGTATGTAGTCAGCGGTACTGCATATTTTTTGGATTTGTGCTAACAAATCGGGAAAGTTTGTCTATGTTGCATCTAAATTTTAATTATTTTGAATTGTGCAACTATATTTTGTGTTTTGCTATATGTAGTTAGCGTTGATTTTTATGAGCATTTTGTATATAGATTAGTGATTATCCAAATATTTAGGGAATTGAAGTATTTAAATATGGACGTATATTGGCATGATTTTTTTGATTGTAATTAGGGAAAATGTATTTCAAATATCTGCAAATAGTTCAAAGTTTTGAATTTTCAGAAAGTTTTGTTTGATGGCATAAGTAATTAGCACATAGTTCTCTGACTATTTTGTTGTATATAGTAAGAGATTTTGTTTTTTTGAATGATATATTTTATCGTAGACGAAGCAATTTGTCATATTGACTACTTTCAAATATTTAGAAAATTGGGATATTTGGATATATTTGAAGTATATCGTAAGCATTTGTTTCAACTACATAAGTAGGGTTAATGCACTTTGTGGGTTATATTTTATAGTGTTTTCAATTTTCTAGAAATTCGAAATGTTCAAATCTATTGTATTTCTTTGAACATTTATTTCAAATGTGTTAGTTTTTTTTAAGGTTATGCGAGATAATATGTGAAGTATTTATATTTTAGAGTTTTCCTTTTTTTTTCCGCAATTTGAGTTTTAGAAATGCGTTGCATGCATTTTTTTATGAGAAATATGATATATTTTTATCGTAGAAGAAGCAATTTGTCATATTGACTATTTTTAGATATTTAGAAAATTGGGATGTTTGGATATATTATTTGAATTTGGAAAAATTTGTGCGTGAAAGAATGTTCCCGGTTGATGAATTTCATTCCTTTTTTGTTGAAGTTTGAATATTATTTGAATTCAGGAAAATTTGTGCTTGAAAGAATGTTCCCGGTTGATGAATTTCATTCCTTTTTTGTTGAAGCTTTAAGCTATTATTATTTGTAGCTAGTTTTGTATATACTACCGAGTATTGGTTATGCAACGAAAAATAATAGTGGTTTATATAAACTGTAGATGAATATTCAGAGTATTGTAGAGGGTGTTGGATTGAAGGAGGCATGAGGTAGGTGAGGTCTCTTCATCAAGTTGAAGAAAAAAGTATGCTAGTGAATTGCAAGTAATTTCATATAACAATTGATGGATGCTTGGACATGGTTATGAATTAATTCCGCAATCGTTGGGACTGGAAATGTTGAATTTTGCTGGAATTTGTCGTGCGGAGTATATTCAAATATCTAGCGTTTTGAGTTGCCAAAATCTTTTTTTATTAATATTCAATTTATGTCCATAATAAGTGGAAATGCATATTTATTCCATCATATATTTGGAGCAAGTGTACTTGGATTTTATTAAAATATTTACCAAATTGGGTATTTAAATATGTTTGTTGTTTGACACAAACAGCTAACATTTATTTTTCCGACCGTTTGGATATTACTTGAAAACATTTTTTTCCATAAGTAGGTAACATTTAATTTTGTTATAATTTTTGGTATGTTGCTACTCGAAAACATTTTTCCCCATAAATACCTAACATTTAATCTGTTTGACCATTTTGATGTATTGTGCATATTTTTCTGTTGGGTAAATTCAAAATTGTTGAATTTTTTTGTATATTTTTTTTGTTGTACGGAGATTTAAGTAAATATGGTTAAAATTTGTTAAACATGCATGAAGTTGATATAAGTAGACATATTACATTTTTTGTGTGCATATTTTGGTATATTAATTACATTTTTCTGATTTTAAATAAATTAGTTATGAATTTTTGACGTTTAAATCAAATTGACGTCATCAATGGCCACCGTCCTCTTTTCCCCGTGTGGCGGCGTCGACCATGTCGGCGTCGACTGAGGGCGAGAGGGGCGTCGCGGCGTAGCGCGTTCGACGCGGCGCGTCGCAGGAAGACGAAGGGTGGCGGCGCTGGCCGAGGCTACGTCTGATGGCGGCGAATCGTGGCGCGGCGGCGGCGGACGGACACGGAGAAGAGGGCCTCGCCGCGGGCGCCTCCGAGCTTCCCAGCCCGCGATCTTAGGCGAAGACGGAGAGGGAGGCGAGGCCGTGCCGCGTGTGGCGTTCGATTTGAACGGGAGGGCGTACAGCGGCGGGACGGCGCGGCGGCGACGGCGACAGCGACAGGTCCGGCCGCGCGCGGGGAAGGAGAGAGAGGAGAGGGTCGAGTTCTGCGTTTTTTTCATGAAAGTCCCTGTGTTTTCGCAAAATTACGGGTAGGTCCCTCCTACGCCTGGAACGTCAGATCCGCGATGGAATGCGGGTTAATTTGTGGAAACGGCGAGGTTTTTTTCGCAAAAACATCACGGGCATGCGCTGCGAGCCGTCCGATCGCCGCGCGACGGCTCGGATGCGAAGCACTGTTCAACACTGTAGCACACTGTAGATGCTACAGTGCTCGGAGCGCGGATCCGACCAGCTTTTATATAGTTAGTAGTAGTAAGTACCATTAACAAACAAATTTAGTAAAAAAATTCACAAACGTATGATTTGTTGAGTATTTAAGCAATTGTTCGATTAAATTAATCTAATAATAAATCATGAACATGACGTAAACAGTGGTAATGACATACTGAAATTGTATGATAAAATCATGTACTAGACAAATAGTAGAAACATCTACACAAATAGCTAGTACGGCAAACATGCAAGTAATTAGGAGAGGGATAAACGTGTACCCTCCAGTAGGCCAGTTGGCCGCAGCAGCGGAGGCGATAGCCTCGTCGGCGATCCTCTTGTCAGCAGCAGCCTTCTCGATGTCGGCGTCGGTGGTCATGGCAAAGAGGAAGGCGACGCGGATGTAGTTGATGCAGATGTAGTTGAAGTAGACGAACGGAGGCGAGCAGTCGCGTGGAAGACGCTCCCCAAAAACCTAATCGCCCCTCTCCCGTACAGGATGTGGAGAGGCGGGGTTTCGGAGGCCTGCTCTCCCGGCAACCGTGTACGCGATCGACGGGATGGGGCCTAAGCTCGGCTCGGCGAGATTCCCGCAACCCGCGGCGCGGCGCGTCGTGACGAGGCGAGGCGGGCGGCGGAGGAGGAGGAGCGCGCGTGTGGAGCACCTCCCATCTCTTCACCACCAACACCTCATAACTGTGGAAGAAGAGCTCACCTTATAAACTGGTGTACATCTCTCCCAACTAGCCATGTGGGACTAAACTCTCACCACTTGCATAGCAGCATGAGCCTTTAGGGATTTTTCAGGAATTATTAGATGGGCCCAAAGCCCACCCTAAATATTTCAGCATGATTCTGTGGGGTATAGCACAAGAATATAACTCACAAATGTGGGGTTAAAATGTAGAATGCTCCTGTGATCACATTATTTTGGTCATTTCGGAAGCTAAAACATTATTCTGGTAATTTCAGCATCAATTGATAGTAACCTCTAGCCGGACATTTCAATTTGCAACAGCCTTCCATGACCAGGGTAAATTTATTATTGACTATAATTGCCTTCCCCCTCATGGCTTTGACCGTGCTCTCATGCCATACATAACAAGAAGAAAACATATTTTACTAGCTGCTGAAATTGCATGGTCTTTTACTAGAATGTTATCTAAGACGAAGCTAACGGGACTATCATGTGAAATTACTTAGTTCATAAAGTCGTCGAGAATTTATAAAGATACCACAAACTGCAAGTTCAACAGTACAAAGTTTTAGCTCAAATGATAAGCTAAGATACTGAAGGCTGCTTCAACATGTTTTTTCATTAATCTGAGGATATCAATTGCTTGACAGAGTTAATCTACTAAGCTCGAAACACAAGCAAATCATACAGCTAGCAAGTGTGCAGTTAAGGTGAACACGATTAAATTCTTACAAGCATTCCTTGATTAGCTCACCTTCACAATATCCCTCAATCCGAGCCTTAAAAACAGAAGGGGAAGGTCGCACAATGCTATTTTGCAAGAGCTTATGAAAATATTACTCAAATATCCAAATGTGTACGTTTCAAGCTCCTTTCGCATCTACGCAGACTCCACTTGGACAACCATTTGAGCCTTCTTCACAGTTTCATAAAGGTTTTTGCACATTTGCAAAGATTCCTTCCTATGAGGAATAATAAAATGGGAGTGCTATAAGATGGTTTCATAAATGCCTACTACATTTTGGGCATGCGCATCAAATGAAAGAAACAGAAGTAGTTTGAGGCACGGAGATAAAAAATTGAAGAAAGGTAGTTCGAGCCAACATTAGCTTGAAGACATCCAACATAAGTTGATGTTGGAATTATTGCAGTTTGACTACAACAAACTAGCATACAAGAAAGGCTCTATACTTTTGGTTGCTGATGCTCTTTCAGACAGTATAAGCCAGACATCGCTGAGAAATTCTCTGCTATCTCTATAGTTGGTTTCTACATGGCTAACTCAAGCCACTGATTCTTATAAAGGTGATGATCAGTGCATCAAACTTTTGCAAGAACTGGCCATTGACAACAATAGAGATCCTAATTATTCCTTGTGTTCTGGCATATTGAGATACAAAGGCAGGGTTTGCATTGGTAAAACTAACATCAGACAAAAGATTTTCCACTTTTTTCGGTCGTCTCCCTTTGGTGGACATTCTAGAGCTAGAGTAACTTTGCACAGACTGAATCAAGTGTTTTTTACTCGCCTAACTTAAACAACTTCACTGAACATTCTGTTTTAAGGGATCTCTACCCGATCCCCTATAATTTGGAGGAGCAAACGACAGAGTAAACTTAGAGGAGTAAAATTTTCCTTCTCTAACGGTGGCCGGACCTAACCGATCCCTCAAATTTAAAGTCTCTCTACAACTTAGAGGAGATTGGCGGCGCGGATCAAGGCGACCAGGTGACGGCCGGATGTGGCTGCAGCTTAAGGTGATGAACTCCGGTGACCTGCTAGAGATGAACGCGATGCGGCTGCCGGCAAGCAAGACGAGTCGCCGGAGTTGCGAGGAAGGCCGGCAGCGCATGGCCACAAGGACAAGAGGAACTAGAAGGAGATGAACCCGGGCGCGGCTGTCTGCGAGCAAGGCAAGGATCGCTGGAGGGCCAGGGGTTTCATTTCCCGATCACCAGGACGGTCGGCGGCGGGGTTTCCGGCAGCGGCGGACGGAAGAAATATTTCAGAGACTGGCGTCGCGGATGAGTATAAATAATGGAGTTGGCGGCTTGGAGAAAAATAGAGGAGTAAAATTTTCATCATCTAAAGGTTTGAGGGATCGGCTAGGTGTGGCTTAGAGGAATGAATTTTTTTTTACTCCTCTAACCGATTTGATTTTGAGGGATCGGCTAGAGATGCCCTAACATGCCCAATTTTCAAATCTCAAAGTCTAAAGAGTTTCATACCCTGGCATGCTGCAACCCTGCACGTACCTTATATGAAATCGTCCTCCATTAGCATGGATTTTATTGAGGATCTTCCCAAATCCAATGGCATTGATGTCATTTTAGTGGTTGCGGATCGTTTGACCAAATTTGCAAATTTGGGCACTTCATCCATCTATCACATCCTTATTCAGTTCACACTATTGCTAAAATTGTATTGGACGACATATTTAGCCATTCAGAAGGCATCATAACCGTCAGGGATAAAATATTTACACGGAAACTATGGCAAGAAATTTTCTGTGCTCTCAAGGTTTTCCTCAACTTTATTTGAGCTTATCATCTAGAATAAGTATGATGGTCAATCATAGAGGGTTAATCAATGTGTGGAACAATAACTCAGGTGCATGGCATTTCAGGAGCCAAGAAATGAGCTGACTGGCTTCGATCTGCAAGGTACTGTTACAACACATCCTATCACACTTCTATCAAGATGCCTCCTTTTGAATCTCTCTATGAATACAAACCACAACTACTGCATATATCACATTTTCCTTGTTATACACGACAAGCAATAAACGATAAACGAAAGTAAGATCAAACACAGGGGAAACGAGATTTTAACGTGAAAAACCCTCAAAGGAGAAGGGAAAAAAATCACAGGAGGCAGCCAGCAAAATTTACAAACGTCTAGGGTTTACAATTGTTCGACTTATCCCATGCGGCGGCTTACAAGTGGTATATAAAGAGTTTGCGAACTAGGTCGATACTGATCCAGCGACGGGCCTCCATTTCGCTCTGACATAAGTTAGCATTTTATCGGCTCTTCATATGAATTTGGATCACATCTCAACAACATTCTTTTCACTACATCTGCTGAATCACAATCAACCGATCAGATTGAAAAAAGCACACATGTTCAAGGCTCTTCAATAGAAGTTGCTACCAGCACAACAAATGCGAATCAGAATAGAAGTGGCGGCCATTCTATGGGCAATTTGGAATTGCCGTAATGATATCATATTTAACAATGCACAATCTACTCATTATTTGCAGGTTATAAACAAGTCGACCTATTAGATCCATATGTGGTCCTATCTTCTGCCTGCGGATCAGCGTGGACTCATGGATACCGGATGTACTCAATGATGATGGCCGTCTGGGCTATCTTCTCACCTCTGCCGGGGTTGGTGGCTACATCATAAGCCACTAGATGGCTAGGGCCCTTTTTATCTGGTTGATTTTTGTACCCACGCTGAGTGATCCGTAATTTGTAATAACTCTGAATGTTTGAACTATGCAATAAATTGCAGAGGCTGTGTGCATCATTTTGATGTAGAGGCTGGAGATCCGCACCCCCCTTTTCTAAGAAAAACAAATGCGAAGAAATATGCAAACCTCAATGCACTCAAAGAACTTTTGAATATGGAGAAATAATCCACCTCAAAATGCAACTATGCCGGGAGACTGCCCTAGGACCGAGAAACTCTCTGAAGTTCACATGTAAGTGGTATGGTCATTTCAAAATACTCAAAAAAATGGGACATGTAACACAGCTACAGTTACCTGATGGGCGCACAAATACATGACGTTTTTTATGTGTATCAACTGCAGAAACATTTGGACTCAAAGGTTGTACCAAATCGAAGATTTCCTTTAGTCACAAAAGATGGCAAGATCAAGATGGCTCTTCCGGCAGTTCTGCAACGTCGCCTAGTCCCTTGCAGCGCTGGAACTTACAACATTCTGATAACCCAATGGCTCATTCACTTGGAGAACATGACTCCAGATGACACCACTTGGGAAGATGCCAAGTTTATATATAGGCAACATTCCCATTCTTCAAGTCTTGAAGTCTTATCTTAAGGGGCGGCAATGTCAGGACCAATGCTTGGTTATCTGAAGTCATCGCTACTGTCGCCTGTCGAACAGACAAGCTAAATAGCTACAGAACGACATCGACAATGTTCAACTGGGATTTTGGCGGATACTGCTGGAGGATGATCCAACGGTCTACAACGCCTACTTACTCTGTTCCGGTTAATCTTGTACTTAATGGGGCTTATGCAGTTAAGTAGTTATTAAACACCTGCTCTAAATAGCTTGGGCGCACCCGATGTGGGGGCAAGCTATCATAAACCCTAAAATTCTGGTCTTGGTCCTAGCTCTACTTTTCCGGCAATTTATCTGTTTCTCCTAGTTCCGTTCGTTGGATCCGTCGCTTCCCAGCGCCGTCAGATCACCGTGGTCTTGACACGCTCCGGCAGCCCACCGGCCGTCCGATCTGCCTAGCTAACTCTCGCTCTCAGCTCAAGCTCATTCGGTTCGGTGGCGAAGCGATATTGCCTGGTAGTATTATTACTAGTTGAATTTCGGCGCGGCGGCACGCCGCGCCCTTAATGGGAATTTCTGTTCAATTTGGTAAAAGACGGAATAATCATTTTTTCTCTAAAAGGAAGAACGATAAACTGGTAACTATTTTGTGTGTTCCACATACTAATTTCGTATTGATCTAACTCGCTCAGATCGTACCAAAACCAATTTCAATAAAACTGCATGAGGAATCAATAGCCACACTTGACATGGAAAAAGAAAGCCTAAGCAGCAATCTATAAAATGTAATCAATCAACTTGTTCGATCTGTAGCACTGCATACCATGGATATTTGAACTGCAAGGAAATGAGATAAAAAATACATCTTCTAATGAACTGGTTAAAAACACCATCTTTTATCTCGTTGCCCACCATTATTCTGCTGCTAAACAACACCACTATTCTGCTGCTAAACATATGTGTTCTTATGTACCGTGACATCCAAAAAACATTATGGTCTATATTTGAACAAAATGAGGCGACTTGTCCAAGATAATACGAAGATTTCCTTTCTCTCAAAAGAAAAGATCTTATTTTTCCACACAGAGCTTAGCTACCTGCTTGGTGGTTTGGCGTCATATGGGCAGCGATGGAAGGTCTAGCGATTGACAGCAGATTAACACTGGTTGATGCTTATGGAGTAATCCTACTCCAAGAAAGTGACTCTCTGAGGATGCACCTGGAGAAAGGACAATGTAGACACCGAAAGACAATAATAATTGTTGTAAAGTTGTAGTGATCAATTGGATGGTGTTCAATATTTGTATAAATGAGAGTGAAACTATCCAGACTTTCAGCTGAAGCAAGCTCCTTTAGATCAGCCAGAATCCGTACTCTGTTCTCAACTTTCTGGACCACGTTGCAAGGACAACATTTCAGATAATAGAAGAAGTAAAAAGTGTTTGAATGCAAAATTAATGTTATCCAAGTGATGTATTGGACCGAAAAGATACATACATTCAACTGTTGCAGGAAGTGCTTTTGAATATTGATACTGCCACATAATGTGGCTAAAGGAACTGTAGTTACAAAATAGTATGAATCTTCTAGCAGTGAGTACACTTACTGTCACATTAGTGTATTCTCTGAAGAAATCCACAAACACTTCTTCATCCAGCCTCATCCTCTCAACTTTTTCTTTTTTTATGTAGTTTTTCTAAAGGTGCAAGCAATTGCAAGAGATAAGATCAAATGAAGTGTGAAATAATCAGTGTAATCAGTAAATACGCTATCTGAATTCAAAGCGCAATAGCAACAGCTAATTCTAGAATCACTATAAGAAACACTGCATAGTTCTTCCTTTTGGGATGCTCAATACATCATATATATGGTCCCAACATCCCCTAGAAATCACAAGTAGACAGGTATTCTCAATAGCCCCAAGGAGAGTTCTGCAAACCTGATTGAGAAGAAGATCAACATATACAACAATCGTCTCCTCTAGGCAAGACTCCACAAATCTCGGAAATGCTCTTTCTTCAATATATGCAGACAAAGAAACCCAAAAGTGTTTACAGTTATAAGCAAAAAGATAGAACGAACTATTATAATTTATCGGTGATAGACTGCTTAACATGTCTGAAGCCCATAAGCACATTCTCCCATTGTATTTCCCTAAGATTGAAACATAATTTCGGTGTTGCTTCAACCAAAAAATAATCACCATCATCTGTAGGAAGAATGGCATATACAGAAAATCGATTTTGTAAAATTAGCATTGGCTGCCATAAAAAGTTATTCGTTTTTTTAATTAGCACTGGCTGCCTAAGTACATATGTTAGTAGGATGCCTAAACCAATATGTATCTAAAAAAATGGAAACATTGCCAAACCAATATTTGTATGACAAATTTGTGATAATATATGAAGCTAAAATGATTTACACTGGGTAATAAGCAAATATCTAAACTGCGGCTTGCTTGAGGTAATAATTTGTTAATAAAATTGGTTCTAAAGTAATCTGCAAGGAAGCAAAAATCACGCTTTGAGTAATGTGTAATTTAGAAATCTAGAAACAGAACTTGGTGAGCATTTGTGGAAATTACTTGTTGACAATAATGCAAGGTTAAATATTATGCACAGAAAGACAAACAAATGAGCTTAGGCAATGGAATGTATAATAGGGTATTTTACCTAATAGCAAAACAGTGAGATGGCTTGGAATTAACTAACAAATTAACAACATTGATGAAGGATAAATTGTCAATTGTACCTTCATTCCAGTCACGAAGCACTATTTTTGTAGCAGCTTGAGCATCCACTATACCACCCTTTTTCAATTTACCCAAGAGTGTAGCAATTTTTTTATGGAAATCATCAACCGAAGTAGAGCTTGGCATCCTGTACAAAGAGAGCAATTTTTCATGTGGGCAAGGAGCAAGAATTTCCTTAACTGAAGAATAAACATATATGAAATAAGTCACTGCGTGATGCACTTGTAGCCACATCATGCTAGATTGCTGTCAGAGTCCACACGTCAGCGACGGATGATGGCAGCGGCTCCGCCGAGCTTGCTCTTGACGGAAGAGAGGGAGCGGCTGTGTCCAGTTTTTGTTGATGGGCCTGGAGAGGCTAATGTCCTATTTCTTTGATGTTGGGCAAAATAGTTCAGATAGAATTGCGTAGGGGATGATTCAGATAAGTTTTTAGTGGGAATTGCTCACAATGGATTTCTAAAAACCCACTATAAACCAGATTGAGGTACAGATTGGTTTCTAAAATATCAAAGCAGATTGCCTAACTCTTCTTCCATTATAAACCAGGTACAGATTGGTTATTGATAAGGATCAGCTGACAGGAGTTTCGTGAAGTGATTACAACGGCCAGCGGTACCGCTATGCTAAGCCGTGGGAAGAAACCAGGAAGGCGTACGACAAAGTCATCATCGAAAGTGAGGAAAAGGAAAGTGAAATAGAGGAGGAAACTAAATCTGGAGGTACAGAGAGATAGGGAAGGATGCGCACGTACGTCTTCCTCTTCTCCTTGTCGTAGATGGTAGATCTGACACGCGCGGCGTTGTTGGGCGGCGAGTGGGCGGTGTGATGGACTAAATGGTCATCTGACACGACGGAATTGCTCGCCGGAGCAGAGAGCTACGACAGTGCACAGCGGCAGGCTGACACAGGAAAAATTGGGAGGGAAAAGGTTTGCGATGTCGGATTGCTCACCCTGGAGTCGTTCGTGAGCTCAGGGAAGCCGGAGAAGGTCAGGGCAGTGCAAATCAATGACGGCGAGCGGCGGCTGGCCCCGGGGAAGACGAACTCGATGCGGGGCGCCCCGGGCATCCCAGCACACGCCTGGCTTGACGGGGATGGAGAAGAGACGATGGAGAATCTCGTGGTGCTCTCAGATTCGTCCGGGGAGGAACGGAGCGACGACATCGTGTATCGGCGGCGGCGGCGACTCCGGTCGCTAGCGGGCGAGAGAGAAGAAGAGGAGGGTAAGCGAAGAGGAGAGAGAGGAGAAGCAACACGGCATCTGGATCTTATCAACTCGAGCAAGAATACAACCGCCGGCACGCCCGGATCTCCGCCGCCGGTGGATGCGGGAGGTGGCCAGCGTCGGGGAGGAGCCGGGATGGGGGAAAATGGAGAGGAATAGAATCTGGGGTTAGTGGCCGGTGTACTATAAACGGGGGTGTAGCTGCAATGTTTGGAAAACTCAGGGGATTTTCTGCAAAAAAGTCATGGGGACCGTCAGATACGGGATCGATGGTGCGGAGATGGGTTTGTACTATTGTACTATAGTGTACACTGTGTTAGCTACAATGCACAAATCGCTGTGAGAGTGAGAAAGGTGCACGCCTTAATATAGTTAGTAATAATAATGCAGTACCTCGATGTCGGGAGCATGGGTTTCGCTGTTGGTTCGTTATCAGCCTGTCACCTCGCTCCTGTATCTAAAATTTCTTGCCTCGTTTCGAAAAATGTAAGAAAACTGCATGCGCTTGTGAAATCCAGCTCCTGCGTAACGTTGGCTAATTTTTTTAATAATATTTTTTTATTAATTTTGATTAATATTACGCAAATTCAAACATTTGTAGAAATAATACAGCCTCGTCTTCGCCTAAGCCGAAAGGACCCTATCGGCCTCGCCTGGGCTGATTAGGCTGTCGGCCGACGGCTGCATGCAGAAGAGGACCCTATCGGCCTTGCCAAAGCCGACTGGACCATGTCGGCCAACACTGGGCCGACTGGACCTGCTCGGCCGTGGCGCAGCCGACCAGGCTCAGTCGGCTGCTGCTGGACCGACTACTGCATGGCTCCAGTATTTTTTTTTGCTAAAACGGATTTTCACCATTTTTTCTCTCGCCACTGCCCGATCCCGCCTTATTTATCGCCAATCCGTTCCCGCCCTTTTTTCTCGCCATTTTTTCTCCCGCCTGTTTCTCCCGCTAAATTCGTTTCTGCCCTTTTTTCCAGCCATCCTATCTTCCGCCTGTTTCTCCCGCCAATTCTTCGCATCTCGGCCTATAAGAACCCCTTCTCACTGAGGTTGGTAAGCATTCGAGTCCACTCACTCGAACATGTCTAGCTTTCCTTCAGATCGTAATTTCCATCCACAAATGTCCGTATGCCTTTTGAGTTGTGTGGCCGATTTCAAGGTAGACAATAAGGTAGTGCCATTCGAGGATATTATTAGTTATCCACCTCATCTCGGTGAGCTATCAGCGATGCTATATAGACATGGGTGGCCATCGAGGACTTGGAGGGAAATACTGGAAGAATTTTTCAGGTTGCATGCTAGGTGGCAGAAGAAGAAGCCAACATATAGGAGTGAATCACATTTGAGGTGGGATGAAAGAAATCCTTATTCATGGGTCGAGGAGAGCGAGGATGAAGATGATATCTTCATGCCGAGTGAAGCGAGCAAGAAAGCTGTAGCGGCGGCGACAAAGGGCAAGGGTGCTGCGTCGTCGAAGGGCAAGGGTGCTGCATCGTCGAAGGTCAAGAGTGAAGCATCGTCGAAGGGGAAGAGTGCTGCGTCGTCGAAGGACAAGGGTGCTGCGGCTGACGCAGGAGGCTGCATCGACGGGAGATGAATTTGTGTAGTGTTGGTAGTACCGATGTTTGTTGAGTTGCATTGTATCTTAAATTTATGTTGTCAATGTAATTTGCAAGATTTGTTTAATATCAATGCGAATAGTAGTCACCCATCATCACCATTAATCGAAACTGACTAGTAGAAACAAAGCTATAAATAAGTCTAGTACATAGATAGATAGACAAGTCTCAACATAGATATAAATAAGTCTGATATATAGATAGATAGACAAGTCTCAACTCATAGAGTGAAGTGTCAGCCACGACGCGGAGGTGGTGGGTTAGGCGTCGTCTACCCTAACCTGTGCGGTGGCCGAACGTCACGTGCCGGAATCAGGGACCCGTCATCAGCATACTGTGTCTCCTGTGTGGGGTAGGGTGGAGGAGTGTTGTACATACCCATCCAATTGCCCAGCTGTGTGTATGCCTCATGGGTGTCCCCACCTTCCTGATCACTCCCCCACGCGGATCCAGACAACTGCTGACCGGACATAGATGGATGATATCCGTAGGCTCCTGTATGCAATATAACATTGAAAGACATGTAAGTATGTAGTCGTAGCCAATTGATATGGGAAATAAAAGATAACAAGATACTCACCTTGTGCCTAGGGTGGTGGACGAAGCACGTAGCCCGTCGTGGGACTCTGCTGCTGCCAGGACACTTATTACATATAAAAATATAGTCTAAATTTAAAAACATGGTTCGACACTTATTACAGATAAAAACATAGTCTAAATTTAAAAACATTGATCCACACTTATTACAGATAAAAACATAGTCTAAATTTAAAAACATGGTTTCACACTTATTACAGATAAAAACATAGTCTAAATTTGAAACATTGATACACACATATCCTAGTTTCTTCCTCTCCCTCTTCGTCCTCAGCTGCCTCGGCACGTGGAGCAGCTGGCCCAGTCCCGAATCTTGTACAAGCAGTGTCCCTGTGACCAAAATCATTGCACAGAAAACATTGCACTGTCGGGCCTCCGGCTTCAGATTCAACCATATCATTTCGGATATGCTTGCACTGTCGTCGACCTCTACCAGTACGCAGTAGCCTTGGGTCGGAATGTACTGCCTTTCAGTAGGGTCAACCGTGTTGAAATTACCCATAGCTCGAAATCCTACCATCTCACCAGTCCAGGTATTAAGAACAGACTCTTTCAAAAAATATGGGGACACGAACGAGATTGCTGCCATCCCTAGCTGCCCATAAGCAGCCAGTACATGGGAGCAGGGCAGATGAAGCAATTTTGGTTTGTTGCATGTGCACTCACATGTTGGCCGGGCTTCATTTCCAATTCTCACCTCATGCGTTCTGATATGATTTCCACAACCAAACTTGTCATACGGTAAGCGCACCTCAAACCTCCTTTCTTGATTTCCTATGGCCTGCACAGCGTGATTCCGAGCTTTTGCTGTCTTCTTATCCATGTACTTCATAATCTTTTCACAATAATGTGTGTTTGGGTTGTTCACGATATGTAAATGGGCTTTCTGGCGTCTATCTCTGAAATACTTCACTGTGCCCTGAAAAATACCCTCCACAATGGCTGTAAGTGGTAAGACCCTATTTCCTCTCAGAACAAAGTTGTATGTTTCAGCGAGGTTGGTAGTCATGACACCGTACCTAGCTCCAAAAGTGTCGTGCAGCAAAGACCACCTCTCAAGAGGCTCATGCTCTATCCATTGCTGAAAGATTTTAATCCGTCTCCCAGCCTTTCTCCTAACCCCAGGCGGATCAAATCCTGGCAAGTCACAAAGCCCAACTGGTACATCCTCCGCTGGTGGAGGTCCTGTTGCTAGCTGTTGCGCTACAAGTTGTACATGTGCTGCTACTGCTACATTTCGTGCAGCTTTCCTCTGCCTAACATGATTGTTAGTGAACTCATCAAGCTTACCATGTATATAAGTGTACTTTCACAACTGGTTCTGCTTGCAAAGTTTTTTGAATAGATTCATCAAATCCTTATTTCGGAATTGTGAGAAAAAATTGGCCCCCAGATGGTGCATGCACCAACGACTCTGCAGGTCTAGCCATGGCGTCTGTTCCTCAGCCGCAAGGTTTGTGAGTGCCTCGATGGCGTTCAGTATACCAGCATGCCGGTCATGAAGGATGCACACGTTCGGCTTATCTTGCACTACTGCTATTTTAAGCTGCCTGAAGAACCACGCCCAACTTTCAGTGTTTTCGCTCTCCACAAAAGCAAATGCAAGTGGCACAATCTGATTATTGCCGTCCTGACCAATGGCGGTCAAGATATGTCCCCTATACTTGCAAGTAAGAAAAGTTCCATCAACACAGATCACTGGTCGACAATGACTGAAAACTTCGATGCATACACCGAAAGAGAAGAACACACGATGCAACACCTTGACGGTTGGAAACTCTGGCATCCAGAAGTGTTTGATGTCAACATAGGTGCCTGGATTACGGGCCTGCAATGTGTGGAGGAGCCGAACAACTGAGTCATATGAGTCCAGGAACGAACCAAATCTGATCTCAAGTGCCCTCTGCTTAGCCCTCCAAGCTTTCACATAAGAAATTTTGTACTTAAACCTCGTGAACACCTTATGCTGAATAGCCTTCACTTCCATTGCTTTACCCTGTACTATCTCTGAGTAAAGCCACCGAGCTATAAGCGTCGACGAAATGTTACGATGATTTTGAGGGATACATTCAATTTTACATGTGTGCTGTACTACGTCGCTCACTTTCCAGTTTATGCCGAATTGAGGGCGATAGCCATGCACCCTTCCAGGACAGTCTGTAACCTCACATTCCATTGTCAGATATTTTTTACTTGACACTTTGATTCTGAATACCCTCCAAGTCGACATTGCCCACTTAATGATTGCGTCTTGCAAATGTTGCTTGTCGGGATATAGAGCACCCACAGCAATCTGGTTCTGGTGGTATTGCCCGGCAGAATCATGATCATCGTTCACAGTCATTGACGAAGAGAAGTCATGACTGCATGACGCTGGATTAGGCACCACCTGTTCGTCATCCGACTCGTCGGAATCATCGGCATTACCACTATCACCATCTGTATCTTCCTCTTCCATCTTGGTCTGCATATGCCCAGATTCCTCATCTGCATCTGCCTCAACACCATCGTCATCTCCTAATTCTGCCCGGCTGTTGTAACATCCCAAAAATATTAATCAATGTGATATTCCAAAAATGAGAGCCAACAAAAACTTTTGTTAATTATTATGTGTTGATCTCTTGTTGTTGCTTGTGTGGTTTAATTCTTGCTAGTGGTATGTTGTTTGCTCTAAATAAAAACAAGAAGAAAAGAAAAGAATTGAAATAGCAAATAAAGCAAGAAAAATAAAAGTGACATCTGTGTCCCACAAATTCTCCAAGGGGAGAAACTAAAATGGTTTCAAATAAAATTGAGAGGAGAAGTTATATAAATTCTCCCATTTTTATTCCTATAACTTTTCCCTCTCAAAAATCTAATTTAAAAACCTAAATTTAAATTCTATTTTCTATCTTTATTAAATTCAAATCACAAAGTGTGCTATGTTGCACTTGTCACATGAAGTGTAACACAGCACCACAAATACCCATATACAATTATGAAGCAAAGTATGAAATCAGAATTCAAAAATTCGAATTTAAATTTCAGTGAGGCATTTCGTCGAACACGTGGTGGACACCACTGTGTTCATCTTCGGTTTGATTTGAAACCGATGCAATTCGATCGAATTCGAGGTTTGTTCTTCGAATTGATGCTTGCATCCACTCCCTCTCCCCTCACTGACCTCGCCGCGTCCAGGAAATCGAGGAAAGGAGGCACAGGAAGAGGAGATGGACCAGGGGGCAGCCGCGGGCGCCGTGCGCCATGGCCGTCGCCGTGGCAACGGCGTTGTCGCCACCACAGTCGCCCAAGACCGTGTCCCCCCCTCTCCCTGATGTCTCTGCGCTCTCCAGGCACCGTAGCCATCCCCGGGGAGGACCCCATCGTCGCTTCGCGCCACGCAGTCGCCGCGCCCGCCCGAGACGGCCGTGCCAGTGCACGCACCCGCCGTCCAAACGATCTCCGGGCCGTCCCGTTTCTTGCTCACGCACAGCGCGTCGCCACGCCATCGAGCTAGCCCCTGCACCTCGAACGCTGCAGCCGCCCCTACGGCGAGCTATCGCGCCTGGACACCCTCTCCTGCACCGTGTCCACGGCGAGCCCGTGCGCCGTCGTCGAACCTATAAAGCCACCCCGAGCCCTCCCTCAATCTCACCACCTCTCCCTCACTCCACTCTCTCCCGTACACCGCCAGAAGGGCGGGTACTCCGCAGCGAGGCTGCTGCTGCCCATAGTTTCTCTTTGCGCGCCGCCGCACCCGAGGTAGGCGACGACACGGCCACGCCGTGCTGCTCCCTCCCTTGCTCTCCTCTGGCCCTCCACTGCCTCTCCATTACCACCGCACTCACCCGCGACATTTTCCCCTCTGTATCGTGCCCAGGAGCCCCCGGAGGATCTCGCCGGAGTTGGAGCACGGCCGCGGAGAAGAAGGGGATCATCGCCATCGCTAGGAGCTTCCCCATCAAGCTCCACTCGCCTCCCCAGCATCCCCACGACCTCCGCCGTTGAACGCCGTCCTCTCCGCCGTCCCTAGACCCTCCAGGTACCCCCACTGGCCACCCTCGCCGTCGCCGGAGCTCCGGCGACGCTCTGATTAGGTCGTCGATGAACGCGGCCTCCGTGAGCCGTTCGATCCATGATCAACGATCGCGTACCGCTTCGTTAATTTGAGCCACTGCCATGTAGGTCCCACCCGTCAGATATTTAAACATTTCCAGCGCGCGAGATATTTCTCCTGTGTCGCTGACGTGTAGGCCCCACATGTCAGAGTTTTGAACATTATCCAGAACAGTTAGGATTTCTAATTTTAGTTTCTCTGGAAATTCAGTACTGGACTCATTTTATAAATTCAATAACTCGAGATTTACAAATCCAAATAAATAAAACTCAATTGTTCTGGAAAGCTTATGAAATTGTTTAACCAATCCAATTGGTCTCATGTCATTTAATTAAATAAATAAAAAGTATTATTGAAAATGCCACAGAAGGTTTAAAATCTAAACTTGTTTGTTTCTGATGCTATGTTAGTCCAAATAATTCCAAACCAATTTTGCTAGCTTAGTACTGCCTTGTGTTAGCTCCCCTAATTTTGGTAGAATTAATTAAGCAATATTAATTGTTGACTTTAAGATAAACCCTTCTGGACTAAAACAAACAAATATGTTTAGTGGTTGACCCAAATGAGTTAGGACCAATTTTGTTAGCTCCCATATATCCATGTTTAGTTACCCCTAAAAGGATTTAATTTTTGGAGAAATAGAATTAAAATGGTAGCTAAAACTTGATTATTAAGCTACTGGATTCAATCCAATGTGTAGGGAGTTTGGTAACTCCAAATGATCCAATTCAAATTGGGTTGTCTTCTACACATCAGTAGCTTTCTATAGAATTTTAGTTTGTATTTTTGTGACCAACAGAACTCAAGTTGTGGATTTAAACATGAATAACTAGTTTCTGCCATAATTTGGACTTAATTAAATAATGTTTAATTCAACTTTTTGAAAACCAAATTGTGTGGTTTGATGTGTGCAGTAGCTAATTGTGATGTTTGTGATTGATATGTTGGGATGCTTGCTTGAGTAGTTTAGTAATTGTCTGCATTGCTTGTTTGACGTTTAGACGAGAACGTTGCCGGAGTCTACGAGGAGGGGGAATTCTCTGATCATCAAGCACAAGAACCCGACAACTTTGCCGAGCAAGGCAAGCTATTCCCTGAGCTTGCACCTAAATACATATGCATCTACTTTTATCAAATGATTTACTCTTAAGGCAATGGTTTACAAAACCTTTTTCGAAAAGTATACGGATATTATTTTGCCACCCTATGTAGTAACTTATACAAAACTTAGGATGGGAAACAATGATGTTTATTCAAAACTCCTTTAAAAAGACTTATGTGGTTATGGAATACCGAGATGTCGGTATGAAAGAAAGAAGTGGAGAATGGTGATGTTTATGAAAAATGCACATTGTGTCCTAGTACTATGACAACCAATCTTACCCTGTGCGACCACATCTACCCACATATGGGAAAGGGCGTAGTCATATAATTTGCTCATATTAGTATGGGATGCCTCAACAACGAGGATGACCTCGTTCCATGAGGGGATGGTTTGGTGACCTACCCCTGACCTGGGTCCTAACACGATGGTGGGAGGATTGAAGGGTTCGCTCGCCGGGCAGAACTACGAGTCCTCACACTTGGGGTTTCTGTTGGGAAATTAGCCTGAGTGTCGAAGGAAGTTTCGTAGCGGCAGGGTCCTATACTAGCATGAGCAAAGGACAGGCTATGGTCGGCGGCTTACTTCGCATACACCTTGTATGGCGAGACGTGGCAGACACGATGAGTTGCCGGATGGATGGGGGAAAAGCGTGCTACCTCTGCAGAGTGTAAAACTATTCGAATAGCCGAGTCCTCGGATATGGACAGTTGGTAGGCTGTCCTAGACCATGTGCAAATTTTTGGAAAAGCTTTCAAGTTTAAAAAGAAACTGAAATGGGATGGTGTTACACAGCTATACCAAATGAAGAGGTATGAGTTGTTGGAATAAATGGACTATGGTGAGCCATGGTCATAAAAAGGAGGAGTTTTTGGGAAACAAGCTGAGATGGTGATCTCTTTAAAAATGGTTATAAAACTCTTCTTACCTTTTTAATAAAGATGTAGAGATGTTTAAATGAATAAAAGTTGTCAACAAAAACAAGTGCATACTCATGTTGGGGTAGTTTGCGAGTACATTCAAATGTACTCATATTGGTTTCGTCCCTGGCTATTGTCCTAGCCAGACTACGAGGAGGAGCACTACGCCGAGCAGGAATATGGCGACTTCTACGCAAACTAAGGATCTCCACAAGTCAGCTGCCTGTAGGGTTGTCATCGTAGAATTGATGCCTACTACGCCGTAGCTTCCGCTGATATATTTGGTTTGGCCCATGAAGGCACCTATGTAAGAACTTGGTCTAAATGACCATTTATGTAAGACTTTTATTCGGTACTGTAATGGATGTAAACTTTGGTATCCAATTCGGATTATGTGCAACGACAGACTGATCACGGGATCGTTGTGTTAAGCATAATCGGGTATTTCGGACAGCTAGTCCGGGGTCCCCACAGACTTGGTATCAGAGCCATCCTGACTTTAGGAAACCTTAGTTAGCATGGTCGTTGTCAAATATTACAAAAGATAAATTTCTAAAAAGAAAGGAATGAAGTATTTTCGAAAATTTCTTATCTCCAATCCTCTTACTTATGCAAAATTTTATCTCATTAAATATTGCATTTTCCTTAGTATCCCTAAAATTTTGTACCCTCTCATCGAAGTTTAAAATTTGACTCACTTATTGCCCTACTACATTAAAATTTTGATACATTGTCACCTAACTAACTTAAAATTTTGTTAAAATTGTAGATGGCGCTCCATTGGACCGAGTTCGTTCAGCTGGAGAAGGACAGCAAGTTGACGTTTGAGGGACTTGTTCGAGTTGACCAAGCTGTTAGGTCGCCCCGCTCCAGAGTTTGAGGGAGCTCAGATTGATGTTCACGGTGTCGGAAGGCTGAGCTGGCTCATCAGGTCGTCAGTTCGCAGGAACATCAAGTCTCCCAGTTCCAGGACACTCGTCTTCACCACCAAGGAGGCCACCTGGGTTGATGGTCTCTGTACTGCTACACAGAGGATGCTAGCCCGACTTTGTGAGGAGCACAAGGCGGAGTTAGTAGACTCCCGTTTCCGGTTCTACGGGAGGCGCAACTGCGATGGACACCCTACTCCTTCACCTTACCACCCGATGTTTGGGAGCTACATCATGGACATGGAGATCTTACTTCAGTGCACCCAGGATGATCTGTTGCGCACTAGGATTCAGCTTCACTTTGACCGCGAGTCGCTCGTTGAGCTTCGCGAGAACGAGATGAAGCTGATGGTGGAAAAGGTTGCTCTTCTCAGGAAGAGGGCCCAGCTGAGGAAGACTATCGTGAAGCTCCGCACGAAGGTGGCAGAGCAGGACGGACTGATTGAGGATCTAGAGCACCATACTGACGAGATGGAGGAGGAGGGCGAGGATCTCCGCAAGGAGAACGACGCTTTCCTCAGTGACGATGATGACTTCGTGGAGGAGATGGACTGTGAGGAGGAGGATGATGAGGAGGAGTTAGTTGACGAGGAGGAGGAGCCACTCGAGCCAGTTCTCGAGGACGAGGAGGAGGATCCCGAGGAGCCAGCCTACCAGTCAGATGCTGACGTGTTAGAGCTGGAGGTTCCACCTCAGTAGGCGAGTGACTTGATCACTACCGCAGGATTAGGTTGACCCCCTATAGCTAGTCGAGTAGTAGTAGTGGTTCTTTTGGAAACCAGATGTTATGTATCCTAGATGTAAGCTTGATGTTGTAAGCTTGATGTTGATGTGAACTCTTGATGTGTTGTTTGTGAAATATAAGTATGTTTCTTGTTTAGATCTGTGTGAACTATTTTCATATAAATCTTAGGTTAATCAACCACTTGAGAGATCGTCTTTTCCTTAGTCGAACTTTTTCGCCTTATCTCTTATACCCGGTGTGCTTCAGGATGCCACCCCGTCGCAGCAATGCGGAAGGATCAGGATCAGCACCACCACCACCGGACCCAACCCCCACCCAACTTCTCGCACTTATCATGGAGGAGCGTGAAAATGCCCGGCAAGAGCGCCAAGCTCATCTCGCTGCCTTGCAACAACTTGCAGCCGCTATAACAACAACAACAACAACAACAACAACAACAACAACAATGGTGGCAATGGCAATGAGAACCAGCGATCTACCTTGGGTGATTTTCAGAAAACCAACCCACCCACCTACTCCAAGGGACTTCACCCACTGGAAGCCGATGATTGGCTTCGCACCATCGACAACAATCTGGAAGTTGCTGCTGTGGGGAAAATGAGAAAGTGTTGTATGCAACCCACTATCTCGCTGGACCTGCAAGAGCTTGGTGGGAAACTACCAAGGCTCTCCAGCAAGCTGGTCATGTCATCAACTGGGCTGAGTTCCAGGAGAAGTTCCGCAAGAAGCATATTCCCAGCGGACTCATTGAGGAAGAAGGATGAGTTCCGTAAGCTGAGGCAGGGAAGTAGAGATGTGGTCGGTTATCTTGAGGAGTTTACCGACTTATCTCGGTATGCTCCTGATGACACCGACAAAGAAGAGAAGAAGATGGAGCGATTCATGAGTGGACTTCATGATGAACTGCAGTGTGCTCTGGTTATCCATGACTTCCGTGATCTGGAGTCACTTGTGGACAAAGCCATCCAGCTGGAAACCAAGCGCAAGTCTATGTATGAAGGTCGCAAGAGGAGGATGAATGCTCAGGAAGGTTCGAGCAGCCAGAAACCCGTATCTTTCAGCAGAACCCAGGCCTGCCTATCGTCCACCCCAAGCACCACGCCCCAATTTCCCTAACCGCCCAAACAACTTCAACCGCCCCAATGACAATAACCGTTCTGGAGGAAACTTCAATAATTTCAATCTCCGCCCCAAGGTTGTCTGCTTTGAATGCGGTGCCCCAGGACATTACTCCAGAGAATGCCCCAATCCCAAGAAGCCTGTCCAGCGCCCCAATGCACCTGCACCAAACAATGGTCAAGGCCGCAATGGAAATGGTAATGGCAAGAATGCCGCACCCCGCGGGAATACTGCTGTTGTCAGAGGCCGTCTGCACCACATCAATGCTGAAGAGGCTGAAGAAGCGCCAGATGTTGTGCTGGGTACGTTTCTTGTCAACTCAGTACCTGCAACTGTTCTGTTTGATTCTGGTGCCACTCATTCGTTTATTACCAAAGAGTTTGTTTCTAAGGGAGGTTTAGTCGGGAGTCTTTTACCCAAACCAATGTTGGTACAAACCCCAGGACTGTTAGCCAAAACCAACCAGATGTGTTCCGAAACCCCCATAGAAATTGGAGGAGGAAGGTTTGCAGCCGACCTAATTATCTTAGGAAACCAAGGCATAGATGTTATTCTTGGAATGGATTGGTTAGCCAAGTATCACGGTCGTATTGACTGTGCCCGAAGAGCTGTTTCTCTCACTTCTGATGATGGAGTTGAAGTGGAGTATGCATCTGAGACCAACCAGACCAGACCCGGATGCCATGAGAGCATAGCTCGACCCGCCCTAGATGAGATCCGTGTTGTTCATCTGTTCAAGGATGTTTTCCCTGAAGAATTGCCTGGTATGCCGCCAGACAGGGATATTGAGTTCATAATTGAGCTTATCCCAGGAACATCCCCCATATCCCAAAAGCCTTATCGGATGAATCCGGAAGAACTGGTGGAGTTGAAGAAGCAGTTGGCTGATATGCTAAGCAAAGGTCTTGTCCGCCCAAGCGCTTCACCATGGGGATCACCCATTATTTTTGTGGACAAGAGAGACGGTACCACACGCCTGTGTGTGGATTATCGCAAGCTGAATGACGTGACCATTAAAAACAAGTACCCTCTTCCCAAGATCGAGGATCTGTTCGATCAAATGAACGGAGCCCGAGTCTTTTCAAAGATCGATCTTCGGACAGGTTACCATCAGTTGAAGATCCGAGAGACAGATATTCCCAAGACCGCCTTCACCACCCGTTACGGTTTGTTTGAATACACCGTAATGTCCTTTGGTCTGACCAATGCCCCAGCCTATTTCATGAATCTCATGAACAAGATTTTCATGGAGTACCTCGACAAGTTCGTGGTAGTTTTCCTTGATGACATCCTTATTTATTCCAAGACCGAAGAAGAGCATGCTGAACACCTGCGTCTAGTTTTGGAGACCCTCCAAGAGCACCAGCTGTATGCCAAGCTTAGCAAGTGTGAGTTTTGGCTCAGTGAAGTGGCATTTCTTGGGCATATTGTATCCGCTGGAGGAATTTCTGTTGACCCTGAGAAGATACAAGCCATTCTTGACTGGTTATCCCCAACCAATGTTTTTGAAATCCGAAGCTTTCTCGGACTTGCCGGTTATTACCGCAAGTTCGTTGAAGGATTTTCCAGTATAGCCAAACCTCTGACCCAACTGTTGAAGAAGGACAAGAAGTTTGAATGGACTCAGAAGTGTGAGGATAGTTTCCAAGAACTGAAGAGACTAACCTCAGCCCCAATTTTGATTATGCCAGACGTCACCCAGAGTTTCGACGTGTATTGCGATGCATCACGCCTCGGACTTGGTTGCGTTCTGATGCAAGAAGGCAAAGTTGTGTCGTATCTGTCCCGGCAGTTGCGACCACATGAAGAGAATTACCCAACCCATGACTTGGAGTTAGCTGCTGTAGTCTTTGCTCTTAAGAAGTGGCGTCCCTATCTTGCGGGACATCGCTGCGAGGTCTATACAGATCACAAAAGCTTGAAGTATATTTTCACCCAGAAAGATCTGAACCTGCGACAGAGGAGATGGATGGAGTTAATCAAGGATTATGATATTGGAATCCATTATCACCCTGGAAAGGCTAATGTAGTTGCCGATGCCCTTAGTCGCAAACCTTGCACCCTGAATACCCTGATCCAAGCCGAACAACCAGCCTTGTTCAAAGAGTTCCAAGATTTTGGACTAGAGCTTGTTAGCCATGGTTATCTCGCCAATTTAGAGTTAACCCCAACCCTGATGGATCAAATCAAAGAAGCCCAAAAAGGTCATGAAAGCATTGAGGGAATTAGGAAGAAGATTTCCCTCAGCAAAGCCCCGGTTTTACCGAAGATGCTGAGGGAGTGCTGAAATTCAACCGTATCTGTGTGCCCAATGTCACGGAACTTAAGGAGTTAATCCTGAAGGAGGCCCATGAGACCCCTTATTCAATCCACCCCGGCGGAACCAAAATGTACCAAGACCTTCGAGAAAGATTTTGGTGGCATGGAATGAAGCGAGAGATTGGTTCGTTCGTAGCCAAGTGTGACATCTGCCAGCGAGTTAAGGCTGAACATCAGCGACCCGCTGGATTGCTTCAACCTTTGAAAATTCCTGAGTGGAAATGGGATGAGATTGGAATGGATTTTATTACCGGACTTCCAAGATCCAACCGAGGCCATGATTCAATCTGGGTCATCGTTGATCGACTGACCAAGGTTGCTCATTTTATACCCGTCAAGACCACTCACAATGGAGCCCAGTTAGCAGACCTGTATATTTCCAGAATAGTGAGTCTGCATGGTGTGCCTAAGAAGATTGTATCTGATAGAGGCACGCAATTCACCTCAAGGTTCTGGAAATCCCTTCATGAAGCCCTCGGAACCAAGCTAGCATTTAGCACAGCTTATCACCCCAGACCGATGGCCAAACTGAGCGAGTGAACCAGATATTGGAGGACATGCTTCGTGCATGTGTTCTATCCTATGGTTCCAAGTGGGAAGATTGTCTTCCGTTTGCAGAGTTCTCGTACAACAACAGTTATCAGTCCAGTCTGCAAATGGCCCCTTTTGAAGCCCTTTACGGCAAGAAGTGTCGTACACCCCTGAATTGGTCCGATACCGGAGAAAGCAAATTGTTCGGACCAGATACCCTCCGAGAAGCTGAAGAGCAAGTTCAACTTATTCGTGAACGCCTCAAAACTGCCCAATCCCGCCAGAAAAGTTATGCTGACACCAAGCGCCGTGATCTCACCTTCAACGTCGGAGATTATGTTTACCTCCGAGTGACACCCCTTAAAGGAATGCAGCGTTTCCATGTCAAAGGAAAGTTAGCGCCAAGGTATATTGGACCCTTCAAGGTATTTCTCGTCGAGGAGAAGTATCCTATCAACTGGAGTTACCCCAGGAGTTAGGGATTACCATGATGTCTTCCACATTTCCTTGCTCCGGAAGTGTCTTGAAGTTCCTGACCAGCCTGATGTTTTCAAAAACATCGATCACCGCTCCATCGACCTGAACCAAGACCTGACCTATCGAGAGAGACCTCTCAAAATTCTCGAAGAAGATGTTCGTGTTACCCGAAGACGTGCGATCAAGTTTTACAAAGTTCAGTGGACTAACCACTCTGAAGAAGAAGCAACTTGGGAACGCGAAGATTATCTTCGAAGCGAATTTCCAGACCTCTTTAGCACCCAAGCCTAGCAAATCTCGGGACGAGATTTATTCTAAGGGGGGAAGGTTTGTAACATCCCAAAAATATTAATCAATGTGATATTCCAAAAATGAGAGCCAACAAAAACTTTTGTTAATTATTATGTGTTGATCTCTTGTTGTTGCTTGTGTGGTTTAATTCTTGCTAGTGGTATGTTGTTTGCTCTAAATAAAAACAAGAAGAAAAGAAAAGAATTGAAATAGCAAATAAAGCAAGAAAAATAAAAGTGACATCTGTGTCCCACAAATTCTCCAAGGGGAGAAACTAAAATGGTTTCAAATAAAATTGAGAGGAGAAGTTATATAAATTCTCCCATTTTTATTCCTATAACTTTTCCCTCTCAAAAATCTAATTTAAAAACCTAAATTTAAATTCTATTTTCTATCTTTATTAAATTCAAATCACAAAGTGTGCTATGTTGCACTTGTCACATGAAGTGTAACACAGCACCACAAATACCCATATACAATTATGAAGCAAAGTATGAAATCAGAATTCAAAAATTCGAATTTAAATTTCAGTGAGGCATTTCGTCGAACACGTGGTGGACACCACTGTGTTCATCTTCGGTTTGATTTGAAACCGATGCAATTCGATCGAATTCGAGGTTTGTTCTTCGAATTGATGCTTGCATCCACTCCCTCTCCCCTCACTGACCTCGCCGCGTCCAGGAAATCGAGGAAAGGAGGCACAGGAAGAGGAGATGGACCAGGGGGCAGCCGCGGGCGCCGTGCGCCATGGCCGTCGCCGTGGCAACGGCGTTGTCGCCACCACAGTCGCCCAAGACCGTGTCCCCCCCTCTCCCTGATGTCTCTGCGCTCTCCAGGCACCGTAGCCATCCCCGGGGAGGACCCCATCGTCGCTTCGCGCCACGCAGTCGCCGCGCCCGCCCGAGACGGCCGTGCCAGTGCACGCACCCGCCGTCCAAACGATCTCCGGGCCGTCCCGTTTCTTGCTCACGCACAGCGCGTCGCCACGCCATCGAGCTAGCCCCTGCACCTCGAACGCTGCAGCCGCCCCTACGGCGAGCTATCGCGCCTGGACACCCTCTCCTGCACCGTGTCCACGGCGAGCCCGTGCGCCGTCGTCGAACCTATAAAGCCACCCCGAGCCCTCCCTCAATCTCACCACCTCTCCCTCACTCCACTCTCTCCCGTACACCGCCAGAAGGGCGGGTACTCCGCAGCGAGGCTGCTGCTGCCCATAGTTTCTCTTTGCGCGCCGCCGCACCCGAGGTAGGCGACGACACGGCCACGCCGTGCTGCTCCCTCCCTTGCTCTCCTCTGGCCCTCCACTGCCTCTCCATTACCACCGCACTCACCCGCGACATTTTCCCCTCTGTATCGTGCCCAGGAGCCCCCGGAGGATCTCGCCGGAGTTGGAGCACGGCCGCGGAGAAGAAGGGGATCATCGCCATCGCTAGGAGCTTCCCCATCAAGCTCCACTCGCCTCCCCAGCATCCCCACGACCTCCGCCGTTGAACGCCGTCCTCTCCGCCGTCCCTAGACCCTCCAGGTACCCCCACTGGCCACCCTCGCCGTCGCCGGAGCTCCGGCGACGCTCTGATTAGGTCGTCGATGAACGCGGCCTCCGTGAGCCGTTCGATCCATGATCAACGATCGCGTACCGCTTCGTTAATTTGAGCCACTGCCATGTAGGTCCCACCCGTCAGATATTTAAACATTTCCAGCGCGCGAGATATTTCTCCTGTGTCGCTGACGTGTAGGCCCCACATGTCAGAGTTTTGAACATTATCCAGAACAGTTAGGATTTCTAATTTTAGTTTCTCTGGAAATTCAGTACTGGACTCATTTTATAAATTCAATAACTCGAGATTTACAAATCCAAATAAATAAAACTCAATTGTTCTGGAAAGCTTATGAAATTGTTTAACCAATCCAATTGGTCTCATGTCATTTAATTAAATAAATAAAAAGTATTATTGAAAATGCCACAGAAGGTTTAAAATCTAAACTTGTTTGTTTCTGATGCTATGTTAGTCCAAATAATTCCAAACCAATTTTGCTAGCTTAGTACTGCCTTGTGTTAGCTCCCCTAATTTTGGTAGAATTAATTAAGCAATATTAATTGTTGACTTTAAGATAAACCCTTCTGGACTAAAACAAACAAATATGTTTAGTGGTTGACCCAAATGAGTTAGGACCAATTTTGTTAGCTCCCATATATCCATGTTTAGTTACCCCTAAAAGGATTTAATTTTTGGAGAAATAGAATTAAAATGGTAGCTAAAACTTGATTATTAAGCTACTGGATTCAATCCAATGTGTAGGGAGTTTGGTAACTCCAAATGATCCAATTCAAATTGGGTTGTCTTCTACACATCAGTAGCTTTCTATAGAATTTTAGTTTGTATTTTTGTGACCAACAGAACTCAAGTTGTGGATTTAAACATGAATAACTAGTTTCTGCCATAATTTGGACTTAATTAAATAATGTTTAATTCAACTTTTTGAAAACCAAATTGTGTGGTTTGATGTGTGCAGTAGCTAATTGTGATGTTTGTGATTGATATGTTGGGATGCTTGCTTGAGTAGTTTAGTAATTGTCTGCATTGCTTGTTTGACGTTTAGACGAGAACGTTGCCGGAGTCTACGAGGAGGGGGAATTCTCTGATCATCAAGCACAAGAACCCGACAACTTTGCCGAGCAAGGCAAGCTATTCCCTGAGCTTGCACCTAAATACATATGCATCTACTTTTATCAAATGATTTACTCTTAAGGCAATGGTTTACAAAACCTTTTTCGAAAAGTATACGGATATTATTTTGCCACCCTATGTAGTAACTTATACAAAACTTAGGATGGGAAACAATGATGTTTATTCAAAACTCCTTTAAAAAGACTTATGTGGTTATGGAATACCGAGATGTCGGTATGAAAGAAAGAAGTGGAGAATGGTGATGTTTATGAAAAATGCACATTGTGTCCTAGTACTATGACAACCAATCTTACCCTGTGCGACCACATCTACCCACATATGGGAAAGGGCGTAGTCATATAATTTGCTCATATTAGTATGGGATGCCTCAACAACGAGGATGACCTCGTTCCATGAGGGGATGGTTTGGTGACCTACCCCTGACCTGGGTCCTAACACGATGGTGGGAGGATTGAAGGGTTCGCTCGCCGGGCAGAACTACGAGTCCTCACACTTGGGGTTTCTGTTGGGAAATTAGCCTGAGTGTCGAAGGAAGTTTCGTAGCGGCAGGGTCCTATACTAGCATGAGCAAAGGACAGGCTATGGTCGGCGGCTTACTTCGCATACACCTTGTATGGCGAGACGTGGCAGACACGATGAGTTGCCGGATGGATGGGGGAAAAGCGTGCTACCTCTGCAGAGTGTAAAACTATTCGAATAGCCGAGTCCTCGGATATGGACAGTTGGTAGGCTGTCCTAGACCATGTGCAAATTTTTGGAAAAGCTTTCAAGTTTAAAAAGAAACTGAAATGGGGATGGTGTTACACAGCTATACCAAATGAAGAGGTATGAGTTGTTGGAATAAATGGACTATGGTGAGCCATGGTCATAAAAAGGAGGAGTTTTTGGGAAACAAGCTGAGATGGTGATCTCTTTAAAAATGGTTATAAAACTCTTCTTACCCTTTTTAATAAAGATGTAGAGATGGTTTAAATGAATAAAAGTTGTCAACAAAAACAAGTGCATACTCATGTTGGGGTAGTTTGCGAGTACATTCAAATGTACTCATATTGGTTTCGTCCCTGGCTATTGTCCTAGCCAGACTACGAGGAGGAGCACTACGCCGAGCAGGAATATGGCGACTTCTACGCAAACTAAGGATCTCCACAAGTCAGCTGCCTGTAGGGTTGTCATCGTAGATTGATGCCTACTACGCCGTAGCTTCCGCTGATATATTTTGGTTTGGCCCATGAAGGCACCTATGTAAGAACTTGGTCTAAATGACCGTTTATGTAAGACTTTTATTCGGTACTGTAATGGATGTAAACTTTGGTATCCAATTCGGATTATGTGCAACGACAGACTGATCACGGGATCGTTGTGTTAAGCATAATCGGGTATTTCGGACAGCTAGTCCGGGGTCCCCACAGACTTGGTATCAGAGCCATCCTGACTTTAGGAAACCTTAGTTAGCATGGTCGTTTGTCAAATATTACAAAAGATAAATTTCTAAAAAGAAAGGAATGAAGTATTTTCGAAAATTTCTTATCTCCAATCCTCTTACTTATGCAAAAAAATTATCTCATTAAATATTGCATTTTCCTTAGTATCCCTAAAATTTTGTACCCCTCTCATCGAAGTTTAAAAATTTGACTCACTTATTGCCCTACTACATTAAAATTTTGATACATTTGTCACCTAACTAACTTAAAATTTTGTTAAAATTGTAGATGGCGCTCCATTGGACCGAGTTCGTTCAGCTGGAGAAGGACAGCAAGTTGACGTTTGAAGGGACTTGTTCGAGTTGACCAAGCTGTTAGGTCGCCCCGCTCCAGAGTTTGAGGGAGCTCAGATTGATGTTCACGGTGTCGGAAGGCTGAGCTGGCTCATCAGGTCGTCAGTTCGCAGGAACATCAAGTCTCCCAGTTCCAGGACACTCGTCTTCACCACCAAGGAGGCCACCTGGGTTGATGGTCTCTGTACTGCTACACAGAGGATGCTAGCCCGACTTTGTGAGGAGCACAAGGCGGAGTTAGTAGACTCCCGTTTCCGGTTCTACGGGAGGCGCAACTGCGATGGACACCCTACTCCTTCACCTTACCACCCGATGTTTGGGAGTTACATCATGGACATGGAGATCTTACTTCAGTGCACCAGGATGATCTGTTGCGCACTAGGATTCAGCTTCACTTTGACCGCGAGTCGCTCGTTGAGCTTCGCGAGAACGAGATGAAGCTGATGGTGGAAAAGGTTGCTCTTCTCAGGAAGAGGGCCCAGCTGAGGAAGACTATCGTGAAGCTCCGCACGAAGGTGGCAGAGCAGGACGGACTGATTGAGGATCTAGAGCACCATACTGACGAGATGGAGGAGGAGGGCGAGGATCTCCGCAAGGAGAACGACGCTTTCCTCAGTGACGATGATGACTTCGTGGAGGAGATGGACTGTGAGGAGGAGGATGATGAGGAGGAGTTAGTTGACGAGGAGGAGGAGCCACTCGAGCCAGTTCTCGAGGACGAGGAGGAGGATCCCGAGGAGCCAGCCTACCAGTCAGATGCTGACGTGTTAGAGCTGGAGGTTCCACCTCAGTAGGCGAGTGACTTGATCACTACCGCAGGATTAGGTTGACCCCCTATAGCTAGTCGAGTAGTAGTAGTGGTTCTTTTGGAAACCAGATGTTATGTATCCTAGATGTAAGCTTGATGTTGTAAGCTTGATGTTGATGTGAACTCTTTGATGTGTTGTTTGTAAATATAAGTATGTTGTCTTGTTTAGATCTGTGTGAACTATTTTCATATAAATCTTAGGTTTAATCAACCACTTGAGAGATCGTCTTTTCCTTAGTCGAACTTTTTCGCCTTATCTCTTATACCCGGTGTGCTTCAGGATGCCACCCCGTCGCAGCAATGCGGAAGGATCAGGATCAGCACCACCACCACCGGACCCAACCCCCACCCAACTTCTCGCACTTATCATGGAGGAGCGTGAAAATGCCCGGCAAGAGCGCCAAGCTCATCTCGCTGCCTTGCAACAACTTGCAGCCGCTATAACAACAACAACAACAACAATAACAACAACAACAACAATGGTGGCAATGGCAATGAGAACCAGCGATCTACCTTGGGTGATTTTCAGAAAACCAACCCACCCACCTACTCCAAGGGACTTCACCCACTGGAAGCCGATGATTGGCTTCGCACCATCGACAACAATCTGGAAGTTGCTGCTGTGGGGAAAATGAGAAAGTGTTGTATGCAACCCACTATCTCGCTGGACCTGCAAGAGCTTGGTGGGAAACTACCAAGGCTCTCCAGCAAGCTGGTCATGTCATCAACTGGGCTGAGTTCCAGGAGAAGTTCCGCAAGAAGCATATTCCCAGCGGACTCATTGAGAGGAAGAAGGATGAGTTCCGTAAGCTGAGGCAGGGAAGTAGAGATGTGGTCGGTTATCTTGAGGAGTTTACCGACTTATCTCGGTATGCTCCTGATGACACCGACAAAGAAGAGAAGAAGATGGAGCGATTCATGAGTGGACTTCATGATGAACTGCAGTGTGCTCTGGTTATCCATGACTTCCGTGATCTGGAGTCACTTGTGGACAAAGCCATCCAGCTGGAAACCAAGCGCAAGTCATGTATGAAGGTCGCAAGAGGAGGATGAATGCTCAGGAAGGTTCGAGCAGCCAGAAACCCGTATCTTTCAGCAGAACCCCAGGCCTGCCTATCGTCCACCCCAAGCACCACGCCCCAATTTCCCTAACCGCCCAAACAACTTCAACCGCCCAATGACAATAACCGTTCTGGAGGAAACTTCAATAATTTCAATCTCCGCCCCAAGGTTGTCTGCTTTGAATGCGGTGCCCCAGGACATTACTCCAGAGAATGCCCCAATCCCAAGAAGCCTGTCCAGCGCCCCAATGCACCTGCACCAAACAATGGTCAAGGCCGCAATGGAAATGGTAATGGCAAGAATGCCGCACCCCGCGGGAATACTGCTGTTGTCAGAGGCCGTCTGCACCACATCAATGCTGAAGAGGCTGAAGAAGCGCCAGATGTTGTGCTGGGTACGTTTCTTGTCAACTCAGTACCTGCAACTGTTCTGTTTGATTCTGGTGCCACTCATTCGTTTATTACCAAAGAGTTTGTTCTAAGGGAGGTTTAGTCGGGAGTCTTTTACCCAAACCAATGTTGGTACAAACCCCAGGACTGTTAGCCAAAACCAACCAGATGTGTTCCGAAACCCCCATAGAAATTGGAGGAGGAAGGTTTGCAGCCGACCTAATTATCTTAGGAAACCAAGGCATAGATGTTATTCTTGGAATGGATTGGTTAGCCAAGTATCACGGTCGTATTGACTGTGCCCGAAGAGCTGTTTCTCTCACTTCTGATGATGGAGTTGAAGTGGAGTATGCATCTGAGACCAACCAGACCAGACCCGGATGCCATGAGAGCATAGCTCGACCCGCCCTAGATGAGATCCGTGTTGTTCATCTGTTCAAGGATGTTTTCCCTGAAGAATTGCCTGGTATGCCGCCAGACAGGGATATTGAGTTCATAATTGAGCTTATCCCAGGAACATCCCCCATATCCCAAAAGCCTTATCGGATGAATCCGGAAGAACTGGTGGAGTTGAAGAAGCAGTTGGCTGATATGCTAAGCAAAGGTCTTGTCCGCCCAAGCGCTTCACCATGGGGATCACCCATTATTTTTGTGGACAAGAGAGACGGTACCACACGCCTGTGTGTGGATTATCGCAAGCTGAATGACGTGACCATTAAAAACAAGTACCCTCTTCCCAAGATCGAGGATCTGTTCGATCAAATGAACGGAGCCCGAGTCTTTTCAAAGATCGATCTTCGGACAGGTTACCATCAGTTGAAGATCCGAGAGACAGATATTCCCAAGACCGCCTTCACCACCCGTTACGGTTTGTTTGAATACACCGTAATGTCCTTTGGTCTGACCAATGCCCCAGCCTATTTCATGAATCTCATGAACAAGATTTTCATGGAGTACCTCGACAAGTTCGTGGTAGTTTTCCTTGATGACATCCTTATTTATTCCAAGACCGAAGAAGAGCATGCTGAACACCTGCGTCTAGTTTTGGAGACCCTCCAAGAGCACCAGCTGTATGCCAAGCTTAGCAAGTGTGAGTTTTGGCTCAGTGAAGTGGCATTTCTTGGGCATATTGTATCCGCTGGAGGAATTTCTGTTGACCCTGAAAGATACAAGCCATTCTTGACTGGTTATCCCCAACCAGTGTTTTGAAATCCGAAGCTTTCTCGGACTTGCCGGTTATTACCGCAAGTTCGTTGAAGGATTTTCCAGTATAGCCAAACCTCTGACCCAACTGTTGAAGAAGGACAAGAAGTTTGAATGGACTCAGAAGTGTGAGGATAGTTTCCAAGAACTGAAAAGAGACTAACCTCAGCCCCAATTTTGATTATGCCAGACGTCACCCAGAGTTTCGACGTGTATTGCGATGCATCACGCCTCGGACTTGGTTGCGTTCTGATGCAAGAAGGCAAAGTTGTGTCGTATCTGTCCCGGCAGTTGCGACCACATGAAGAGAATTACCCAACCCATGACTTGGAGTTAGCTGCTGTAGTCTTTGCTCTTAAGAAGTGGCGTCCCTATCTTGCGGGACATCGCTGCGAGGTCTATACAGATCACAAAAGCTTGAAGTATATTTTCACCCAGAAAGATCTGAACCTGCGACAGAGGAGATGGATGGAGTTAATCAAGGATTATGATATTGGAATCCATTATCACCCTGGAAAGGCTAATGTAGTTGCCGATGCCCTTAGTCGCAAACCTTGCACCCTGAATACCCTGATCCAAGCCGAACAACCAGCCTTATTCAAAGAGTTCCAAGATTTTGGACTAGAGCTTGTTAGCCATGGTTATCTCGCCAATTTAGAGTTAACCCCAACCCTGATGGATCAAATCAAAGAAGCCCAAAAAGGTCATGAAAGCATTGAGGGAATTAGGAAGAAGATTTCCCTCAGCAAAGCCCCGGTTTTACCGAAGATGCTGAGGGAGTGCTGAAATTCAATGACCGTATCTGTGTGCCCAATGTCACGGAACTTAAGGAGTTAATCCTGAAGGAGGCCCATGAGACCCCTTATTCAATCCACCCCGGCGGAACCAAAATGTACCAAGACCTTCGAGAAAGATTTTGGTGGCATGGAATGAAGCGAGAGATTGGTTCGTTCGTAGCCAAGTGTGACATCTGCCAGCGAGTTAAGGCTGAACATCAGCGACCCGCTGGATTGCTTCAACCTTTGAAAATTCCTGAGTGGAAGTGGGATGAGATTGGAATGGATTTTATTACCGGACTTCCAAGATCCAACCGAGGCCATGATTCAATCTGGGTCATCGTTGATCGACTGACCAAGGTTGCTCATTTTATACCCGTCAAGACCACTCACAATGGAGCCCAGTTAGCAGACCTGTATATTTCCAGAATAGTGAGTCTGCATGGTGTGCCTAAGAAGATTGTATCTGATAGAGGCACGCAATTCACCTCAAGGTTCTGGAAATCCCTTCATGAAGCCCTCGGAACAAGCTAGCATTTAGCACAGCTTATCACCCCAGACCGATGGCCAAACTGAGCGAGTGAACCAGATATTGGAGGACATGCTTCGTGCATGTGTTCTATCCTATGGTTCCAAGTGGGAAGATTGTCTTCCGTTTGCAGAGTTCTCGTACAACAACAGTTATCAGTCCAGTCTGCAAATGGCCCCTTTTGAAGCCCTTTACGGCAAGAAGTGTCGTACACCCCTGAATTGGTCCGATACCGGAGAAAGCAAATTGTTCGGACCAGATACCCTCCGAGAAGCTGAAGAGCAAGTTCAACTTATTCGTGAACGCCTCAAAACTGCCCAATCCCGCCAGAAAAGTTATGCTGACACCAAGCGCCGTGATCTCACCTTCAACGTCGGAGATTATGTTTACCTCCGAGTGACACCCCTTAAAGGAATGCAGCGTTTCCATGTCAAAGGAAAGTTAGCGCCAAGGTATATTGGACCCTTCAAGGTATTTCTCGTCGAGGAGAAGTATCCTATCAACTGGAGTTACCCCAGGAGTTAGGGATTACCATGATGTCTTCCACATTTCCTTGCTCCGGAAGTGTCTTGAAGTTCCTGACCAGCCTGATGTTTTCAAAAACATCGATCACCGCTCCATCGACCTGAACCAAGACCTGACCTATCGAGAGAGACCTCTCAAAATTCTCGAAGAAGATGTTCGTGTTACCCGAAGACGTGCGATCAAGTTTTACAAAGTTCAGTGGACTAACCACTCTGAAGAAGAAGCAACTTGGGAACGCGAAGATTATCTTCGAAGCGAATTTCCAGACCTCTTTAGCACCCAAGCCTAGCAAATCTCGGGACGAGATTTATTCTAAGGGGGGAAGGTTTGTAACATCCCAAAAATATTAATCAATGTGATATTCCAAAAATGAGAGCCAACAAAAACTTTTGTTAATTATTATGTGTTGATCTCTTGTTGTTGCTTGTGTGGTTTAATTCTTGCTAGTGGTATGTTGTTTGCTCTAAATAAAAACAAGAAGAAAAGAAAAGAATTGAAATAGCAAATAAAGCAAGAAAAATAAAAGTGACATCTGTGTCCCACAAATTCTCCAAGGGGAGAAACTAAAATGGTTTCAAATAAAATTGAGAGGAGAAGTTATATAAATTCTCCCATTTTTATTCCTATAACTTTTCCCTCTCAAAAATCTAATTTAAAAACCTAAATTTAAATTCTATTTTCTATCTTTATTAAATTCAAATCACAAAGTGTGCTATGTTGCACTTGTCACATGAAGTGTAACACAGCACCACAAATACCCATATACAATTATGAAGCAAAGTATGAAATCAGAATTCAAAAATTCGAATTTAAATTTCAGTGAGGCATTTCGTCGAACACGTGGTGGACACCACTGTGTTCATCTTCGGTTTGATTTGAAACCGATGCAATTCGATCGAATTCGAGGTTTGTTCTTCGAATTGATGCTTGCATCCACTCCCTCTCCCCTCACTGACCTCGCCGCGTCCAGGAAATCGAGGAAAGGAGGCACAGGAAGAGGAGATGGACCAGGGGGCAGCCGCGGGCGCCGTGCGCCATGGCCGTCGCCGTGGCAACGGCGTTGTCGCCACCACAGTCGCCCAAGACCGTGTCCCCCCCTCTCCCTGATGTCTCTGCGCTCTCCAGGCACCGTAGCCATCCCCGGGGAGGACCCCATCGTCGCTTCGCGCCACGCAGTCGCCGCGCCCGCCCGAGACGGCCGTGCCAGTGCACGCACCCGCCGTCCAAACGATCTCCGGGCCGTCCCGTTTCTTGCTCACGCACAGCGCGTCGCCACGCCATCGAGCTAGCCCCTGCACCTCGAACGCTGCAGCCGCCCCTACGGCGAGCTATCGCGCCTGGACACCCTCTCCTGCACCGTGTCCACGGCGAGCCCGTGCGCCGTCGTCGAACCTATAAAGCCACCCCGAGCCCTCCCTCAATCTCACCACCTCTCCCTCACTCCACTCTCTCCCGTACACCGCCAGAAGGGCGGGTACTCCGCAGCGAGGCTGCTGCTGCCCATAGTTTCTCTTTGCGCGCCGCCGCACCCGAGGTAGGCGACGACACGGCCACGCCGTGCTGCTCCCTCCCTTGCTCTCCTCTGGCCCTCCACTGCCTCTCCATTACCACCGCACTCACCCGCGACATTTTCCCCTCTGTATCGTGCCCAGGAGCCCCCGGAGGATCTCGCCGGAGTTGGAGCACGGCCGCGGAGAAGAAGGGGATCATCGCCATCGCTAGGAGCTTCCCCATCAAGCTCCACTCGCCTCCCCAGCATCCCCACGACCTCCGCCGTTGAACGCCGTCCTCTCCGCCGTCCCTAGACCCTCCAGGTACCCCCACTGGCCACCCTCGCCGTCGCCGGAGCTCCGGCGACGCTCTGATTAGGTCGTCGATGAACGCGGCCTCCGTGAGCCGTTCGATCCATGATCAACGATCGCGTACCGCTTCGTTAATTTGAGCCACTGCCATGTAGGTCCCACCCGTCAGATATTTAAACATTTCCAGCGCGCGAGATATTTCTCCTGTGTCGCTGACGTGTAGGCCCCACATGTCAGAGTTTTGAACATTATCCAGAACAGTTAGGATTTCTAATTTTAGTTTCTCTGGAAATTCAGTACTGGACTCATTTTATAAATTCAATAACTCGAGATTTACAAATCCAAATAAATAAAACTCAATTGTTCTGGAAAGCTTATGAAATTGTTTAACCAATCCAATTGGTCTCATGTCATTTAATTAAATAAATAAAAAGTATTATTGAAAATGCCACAGAAGGTTTAAAATCTAAACTTGTTTGTTTCTGATGCTATGTTAGTCCAAATAATTCCAAACCAATTTTGCTAGCTTAGTACTGCCTTGTGTTAGCTCCCCTAATTTTGGTAGAATTAATTAAGCAATATTAATTGTTGACTTTAAGATAAACCCTTCTGGACTAAAACAAACAAATATGTTTAGTGGTTGACCCAAATGAGTTAGGACCAATTTTGTTAGCTCCCATATATCCATGTTTAGTTACCCCTAAAAGGATTTAATTTTTGGAGAAATAGAATTAAAATGGTAGCTAAAACTTGATTATTAAGCTACTGGATTCAATCCAATGTGTAGGGAGTTTGGTAACTCCAAATGATCCAATTCAAATTGGGTTGTCTTCTACACATCAGTAGCTTTCTATAGAATTTTAGTTTGTATTTTTGTGACCAACAGAACTCAAGTTGTGGATTTAAACATGAATAACTAGTTTCTGCCATAATTTGGACTTAATTAAATAATGTTTAATTCAACTTTTTGAAAACCAAATTGTGTGGTTTGATGTGTGCAGTAGCTAATTGTGATGTTTGTGATTGATATGTTGGGATGCTTGCTTGAGTAGTTTAGTAATTGTCTGCATTGCTTGTTTGACGTTTAGACGAGAACGTTGCCGGAGTCTACGAGGAGGGGGAATTCTCTGATCATCAAGCACAAGAACCCGACAACTTTGCCGAGCAAGGCAAGCTATTCCCTGAGCTTGCACCTAAATACATATGCATCTACTTTTATCAAATGATTTACTCTTAAGGCAATGGTTTACAAAACCTTTTTCGAAAAGTATACGGATATTATTTTGCCACCCTATGTAGTAACTTATACAAAACTTAGGATGGGAAACAATGATGTTTATTCAAAACTCCTTTAAAAAGACTTATGTGGTTATGGAATACCGAGATGTCGGTATGAAAGAAAGAAGTGGAGAATGGTGATGTTTATGAAAAATGCACATTGTGTCCTAGTACTATGACAACCAATCTTACCCTGTGCGACCACATCTACCCACATATGGGAAAGGGCGTAGTCATATAATTTGCTCATATTAGTATGGGATGCCTCAACAACGAGGATGACCTCGTTCCATGAGGGGATGGTTTGGTGACCTACCCCTGACCTGGGTCCTAACACGATGGTGGGAGGATTGAAGGGTTCGCTCGCCGGGCAGAACTACGAGTCCTCACACTTGGGGTTTCTGTTGGGAAATTAGCCTGAGTGTCGAAGGAAGTTTCGTAGCGGCAGGGTCCTATACTAGCATGAGCAAAGGACAGGCTATGGTCGGCGGCTTACTTCGCATACACCTTGTATGGCGAGACGTGGCAGACACGATGAGTTGCCGGATGGATGGGGGAAAAGCGTGCTACCTCTGCAGAGTGTAAAACTATTCGAATAGCCGAGTCCTCGGATATGGACAGTTGGTAGGCTGTCCTAGACCATGTGCAAATTTTTGGAAAAGCTTTCAAGTTTAAAAAGAAACTGAAATGGGGATGGTGTTACACAGCTATACCAAATGAAGAGGTATGAGTTGTTGGAATAAATGGACTATGGTGAGCCATGGTCATAAAAAGGAGGAGTTTTTGGGAAACAAGCTGAGATGGTGATCTCTTTAAAAATGGTTATAAAACTCTTCTTACCCTTTTTAATAAAGATGTAGAGATGGTTTAAATGAATAAAAGTTGTCAACAAAAACAAGTGCATACTCATGTTGGGGTAGTTTGCGAGTACATTCAAATGTACTCATATTGGTTTCGTCCCTGGCTATTGTCCTAGCCAGACTACGAGGAGGAGCACTACGCCGAGCAGGAATATGGCGACTTCTACGCAAACTAAGGATCTCCACAAGTCAGCTGCCTGTAGGGTTGTCATCGTAGATTGATGCCTACTACGCCGTAGCTTCCGCTGATATATTTTGGTTTGGCCCATGAAGGCACCTATGTAAGAACTTGGTCTAAATGACCGTTTATGTAAGACTTTTATTCGGTACTGTAATGGATGTAAACTTTGGTATCCAATTCGGATTATGTGCAACGACAGACTGATCACGGGATCGTTGTGTTAAGCATAATCGGGTATTTCGGACAGCTAGTCCGGGGTCCCCACAGCTGTTCCGCCCTGAATCGTAACCACCACCTCCAACATCTTCCTGACTATCAGCATGTCTAGATAAATGCATCTCATGGCTGCTCTGGCCAGGATCGTGCCAACCCTCGCCTTCAGGAGGGTTAACCTCCTTCGCGACAGGTATCAGTAAGGCGACAGGGGATGTTCCCCTGCTTTCGCAACCTTGCAGCCAGCGCACCAACTGAGAGGTCTGATCTATCGGCCTCAAATAGAAAAACACCGGTGACCTTGACTTCGTCCACAATGCATGCACACCGACGGTGTCTGTTTCAGGATTAAGCCCTAAACATTCTGCCAACCAATCTTTCAGCTGACTTATGGACCATGTTTATGGGGAGTTCAGTTCCAACTCTGACCATCGAAACTGACCCAAATCAGCTCCCAACTCAGTTATTTCAACAGTACCAGGACCGTAGTAAAACAGACATTTCACTAAATTACTCATCTCGGCAACCTAAAAATGTGACACCAAATAATCATTATAACCGAAACAACTACATTCTTATTTATTACTACCGCAACAAATACTTAGTAATTTATACCGGATACTTAGCAATATCAATATCGCACGACAAACTTAACAATAATACAAACCTAATTAATCTAAACCCTAATTAGCCGAAAATCACATACCCTTGAAGCGTGCCTTGATTCAATGGAGGAGTACCACCACCACCACCACAACGACCGGAGCAGTAGAAGCACCACCACCATGCCTTGCTCGGCCTACACCAACCTCCACCGTATCTCCACCATTGCTCCAAAAAAGCACCACCAAATCACCCCCACAATCTAACCCATCTGTAGATCGGAGTTGCCCTAACTATTTACGACCTCTAGGCTTAAGATTTGGTGGCTGGTGGGAGAAATCACCGGAGCAGGGAAGAAATCGCAGGAGGTTTTTTTGGAAAGGAACGAGACAGAGAGAGACGCGAGGAGGAAGAAGAAGGAACGATCTTATCCAACGACCTATCGGCTACGGCCCGGCCGATAGGGCTATCGGCTTCGACATGGCCGATTAGGGGCCACGCGTGACTCGAAATGGCTGTTGGCCGCAGGCCTGGCCCGCCATGGGACCTGCTCAGCTTCGCCCAGGCCGATAAGGCCTAATCGGATTCGCCCAGGCCGATAGGATCCTATCGGCTTAGCCCAGGCCGAGGCTGTATTATTTCTGCAAATATTTAGATTTGCGTAATATTAATCAAAATTAATAAAAAAATGTATTATTAAAAAAAATTTAGCCGTAACGTTGCACGTCCCCGTCTTGCCAGCTTGTGCTGCAGCCTTACAATACACAATTGTACAAGCAGAACCTCAGACCAACGGCTGTATGACCAGCAACGATCGGTGCAAACTATGACCTATATATTCGCTTATGTAACCCCTCCCCGAACAGAGGGCAGCCAAGATCAATGCATAAGACGAGATCTCATTAAACTAGCCAAGTGACAGTTCTTCCAAGAAGAATATCCAGCTCTCCATGCATATATCGGCCAGTCACCAACGGCAAAAACAATGGACGGAGGCCTCCTATAAGTTGGGTTCCATGGGAGTACTCGGAAAGGTCGTCCTCGCCTGATTGCAGCGAACTGGTGGATGGAGAAAGCGGCGCTTTGGCTAGTTCTGATCTTGACAGCCTCGCTTGGTTGCAATGGTGATCCATACATATATTGTCACAGGTTTGATTTCCGAAAATAAAGACCTGTCAATTACGAGAGATTTTCTGGAAGTAACAACCGAATGACAGTCGTAACACAACCTTACTTAGTTAACACGATTCTTCCTTTTGGAAACTGTAGGTGGTGAATACATCAAGATCAAACGTAAGCCTTAAACACTTGTAGCTAGTTTGCACATCCATGCTTGAACACCGCTCCCTAACTAAAGGCTTAATACGCCATTAATCCGGCATAACACCTCCAAGTAACATTTCAGGTAGCTTGCTGGCCATCTTGATACTTTTCCCCGTCATGGTGTTGGCCCTCGCCGTGGCAATCATCAGATACCTGATGCCCAAGAGCAGATCAGCTGATGATACCACCGGCTCGGCCGATGAGGTGCACGGCGGGGAGGTGATCAACCGGTGGTCGGGGCTGTACAGGTTTACCAAGGCCGAGATAGAGCGGGCGATGGATTACGCCAACTGCCGGATCTACCTCGGCTCCGGCAGCGCGGGGCAAGTGTACCAGGGGGTGCTGCCCAGCGGCCAGCTCGTCGCGATCAAGCACATCCACCAGACAGCCAGTTCCGGGTCCTTCACTAGGGAGGCCGACGGGCTGTCCAAGGTGAGGCACCGCAACCTCGTCTGCCTATTCGGCTACTGCGACGACGGGAGCGACCAGTACCTGGTGTACGAGTACTGCGCCAATGGCAACCTAGCCCAGAATCTACTCCGTAAGAAGGACCAATCATGTTATTTTTTTTTTGAATTTTAAGGCAGTCGTATCTGCCACCCGATTAGATAGATAGAATGTTTATGTACAAAGTCATTTGCCTAGGCAAGAGTATCACCGAAAACAAAAACCACAACAACAAACAAGAGTCAATCTCCTGGGTCGTGCCCATGGGCGAGAGCCCGCTGCTCGATCTCCTCCCACACAAGGTGTGCCACCATGATCGGTTGCATAGCCGTGTTTCGAAAAACCCTCCTATTCCTCTCTTTCCAACAGCCCCACATGGCGTAGACGAACGCCCCGCTCGCCTCCCGCCTCTTCTCCTTCGGTATCCCGGCGAGCATGCCATTCCACCAAGCATCAATGCTGTGTCCCAAAACTGGTGGCGGCATCCCAATGGAGCCCTTCCAACCGAAGATGTGCTCTCTCACCTCCTTCGAGAAACTGCATTCGAGAAGAAGGTGCTGCACTGTTTCGGGATGGCATCGGCAAAGCTTGCAAATGGGGTCATGTGGCCAACCTCTAATCGCCAAATTGTCCGCGGTGAGGATCTTGCCGTGCAGCACCAACCAAGCAAAGAAACGACACTTCGGTTCCGCCTTGGCCTTCCAGATCTTTGCGGCACGGAAGGGAGGACATGAGCCAACCTGCAATAACTACACTTGTTGAATTATAAGTTTTGTTCTTGGTTGCCAGGAGGTGACTCTGTTCTCTCATGGCCAACAAGAGTGAAGATCCTTAGGGACTGTGCGTCCGTCCTAAGGTTTCTTCACACACACTCTGATGGATGCATTGTACACAGAGACATTAAGGTGAGAATGCCGTCATATTTTCGATCCCTCAACATAAGCATGCGAAAAGTTCTGCGCATTCACGAGAGAAAAGAATAAGAACAGAGTATCACACTGATTTTGAAGCCATCTTGGCTTGTGTGCTGAATTCTTCTTCTTTTTTTACAGCTTAGCAACATCTTGCTGACGGAGGACATGGAGCCTAAGCTATCTGATTTTGGGCTGGCAAAAATGCTGCAAATGGAGGAGACCAAGGTGTTCACAGATGTGAGGGGAACCATTGGTTACATGGACCCTGAGTACATCACACACTCCAAGCTTACTTGTGCCAGCGATATCTACAGCTTTGGTGTGGTGATGTTGCAGCTTCTCTCAGGAAAGAAGGTCATAGAACTTGATATTGTTGCACGCGATTCTCTTACGAAGAAGGTACATTCAGATATATATTTGTCAGAATTATATTCCAACGTCCTTGAGAAGCAACTCACCTAAGTCAGTCTTAGAAGTCAGAAGTTATTCTCACCATTAGTTGTTCTGTTTTTGACTTCTTGCAATCAACGAACTAAAGTTTTGATGCACCTTTTTCCCTATGTTCCTGTCTAAAGGCAAAAGATGTTGTAAGTGGGAAAAAACCGTTGGACGAATTCATAGACTCGCGCGTTCGAGATGAGGTTAACATCGAAGATTTTGTATTGATACTAAAGATCGCAGTCCTCTGCGTGGCACACTCCAGCGTAGGGCGTCCGACAATAAAGGACGTGTACGAGGAGATGGACAAAGCATGGATAAATACAAACGCAAAGGTTTGAACCACTTTTGCATCACATAAAACATTATGCTACCTCCGTTCCTAAATAAATTATGTTTTCCCCGCAAAAATAAAAATAGTTTATGTTTCAAGAGAGAGTGCAACCAATTATGTTTCTGCCGGTCAGTGGGCTCAGTTGAATGCTGAGTTGGCAGATTTTTCGCTGTGTGAGGGGGCGGATGAAATAAGTTGGGCGTTGGAGCCGTCCGGCAAATACTCGGTTGCGTCAATGTATAAGAAACTGTCCCAGGGGGCGACAGTGGCTTATTGCAAAGACCTCTGGGCGGCCAAGCTTCCCCTTAAGTTAAAGATTTTCTCTTGGCAGCTTGCGCTGGATCGTCTTCCGTCGGCGAAGCAGCTGGCGACTCGCCATGGTCCCTCCGACGACAAGTGTGCTCTGTGTGGGGAGGGGGAAGATGCCCCCACTTGTTTTTCGATTGTGCTTTTGCTAAGTTAGGCTGGAGTGTTCTCCGGAGGCTGCTTGGGTGTAGCTGGTGCCCGGCGAATTTTCCTCAGTTCTTTGCTATCTCTCAATCCTTGCTAGGCCAGCAACGTAGAGTCAGTTGGGTGCTGTTCTTGGTTCTGTGCTGGGTGCTGTGGACCACTCGCAATAAGCTTGCAATTGAAGCCAAGCTCCCTAATCACTCATCTGACCTAATTTTCAAATTCGCCATGTTTCTACAGATGTGGGCAAATCTCTCAAGAGGGCAAGACAAGGCGCTACTCCTGGAGCTCGTAAGCAAGCTTAAGCGCATCTATGCGGAGGTCGCACCAAGAAGCTTGGCGTCCTGAAGATCCTTCTATTCTTGCTTTACCTAGTTGCTTCCGGTTTGTTAGCGGGGAGACCGGCCCTCGTTTTACTTCCTTGGTCCGTGGCGAAGCTGTAATGCCTCAGCAGTTGTTTCTGGTACCGTGAACTTGGCAGCTTTATTAACTTAAAGCTGGGCATTCTAATAAGAACTGCCTTTTATCTAAAAAAAAAAGAGTGCAACCAATTTTGTATTGAACCAATAAGCAATAAAGAAACGTTTTGGATTGGTTAGTTAAACATAATACAATTAGATTTTCCATGAATAATAATTAATATGATTTGTTATACTCCCTCCGTTCCTTGATGTAAGGCGTATAGTTTTTTCAGAAAAATTCCAAAATGTATGGTATAATGAGATTTATGGACAATTTTACCCATCCAAAAATGAATCCGAATTTATAGCGTGTATTGTTTTCAATTTGTGTCTATTAGGAACTCATATCTCCCAATTTTTTCCAGAAAAAAATGAGTACACCGTATGCCAAATACCCATATCTTAATATCCATGCAGAAAACTATATACCCTACATTCAGGAATAGAGGGAGTAATATATAGCGAAAACTCCACTTTTTACCCCTAGTTTGTCATTTATGACACCAAGTACCAATTGAACAAAATTTTATTTCGCTTACCTCATTTGGTAAACACTCTAGGTGCAAAAAAAAGGGATAATTGTGCAATTGAATGTCCCTGCCAAAGCAAATGGCTAGATCTTCTGAGCTTGTAGAAAATACTTTTTTATATACTAAAGTGAAATTTGTGCAAAACAGTGAGACGGGAGCGAATATGATAAAATGCAAATCAATTGACCACCCAGTCTCACCTCTTGCACTCGTCAATCTCTTCAAATTAATCTCCATTTACCCCTTTGTCACGTTGGGAACACCCGCTAAGGGTATGTCTCTGAGCTACAACGCCAGACACGCAGACTTGATCACCCGGGGCCCATCTGACAGAATGAGGTGAAAGATTAAAAGGGATAAGAACTTAAACACGTTTTACTAAATGGGGCAGAGTTTTTTTTTGTTAAATGAGATAATTGTTGTCACAAATAGTAAATTAGGAGGTAAAAGGGGGTATTCACTCTAATATTTTAGTTGCACGCCAATGGTCAAAGTTATCCGTTGAAAATATTGTAAAGTAAAAAATATTCATGTATTTTTTAATGGAGGTTTTTTTTAATTCACTGTTCATTGTTTATTGAAATTCTGCTGTTATTTGCGCAGGCTGCTAGGTCAAGCAAGATGATAGATTCACCAAATACATTAGAGTATGCAAAAGTGATAGATGTGTAGTTCACATTTTGTCGAAACAAAGAAGAAAAATAGCATGGGCTGCACATTTTTTTCACATGAACTGTGGTCGAATGGCATTGTGATGAAGTGGGGAAGATGTTTCTACACCAAAGCTTCGCGAAACGAGTGTTGTACATACAAAGTGCACTAGTAGCAGCCCTTCAGATTTTCTGTATAGATTTTCTGTATATATTCAAGGAAGTCAATGGGACTAGCTAAGTAAATAGTTGGTATAAATTGCCAAGTTTGTCTTCCGATATCTCCCTTCTTTTGATATCTCAACTCCCCTTGGAGGCATGCCCGTTGCCAAGGTCCAAGGATGAGTATGCTGCTTTCCTACTAGCCATGAGACGGGCTTGCCATTATTAGGTACAAATTTATGAGTGAAAATGCAGCCCTGCTGCAAGTAGGTCATATACTAGTTTTCATAGTTTGCTGAAGTGATGATACACTAGTTTTCATGTTTAGATTTATCATATAACATTTACTAAATAATAAAATTATCTTTTTTAACACAAATAAAATCATCTTTAAGATTGAACTAAATTTACAATGAAACTTATGAACTCCAGCAAAAAAAAATAAAAACTATGCTTTTAATTTTACATTACACATAGTAGTCGTACTACTAATAATGATTTCAAATTCCCTGCGAAATAATAACAGTATTGATCATGATTTTACAACAGAGACTTTACATGTCGTTTGCGCCCCATGGAAAGAGAAAAGCAACAACAATCTACATATATGTCAATATTATCATTGGTTTTCAATGGTTAAAGAAAAGCAAATAAGATATATCTAGCATGCTTTCCTCTTTCCATTGAATCTACTTTGCTGAGTCGACATGGCCATCGACACCTAGTCTGCTAAAGCTCCTTTTAATTCTATCATCACTACTCTAAAATATGTAAGTAATTATTGAAGGGAATCGTAGGCAGAAAACAAAAAAATTCCTAGCAACGATAACCATAACCTAGCCAAGATCTATTACTATGCAGATATACCGTAACTGAGGGGATCGATATACGTACCCTCGTAGACCGATAGCGGGGATTACGCTCCCGCAACAAGCATTGTCGAAGTAGACGACGTAGCCGACCTCGAGGTCACGAAGAACTTGGCGCGACGAAGATGAAGACGGCGCGATCATGACGACGATGGCGCCGACCTCAAGGTGGTGAGGACGAACCTCTCCAAGTGCCTCAAGTGTGGCACCTCGCAGGGCTTCACACACGTACGGTGAAGATGACGACCTCTGGGCTCCGATCCAGCCGAGCAGCGGAAACAGAAGACTTGGACCGAAGAACCGATAGCACGGCGGTGTGCATATGGTGGAGAAAACCTCAACCCGTGCGCAACCCCATTTGCGGAGTCACGTCTAAAACGGATGAGAGAGAGAGAATTTCTGGTGTGTTTTTTCCAAGGCATGGGCACCTCTTTATATAGGTCTAGGGAGGCTGCCAACCGTGCTGGATGGGCGGCGTGGGACTAAATCCCACACCAGCCGCACCAGCATGGTGCGCCGGCCCCTGATGGGCCCCATGTGGCCCATCCGGCCACCTCCCTTGGTGCGCCCCACTTGGGGAAAAGTTCCCCCCCTTTGGGCCTTTCTTCCACAAGTTAGGCCCATTTAGAATTGGGGCTGCCTAAAAATCTGAAAATGAATAAATAAAAATGTATTTAACTATTAATTATACTAATTAATATTAAATACATATTATCTAATTTATTCCAACTTCGAAAAACATTTCTCCGGCCCCCAACTCCGTCGGATATCACCCGAAAAACTTCTAGTGTGCCTGGAACACTTCCAGTGTTCTTCTCTCTATTTTCTTCTCTACGTCCAATCTAAATAAACGTCACTCCCCTTAAGTGTGTCACCCTAGCGGTTCGAGAATACTCCAGACATGATCGAGACCCGTTCTCCGATCAATGACTATCAGGGAGACATGGATGGCTATGATAGCCCCTGTGCATCACGAATAACTTTGTCGTTCGAACCTTAGACGTCAAGTCTCAGGCCTTTTGCCATGCGATACTTAGTTTGTCCGATACTCGTTCCCTGGTATCTTTATACCGAGCTTGATCTCGTTACTTGACAATACTATATTTACTCGTCTGTGATATTACATCCCCGTGACCTAGTCACATGCTTGCAAGCTCATTGATGTAATCTCACCGAGTGGGCCCAGAGTATCTATCCTGCTATGTGGATTGGCAAATCCTGCTCTTGATCCCTCTCCTCAACATACTTCCTTCCGATACCTGAGAGGGACATCTTTATTGTCATCCTATATAAGACATGACGTTTGATGCAATCAAAGTATCTTTCAAAAATAGCAATTTGAGTTGATCTCACGGTCAAAGGCGTAAGTACTACGTCCTACAAATATTGGGTGCGTACATCACATCATTCACCTAATGATTGATTCCATTGCCAATTGACATAAATGTCACATGATCGGGAAACCTCGATCATCGATCGCACACCGGACTAGTTAAATAGAGACTACTAGGGACCTGGTTGTTTACGTATCACACGTGTATTAATGTTTCTGATTAATACAATTATAGCATGACACAAAACATATTATGAACAATTGAGATATGTCCAATAAAATATCTTTATTAATTGCCTCTAGGGCATATCTCCAACAATTATAAACCCAAATTCCTCTCTCCATAGGCTTTAGAACCCTCAAGATTCCCAAGCAAGAGATGCCATTTTCGTCCAATTGATGGGAGGATTGCCTTTTGGCCCCTTTTGAGATAGCCGTATGTTTACATATATTCTTGTGTTCTTAATTAGGGTTTATGCAAAGCTCATGTATAAAGCCTTGTGTTTCAACTAGACACGTTTCTAGTCTTGATTGGCCTGAGGCATCTTTACTGTTACAAGTATTGGACTTGATGTTCATAGTTTGTGTGGAAAAATTAATTGTTAAAAGTGAAGTGGTAATCCCATGGCCTCCACAATCTTACTTTCTTTTGTTATTTTTTAAGCCAATTTGTTTTGGATTTAATGAATTTATTTCTTATTTTTAGAACAAAGCATGAGCACTCTCAGCTAATAGCAAATGTTATGGATGCAACTTATCTTTATTGATAGCCCAATGGGCAAATATATAGTACACATGACTTGGCATACAAGAAAATAAATCTAGTCTAATATAGACTCCTAGACCAATACTAATACCCCTTAACAATAAGTTGGGCAAGATTTCCACCTAGCAAATCTATATACACAAGTTTTTCTTTTTTTTATGCACAAGCAGCAAAGGAGTAAACCTTTTACTCGGGATATCGGGTTAAACCTAACAAAAGATGTTGTGATGTATTTTTTTTTGACAAACAGAATATATTAATATCGAAAGACACCAATTACACCCAGCTTCTGCAACAACGAAATGTCCTAATGACATTAGGGATGCACATAGCTCTACAACAAAAAGAAGTAGAAGGAAAAAATATACCGCTACAGTGATCAATTCCTTGTAGCTGCAACACAAACCACCACCCAGACTACACCCGGAGTCCAAATTCTCCAAAAGCGACGCCTCCAAGAAGGAAACAATGCACAAGCATCGTCGCCGTCCGATCATAGATCTTAGGTTTTCACCCTGGAGAAAGTCAGCACTCGCAAAACAATGTCTTCAACAAGGCCATTGCAGGCACAACTGATTAAGGTCAAACCTTCGATTTTCACCCTGAAAGATAAGACTCTATACTCCTCCTGTGCTGTCGCCCCTGCTTGCCGATGCCGCTGCTACAAGTCACCAATCACCAAGCAAAGTCCTCATCGCCTTGGTCCGCCATTATTACACCTCAGACCTTAGCCGCCATGACATTCTCCGTCAGTGTCGTCACCATAGAAATCGAATACCGACATGTCCCATGGTGACAACAGACAACGAAGCTTCACGTCACTCCATAGATGTTGTGATGTATGAACAAAATAAATTAATAAATCAGTACTAGCATATATATTAAAGGTATACCGACCGAGACTTGAGGAGTCTAAGTATCCTGGCACATGAGATGCTTTGTTCCCAAATAACTCCATTTATTTCATTATGGGCTAATGATATTCATTCCTAGATAGCTAGGAGCTAGGATGGCTTCATAATGATGGTATTTTAATAAGAACCGCATATCTTTAAAGCATATATTCTCAAATTTATATAAACCATATGTTTGGTATAGTATTTGATTGCTCTAAAAGTGAGAAATAATCCACGCACTATTTTTCTTTATTAAGATTGCATTGTGTGTAACATTTGTTACAAGTACAAATTGCAAAATCTTTTCTCTATGCAGCAAACAAAACTTTAAAATTATTGCAACCTCATGTACAAACAGAACACCTGCCTTTTAGGCAATATAAGTGTCCATGATACCGGATTTATTAAGTTTGCAATTATAGTACTAGAAGGCTAAGTACAGAACACCCAAGATCACATTAGCCTCCTTAACAATCACAAGATCATGTATTTATATGACATTCCTTTAATTAGTACTACCCAAGTACGATAGTAGCTAGGAATAGGATCAAGACATGATTTCGTGCCGGAATTTCTCTCCTTGTTCAGAACGACACTGACATCTTCTTTTCCGAAATGGGGAACGAAGCCCTATCCTCTGCATCAATCGATGCACACAGCCATACGACACTGACATCTGAAAAGTTGATAAAACTCTTATGATGTTTAATTGGGTCTGAGATTTCCCCGAGCAGCCTTAAGGAGTTTCTTAGCCCCAATCAATTAAGCTAATGATTCAAGTAGATTCCAGGAGATGCTCCATTGATTGAATAATGGCCACGATTTGGATCTGATGAGTCAGCTAACGTCAACTAGTACTAGAGTAAGCATTCCTGTAACATGCTCGCCTGTCACTTCAGGTGTTGTTGTGATCTTATGGATGTCTACATTGATTTTGTGTTTTTGCTCTATGCTGTGATAGGTTCTTTTGGCCTTGTGGGGTGGTGAAACCCCTAAATTTCGTGACTAACAACATCTCCAACCATGGTTGCCAAATTTAACTCTCAAACTGTCCGCGGACACGTCTGTGCGTGTTCGCGGACAGCGACCGCACAACCCAAAACTCGTCTCCTACAACCGTAACCCCCAAATCATACTCCTCAAAACCATATTGGCATGCAACGTAGATCATACGGATAGATAGTTCAAAGATCAAATGGATAAACATAGTTCAAACATCCACGGACATAGTTCAACACACAAATAAATCGGACAGAGTTCATGACATCTCACACACGGATTCAAATTCGTCGGACAGACCAGAGCTTCTCACAGATTGTGGGGAATCGGACCGTTGCTCGTCACTTCCGTCGCTGCCACTTTCGCCGCATGTTCCCTTTGCCGAGCACGCCGTGTCGTCCGAGCCCCCGCTTCACGTTCCATTTGCTGCGGTCTCGCCATTGCTTCGCATTCCCTTTGCAAGCACGCCGTGCCGTCCGAGGCTGGGTCTCCTTGGCGCACCCTGACCCTCTTCTCGGCGTCCGACGTGTAGTCCACGAACGGACTATCCTTCAATATCTCCCAACAATGGCCGAGCTTCCACTCCCTCATCGTCGGCCTCCCCGCAAGTGCATTGTACAGTGGGATGACATCCTCCATCTATGAAAATTGAATAGCCCATCAACAAAATGAAGCTACTGGAACCGGCATTATACACAATGAAACACAAGAAACTTACAAGCCCATTCGGGCATAGCATCCGGCGAACTTGTTAGTCTTGGCGACGATGCATGCCCATCTATGGCGGAGAGATAGGCCTCATTGCGGACAACTACCGAGTTTGCATTGAACACTTGACAGATCCGCCCCCAAAATGAAGCATGGTTGTAGCTTCCCTCTTGAGCATCAACCGGGGTGGACAACCACGCATTGCACAACACCTCATCATCACTAACCGAGTACATAATCCCTCTTCGAACGACTTACAGGTTCAACAAGTTCCTAGACTATGCATCCTACTTGTTCCTAAATTCTACAATGGTGGAAGGGAGGAACATAACTGTGGAGGAGCCACCACTGCTTCGTTGGAGGCGACTGCGGAACTGCCCGCATAGCCGGAGCAAAGAGCCGCCGCCACTGATTTAGCTGACAACGGCGCGACTTCCTTCTCCGCCCCAGAGCAGCTATCCACCTCCTCCCCCTCCTCCTCCTGGACAACGCAAATCCGCTGTCGGAGCCGGCCATTGGCGAAGATACGAACGGAGAAGAGTGAGTGTAGTGGAAAGGGGATCGGAGGAGAGTGAGAGCTAGGGTTTCATCCGGGGTGGGGATTGACTGGATATATGTGGGGTCGCAGTGGGCCGCTTCCGACGTGGCGGCTTGTCCGGGCGTGTACGGACCGCCCCAAACCCTCCCCACATATGGGCTAGCTTTGGGTTTGCCGTACAGCCCGGGCGTTTGGGCTAAGTTTGGGGGGGGGGGGGGGGGGGAGGGTTTGGGGGCTGGTATTCAGCCCAAACCCTGTCCGGGCTGTCCGTCCGGACGTTTGGGTAGGGTTTGACAACCATGGTTGGAGATGCTCTAAGCTGGCAAAAATATCACATGCTGACAAAATATAACATAAATTTAAGTGCAACCAATGAGATCATCACAGTAGCACCTAGGCGCTATGTAACACTCCCTACACCAGGTGTGGTCACTACGGTAGGTCACTCTATACTAAAGAAAAATACAGTACTAAACAAGATTCGGCCCAGCAATATGTTGGACTTAGGATCACCACACTACGGCCCAATAGGACCTAGGGACTAAATTTTCACTACCTGTAAACAGATTTCACTCTCCAGTTATTAGCTTACAAATGTTCTCCGAGGTGCCAGTCTCCTAGCTCAAAGTAACATTCCTTGGTTTAAACAGCACATTATTAACACTAATGATGTAACTATGATGCGCCAATTAGAAAAGAAACAGGCGTTTACAATTACAACCCTTGCAAAACTAACCGATTTCGCAGAGAGGTTTAACTGATGACTCGATATGGCTAGAATACAAAATTGAGATATGCTACTTTCATTATTGGAAAACAATCAAGTAGCAAGCCATCACTTGAGCCCATCGCCGAGTCCCGCAGGCATACCTATGCTCTGTGCTAAATCAGCCATTCTTTCCTTCATTGCCTGCAGGTCATCAGCATGATATCTGTTAGTTTAAGACAACATTGAACATTGTGGCACACATCAGAAGCAGCATCAGCGGGATTCACACCTGGACGCTCCTCTGATGTGCATCCTTGTAGGCTTCATTGACCAGCTCAGAGACTTTCTGTAAATGAAAGAAAGTTATACCCAAGAAGTTACAACTTACAACAAATCGATTGTGTTTTGGTCTGCTGAACTGTTTTGGTCGAATTAACATGGAGACCTTTTATTTTAGAATGAATTCATACGTAGAGCTTAAACATGGTTGTCTATAACTTGGTAACTGTCGCATTAACTCTGCTTATGCAAACTCTTACGTGAGCATGAAATTGCAGGAAATTTTCCAAGAAAACAATCAAACAGACAAATACATATGCATACCTCAGCACCCAACTGCATTGCAGCTTCCGTGATTTCAACATTTATAGGTTGCTGGTTCCCAGAAAGTGTAACCTGTTTAACAGACCAGATCAGATCGTCTGAATAAGCATTGGAAGTGCAATGTTACTTGTAGAGAAAGACAAAATTAATGCAGTTAGCAATTTTTTTTAGGAAAGTATGGTTCTATAGGGTATAGCACAAGAACTCATAAATAAATACGGGGTTAAAATGGAGTAGAATGTTCCTGCCATCACATTATTTTGGTCATTTCAGAGACTAAAACATTATTAATATGCTCCTTGTCATATGAACAGTAAGTTGTAGCAGAAGAGTTCATTTTGCAATTGCCTTCCATGATGACAGTACATTAATTATTGACTACCATTGCCTGCCAGCCCACGGTTTTGATAGCGCTCTCATGCCAAGATAACAAAAACACAATATATTTTAACTAGCCATTGAAATTGCATGGTCTTTCACTAGAATGTTACCTAAGGCAAAGCTAAGAGACTATCAACTTACTTAGTTCATATAGTCATCAAGAATTTGTAAAGATAACACAAACTGCAAGTTTAATAGTACAAAGTTATAACTGGAATGATAAACTATGATACTGTGGCTGCTTCAACATGTTTTTTCAGTAATATGTTGATATCAACCATTTGACAGAGGTAAGCTACTCGGTCCGAAACATAAGCAAAGCAAACAGCTTGCAAGAGTGCAGTTAAGAAGAACATGACTCCTTCCAGGGTCCAAGCATACCTTGATTAGCTCACCTTCACAATAGCCCTCAATCTCCGTTCTAAAAACAGAAAAGGAGAAGAAGTCACAAATGCTACTTTGCAAGAAAATATGAAATAATACTCAAATATCCAAGTGCCTACGCTGCAAGCTCCTTCTGCACCCGCACAGCCTCCACTTGGACAACCATTTGAGCCTTCTTCACAGTTTCGTAAAGGTTTTGCATATTTCCAATATTTCCAAAGATTCCTCCCTATGAACAACAATAACATGGGAGTGCTATAAGATGCTTTCATAAACGCCAACTACACTTTGGATATGTGCATCGAATGAAAGAAAAAGAAGTAGCTCGACGCAAGCAGATAAGAAACTAAACATTACACTGTTTGCAGAGAGAATTATGTACAAGCAGCTTAAATTTTGACATGAACAACGAAATGGGATGCAATATTATTCAAGTATCCAAAGAAAGTAAAAGATTCACCCCTCAGGAGATTCATTATTCAGTTCAAGGAAAGGGCAGCTATTCGTTGAAGCTATAATGATGCGAACTGATGACGAAACTATAATACTAATACTCTATCGTGTACCGATATTCAAAAATCAAACAGTATGTTCAAATACATTTTCATCTGTTGATTAGTGTCAAGCTAATGTTCTAAAAAGCTGGGATTTAAAGCTACAGTAGATTAACATTGTCTCGACATGGAGTTTAAGGTCTCGACAGAATTTGCAAGCAGCAAAACTTTTGTAATACTAGGAATTAAGTAAATTCCCATCTCCATAAAACAATCACGTGATATTGCATTGAGCATAAATCACAAGTCAAACAGGAAAAGGAAGGATTTATTCTGGTCGCTCTACATCAGGCAACGAATTTACAGTTCGTTTCATTTAGACAGGCATGCTTGAAGATCTTATTTAGCTATTTGGACCATAGGAGTACAAACATGGAAGAAGCTAAAGAGTAAAGGTGTGCAAGTTTCTTACTTTTGATGGTACCTCGTCACCATTCTCATCTTTCTCCTTCTTTCCTCCAAATAAACTGTATACACGGAAGGATCTATTACTAGCTCTTTTCCAAGTGGAACATGGCAAGCAGAATGCACCTTCCCTACCTGAACAACAAATCAGGAACATATATAAATGCTCAGATATTACACCAATAAATTACAAAGAAGTACACACTGCAGAATAGAGACAGAAAGAGTCCTAGAACAATGTTGACTCCATTTTATACGATTTGCTTGAACAGAGAACAAATCATAAAAGCTGGCACGCTGAACCAAGTGATCCTAAGCATCAGACCTATATGTCCACAACAACTAAGCGGAACCCATCTGTACCAAAGACATAAAAGAAAATCAAAACTCCCCAGGCCTCTCCACTGATGAAGCGTCCTTGTAAACAAGATCACCCCATCTCTTTCAGTTCCGGACAGATGACTGAAAAGTTTAATAGTGGAAGGGTCTGAATTAATGGATAGCAAACAATGTTATCAACCAACGCAAAATCTGCATTTCACCTCACAGAATCAACATTTCACTAGAAGCAAATTCATTTGACTTTGCATCTCTCTCCCCAAAAAAAACGCTTCAGATGTGTGCGGTAACATAAAAAAGAACATACTCTGTACTAGGTTTATCATTCGAATGGAGCTTACAGAAAAATGAACAATTACATCACCCGACGAAACCCTAATTGGATGTGCGGTGCGGAGCCACAACCCAGCTCGCAGCCGCACTAATTGGAGCCACCCGACAACCCGAACACCAATGGTGGGTTGGCGGGCCGGGGGCGGCCCGGCGACGAGGTTTACTATCGATTTGGCGCCGGCGGGGAAGTAGCAAACGGCGCAGTGGTGAGGGCGCTGCCGGCCGCCGGCGGTGCCAGCGCCCCTATGGCTAAGTGGCTAACACGCCGTAGAGAGAGGGGGGACTTACGAGCTGAGTTGGAGGAGAGCGGCGAGAAGGAAGACTTGAAGGCCACCGGAGAGAGAGCGGCGGACGAATCCATCGTGGGGACTCCGACGAGGGCTCGCTACGGAGTGGCGGTGGAGGAAGAAGGGAAAAATGAGCTTGATTTTCGGGATAGAAGATATTGTTGACGACGGGGAAAATACGAGTGAGAGGAAATGGATAGAAGGGAGGAATGCCCGATAAGCCGGGTCACTTAAACCCCACATGTCAGTGACAGCGAAAAGAGACCTATGAGCGATACTTAAGTGACCAGGGGTTATCGGAGATTATCCCAAGATGGGAGTACGGACAAAATGGGTCCCGACCTTTCCGGGAGCTTTTTTTGAAAAAAATATCAAACACAGCATTTCAAAGTTTCAAAAAAAAGTGAAAAAAACTCAGAGGTAAACAATGTTGTATTCGACCCACGCGCAAAATCTCAACACAAAATTTTGTCCTTTTTAAGGCTAGAATATGAGTTACTCCCTCCGTTACAAATTATAAGATGTTTTATACATTTTAATATGGACTAGATATAGACTGAAATGAGTGAACTACACACTGAGACTCGTCTAGGTACATCCAAATCCAAAAAAAAGCTAACTTATATTTCGGAATGGAGGTAGTATTTTAGTTGAGAGTTCCATGTTCGTAGAATGCATTATTGTCTACTTCTTTTAAAACATTAAAAATCGATTACAAAAGACTGGGCTCCATTTGTGGTTTCTGATTGAATATGTTATTAACTTATTATCTTTTATAAATGTAACTCCTAGTAAGAGATATTTATGATTACGTCATTCCGTACTTATCGTCCAATTATTACCATTTATCCATTTATTTGTGTTGTCTACATCTTTATCGCAACGTGCCCCACTATTTCACCATGTCACGTGAGGGTTGTTCCTCTACTATAATCTTTTCTTTCTGGAGAAATGGTGAGCTTCATTAAATCAAAGACATAGAGCTACAAAAGCAAACGCCCCCGACCCTCTCCTCGTTCCCCACCTACAGTGAACAGGAGGCGATTTTTGGGCGAACCCGTGCGGACCAGCTCGCCGGCGGCGATCCGCGGCCGCTCCGGCGGCGGGAGGACGGGGAATCGACGGATCCCGCCGTGTACATAGTCTAGGTGTGCGTGGGTGGCCTGCCGGCGGCGCTGTGGAGATGGCGGCGTGGCCGGAGAGGCTTTTGGCGGCGGCGGTTCCCTCCTCTGTTCTCGGTGCTCCGGTGGAGGCTCTGGGCAGATCTGCCCTCGCGGGCGCGGCCGCTGCTCTCCGGAGCCGCGGCGTGCTCTTCCTCGAGCTGGCGGCCGTGGTGGCGGCGCTGGTTCTTGTTCTTCGGGTTCGGCAGCCTCCACTTTCGTGGATGGTGGTGCTTTTGCTTAACTCTTCTGGGAGTTTGCAGGCGGTTCGATCTCCCTCGTCGGTGGTCGCGGTGGGTGCGGTGGAAGATGGGTGGCGCTGTCGATCTCGTCTCCGGCGTGAGACGGCGATGGCGGCGTGGCGGCAGCTCGAAGCCGATGCTCCTTCAACGTCCAGATTCTGGCGCCTGCGTCAGATGGCTTCTGCGGCATCTCAACGCGGTTGTTCGAGCTGGCTGCTCCGGTGCGAGGTGAGGCCGCTTTCTTCTTCTCCGGCGGCGTGCTGCTGGCGCTTGAAGACGGCGTGCTGCTCGGTGGATCCGTGTCCGCTGTGTGTGGGTTCGATCTTGTCTCTGTTCGTGCGTGTGTGCTCCTTTTCTTGTTGATCTTGTACACGAACTCCCTGTCAAAAAAAAAAAAGACATAGAGCTACAATCAGCCTCAAGGCCACGAACTGAAAAATGAGATTCGCCTTTAGTCAAACTTGCGACGTAACATTATTGCATGCAAAATTTAGCGCAAATGTGAGCCAAATGGTTGGATGTTCAGCATACTAAAGTAAAGTTAAAAAATTCAAACGATAGACCAAGCTTACGAATATCATTTAGGGTTGGAGAGACAACAGAGCTATCGATCCTTCCTTCCTTCCTTCCACGAGCGCACTAACTCAGCACAATTTACCTCAAACACAAGGCCATAAAAATTTATCTCCATTGCGAAAGCCACATGATCTGATAGAGGTAAAACTTCATTATTCCGCATAAAATTTCGTCATTTATAGAGGTAAAACTTCAGTTGTTAGGAGCTCAGACGGTTCTAGATAAACTTTTTTTTTTGTGAAAACTCCAGATACATAACCCAAACTCAGAAACGCACCCAACGAAATAGGAAATAACAAACACGTCCCTGGGTACACCACTCCTCTACCACCACCGACGCGGACCGGAGACGCGCCGCCGTAGCTCCTCCGCCGCTCCCACCTGGAAGTAGCGTCGACCTTGAAATCCGAGAAAGCTTCAACACGGACGGGAAGTTCCCACGCCTGCACGACGACGGGGAAGAAGAGCAGAACGCCGCTGAGTCGGAGTCGTCTCCCTCACCGGAGAGGGAGGAAGAACTGGAGCTCCTCCTGGCACCACACCTCACGAGGCTCATGCCGCCGCCGGAGGAAGCCGCAGCACGCCGACGAGCCGGAGGGCATAACACCCACAAAGAGAAGACAGCGGCGCCGATCCGCCGTCCACCCGGGGGGAAAAACTCCACCGATCCAAAGATCGTGGACCTGCAAAACCACACGACCCCGAGGTCGGTGGGCCAGACACGCCGCCCACCTGCCGTCGCCGGCCAGGGAGAGGAAGGGCGGCGGAAATATTCTTCCTAGGCGCCGACGACCTCCTCTCCAGATCGACGCCGCCGGAAGCTAGACCTACCCTATCTACACACCGAACGCCGGGGATCGAGATCCCGACCTCCTCACGCCGCCAGAGCGAGCGGAGGAGGCCGGGATCCACACCCACGCCGCCGGCGGAAGGGGATCGGAGCCGAGTCTCCCTTTTCGCCTCGCTCTCTCCTGTAGCAGAGGGGAAGGGAAGAGATAAGGACGCACTGGTTCTAGATAAACTTGCACCAGGCTCCTAAGAATTGGGTACTGTCCCACGCTTCAGTAGACAGAGCCCCATCCGAATTGATCTTGATGGTCCCCGTCAAAGGCCCACTGCCAGCTGCACTTTGAACTCATAGAACCAAGAGCCATTTGGGCCGACGGCAATTCCAGATATAACAATGTATCCCTAATAAACTCCATGGCCACCTAAGGGTCGTGGCCAACCTCGCCATGAGTCCACTTGTTCATTGAATCCAAGATTGATCACATGGTAGTGATTATGTTCGGTCTATCCCATTATGCAATATGCTTGACAAAGCAAGTCTTTCGCCCATGTGTCTAGGTGAATCCTTGGGAGTTTAATGTTCAAAATGTTAGGGCGTGGAGGATGTGGTTGCCGCAGTCAACATCCCATTCGTAATTGCAAAAGACATAGTCCAGCTTGCTCAGAGTTGGGTTTGCCCTCCCATTGCTCCAGGTGAACCGGCGGTTTTGAAGGTGAACTTCATGCAGCTCACAAAGGTGAAGAGTTTCTCTAAAACGATTGATCCGACTACGGCTTGAAGGCCTTTTGTTCTTGTCTCTTGCGCGGTAGATTTGATTAAAATCCCCATTAGCAACCCAACGCACACCCGTCAAAGGTTTGTGGGCGAGGAGCTCCGCGAAGAAAGCCTCCTTCCGGTTGCTTTTGGTTGGCCCATAGACGGAGGTGAGCCGGAAGGAACTTTCGTCATGAATAAGAGTCATCGTCAAAGAGATGCAAAAAACGCCCAAGGTGATGTCGGAGACACGAAGAACATTTTCATCCCAAAGCACAAGAATCCCTCCTCTAGTCCCAACGGCAGGTCTTTGAGCAAAACCCTTCAAGCGGTAACCACCCACAAAAGCCGCCGTAGCACTATCAACTGTTTGCAGTTTGGACTCTTGGAGGCAGGCAATATGGCAGGAGGAAGCAGCAATAGTTTCATTGACGGCAGCGCGTCTATCAGGGTCATTTAGCCCCCTAACATTCCAAATGAACATGATCAGTTCTTGAAGATTCATTGGAAAACAAGGCAGAACACCATGCGCAGCCACAGCTGGTAGACATGCGGAGATTTATTTAACATCGGGTAGCAGGCATACAAGCACGACATCAGGTTACAAGATGGACTGAAGAACAACGGCTTCAACAACAGCTCCCAAAACGACATGCAACATTGCAAAAACATTGAAAAAGGCACTTCTCCCAGATCGTAGCGTTGTGGCCTTGAAATCAACATCATCAGGGCACCACCGTAGCCTCCAGCTCCAGAGCGGACTGCCCGCCATGGTTGATCAGGGCCGCCTCCACGGCCTGAGCATTGGCGTTGTCCAGCCGGAAGAGGGCGCGCAGCGCCGCGATCGCGTAGGAGGGCAGCTCTTTCTTGAAGAGATCGACGAACTGCAGTATAGCCTGCTCCGTGATGTCCTCGCTTTCGCCGGTGATGCCCAACCGGCGACAAAGGTTTAGCTCAGCCATCTTGGCAATTGGCACACCACCGTGCGCCTTCTTGATTCTAATGCTGCTCCTCCGAATCGTAAATCCCCCAGCTAGGGTTTTGCGCCTGTTAGCTGGAGGGGAAGGCCTCGTCTCTTGTTCAGCCCGCGGGGTGGGAAGCAGGGGCTGCGTGGCCGGCATAAACATGCCCAGCGAAGGAGGTGTTGAAGCTGCAGACCCCGAAGTGGGCGTCACTGGTGGCGTCGAGGTTGGCGGAGTGGGCAGCGTTGGCGACGCGAAGCCAGGGGTGCACAACTCCGAACGGATGGCCGGCGCCGAAGCCGGCGACGTGGCGAACAAAGCGGCAATGAAGCCCGGAGGGTGGAGAGGCGAGCACATCCTTGACGGAGATAGCAGGCTTGCCGCCGAACCGCTGTTCGCAGAGACGCGCTGGTGCGGAGTAGCAGACTCCGTGGCTCCCTTGGACTGAGGCAGGACAGAGATTGGTGATGAAGGCGAGCTGCACCTGCTCGCACGCGGCGAACGGCTCCTGGGAGGGCTCCTGTTGCGCATGTCCCTTGCCTGCCCCGACGCAGACTACTGAAAGACCGACAGATTGTCAGCCTGCGTCGTCTTGGCGCCCTCATCAGAGTCCTCATGGGCGAGAGCAGCAGCATTAGTGACCACGGTCTCCTTGGCCTTGATGTTGTCAGGCGCGGCACGGCGGTGGGAGCCGCGACGGCCTCCCCGGCCAGTGCCTCGGTCGTCATCACGCGGGCGGCGATTGCGGGACCGTGTGCGGACGCGATCTATCCGCCCCGGCCAGCGGTCACCAGCATCTCTGCCGCGGGGAGGGCGGTCAACATCATCTCTGCCGCGACGGCCATCATCGTCGCGGTCGCCGTCTCCGCGTCGTGCCGGCTGCCGGGTGACGCGCTCTCGCCTGTCCCGAGCGTGCACGTCGCCGTCGATGATGCCCAAGCGGAACGGCAGCTCTCTGGACTTGACCGTCTCACCCGTGTGATCTTCATGAATGGCCAGGTGCACGATGACACGCCGCTCCAGCCCGCGGCGACCTTTTTCCGGTAGAACACCGGCCCGAGCCGGCAAGGTCACCCAGTTGACAAGGGGAACCTTGCTAGGGCAGCTCGTCCAGGCCCAGCACGCCAGGTACTGCGTGTTCTCCTTCCGCAGAGAGCGGGGCTCGATGTAGTCAAGCGAGCATCCGTGCCCGATCGCCTGAGCAACGAGTCTTTTGCCTTCGTTTCAAAAATGTTCAAAATGTTCTTTGTTGTCATGCAGAACAATTGAGGATGAGAGCACTCAATCAGTGCATGCATCAGATTTTTGGAAATAGTCTTGCATATCCCACACATACTATCTTCCATGACATGGAATCGTTGAGGGTCGAGTAATCGGCCATGATGCCTTTGAAAATCCTCCACCAAAATATATGTACCTTGGGAACTACTCTGAGCTTCCATGTTCTTGATTCTACGAGGTGATGATGCGGCTTCAATCAGCCCGTTGGGAAACCCTAAGAGGAAGGTATGATGCAGCGTAGCAGAAGTTTTCCCTTGATACAAAACCAAGGTTATCGAACCAGTAGGACTTGGAGAAGGCTTTGGCTTGGTGTCCCCGGCGCCAGAGAAAGTTCTGTTGGCGGGAGGCTTGGACCTGCACATAACACAAACAAACCACTTTGCCCCCAACGAAACTGGAAGGTTATCAATCTCACCGGCTTGCTGAACACAAAGAATTAAATGTATGTGTGTAAAATAATATGAGAGCAAAAATGACCAGCGAGCAAATGACTAGGAAAAGCTATGAAAACGGTTGTAAACAATATAGGAAAAATAGGACCGGGGTCAGCAGTTTACTAGTGGTGTCTCTCCGAAAGATAAACATGTTGGGTAAACAAATTACAGCTGGGCAATTGACAAAATATGGGCGCATAACAATGCTATCATGAAATAATAGTTCACCGTAATATTTAATTGGACATTACGTTAAAACACAAAGACTGTTATCCAACTGCATCTATGACTAAGAATTCACCCCGGAATCGCTACCCAGCATGTCACCCGAAAGTATCAAGTTGCAAGCAACAGATAATTGCAATAAGCACGGTGCATAATGTAAGAAATGAAAACAACACAAGGAAGTAAACACCGATGTTTTACCCCTAGTATCAATAGCACATCTTAAGTCTTAATCATTTCTGTCAACTCGAGCTCAGACAAAAAGAGGCATGAACCTACTATCTAGTATAAATACTCTCTCTAAAGATACTAGCAATTACTTCGGCCAAAGCATACACTAACATCAGAGAGCATGCAAGATCATAAAAAGAACATACTGAACAAGAATTATCATAATTCCACAATTCATCGGATCCCAGCAAACACAAAATGTAGCATTACAAATAGATGATCTTGATCATGTTAGTCAGCTCACAAGATCTAAAACAATGAAGTACAAGGAGAAGAGACAACCATCTAGCTACTGCCATGGACCTGTAGTCCCGTGATGGACTACTCACGCATCACTACGGAGGCAGGCATGGTGGTGTAGATGCCTCCGGTGACGATCTCCCCCTCCGGCAGGGTGCCGGGAAGAGTTTCAGAACCCTCCCGATCTAGGGTTGGCGACGGCGGCAGCCTCAGACTTATTTCTGGAAAAGTGATCAGGCCCCGAGGGTTTTCGGGAGGAATAGAATTTATAGTCGAAAGGGCGACTCAAGAAGCTTCCGGAGGAGCCCAGGTGGGCCCCAGGCGCGGTTAACCCTTTGATCTCGGCTGGGTGGCGTCTGGGGCCTGTGGGCCCCCCCTGCAGGTTCCCTCCTAGCGCAGTCTTTGTTTCCATGTAAAGATAAATCATGTAAATTTTCAGCCAATTCCAAGAAACTTCCCCGACTATCTTTTTTTGAAACAAAAAGACAGCAGAAAACCGGAATGGGCACTGGACATGTTGTTAATAGGTTAGTTCCAGAAAATATGCCAAAATGATATAAAAACATATGACAATGATATATAACAAGCATGAAACAACAAAAAATTATAGATACCTTTGAGACGTACCAGGTGCCGTCGCCTCCATGAAATTGTGGTCGGGTAATATCGCCCCTTTAAGACTTGTGCACATAAGGAATTTGGAGATTTTAGTAACCTCCATCCCAGCTTCCCTAGGAGTGCCAGGTTAAATGTATGGATGTCTCTAAAACCCATGACATCTTTCATTTTTTTGGCACCGCTAGTTTTTCCCATGCCATGCCAGCCAATGCATGGATCTCTTGACATGACTGCCACCCCACCAAAATATGGCCATCAGTGATGTGATCTTGCAATTGGTTAGATAAAAGCAGCTCATGCTACATATTCGTCTTTTTTTGCCTAAATTACTGAATTCGGTAGGAATTCGTACACTGCATAGGAGAGAAATCTCTGAGCCTAACCATACATACTGCTCTTTGCACTATGAGTAATGTACTTGAATGTCTCGCTTATGATTATCCAACGGCCGCCGGTAGACCGAGATACTTCTCACAAAAGCTTCTATGAAGCTCCTACTTCACGAACCGGCACAGGTGTGCACGGGCTGAAGTATATATCCCATTGTTCAATTGGTGTGAGAAACTGAGGCTTCTCAGGGCACCTCCCCGAAGAATGCCTTTTGGGTCGTCCGATCGAGCGTGTGGACGGATCAGATCCTTTCTTGAGTTGTTTCGCCACACCTCAGTCTTTTTTCACGCACTCTCTCGCGCGTGCAAGTCGCTGGCAAGTGGGGACGAGGCCAAACGGGGCCCAATTGTCGGTGTCTGTGTCAAAACACTCATGTAGTGCTACGGAAAGGATCGGGCGACGCGGTGGCAGGCGGTGTGATTCCATCGAATGACAGGGACCTATTCGGGATTTCTTCTCACTGGCCGCAGCCACCGCCAGAGACGACCACTGTTCGGCCCATCCGCCGCCACCGTTTTTTCTCCAGCCGACCAAGGTACACTGCCTTCCTAATATGTATTGCTTATGCATCTTCTTCCTCCATGCTTTGTTCTGACCCCTGCTTCGATCCTGGTTTTTCAGCGAGGCCTCTGCCTCTTTCTGGACCATGGATACTTTTTTGAGGCACTGTCTTGCCGGCTCAAATCTTCCTCCAAGCGTTGGGTGCAGCGGCCTTTGCCCTAGCGTGCGACTCCTCCACGTCATGGAACCGGTCGTATTCATCACCAGCTGCTGGGGGCCGATGCAGTCCACTCGCTCCAGGTAATGGATCTATTTATTGTAAGTTTGTAACCTTACATTTGTTCTTTTTTTTGTCTATCTTGCTTTGTTTTATGTTCATAAATAAGGAGAACTAGATGATACCCTGTGCATTGCTGCAGTATATTTAGCCAAACCACTATGTGGATAGAGCCATAGCCGGTATGAAAATAGTTTTTAAACAAAATGCCGCTCTTGAATTCATGATCTCGCATATACAGGCACTCAAGAAAATTGTGGCAATATATTTTAATATTATCTTCAAATCAGTGAGTAACATGTGTATGCCCAGTTTATGTTGAACAAAAAGGTAAAGCCCGGCCGTATAAACAGCCATTTGCCGGCTATGCACAAAATTAAACATACCGGAAATTCGCTTTGGAGCTCGGGCTCATATGCTCCCGTTATTTGTAAAAAAAATCAAAATTTGAAAACTCCTCAAAAAAATCTGAAAAAAATCATGCACGTACCTGACCATGGTAAGCACCACCGTATTTTTTTTCGCGCCGAAATGACATCGTACGCGCCCTGTACAAAAAATGACAAATTTCCTGTCAGAATCTCATTTTCTGACAGGAAATTTGTCATTTTTGTACAGGGCGCGTACGATGTCATTTCGGCGCGAAAAAAAATACGGTGGTGCTTACCATGGTCAGGTACGTGCATGATTTTTTTCAGATTTTTTTAATGAGTTTTCAAATTTTGATTTTTTTTGAAAATACCGGGAGCATATGCTCCCGGGAGCCAAAACGGCGCTCTCACATAATGTACTATTTATTAACCATTAAAACGGTGTAACTTATACACTGGAATTACAACCCATTGTTATCCAACTATACATGAGTCTAAAGTTTGAAATGCAGGGTATCTTCTATCTCTGACCTTCCAAGATCTGTCAAATAGGGCAACCTTTCAGCCGTAAAAACATAAATTGCAAGACGATGGGGTACCAATTTCCTGAAACTGTTAACAACATGAGAAGCTGAAAAAGACTTAGAATTGCACCTACATGTAGACCAAGGGTCTGTATACATGCAGCATGCTAATTTGAAAAATGAAAGGTTAATAGATCAAGCTACTAATTTTCACCTTCGTATCAATTTATGTAACATCTAATTATAGACCCTTGTTGTTTGAATTCCTGGGTGAATGTGTGTTCCTTTGAGCGCTCTAGAACAGAAAATGACAATGGGCAGAAACATTGAAACCACTAACCGTATGATGGTTGGAATTAATAAGTGCGTATGGCTGTGTGCATCACTCGATGCAGAGGCCGGGGAATCACACCCTCCTTTTCTAAAAAAAAAACATGAACTGGCATGCTGAATCACACACTTCACAATGCATAGCTAACTGTAACCCCTACGTTCTTTAGGATATCAATCATGAATGGAATCATCTGCACATGATTTCGATGTAGAACAGAAGAATTTAGAAGGAATAATATACTGCACCTAACGATTGAAGCTTGATTTTGAGAGATTTCCTAAAACATTTATAAGGAACAAATACATACCTGAAAGAGCGGCTGCCCATGAAAAGACCATGGCAACCAATTAACTATAGGCAGGAAAATATGCATATATTTCAGGAGGCATTTATATTGACATGGAAAAAGTATGTTCATATATTTTCTTACTGTATGAAAATAACTCATCAAGACAAACATACGTACAGTAGCTAGAAGGGTAGCTTGGATTGAGACGAACGGCCGGAGGTAGGTTCAGCTTGCTAAAAACTGAAAGGAGTTCAGATCAAATTAGACTGCATGCACGTTTCATTGGCGTGATACCGAAATAAAATGGGAGGACTGCAGAATTTGTTAGCATCTCTGCGGATACTGGGCCACTAGCCCACGACGATGGCGGCCCAGCACAAGAAGCGGCCCGACGCACAAGCTCTCGCACCCGTCAGCCAAACGCTCGCGTCACTGGTGGCGTGTGGACAACATAAAAGGGGCAACTCCTTCTCCAAGTCCGGCATCGAGGCTTCGATCAGGCAAACGGCGGCGGCGGCAACACCTACCAAACCCTACCTTCTTACCAGTACCCTAGATCCAATTCGGCACTATGTGCTTGTAATCAGACTATTGCTACTCAAATCCCTGTATCCGCACTCATATCTGTGAGAGTAAACACCGAATTCCCCGAGTAGCTAACATACTGGTATCAGAGCCCGTCGATCCGGGCCAGAAATTTTCTTCAAGCCTCAATTCTGGCGTCGATCATCGAGACGCGCAAGCAGAAGGCCGCGCGCATCGCTGGAACCATGGGAGACGACGAGAGGTTCACCAAGGCGGACATGAAGGAGATGTTCAAGGACTGGAAGGCGGAGATCAAGGGGGTGGTCCGCGAGGAACTCAGCTCCTGGCAACCCAAGGTCGACAAGCAGATCTATGGCCTCCAAGTCGCCGTCGACATGCTCCAACAGCATGTCTACACCGACAACTTCCACGACGCAGAGGAGGCGTTGCCGCGCGATCCACAGGATCCCGGCACATCTCGGGAGAACTCGCCTAGCGAGGATCTCCTGACAACCTCTCCTCGGGCCAAGGGCCACGGCGGTGCAACATCTCCATGGACGGCGACAGACGGAACCACGGTTCCGGAGGTCCCTTCGGCCAACGGTACGGTCGCCTCTCATAATACCCAAATTGTTCCATCTCCAGTAGTTGCCTCGCCTCAGATCGGTGCTCCCGCACCCCCACCGATGCCGTTTCCGGTATTCGATGGTGAGAATCCACAGATGTGGAAGGATCTGTGTGAACAATACTTCATGGTTTATAACATTCAGGAAAATCATTGGGTTCATATGGCTACACTGAATTTTTCCCCAACAACAGCTGTGTGGCTACAGTCTGTTTGTAAGAAACTATTAGGTTGTACCAGGGAGAGTCTGTGTAGTACACTTTGTGTTCGTTTTGGTAGGGATAAACACCAACTTCTCATTAGACAATTCTACAGCATTAAGCAAACTGGTTCAGTTCAGGAATACATAGCAGCTTTTGAACACCTGATGAATCAGCTCCTTTCATATTCTGATGAGATTCATCCTTACTATTTCTTGATGAGGTTCATTGGTGGTCTCCGGTTGGATTTACGCAAGGTGGTCATGGTGCAACGTCCTCCAGACTTGGATTCGGCGTGTGCCCTCGCATTGGTGCTGGAGGAAGTTCATGAGGGTATTCAATATGAGTATGCCCAAATTCCTGACCAAGTTTACCGACAGATGTAGCGCAATCTGCCTGCTCTGACGCTTCCTCAACAATCCAGGCCACCCTGGCCTGCACAAGCTCCTCTCCGAGCTAGTGAAGCACAACGTCTACCCAGGCCAGAAGGTGCACGACCACCTGCAGCAAGTAATCAGTTATCTACTCTGCGAGCTTATCGCCGAGCAAGAGGCCTTTGCTTCAAGTGTGGCGAACGATGGGGACCGGATCATGTTTGCCCAGCTACAATCCAAATGCATGTGCTCGAGGAGCTTATGGATTTCATGGGTATTTCTGAAACTGACACTACAGACAGTCCTCCACCAACAGAAGATCAGAGTGAGACCAGTCTGGCGATATCTCTGCAAGCCTTCAACGGTAATGAGGCTTCTGTATTGATTCAGCTATTGGCCATGGTTAACAAACATAGCGGCTTCAATTCTGGTGAATTCTGGTAGTTCTGCTTCCTTTATAAATGCCAAATTGGTCTCGGACTCGTCTAAGATACAACCACTGCAACGACCAGTTAAAGTGAAAATTGCTAGTAGTGCCGAGCTTCAATGCATTGCAGAAATCATTGACTGTCCGTGGGAGACTCAAGGCAGGGTATTCCATTCCAGCTTCAAAATTCTACCATTGGGTGGTTTCGATATGATATTGGGAATGGATTGGCTCGAGAAGAACAACCCTTCCATTGACTGGGTTTCCAAGCAATTGTCATTCATGTTTCAGGGCGAACTGGTTTGTCTGCAAGGTCAACCCGCTAGCAATGTCCAGTGCACTGCCATTACTGCAGAACAATTCAATCAGTTGATCAAGGATCGCGAGATTGAGCATATGGTTTACATCTGCAACACAGACCCTGTCTCACCAGCAGCACAAAGAGAACAGTCCTCCAAGGATGCAGCAATTCCTTCACAAATTCAGAACCTGGTGATGAATTTGCAGATTTATTTGTCGAACCTCAGGGTTTACCTCCACAAAGATCTTGTGACCACCACATCCTACTGATCAATGGGGCACAACCAGTGAATATCCGTGCTTACCGCCACTCTCCTGAAACCAAGGATGAAATCGATAAGCAAGTTGATGAGATGCTCAAGAGTGGAATAATTCAGCACAGTACAAGCTCTTTCGCTTCTCCAGTTATCTTAGTGAAAAAGAAAGATGGGCAGTGGAGGATGTGTATTGACTATCGTCGACTTAATGCTCTGACAGTCCCTACAACATTTCCAATTCCAGTGATTGATGAGCTTCTGGACGAGTTAACAGGTGCTAGCTGGTTCAGTAAACTAGATCTTAGAGCTGGTTATCGCCAGATTTGAGTGGCTGCTGGAGAAGAATACAAAACATCATTTCATACACATGCAGGACACTATGAATATAAGGTGATGTCCTTTGGGCTTGCAGGTGCTCCTGCCACCTTTCAAGGTGCTATGAATGCAACCCTGAAATCTGTCCTACGCAAATGTGCTTTGGTCTTCTTCGATGATATCCTGATTTACTCCAAGACTTTGGAAGAGCACATACTGCACTTGCGTGAGGTTCTATCCCTGCTTCGACATGATCAGTGGAACGTCAAGCAAAGAAAATGCACCTTTGCACAGCGCAGTTTGTCCTACCTGGGGTTTATCATCAGCGCGGCAGGTGTGGCTACTGAACCAGAGAAAATTCAAAAAGTGCAGAGCTGGCCAACCCCTGAAAATGTGAAGCAACTTCGCCGCATTCTTGGCTTGATGGGCTATTACAGGAAATTCGTATGCAACTATGGAGTTATTGCTCGTCCCTTGACCAACCTTCTGAAGAAGAATACTCCATTTCTGTGGGCAAGTGAATGCGACACAGCTCTCACAATCCTGAAAGAAAGCTTGACCCAGCTCCTATCCTCGCTTTACCTGATTTTTCCCGCCAGTTTGTGGTTGAAACTGATGCGAGTGACATGGGAATTGGAGCTGTTCTGCAGCAAGATGGTCACCCTTTGGCTTTCTTGAGCAAAGCCCTTGGCCCATGCACAAAGGGGCTCTCCACTTGAGAAGGAACTGATGGCAATCATCTGTGCTGTCGAACACTGGCGTCAGTACTTGCAGACGCGGAGTTTATCATTAAAACTGATCATCGCAGTTTAGTCCATCTGGAGGAACATCGTTTGCATACACCATGGCAGCAGCGAGCTTTTACCAAGCTCTTGGGCCTACGCTACAGGATCTGCTACCGCAAGGGATCAGATAACGGTGCTGCTGATGCATTATCTCGCCGACCCTTTACTGACACAGCCACACTGTTGGCCATCTCTTTCTACAAACCTTCTTGGCTTGACGATGTGAAGCAAGGTTATGCAAGCGATGCTCATGCCACTCAACTTGTTGCGGATTTGTCGGCAGATCCTAACTCTCACCGTCACTACCAGCTTCATGATGGGGTGTTGAAATGCAAAAATAGAATCTGGGTTGGACACAACAAAGAGTTGCAGCAGTCCATATTGCATTAAGGCCATGGTTCTGCTATTGGGGGTCATTCTGGGGCTCCAGCAACTTATCAACGACTGCATTCTGTCTTTGCATGGCCGAAATGAAGTCGATGGTTACATCTTATGTTCAGTCGTGTGCCATCTGTCAACAGGCCAAACCTGATAGGCACGATACCCGGTCTTCTTGAGCCTCTGCCAGTCCCAGATCAAGCATGGCAAATTGTGTCTCTGGACTTTGTCGAAGGACTTCCTCAGTCGGGTAAATTCAATTGCATCCTGGTGGTTTTCGATAAATTCTCCAAGTACAGCCATTTTGTGCCCTTGTCACATCCTTTCTCAGCGTCTCAGGTGGCCACGGCCTATGTGAATCAGATCTACCGTCTCCATGGTATGCTAGAATCCTTCATTTCTGACCGTGATCCTATTTTCACGAGTCGCTTCTGGAGAGAACTGTTCCATCAGACAGACACTAAACTCCGCATGAGCACGGCATATCACCCTGAGATAGACGGGCAGACTGAGCGTGTGAATCTGTGCATGGAGACGTTCCTTCGGTGCTTTGTTCACTCCTGTCCATGCAAGTGGAGCTCTTGGCTTCCTCTGGCAGGGTACTGGTATAACACTGCCTGGCACAGCGCATTAGGCAAGAGTCCATTCCATGTTCTCTATGGCCATGAACCACACCATTGGGGAATTGAAGCAGCCTCTGCTACCCAGTGACAGAACTCAATGCCTGGATAGAGGAACGACAGGATATGTCTGCTTTGATTAGTCTGCATCTCCTGCGTGCTCGCACTCGCATGAAGAACCAAGCAGACAAGCGTCGATCTGAGCGCACCTTCTCGTTGGTGATCAGGTTTTTGTCAAACTACAACCTTATGTTCAGAGTTCTGTAGCTCGCCGTGCTTGCCACAAGCTGTCATTTCGCTACTACGGCCCTTACACTATTCTGGAGCGCATTGGGCAAGTGGCATATAGAGTGAAGCTTCCTGACACTTCAACTATACATCCAGTGTTCCATGTCTCGTTGCTTCGCAAGGCCTTGAAGGATTCTACTCAGGTATCCACTGTACTGCCTACTGATACTAACCAGTTCGTTATTCCTGCACAAATTATGGATCAGAGGCGCAAGGCCAAGGCAAACCGCATGATCGATCAAGTTCTTGTTCGTTGGTCTGGTGGTACTCTTCCTGATTCCTGGGAGAACAAAGACGAGATGATCCAGCGGTTTCCTTTTGCATCGGCTTGGGGACAAGCCGTTCCTGAAGGGGAGGGGGATGTTAGCATCTCTGCGGATACTGGGCCACTAGCCCACGACGATGGCGGCCCAGCACAAGAAGTGGCCCGACGCACAAGCTCTCGCACCCGTCCGACAAACGCTCGCGTCACTGGTGACGTGTGGACAACATAAAATGGCAACTCCTTCTCCAAGTCCGGCATCGAGGCTTCGATCAGGCAAACGGCGGCGGCGGCAACACCTACCAAACCCTACCTTCTTACCAGTACCCTAGATCCAATTCGGCACTATGTGCTTGTAATCAGACTATTGCTACTCAAATCCCTGTATCCGCACTCATATCTGTGAGAGTAAACACCGAATTCCCCCGAGTAGCTAACAGAATTTATAAGAAAAAATGAATTATCAAGAAACTGAGGACTAATTTTGAAGGGACTTCATGTTACCTGGATCAGATCGATCTGATATGCAAGGAGAAGAAGACCAAAACAAAATGAAGATGCAGTACGCACTGGGCAAAATTCCCCCTGACGTGCTTCCCTCACGGAGATCAACTCACGGTTCTGCACATACCAGGGCTCTCCACAACCGTGCAATGGATTTGTCGCCGCCATCGACTGCACAGCACTTGGCTCGGACGCCCGTCCTCGGGCTCAGGGTTCAGGTCGGTGGATGAGAACAGGAGAAGGCTGGCTGGCAGGGGAAGGTTTGGCATTGGGTCTTCCTAGGATGCTATTGGAGGAGAGGGAGCACTGGAATTATGTAATGCTATCTTGCCGGCAGTAGTAAATGGGGAATGGGAAGCTGAGAAGCTACAGGCTGACGATGAATTATTACCACTTGCCGTGAACAAAAGTGGATGTTGAAGAGAGTAATTGGAGAAGACAGATCAGCAGGTAATATGAACAGGCAAGACGTGCAGGGTTAGGAAAGCTTGATCGATCAGATTGGCTGGTAGTATAAACCAAAGTTGTTCCTTGACAACGTGCTGAGTAAAAGTGGTGACGTGGTTGCACGAGAGAGCAGAGAAATAAGGTAGCGGGGGTCTCCTATTTAGATAGAGAAGATAACCTAATTATTGTGGTGGATCTGTAGGAAAAATTGACACGTATGGAATATATGATTGGGTAATTTCTACCTTGAACACGTCTGATGCTTTGATTTGGGTTTCTTTTGACCGAGTAAGTTCCTTTTTTTGGTTCTTATTACTAGTCGTCAACCCGTGCACTTGCACGGGCTAGAATTTTTATATTATTTTTCCATCAAGATGCTAACCCAATAAATAGTATGGATACACACCTTTTAAACATATTTCAAAAAGTGACGTATTTATTCATTCATTAGTACCACATCGATCTATGTTGAGTGGAGCGTTTTATGCATCAAATATATTTTCATTCACGAGCATTGAAACACAAACAATAAAATTCTATAGATGCTTGAATTTGGGACCATTATGAGGTGGATTAATTCATATTTTTTACTTCTTTAGCCGTTATTTATTTAATTTGACATTCAAATTTTCATACGAACAACATATACAGTGGTGATCTTTGCAAGTAACGTTTGGTTCATAAAAAAGGAAAAATATAAGACCGACGTAATCAAAGATGAAGATATAAGAAACACAAATGAAGTGAAAGTTATAACTAAATATCCATTTACAATAGGAAACCAATATATAGTCACGGTATCTTCATACTATGTCATCTTATAAATTTCATTTTCTCTCACTTGGATTTCATTCCTCATCTCATATAATTTTTTATGCTATCTACAGAGAAAAACATTAAAAAAACCTTTTTGGAATTATTCTGTCATGTAGAAGCATCTAACCTGATTGACAATTGATTCTATCTGTAACTTGATGCAATGTTGAAGGGTTGGTCTTGTAATAAACTAAAGTCCATGCGACTTTTCATGATGCTATCGTGAAATTCTAAATTTCACGACCACTTGATTTAGTGAATCCTACAATTATAAGCTTGTCCGCCTTCCCAAAATACGGATTTATGCTGCCTCCCTTTTATTTACCTACATGGCCGACGCCTGACGCTCATTTTTCTCAATTTCATTTTCTTTCAATTATATTTAATTGCTCATCTCGTTTTCTACCAAGAAAGTCAAAAAAAAAATATCAGTACAAAATTACTGTGCCATGTAGAAGCATCTAACCTGATGATAGACAGTTGATTACTAACTTTTTCTCAATTTGATTTTCTCTCACTTTGATTTCATGCGTCATCTCATACAAATATTTTATTTTATCTGCAAAGAAAATCATCAAAAAAATATCTGTTTGGAATTACTCTGTCATGTAGAAGCATAACCTGATTGACAATTGATTCTACCTGTAACTCGATGCGATGTTGAAGGGTTGATATTGTGACAGACTAAAATATATGCGACTTTCATGATGCTATCGTGAAATTCCAAATTTCACGACCAACTGATTTATTGAATCCTACAATTATAAGCATGCATGCCTTCCCAAAATACGGATTTATGCTGCCTCCCTTTTATTTACCTACATGGGTGATACTCATTTTCCTCAATTTCATTTTCTTTCAATTGTATTTAATTCTCCATCTTGTTTTCTACCAAGAAAGTCAGAAAAAAGATATGAGAACAGAATTACTATGCCATGTAGAAGCATCTAACCTGATGTTGGACACTCATACTACACCTAACTAAATGTAATGTTGATGGGTTTATCTTGTGATAGATTGAAGACCACGCAACCTCGATGATATGATTGTGAAAGGCTAAATTCCGTTACGACTTGATTCAGGGAATCCTTCAACTATAAACTGCGCCCCCTTTTCAAACAATACTGACTATAGCTGCCTCCCTTTTTGTGCACCTGCATGGGCAAACAACTTTGAAAACCATATAAACTATAAAATATCTGCATTTCACTTATTGTATGTGAAATATCATACTTTCAGAAGTATGTGAAAGGACGCAAATAGAGATAAAACATCAGAATAATATTATGGGATTATAATTAAAGTTCGGAGTAAATTCATTAGTTTTCTACTACACGAAAAAGATAATCAAAGGTTCACGATGAATATAAATCATAAAATAGAAAATAATTCACACTCTTTACAACAATAGCTTATCAGTTAATTTGTGATCAAAGGTTGGGAAACTTGATTCTATAAACAGAGTAGGGACTGCAATGTAGTGCCACATCTTTTTGGAAAGAAAGCAATGCTGAACCATCCTGGTACCATGTCAACATCACTATCAGCAGTTCAAGGAGAGTGATAAACCTTCATATAGTACCATACAATTTTGACATTTGTTAAATTACTTATTGACGGCCGTTACTATTTAGGAATACGAATTGAATAGTATGAACACGTTGATGCAGATCCCAATACCTGGTTGTCAAAACCTGAGTATATCATGCCAGAGAAAATGGAACCTGTGGAATGAAAAAAAATTAAACGGATGATTCATCAGAGAAAATTTATAATCACAGAGTTACGTGTGTTGTAGCTCGTTAGACTGAGTCACCTTGTTTTTGCATCATGGGCCGTTTAGCCATCTTCATCATGGGAAACCTAACCATTGTATTCAATGCTAATCGTAGCCTGCTTGTGCTTGCGTTTTGTCGTCCGGCCCCTGCTAATGACGCTGCATGCATTTCTTGATATTTTGCTCCCTGGCTTGCTTGAAAGGGGAGCAAACTCAAGGCGAGTTTGTGCAGAACCCCGCGAGTCCTCGTTTCTGCAAGTGTCCTCGCCGGCAACTTGACACACTCGACGGTGCATGTATTCAGTGCCTCGGCGACAATATGTTGTATTGAAAAAAAAATACTGGAGCGAATAAAGATAGTCATGTGGTATTACCTGGCTCAAGGCTGTTTGTGTGCATCAGGCAACTCCTCAATTGATTGATCCATATATGCACGTATGAGTAAAGTATTCAATCCTTGATCGATCCATCTTTTCCATGGCTGGATGCGACATGCAAGAGACATGCAAGAGACGATTCATTAATCCATCGATCAGTTTGGCTCAAGGCTGTACGTGTACATCAGACCGGTAGTTCCTAATCCATCGATCAACTTTTTCAGGGCTGCATGCATGTATGCATGCATGCATGTATGATTCATTAATTCGATAGGAACCATATGACGATTCCACAATCCATCGATCAACTTTTTCAGGGCTGCATGCATGTATGTATGAAGCGCAATTAAAACTTGATTACGCCATGCAGGTCTGTACGGGAGGAGAATCGGACGAAAAACTTGGGCGAGTACGGCGGTGGCGGCAGCAGCTTACGTGAGGATATTTAAGGCGATCAATCAGATGTAGGTCAAGAGGTCAGATGAATTCCAAGTTCAACTCGTCGTCCAAGAAGATTTCTTTTATCTTTTCAAGAAAAAAAAGTAGAGACCTAGGGGATGACGACTTTTTTTTTGAGATTAAAGAGCTTATATTCATTCAAACAAGAACAATTACAGATTTAGCACAAGAACGAACACAAGAACAAGCAAGAAGGAAGAAGAGAACACCAGGAAGAACCACACATCTAAACCAACAAAAGGAGCAGCAAAAGCCCCTAGCCAAAGGCGTTTTGAACCGCTGCAACCACCAGCTACAAAGCTGGATCTAAGACGATGAACGATCATCGGTCGGCACGACGCGCTGAGCTCGCGCCACTCCAGGTCCAGGCATCCAAACAGGCGCCCGAGACCACCACCAACAAGCCACCATCCCGCTCATGGGTCACCTTCTCCTCCCGGCATCCAGCGTCCAAGCACCCTCCAGAACACGTACCTCAGCAGCCTCGCGTCGTCGGTGGAGGAAACGGCGGCGCGTCGACCGAAGGCCCGAGGACGAGATCCCCACCTGGCGAAGACGGCGCCGTCGCTACGCCATCCGCGCGGAGGAACTCCGACAGATCCATCACCGCTACACACAGCACCGGCGAGGAGGAGCTGGATCCGCGGAGACCAAAAGGCTGACCACGCCGACGCCGCTCCTACCCGGACGCCGCCGCCAGCCACCAACGTCCACGCCCTATTTACAAGCCGGACACCAGATCCATGGTTCCCCCCCTCTCCCACCGCCGCAGCGGACGGAGGAGAGGAGGAAAACCGACGGCGGCGCCGAAGAAACGGGGGGGGGGGGGGGGGGGGGGGAACGACCGACGACTCTCAAAATCGCCTCTCTCGACGCACGGACATGGTGCGTTCGTTCTAAAATCCATCCGATGGCTACATACTCATTAAATATAAATCGGAGGGATATAATTCCTTTAACTCCTAAGATTAACGTGGTGCCTCCTAGAGAGTCTCCAATTAGTAAATCTATACTATAATATTGCTAGGTGCCGTGATGGTACGTACGTGGTGGTACGTCCTCTGTACTCCAGGGAAAAATCCTATCGTGTGCTAGGAATCCTAATCCAACTCGACTAGACTAAGGAGTCCTAATGTGAAAAATCCTATCGTGTGCTAGGAATCCTAATCCAACTCGACTAGACTAAGGAGTCCTAATGAGACTGAGGTTCAAACAGTTCCGGCAATAAACATGCCCTGTGCTATGACGGTTGCCTTTATGCTAGCCAGCTTGGTCAGGTACGTATTCTTCAAGATTCAACTTTATTTGATGCGTGATCGCTTGCCACACCAAGCCAGACTTCAAGGCCAACATGACCAAGGCCAAGGACACCGGCAAGCTGGTACGCGCACGCGATTCCCGATCCCATCTCCTCTCTTTTTTTCCCGTTAATTTCTAGAGATTTGAGGGTGGCTAGGTTATTCCAGATTCGTCATGCCACCAACGCGATGCTATAGAAATTTTACATGAATTTGTGTCGCCTGTGCAGGCGGAGTAGGCCAGAGAAGGGGTATCGTTTTGGACGATTAGGGCTGATGATTTTAATTCACATATCTGCTCATGACCTCGCTAATTAAGCAGTACGAACAATCCGACTCCACTCGATCCGCCGCCAGCTTGAGATTATGACGAGCGGGGTACGGTCTACATATATTGTTCCCATGGTGTTTTAAATTGTTATAGGGCTTAATTATCTATTTCACCCTGGGGTAACCATTTTCATGTAGATGTCAGAGGCAAAACTATATGCAAATAACTAAAACGGCGTACCAGCTCACGCATACTCAACAATTTCAGTAAATAGTATGATCATGTCATCTCATCTAGCAAATCCTGATGAAACTGTCAACGATACCCTCCTACACCAGTGCATTCTAAACATCGCATGATCTGAATATATCTATACTATAATATTGCTAGGTGCCGTGATGGTACGTACGTGGTGGTACGTCCTCTGTACTCCAGGGAAAAATCTTATCGTGTGCTAGGAATCCTAATCCAACTCGACTAGACTAAGGAGTCCTAATGTGAAAAATCCTATCGTGTGCTAGGAATGCTAATCCAACTCGACTAGACTAAGGAGTCCTAATGAGACTGAGCTTCAAACAGTTCCGCAATAAACATACCCTGTGCTACGACGGTTGCCTTTATGCTAGCCAGCTTGATCAGGTACGTATTTTTCAAGATTCAACTTTATTTGATGCGTGATCGCTTGCCACACCAAGCCGGACTTCAAGGCCAAGGACACCGGCAAGCTGGTACACGCACGCGATTCCCGATCCCATCTCCTCTCTTTTTTTCCTGTTAATTTCTAGAGATTTGAGGGCGGCTAGGTTATTCCAGATTCATCGTGCCACCAACGCGATGCTATAGAAATTTTACATGAATTTGTGTCGCCTGTGCGGGCGGAGTAGGCCAGAGAAGGGGTATCGTTTTGGGCGATTAGGGCTGATGATTTTAATTCACATATCTGCTCATGACCTCGCTAATTAAGCAGTACGAACAATCCGACTCCACTCGATCCGCTGCCAGCTTGAGATTGTGACGAGCGGGGTACGGTCTACATATTTGGTCCCGTGGTGTTTTAAATTGTTATAGGGCTTAATTATCTATTTCACCCTGGGGTAACCATTTTCATGCAGATGTCAGACGCAAAACTATATGCAGATAACTACAACGGCGTACCAGCTCACGCATACTCAACAATTTCAGTAAATAGTACGATCACGTCATCTCATCTAGCAAATCCTGATGAAACTGTCAACGGTACCCTCCTACACCAGTGCATTCTAAACATCGCATGATCTGAATATAGTTACGTTAATATAGACAAAATAGATTCATGAACTGTTATAACATGTATTGGTGCTATAATAATATAGTTTTTTTCAAAGGTGAAAAACTTGAACTTGCTCCCTTCCAATGCGTGAGGGCACACCAAACAAATGTGAACTCATTTTGACAACCTCGATTGATCATGAAGATGATGTAATTGCAAACATGAGGAAATACAGAAATCAAGCAAGACGAGAACGTGACAGAGCACGACGAAATAGCTTAACAGCCAAAAAAAGGGAGGACATGAATGCCCAAAGAAGAGTAGCCAGGCAAAAGAAAACAATAGATGAGAGAAATGCTCGTCAAAGGCAGGCAAGGGGGAATGTATCAGCAAAGGAGAGACAAGAGATAAACGCCCGTCGAAGAGAAAGTTGGCACAACATACCATCGGAGGAAAAGAAGGCACTTCTAGCTCAGCGCAATGCAAGACTCGCGGATAGACGGAACACCCCTTGCTCTGAATCCATCGCAATGCCATGTCCGCACGGAGCTACTATATCATCCTATTCTTGGAATTGAATTGTTTGCTTATTTGATGATACATCCCACATAAAGTTATTTATAAGCATAATGTGGAGGTATGGATACAACATAAAGTTAGATATAAGTAACGATACAAAATATCCCGTTGCAACGCACGGGCATTTTGCTAGTATAAGATAAGATTGTCAAAAGTGGGTTTAATGACCCCACTGTTTTTAGCTTAATAAAAATTATGTGTTTGTAGATCATGAAAAGCATGCTTTATGTGATAGTTATATTCTTGAGTTTATTCATGATGCTACTGAAAGTTATTATGAGAGAGGAAAATATGGTTGTAAACGTTTTCAAGTCACTAAAACACCTCTCTTTATGTAGAAAGTTTTGAATTTGCATTTGTTTCATCTTCCTATGCTAGTTGGTTTATGATTCAATAATTTATTTTATTACAAGATTCCTTTGCATAGGAAGTGGGTTAGACATAAATGTGTTTGATATTTGCCTCTTGATGCTCTCTTTTGTTTTCAACTCTTATTCTTATGAGAATATCATTAAAATCTTCTAGCATTAAAGAAAGCGCTTTTGGGAGGCAACCCATTATCTTTTGTTTTCATTTTTTTTAGTCAAGGAACTTGCTTACTTCTGTAACAATTCCTTTATAACTTTTATTTTTCGTTTTGTTGTGCCAAGAAGAGCCTCTAATAGCAAGATGGTGCTAAAATTTGGTTTGATGCGCAGGAACATATTTCTGTTGTTCACTGTACAAAATCCAAAAATCAACGGAACGTGATTTAAATCTGAAATTGTTTGTGCGTATTCCTGATATATGTACCCATCTTTCGTTAGTTCAACGTTTAAATTCTTTCTTCATAAGGTAGTCAAAGATATTTATTTACTACAACTTGGTAATAACATTTTTTTGTCATGACACTAACTCAGTAACTAAAATTTGGAACAAATGCAATCACATTAATTTTGATGATCATTGCTCAGTTATGGCAAATGTACTACCTTACGAGAGCTATAAGCTTTATTTTTCTCCGCTTTCATACTCATTGATGATATAATTCCACCTAAATACCATTATGTATAATGTGAAGCATTTACTTCATCAGGTTCACAAATTATAGGTACTTATTGTATCTCTCAAATGAAACGGCACAATCCTTCAGTTTGTTCACATGAATTTGCATATCTCGCCTTCCATCTGATTTCTAGCTTTGTTATCACATTTGCCTTGTGGCACCATCAGTTAAATTATATACATATATGTACCCACTTTTCTGATAATAAATGATTGCTATGTAAGCTAATTATGAATTTTTATTGCTTGGCAGAACCAATGGTCAGCCTAAGCCCGGCTATTTGACCCATGGGCACGTCCGCCCATGGGCACCCGACCCTAATGGGCAGGGTATGGGTTGCAATCTTCGCCCATGGGCATGGGCCTTACCCATGGGCGACCCGATTAGTCGTGGGTAGGGTATGGGAATAGATGCTTACCCTTTACCGATGGGTCACCCCATTAGCTCACACATGGTCCCTCCGGTAAAAAGAAGTGCAACATAAGAGCACTTATACTCGTATTACACACGCGACAACTGATACATGTACACCATGTATGTATTGTATATACTCCCTCCGTGCACTTATTATGTGATTCACTTCATTTTGATATGTTTGGCACCTGGCCGAACACCTTCGAGAGGTTTCTCGTCTTCGTTTGTGTAGATTTTTTCTAGGCCTATAAGGTGTTCAATGATAATACACTCATACTGAGCGGGAAGATTAATCTATGTAATTGAGGTAATTTCTTTTTCGGAACTTCAGCTGCAGTCAATTTTTTTAGTACAATAGAGAGCTTTATTCATGTAACATAGCAGTGCCAAAAACATTCCTGTTCAATTACATGAATAACTGAAGGGGGGAGGCTCGTTAACCAACTTCCTTGACTTGGGTTCTTCCTGAGGAACTTTGCAAGCTCATGAGCTACGTAGTTCTGCTCTCTACTGATTTTTCTGATGTTGCATTTTCCACTTGCTGTCAAAACTTCATGAATATCCTGATAAATGCCTACAATCTTGGAAAATTTAGCAGAGATATTTTGTATGTTATTGGTTGTCAAAAGACTGTCAGTTTCAAGGGTGAAAGGTTGCTGCACCCATTCCGTAGCAAGCCGAAGACCATCAAAGCAGGCATAGGCCTCAGCTTCCTCATCATCAGTGCATCCTTCCACCATACGCCCAGTAGCAAGGATCACAGCACCAGTATGATTTCGGATGATGATACCGACGCTAGTAGTAGCAGAATCCTTTAAGAAAGACGCATCCACATTGATCTTTACAGTGCCATTCTCAGGAGGTATCCAAACAGGCCGGGCCTCTTTGTTCCCACCACCATCAAACTCAATATCTGTTTTTGAATGAACCTGGGTTTCAGCAAACATGGGCCGTTTACCTTTTTTATCACACCAAGAGATACTATCTTTTATAGATAGGGTTTCCACATAATTCTGAAGGAAGGATACCGAAGCAGAGATAGTTGCTTTGCCCTTCTCGTGAATTATGTCATTCCTCAGATGCCAAGCTCGCCATAGCAACAGGAGAATTTGAGAGTGACAGTCTTTAGAGGTGTTAGCAAGGATTAGTAACAACCAATCCGGGCCAGTTTTACTGAACATATCTTATGCAGGAATTTCCCATACTTTCCTCAACTTGTTTCTGAGAGCTTTTGCTTTAGTACAAGCAATAGTCGCATGGAAGCTGTCTTCCTCCTCAACTCCACAAATGTTACAGGTACTGTCCACCTCCAGAGTTCTCCTCCATTTGTCCTTCTTTGTTGGAAGGTTATCATCAGCTAACCTCCAAGCAAACATATGAATTTTACTGGGCACCGGAGCTTTCCATATGAGCTTCCATAAATTTCTGCTTTTGCCATCTCCCAGGCTTCTACCAATGTTCAGCCTGTTTTCATGAGCCAAATTGTATCCTAGCTTATATGCGCTTTTTACAGAGAAAACTCCAGATTTTTCATAGTGCCAGGCCACAAAATCATCCTCCTCCCGCTGAGGTACCTTAATTTTAAGGATTTCGTCAGCATCATGCTCATGGAATACTTCTCGAATTAATTGTTCGTTCCATAGCTTCGTACCTGGCTCAAATAGGTCCTTGACCCATTTGATTCTTGTTCTCCTTCTTCTTCCTGTTGTTTTTAAGGTAGATCCTCTAGGAATCCAGTTGTCTCTCCATATGCGTGTCTTGGATCCATTTCTGATTCTCCAAATTGCTCCCAGTTTTAGGAGGGCTAAACCATGTTCAATACCCCTCCATGTCGGAGAAGCATCCCCTTTGAAGACCGTATCAAGAATATTCCCATTCAGATAGTATTTAGCTTTCAATAACTTTGCACAGATGGAATTAGGATTTTGAATTAACCTCCATCCTTGTCTGGCTAGAAGAGCCTGATTGAAAATTCCCGAATCTCTAAACCCATGCCCCCTTTCTCTTTTGGATCAGTCAATTTGTCCCAAGGTGCCCAATGCACCTTTCTTTTTGTATTATCTTCACCCCACCAGAAACTCCTAATAGATTTCATGTAATCCTCATGGAAACTAACTGACATTTTAAAGATACCCATAGCATGTGTTGCCAAAGACTGGGCAACCGATTTGATCAAAGTTTCCTTTCCACTCATGGCCATGTACTTTTCAGTCCAGTCAGAGAGTTTTTTTAGAATATCTCTCTTTTATGGGCTGAAATTTTTCACCTTTCATCTTACCTTGTGGAGTGGGTAATCCCATGTACTTTTCATCAAAGGTGCTGCTAACAACTTCAAGAATCGATTTGACCTCCTCTTGTGTATCATCTGAGCAAATTTGATTAAACATAATGGAGCATTTGCCCTGATTAATCAATTGGCCAGTGCCCAATTCATATATAGCCAGAGCACTCTTAACAATATTTGCTTGGGATGCATTAGCTTTGAAGAATAGAAGGCTGTCATCTGCGAATAAGAGGTGAGAAATTCCAGGTGCCGTGCGACATACTTTAAGGTCTTGAAGTTCACCAAGATCAACCACACGGTTTAGGACATTAGACATTGCCTCTCCTACGAAAAGGAAAAGGTAGGGACTTAGAGGATCACCTTGACGTAATCCCCTGGAAGGATAAATAATGTCAGTTAGTTCTCCATTCATTTTCACTCTGTAGCCAACAGTTCTGACACAAGTCATAACCCATTTAACCCATTGTCTGTTGAATCCAAATTTTAGCAGCATCTTCTCGAGGAACAGCCAGTCTACTCTGTCATAGGCTTTTGATATGTCAAGTTTATATGCACAGAAGCTGTCATCTTTTTTCTTTCCCTTCTGAATTGCATGAAAACATTCAAAAGCAATTAAGGCATTGTCAGAGATCAGACGTCCTGGAATGAAGCCGCTTTGGGATGGCGAAATAAGCTCCTCAAGGAAAGGACGAAGCCTATTTACCAAACATTTTGAGACCACTTTATACACCACATTGCAGAGAGAAATTGGTCTGAATTCCTTTAAATTAGTAGGCTGTTTTATTTTTGTATCAGAGCAATCGTAGTCTCATTCACAGAAGCTGGCATCTCTCCATGCATAAATAAATGTTTAACTGCTGCAGTTATTTCCTCTTTTAGAATACCCCAGTTCCTTTGAAAGAAACGAGCATGGAGACCATCTGGACCGGGAGCTTTCAGGGGCCCTATTTGAAAGAGGGCATCCCCAATTTCATCATCACTGTAGTTTTCCATAATAGTTTTGTTCATTTCTTCAGTCACCCGTTCCTCCGTAATATCCACAACAATCTCTGGTATTACTGACTCATCTTTCCTGTAGAGATCAGAAAAGAAAGCCACAGCTTCTTCCTCTAACCTATTTTGCCCCACGATCTCCTGGCCATTCTCCTTTGTTAGTTTTTTAATTTGGTTCTTCTTGGCTCTCCAGGTCGCTTTTCAGGGCAAGTATGCCTTATTTTGGTCTCCTTCTTTTAACCAACTAATACGGGATCTTTGTCTCCACATCACTTCTTCTCTCTATAGTAGCTCGTCTAGTCTAGCTGAAATTTGTTTTATCTCCACTGCATTTGCATTGAAATTCTCTCTTTGCAACCTTTCCAGCTTTTTTCTCAGAGTTTTGATTTCTTTTGTAACATTGCCAAATTTGTCTCTGCTCCACTGGTTTAGACATTTCATAGTTTCATCCAGCTTAATTGACATAGCTTGCAGATCCACCGCAGTGCTCTGCCCTTTCCAAGCTGCAGCAACTGTCTCGGCTAGGGAGCTTTCTCTCTCCCACATCACTTCATATCTTCCTCTTGCATTTGTATTTCTTCTGTAATTCTGAAAATTTTCAATGCTAATAAGAAGGGGGCAGTGGTCAGATCTTGAGGAGGTCACATGATTGACCTTCGCATCAGAGAAAGTCCTAGACCAAGCAGGGCAAGCTACTGCCCTATCTAGCCTGACTCTCACATTCTTTGTACCTTGCTGTTTATTGTTGTAAGTCCAATCCAGACCGTAATATCCCAAATCATGTAGGTTGCAGTCAGAGAGAACATGTCTGAACATTTCCATTTGCTTTTCATTGTGTTTAGATACTGAGAAATGTTCATGCTGCCACATGGCTTCATTAAAGTCACCAACCATCATCCATGGCTGATTTGAATTTGGTTGAATTCTTCTTAGCAAATCCCACATCAAATATCTGTCTTGTACCTTAGGCTCTCCATAAACAAAGGTGCATCTCCACTTTATTTCATTTTGCTCTTGAATTGTTACATCAATATGGTGCTCACTGAAACTTAACAAATCAATAGCTATGCTTTCATCCCAGTACAGAGCAAGACCACCTCCCTTACCCTGAACTACGACTGGAAAGCAATTTCTAAGGCCTAGTCGCCAACGCATATTCTCAACGAAGATTTTATTCTGCCTTGTTTCGGAGATGAAAACCACCTTGGGCCCATAGATTCGCATCAGGCGAACCAATTCTTGAACTGTCCGGGGTTGCCTGAGTCCCCGGCAGTTCCATATCAGGAGATTCATGGCTCCTGACGGCCACCTACGTCGGTGGCCGTCAGGTCTCCGGCAGCCCAGGGCTGGATGCTTCCTCTTTTTCCTCCCTCCTTAGCCTATGCAGTCCTTCCATGACCAATGACTCCTCTAGAGTAGGAGCTTGGATTGCCCTTCTCTTTTGTACACTTGCACTTCCTCATCCTCTGTACGTGGCCGCACCTTGCCCGCATTCCAGCCAGATGGGTTAGCTGAAAGGGCATGGTGGCTGTTGGTGTGCATTTCTTCTCCTTCACTCTTCCTCCTTTTCCAGACCCCCTTGCTGGTGTCATGGCCAGCAGGAGCCACCTCCTTGGCATCAACGACATCAGGGTTTACCACCTTGCCTTGATCAGTGTTGGCCAGCTCGGTAGCAGAGGTGGTGGTGGTTGCTGCAGGAGCGATGGCGTCTCCGACGTGCTTTCCCACTGCATCCCCATTGTTGGTGTCGAGGGCGACAGTGTGCAGCACGACAGAGGAGGTGATGGTTGCTGTGGTAGAGTTATTGTTGCCGACTTGCTCCCCCACTACTGGCCCAGTGTTGGTGTCGAGGGTACTAGTGGGTAGTTCGCTGGAAGATGCTGCCATGACGCCATCGTCGGCATCGTTTGTTTTGGCATCATCAACACGTAGCCGTGCAACGTGCTCCATGACTCCCTGCAACGCCGGTCGATCAGACTAGGCCGGTGACCAGTTTGTTGGCTTTGGAGCACGCCACAGCACCGGCTTCTCCTCCTGTTGTGGTGCTTGTCCCATCTCGTCCGGCAGGTACCAGGCACAGAGGTCATCGAAGTAGACCGGTGGGACTCTGAGTAGCTGGCCGAAACAGAGTTTTCTTCTTGCTGCAAGGGTATCACACCTGGCCTCCACGTGTCCAATAAATCCGCAAAACAAACAGAAATTTCGTAATCTTTCATACCTTAGCTGGGCCTCAACCTCTTCTTCTGTAGTCTCATCAATCAGTGTAACTTCCTTCTGGAGGGGAACATACAGTGGAAGAAGAATTCTGGTTCTGATGAATTTATCATCAAAGTTACCTCTCGCCTTATTGTCGATCTTGCGTGTAGTGCCAACCCTGTTGCCAAGGTCATGAGCAAGCTTCTTGGTGAGGAGGTAGTCTGGGATCTTGTGGAACTAAAGCCACATCGGAACATGGGTGAACATGGCTGAGGAGGGATCATCTTCTGCTTTTAGTTTGTCGATGAGAAAGGTGTCACTCTTGTACTGCCATGGACCACCACGAACGACGTGGTCCCTGTCTCCCTCTTATGTGAACTCCAGGATGAACTTTCGCCCTTGTACCACCTCTAAAGGGTTGGCCTCCACGCGTCCTCTGATCTTCCAGACATTCTTCATGTGCTCGATGACTTGCTGCGAGTTCGCAAGCAGCACGGACAGGAACAGTCCGACGGCGAAGAAGCGTGCACGCAGGGCATAGCGTGCCCAGTCCGATGTGGTTTCTTCCCCTCTTCTACATCCTCTAATATTGCACTCCAATCTATCATCAATCGGGTCTCCTTACTGCTCTGATTAAAACTGATAACTGATATCAGTTTCCTTCCCATGTTCACTACCGTTTGTGCTGCAATTTCCTCCTCATCAAACTTCCTCATTAGGGCAATAAACCACAATTGTTGATTCAATGAAGGCCCATGATCGGGAGGCACGTTATGGTCCTCATCAAGGTGGCTAAACAACTTCTCTCTTTTGTAAATGAATTGACAGCGCACTATCTCTGATGCATAATTGTCTATCAAACCAAGAACCATATCTGAATCTGGTGTCGGAGATCCCGCCCTGAGCTTACTGAACTGCCTGCATTCTGTCCAGAACTGACTGAACTTTCTGAATTCGAACATATCCAACGAAATCTCAATCTTCAGGCCAGAATCGTTGCTTGGTGCCAACAACGACATCCTCGACTTGAACTCATCATTTACAGAGACAGTATTGCTAGGAATTTCAGGGGTAGAGGTGTTGGGGATGGTTGATAGTTCAGGGGTGGAGGTATTGGGTTTGGCTATTGGTTCGGGGGTGGGAGAGATGGGCGAAGGATTCTTGGTTGGAATGGGATCCTCGGTGCCCTTCCCGGCGAGGAAGGCGAGGGCGCGACTGTGAAAGCGGGCGACCGCATCGGCATGGTTTCTTGCCTTGCGAATGGTATCCATGGCTCGCTTCCTGATTTCCGGGGGAAGGAAACCAGCTCCGCTCGCCGGGGTAGTGGTTATCAGGGATCTTTTGTTTGCAGAATCGGTTTGCTTTGGTGGGTTTCGCTTGATCTCACACGGGTTTTCAGAATCGCCATTGTCGTCGCCAGAGAGGCGAAGCGACATGGCTGCCTGAATTTTTTTCCTTTCTAATCTCTGTTAGCTGCAGTCAATTATATCCAGGGCACCTATTTTGTTTCAGCTCAAGTAGTTTCTTTAGCTTTCTGTAATTTTGCAATTCAGACATTATAAAATGTTTCTGATTTATGTTGTCACAGATTCTCATAAATTATTGAACACTATCCTGAAGAATGCCTAAGAAGCGCATATGTGTCACTAGCAAATTTGGCCATTCTGAGAAGGGTCTGTGTGTATGTCTCTCCCAACCAATCGCGAACATGGTATGAACGCTCTGCCTCCCTTTACTTCATCATATTAGTGTTTATTCCTCCTTGGTTTTGGTGTTGTACTGTATTATTCATTGTGATTTTCCTTTATGATACATGTTCTAGCTATTGTCACTAGTGGAGACATGCCCTTCTGTCCCGGCCCGTGAGGGGCTTTAGTCCCGGTTGGCCAACCGGGACAGGCCAAGCGGGACTAAAGGCCCAACCTTTAGTCCTGGCCCTGTTACCAGCCGGGACCAAAGGCCCTCCACGTGGCCACCGCGGAGCGCGCTGGGGGGCAACCCTTTAGTCCCGGCTCGTATAACGGGCCGCGACTAATGATAATTTTGTTTTCTTTTATTTATTTCTTTAGGGTTTAGGGTTTATTTGTTTTCTTTTTTATTTATTTCTTTCTTCCATTTCAAAATAGTTTTCGTATTTTTCTACGCTACCACATACCGTACACGTTCGTGCATATATAAGATAACTTGTCTTACGATCGATCATACAAATATATAATTTTGATAGTTGCATGGAGATCACAATTACCGGGACTAGAGCCCGTCTATTCGATTACACGGTCGGGGATCATCAGTAGCGCCTATTCACACTAAATTCTCCGGCATCGTCTACCATCTCTTTCAACAAAAATCCCGCCAGTTCCTCTGCAATTCCTAGTATGCGTTGCTCTGGTAGGAGCCGATCCCGCATTCTATTGAACTATATAAGAAAAGGAGATCAATATGAACATCAATCATGATAACAAAAAGTGACGGTAATAAAATAATGTTGTGAATGTATTGCTTACGTCGAGTCTATAATCATTGTGCTCAGCGGTAAACGTGCGAATGAACTCGCAAATGTAGTATCCACATAGATTCGTCCCCGGTGGCTACCTCGCGCACTTTAATTACGAGAATAGAATTCAATCAAAATAATAATCTAGCATCATAATTGTATTGAAACTATAATTAAAGAGATGCGCGGACATATCTCGTACTACTTACCGTGACCGGAGTAAACATCAGCTTCTCACTAAAGGAACCCGTCACCACACTCCTGAACAGGATCCAAACCCTGCCCGGCAAAGAAAATGAATTAATGATTGAGTTATTCATTACCTGATATCTCATGAAATCAACGAAAGAGACCGATATAGCGCGAAAATTACCTCTGGAGCATGTCCTCCATGTTGCGGAACTCTTCCAGGTGTCTCTTTAATGGGTCTATGACTTCAACTATTCCCTTATCAACTTGAATGTCTAGCAGAATCCAGTGGAACCTGCACATGTTTATATATACGTCAGTAACTCATCAATTACACTTAACATCGAGTAAGCAAAAGTGAATGTGTACAACAGAGTAAGACCCTCACTGGAAGTTGTAAGGAAACAGTATGTGGTCACAGAAATGTTGCTCCGTTAGAAACCTTAGAAGGTTTTCCACCGTCTCGTCGGGTTTCGTCATTAGCGAATGTATATGTACTTTATCTGGGTCAATGAACCGAACACTATATATCTTGCTTTTACATTCCCGGATCTTCATAATAGAGTACAAAAGAATATAATGAGGATAATTACATGCAATGAACTGAACAACTGAAAAACTGAACAACTTATATGTAGACAATGAATTCAACAACTTACAGACAATAGCAACTCATGAGAGTTTTGTCGAGGGCGTCGAAATTGTATAACTGGAAGAGTTCTGAAAACTCAACATGGACCTCTTCGAGTCGGAAGAAGTACTCATGTGGGACTTTCGCCACGATCATTGTTCTGCCCCCCCTACCACACTCAAGTACCATTCATGAAAATTCCGCATTTGTGTTGGCAGTTGTTCCAACTTCTCTTTGCTGACCAAAGGCTTCCCTGGGACATATGTAGGGACAACATCAGCCTTGGGTAAATTGTCGTCTTGGGAACCTAGCAATTCAGCAACACTCACACCCATAGCGGCCGCCAACTTCGTAGCTTCTTCCATATCCCGCTGCAGCACCTGGGGAACGTCTTCGGATAACACCTTGAGGGGTGGGATCGATTGTTTGGCCTGTTCTCCGAGCTGGGGAACGTCCCTTCTTTTCCCGCTTGCACTTTTACTTGATTTGCTCCCGCTTGCACTTTTACTTGATTTGCTATTCTCCACTTCCTTCCGAAGTGTGATGGAGGTGTAGGTGACATGCGATGACTCGGAGGCGGTGTTGTCCTTGGCGTCGAGCCTGGAAACTTGATGTAGTTCTTGTCCCATAGGATGATATCACCCACAACTTCTCCGAGTGTCCTCTCATCTTCAGGTCCAGGGATGTCAAGATCCATATCATGAAACCCCGATACGATCTCATCCACCCCGACTTTAGCATAGCCAGCTGGAATCTCACGGCCTTGCCAGTGTGCGTCAAGTGGACAAGGTAAAGCATATCCGACCGCCACCTTCATGGATATGTTCTTCAATTTCTGATGGAGCTCACAAGATATTGAATCCTTGATTCCATCCACGGGGTAAACGGGACCGCCATCTATCATCCGCCGTGCATCGTCAGCCGGGACCTCCGAGTCACCCACGCTGCTTTTCCACTGAGATGGGCCGGCGGTAATATCGAGTACAGGATCTTGCAGGCGCACTACTCCTCTAAGTTCGTCAATCTGCTGCTGCTGGTGGTTAATTCTGACAAGCAACTGGTTGAACCTGTCTCCCTCCTCCTCCTGCTGTTGCTGCTTTTCTCTCGCTCGGCTTCTGTAAGTTTCTATGTCTTTGGCAAACCCAAGCCACCACGGATCCTTAGGGCCAAGGCCTCGTGTTCGTCCTCCTTTTTCGTCATTCCCGAGGACCAGTGTCAGCAAGCCTTTCTCTCTATCGGGACGAAACTTTAACTTCCCCTCTTTAATTTCTTTCACCACTTTAAGCCAATTTCGAACGGTGATCGGGACGTGATCCCTAACCAGAACTCCGCATTGTTTTTTAAATACATCGGCAGCCTTCTTGGGTTCCTTCGGTTCGCCCGTAGGGGATATGACCTCCAATGTATAATGCGTAGATGGGACCAACTTTTTGGTCGGGCCTCGTTTGGAAGATTTGCTCGATGTGGAGGCCTAAGAGAAGAAACATTTGTCAATTTATATATATACAACTCAAGTAATGCATCTACTGATCGCCAAACTTCATATATACCTCACCGGACTTCGTTAAGGGTCCACCGGCTTCTCCATCATCGGAGCCATCGCCTTCTCCATCATCGGAGCCGTCGGCTTCATCCTCACTTCGGTCGACCTCCATTCCATCACCGGAGGGGTTCAGATACGACGACGGAGATTCAGCTGGATCAGCACCTGGGGCGGCGTGGATTATATTCTCGAGAATTTCTTCCTGTGTTAGGTCTCTGCGGATTGGACTAGGTGGATCCATAGTTTCTGCAAAATGCACACAATATTATTTCAAAATGAATAATATTATCTCTATCTGTATCTCTATCACAATGCACGCAATATTATTTTCAAAATTCACACAATATTTGCACCTAAAATATTTGCACACAAATATTGCTACACAAAATATTTGCAACACCTAAAATAATTGCAACACATAAAATATTTGCAACACCTAAAATATTTGCACACATAAAATATTGCTACACCTAAAATATTGCTACACAAATATTTCCTAAAACATTTCCTATTTCCTAAAAAGCCTAAGTATATTGCTACACAAAATATTGCTACACTATTTTATTGCAACAAATATTGCTACACTATTTTCTTGCTACAAAATTGTACTCTATTTTTGAACATAGCAATATTCTATGCAACTAAAATTGCAAAAAAATATTCTATGCAACAATATTCTATGCAACTATATTTGAACACAATAGTTGTACAATATTTGAACACTATTTTTTGAATACTATTGTTTTTACTCTATATTTGAACACTATTTTTTGTACTCTTTTTTTTGTACTCTATTTTTGCGCACTATGTTTTTCTAAAATCTTTTTTTCCTAACCCTAATTAATCTTAACAGAGAGAACGGAGAACCTTCTCTGCTGCGTCGATCGGTGCAGGGCGGGGGCTGTGGCGCGGGGCGGTGGCGGCCGGCGGCGACGACCGGCGCGTGGAGGAGGCGGCGACGGCGGCGGGGCGGATGCGGCCGTGGACGCGCTCGTGGCGGCGGGGCGGAGGCGGCCGACGACGCGCGTGTGGAGGAGGAGGCCAGGGACGCGCGCGGCGGCGAGGCCGCGTGGAGGAGGAGGCCGGGGACGCGCGAGGCGACGGCCGGAGCGGCAGCGGCGAGGAGAGCGCGCGCGAATCGGGCAGCCTGGCAGCGTGAATTTGGTGATTGGCCTCCGGGTGTCGCGGCTCGTGCCACGCGCCGCGTGCGTGGCACGAGCCGCGACTAAAGGGGGGCTCTTTAGTCACGGCTCGTTCCACGCGCCGGGACAAAAGGGGGGGGGGGCGGTTTCAGAAAATCCCGCGCACACTACCCCGTTAGTCGCGGCTGGTGGTACGGGCCGCGACTAATGGGCCCGAAAATTGCGCGCGAAGGTCTTGGGCCCGAATTTTTTCGTCTGGTACCTATTTTCAAATGTGGGAGGTTTTTTGAAACATTATGAACACTAAAATAATTTATATTTTGCATACTTATGAATTTGAGAAAACTTTTAACATGAAAAGTGCTCTAATTTGAATAAGTATTCCAAATCCATTTTCTTTTTTATAAAATAATTATTCCAACTCTACAAACTATTAACAATTTTGCCATTTTCAATTAAAAAATGGATTAACTAATATTTTTTGCATGTTTTTGAATCTCACTAAACTTTTAACATGAAAAGTGCTTGAATTTGAATAGGTATTCCAAATCCATTTTCTGTTTTATAAAATAATTATTCTAACTCTACAAACTATTAACAATTTTTCCATTTTTAATTAAAAAATGGATTAACTAACATTTTTTGCATATTTTTGAATCTCACTAAACTTTCAACATGAAAAGTGCTTGAATTTCAATAAGTATTCCAAATCCATTTTCTATTTTATAAAATAATCTTATATTTACTAATTGGAAGCACCGTACGAGCTTCCACGTTAATCCTAGAGATTAACAAGTTTTAACCGTACGATCCAAATATAATTTGTCTAAAGCCGTCGGATTTGATCTGTTGCCTACGCGTCACGCGTGACCCTCCAGCACGATCTCTTCGCGATGAGTTCGAATCCCATATCCTACATATTAATTAGCCTTTGATTAAGTGCGTTTTCCGCTGCCCGCATGAAGTGCGTTTCCCGTCTCCTTCCTAAAAACAGACGAAAAAAATATACATCCAATCAAATCAATGTCTCTGTATAGGTTCAGTTGAATTGAGGGATCGATCAATCAGGGAAAAGTCGCGATCCGATTGCAGGATCGTAGTCTCCATTATGAATTGATCTTTTTTTACTCCTCGGTAGTAGCGTCACCCAAGTGCCTCCACCCATCGAATAATAAATCTCGGGTGATTAAACTGCATGCATGCTAGGAGGATGGCTTGATCATCCGGTTATTTCTTTTGCACAGAATTGCATGCATGCCTGCATGCTCAGGTTTCGTTTTATCCCATGCATCCTGGTGGCTATAATTTGTTACACCGAGCAATTAATTTCCTACGTAGTACTTCCAAGGTGGCAGATGCAAGCCAAAGCACATATAGCTTTTACATTATTAACTAAACAATAAGTTGTGATGCAAAGTTTTAAGAAAGTTTTTGTTATAATTATACCTGGGAAAAAACACAAATACGAAGAATTGGAGTGGTGAACAGTAACAGTCAGAAAAATTTAAAATTTAAAATTTGTCAGATTTGTCATTTTCGTGCAGCCCAGAATAATATGAATTTTGACTTGAAACTTTACACGGTAGTAGATCTCGACCGTATATACATCTAGGATTTTGTTTTGAATTTTTTGACACATAAGAATATGGATTCAATGTTTTTTGGAAACCGAGCTACATATAGCTCGGCCTCCAAAATGCCGCGCTCAATGTGTGTGTGCTATTGTAACTAAGATTATTATGTTCTTTCACTCTGAATTGGCACATATGTTCATTTGAACTAATTAGCATTTGTTCCAGTGTAGGTGCGCAGTATGTAAGCATGGAGAGGCAAGGAGGAACTCAAAATTGCCAATTCGACTGCATATTTCATTTGAGAGGTTAGTTTTTCAATAGCTTTAACTGTTCAATTTTGGATGTACGTAACATTTTTTTATCTCACAATGCAAATTCTTTTAATCTGGCCTATCTTATGATCATCCCCAAAATTTTACACCTAGAAATTATCACGCCGATTTAAAATAAATGAACCATCCATATGACCAAGTTAATTAGAGCACTTAGGATCAACTCAAAAAGAATTATCAGGCCCTTATGCATCAGATTTGACGCCTCCTGTACCATAGAATGAAATTACTACAGTGAACCATTAGACAAAAAAAGGGCTGAAATATTGCAACAATGCAATAACACATCGTCCATTAATAAGAATACGAATTTTAGTACAACAACTTCATTGCTACAACAACATAACAAAGCCAAAAAAGAAACCCCATAACTTTAAAAAAAAAAGTCTTCAAATAACTCCATATCTAAAAGCATCATGATAAGAATAGCCCCAAGCTTTCTAAGTGTTAGAAACTAATACCCTGATCTTCCTTAATCTCAGTAATTCTCCATCAATTTCTTTTAGGCAATCTCTTAACCACATCCCACCAAGACCACCGTCAATATAATGGCCATGAGTATGAGTGTGCCAATGTGCAGCGGGTACACATGGTTCTCGCTTAATACATGTACGAGGACATATTGATGCTTTTAAATAGAATGTTTTTGAAGCCGAGGACAGGCAAACCAACCGTTGGTGATGAAAAGGATTAACTGTGATGAAGAAAGTTACCCAAAAGAACTTGGTGGCTTTGTTGGTTAAGTAGGTAACTCACATAGGCACGTTAAACCATGGTCAACAAAAAAATTGCATTACGCCCTGCCAAATCCACCAATCAATCTATCTTATCTAATATGATCAGATCATGAGTACTATTTGTTGCACACAAATTAGTTTATATATGGAAACATTTGTTTGCATTTGGCCATCTCTTTTTTCTCTAATAAACTTCTAAAGTTATCCCTTCAGTTTGAGTTCTCTATCATGTGATAAGAGAAACTAAGAGATATGTGAGCTATTGTAAATGGCTATTTGCTAAAAATTATTATCATGTGAAATCACGTCTCTAAGCGTGCAACCTAAACTTTTCCTCAACTAAATGACTTTTAATGTAAGCCCGTGCAGATGCACGGGTTGCTGACTAGTTATTCTAACTCTACAAACTCTTAACCATTTTGCCATATTGAATTAAAAAATGCATTAACTTTTATCTTTTGCATATTTTTGAATCTGACTAAACTTTCAACATGAAAAGTGTTTGAATTTGAATAACTAATTCAAAACCATTTTCTGTTTTATAAAATAATTATTCTAACTATTCAAACTATTAACCATTTTGCCATTTTCAATTATAAAATGCATTAACTAATATTTTAACTTGCAATACTACCTCTTCCTAAGTATGATACACACGGGAATAATTTTAACTTGCCACAGTGAATTTTTAACAACATCCCACACAGTTACATAAAAGGATACATTATTACACATCACTAATAGTTACATTACTACATAAACGGACTTGCTGGATCGGAGGTGTAGGATTAGGGGGAACGGCGGGAGGAGCCAGCCCCGTTCGCGGCTGCCAGGTTCTCGCGCGCACGTTTGCGGCGTAGGGCACGAGCCATGGAGGATGAGTCTTTCAGCGCCCACACCAGCTCGGAAGCCTCCTTCGCCTTGAGCTGACAGGAAGTCCTGGCTCGCTGGATACGGTCATCGCTGACGGACTGCAAGGAGGCTTCAATGGCCTCCTGCATCCGTGGCCCGCCGCCCTCTTCCCCATGGTCGCCCGAGTCGAAGTCGTCGTCCTCCTCCTCGTCAGGAGGTGCGGCGGCTGCTGGTGGAGGTGCGGCGGCCAAGTCGCCGTATGTGGCCGCGGATCCCCACGCCACCCCTGCGGCGTACGCATCCTCATCGGGGTCAGGGACATCGGACCACGCGCGCTCGTACGTCCTCCGCACCTCCTCCGGCACTGGAGCAGGAGGCCGGTAGCAGGGCATTCCTCTCCACGCCGGGCTCGTGGGCATACGGCGGGATAGGCTCCCGCGGTAGCGCCCAAGCGCGCTCTGCCGAGCACGCTCGACCTCGTCCAGAAGGCGCTGCGGCGGGCGTGGCGGATCCATCTCGTGGAGACAATGCGTTCGTGGCTATTAATGGTGGATTAGAGTTTACCCCGTCGGCAACAATATATAAAGACCTCCAGGGCAGCGCTAAGGGAGGACACGTGGCTAGGGCAGCGCTGGGGGAGGACACGTGACTGACACGGGTCGTGACCGCAAAGCCCGCCTTTAGTCCCGGTTGGTGTTACCAACCGGGACTAAAGAAGCACACAGATCGTGTGTTTCTTTCAAGCGCTTGTGAGACGTTGGATCAGGGTGTGTTTCTTTTGAGGGATTGTGAACTGTTGGATCAGCACTATCACGACCACTTCGTGAGCCACATGACCCTATATATAGCCCCCCTCCCGGACATGTTCAGCACTCAGTGTCTACTCATTGTAGTTCATTTTGGTATACGAAGCATTCGGATTCCCTGCATACGTCCAACGGTGCATTTGATATGCGGGCACTCACGAGCCACCATTGGGCTGTATGTAGGGGAAACCGTGTGTTTTGTTCTCTTCAGTGTTTAGAGTTTTCAGAATACAGTGACCCTATATATAGCCCACCTCTCGGACATGTTTGGCACTCACTCTGTACTCATTGTAGTTCATTTCGTAAACAAAGCATTCAGATTCCCTGCATACGTCCGATGGTGCATTTGATATGCGGGCACTCACGAGCCACCGTCGGGCTGTATGCAGGGGAAATCGTATGTTTTGTTCAATGTACAAAATCTTTCAGTTCATCGACCGAATACAAATCATTCGGGTTTCCTAAGTAGCTACGTCCTTCAGTTCATATCCAGAGATCGTCTTGGGAACTATTCAGATGCTAAAGATCTTGGAGAATGGCAGTAACATCCGGATTGTGGCGCTTTCTGCATCACTTGGAAATGCTAAAGATCTTGGAGAATGCAGAGATTGTGTTGGCAAAACTGCAGCTGATTGAAGCTTCTTGACAATACACATTGGAAATACACATTCATTATTATTACACATGCTCCTTACATAAAGGTTTAATACATTCCATAGAATGCATTACATAAAAGGTTTAATACATTATTACACATCACCAACATCCCTATCTATTGTTTCTGTTTTCTTCTGCGCCGTAGCCATGGAGAATCTTCATCATTTAACAGGATGCTTGGGTCAGTTTTCACTGTGAAGGGCGGAATTTCATGAAACTTATTATAATCTTCTGACATGTCTGTCTTGTCATCCACTCCCACGATGTTTCTTTTCCCTGAAAGAACTATGTGGCGCTTTGGCTCATCGGACGATGTATTCTTTTGCTTATCTTTTCTTTTTTCGGTTTGGTAGACATGTCCTTCACATAGAAAACCTGAGCCACATCATTGGCTAGGACGAATGGTTCGGTGTGGTACCCAAGATTCTTGAGATCCACTGTTGTCATTCCGTACTGCGGGTCTACCTTTACCCCGCTAGCTTCTGGTTGACCCATTTGCACCGAAATAAAGGGACCTTAAAAGTAGGTCCATAGTCAAGTTCCCATATCTCCTCTATGTACCCATAATATGTGTCCTTCTGCCCATTGTCGTCTGTTGCATCAAAGCGGACACCACTGTTTTGGTTGGTGCTCTTTTTATCTTGGGCGATCGTGTAAAATGTATTCCCATTTATCTCGTACCCTTGGAAAGTACATATAGTCGAAGATGGACACCTGGCCAACAAGTACAGCTGATCTCCAACAATGGTGTTATTCATGAGATGTGTCTGCAACCAACTGCCGAAAGTCTTCTCGTGTTCCCCTTTAATCCAGGAGTCAGCCTTCCCCGGGTTTTCGGAGCGTAGAATATTCTTGTGTCTCTCGATATACGGAGCCACCACGGTGGAATTGTGTAGAACTGTGTAGTGTGCTTGAGTGAAAGAATGCCCGTCCCTACATACCGTTGCTTTCCTTCCTAGTGTGCCTTTTCCAGTCAGCCTCCCCTCATACCGAGATTCAGGAACACCAATCGGCTTAAGGTCAGGAAGAAAGTCAACACAAAACTCAATGACCTCCTCTGTTCCATAGCCCTTGGAGATGCTTCCTTCTGGCCTAGCACGGTTACGAACATATTTCTTTAAGACTCCCATGAACCTCTCGAAGGGGAACATATTGTGTAGAAACACAGGACCGAGAATTCTAATCTCTTCGACTAGGTGAACTAGGAGGTGCGTCATAATATTGAAGAAGGATGGCGGGAACAACAACTCGAAGCTGACCAGACATTGGACCACATCAATCTGTAACCCTGATAGACTTTCTCGATCGATTACCTTCTGAGAAATTGCATTGAGGAATGCACATACCTTCACAATGGCCAGTCGAACATTTTCCGCTAGAATTCCCCTCAATGCAACCGGAAGCAATTGCGTCATAAGCACGTGGCAGTCATGAGACTTTAGGTTTTGGAATTTTTTCTCTTTCATATTTACTATTCCCTTTATATTCGACGAGAAGCCAGACGGGACCTTGATACTGAAAAGGACTTCAAAAAAGATTTCCTTCTCTTCCTTGGTAAGAGCGTAGCTGGCAGGCCCTTGAAACTGCCCTGGATGCATGCCGTCTCGTCCTTTATGACGTTCCTGGTCCTCCCGTGCTTCCGGTGTATCTTTTGACTTCCCATACAAGCCCAGGAAGCCTAGAATATTCACGCAAAGATTCTTCGTCAGGTGCATCACGTCGATTGCGGAGCGGACCTCATGGACTTCCCAATAGGGTAGCTCCCAAAATATAGATTTCTTCTTCCACATGGGTGCGCGCTTATCAGCGCCGTTCGGAACAGGTTGGCTGCCAGGACCCTTTCCAAAGATTACTTTTAAATCCTTGACCATACCAAATACTTCAGCACCAGTACGGGTGACAGGCTTCGTCCGGGTTTCTGCCTTGCCATTGAAATGCTTGCCTTTTTGCCTTAAGGGATGCTTGGCGGAAGAAAACGACGATTGTACGGGTACACATTCTTCCTACATTTGTCCAGATATATACTTTCTGTCTGATCCAAACAGTGCGTGCATGCATTGTATCCCTTGTTCGTCTGTCCTGAAATGTTACTAAGAGCAGGCCAATCATTGATGGTTACGAAAAGCAACGCTCGTAGGTCAAATGTCTCCTGTTTGTGCTCATCCCACACACTTACACCTGGTTTGGCCCACAACTGCAAAAGTTCATCGACTAATGGCCTTAGGTACACATCAATGTCGTTGCCGGGTTGCTTCGGGCCTTGGATGAGCACTGGCATCATAATGAACTTCCGCTTCATGCACAACCAAGGAGGAAGGTTGTAGATACATAGAGTCACGGGCCAGGTGCTGTGACTGCAGCTCTGCTCCCCAAAAGGATTCATGCCATCTGTACTTAGACCAAACCATAAGTTCCTTGCGTCACCTGCAAAGTCCCCGAACTCTCTCTCGATTTTTCTCCACTGCCGACCATCAGCGGGGTGCCTCAACTTGTCGTCTTTCTTACGGTCTTCCATGTGCCATCGCAACAACTTGGCATGCTCTTTGTTTCTGAACAGACGTTTCAACCGTGGTATTATAGGAGCATACCACATCACCTTGGCAGGAACCCTCTTCCTGGGTGGCTCGCCCTCAATATCACCAGGGTCATCTTTTCTGATCTTATACCGCAATGCAGTGCATACCGGGCATTTATCCATATTCTCGTACTTCTCACCGCGGTAGAGGATGCAGTCATTAGGGCATGCATGTATCTTCTGCACGTCTAATCCTAGAGGGCAGACAAGCTTCTTTGCTTCGTACGTGCTGGCGGGCAATTCGTTCTTTCTTGGAAGCATCTTCTTCATTAGTACCAGCAACTTTTCAAATGACGAGTCAGTCACACCGGTCTCTGCCTTCCACTTCAGCAATTCCAGTGTGCTACCCAGCTTCTTCTGGCCATCTTCACAAGTTGGGTACAACAATTTGTTGTGGTCCTGTAACATCTGCTCGAACTGCAACCTCTCCTTTTCTGTGTCGCAGCCTCGCCTTGCATCAGAAATGACCCGACCAAGATCATCAGCGGGCTCATCTGGTGCCCGTTCTTCACCCTCTTCTTCTTCATTGTCTTCCATTCGGTATCAGCGTATTCAGGGAACATAGATCGGTAGTTGTCATCATCGTTCTCTTCTTCATCGCCGTCTTCCATCATAACCCCTCTTTCTCCGTGCTTGGTCCAAACATTATAGCCGGACATGAAACCGGACCGAAGCAGGTGGCTCTGAATGACTCTTGAGAAGTGTGATCCTTCTCATTCCGACATTCAACACATGGACAAATCATAAAGCCATCCCGCCACTTGTTCGCCTCGGCCGCAAGGCGAAAAGAACGCACGCCTTCTCTGTAAGCGGCAGAGCGTCGGTCACCGTACATCCATGGATGGCTCATCTGCATCATAGAACTATATATCAAACGCAATCACGATGCTAAAATTAGTACCGCGGTCTAAACGAGAAAATAGTTGCTAACCTTTTAGGACACTTGGAAACAAAGAGGAGGAAGCTTAAGTGTGGCTCGGGCACCTCATATCATGTTTGTCTTGTGTGAACTCAAGTGGCATCGCTCTAACAGGCATTTCACCGAACACCTCTAGTGCATATGAAGAAAAAAAACTAGCACAAACCTACACCACCTCCCACCAGGAAAAAAACAAGAGAGAGGGGAGAGGGGCTGCCATATATATAGGGCCAGACCATTAGTCCCGGTTTGAGATACAAACCGGGACTAAAGGGGGGCACCAGACCGCAGCAGGCCGCAGACCCCTTTAGTCCCGGTTTGTATCTCAAACCGGGACTATTGGGCCCTAACGAGACGGGACTATTGGGTGCCGCACGCTTTGGCATTTTCGGGGCGACGTGTCCAGACCATTAGTCGCGGCCCAGGCCGCGGCCGGGACTAATGGCCCGGACGAAAGGCCTGTTTTCCACTAGTATGTTTGAATACATTGGTTTGCCTTTGTCACTGTCTTTCCACACACTCGAGATTACTTTCATGGACTAGCCTGCTATTGAATATAGTGTTTATTTTAGTGTAGCAACAAAAAACTATCTAAATTTCTTGAATTGAACATCTTAACCGAGATGGGGATCTTGATGGGAATTCTCTCTCTAGGAATGTTCTTTTTGCTACAAGAATGCAATATGTATAAAATATTGCTTTGTTTGGACTTTTGATTTAGATGGCTAGTGCATCAATTCTATATGGTATCAGAGCCAAGAGATCTCGAGTTCGAGACCATGCTCACGCAGTATAAAAAAAGTAAAAAGATCCCGTGACCTGCACCGATCCACGGTAAGGACTAAAATAGCCTAAACGTGAGGGGAGTGTTGAATATAAATATATTGTCTAACCCCTTTCCACCAGTTTGGACTTTTATTTTAGATGGCTAGTGCAGCAATTCTATAGTAATAAAAATTTGCGGCCAGCACCGATACCACACTAAGGATTAAAATAGCCTAGACGCGAGGGGGAGTGTTGAATATAAATATATTGCCTAGCCCCTTTCCATCAGTTCGTTCTTTTCATTTAAATGGCTAGTGCAGCAATTCTATAGTACTAAAAATCCGACTTCAGTTGACCTGAAAAAATGGCAGGGTTGGCTTGCACCATTGGATTACAACGTACAAACTATTTTGTTTCTCACACCAATAATTCTTTGGCTAATTCTCTATGGGGGATTTATCTATCTTTGTGCATAGTCAGACCAATTTTAATGAATTGTAGATTATGTGAAGCTAACCAGGTATATGATTATGAGAACCTGCATCGAGCCTTGGTTATTTTTAGGGGTCCATATTGACATGTCCGTAGGAGAAAGCATAAATTGTTTCACCCGCATGCCACAATAGGGGTATCAGACTAGACATAAAGGGGAGTATCATATATTGGTATCATGCATATAATACTTGTGTATGATACTACCCCTACATGCATGGTATCATATAGTAATATCATAACCACACCTTATTTATTGGTTTGTAGAATCTTAATGCAAATATGTGTACAAGATTTTTACTTGCTATTAAAATATCTTGTTTTGCGTACGTGATATGATACCGTAACATAGGTACTAGATACCACTATCATCTCTTTCCTCATTAATTGTTGTGCCACGTTAGATTTTTGTCAACATGACATGCAAGATACTACCTATGATACTCCCACTATGGCTAGTGTTATATATGTGCTATGCACCTATGTGCCACACACATATGCGGCTATGCCTGATCATTTATATATGTTGTTTTCCATTTATGCACTGGTTAATTAATTCTAAATCGAGTTTTCACTAGTACAGAAAAGGCTTTCTGTGGCGCACCCTTTTTGGATTCTGTGGCACATGGTGGGTGCGCCACAGAATCCTCGCCACAAAAATATTTATTCTGTGGCGCACCACGCCCGTGCGCCACAGAAAGTAGACAATTCTGTGGCGCACCTCTAGAATGCGTCATAGAAATATTTCTGTGGCGCATGGCCTTCCGTGCGCCACAGAACAGAGTGCGCCACTAAACGTTTTTCCATGCGTCACAGAAATATTTTCGATTATTTGCTGTATTTGACAATAATTTATCTGTGGCGCACTTTGTTCGTGCGCCACAGAATACGGTGCGCCACAAAATTATTTACCGTGCGCCCCTAAATTATTTGCTGTATTTGACAATAATATAGGTATATTACAGTATTTATACAGAAAATAATAGAAACAATAATATATTTTGACACGGTATTAAAACAGACACATTATACTATATCATCACATCACTTAGATCCCAAGATACATACATATAGTGACAAATGCCAAATTAATTGTACAAAAGTTCATCTCATGTCACATAAGTCATAGTACAAATCAAGTTGTCACCGCCTAAACTATGATCAAATAGAGAACAACCGCGATGATGGTGAGCAAGAGCAGGAGCATGATCATGGAGTCTTCTTCTTGAGCGGCGCCGGGAACGGTTTGTAGCCGTCTTTCATCGTCCACGTCCTGCTGTCATTCTGCAGAGCTAGGTGTTCTTCGATATCCCTCTGACACAACCCTGGAGATGGATACAACCATGTATTAGTGTTCATATTTGCAACCATGTCAATATTTGTGCCGTGTCAATATAGGTATATATATTGGTTAATAATATAAATAGATTAAGTATGATATGTCTATAGTAAAGAAAATAAAGAAGCACTTGTTGCGATTATGCCTGATTTATCCTACCATTGGCTTTGTTGAAGGCCCCCCCTGATGTCACAACATCGTCGTAGATGATTTGCGACAACTCCATCTGGATGAGATGGAAGTCTTCTCTAAGCTTATCATCTGTGATTTCCCCCGCAAATTTGGTCCATTCTCGGAGACTAGATGGCAACTTTGTTTTCAGTGCATCCCGGACAAACCCTTTCATGTGATGGAGGACGTAGAAGGCATCGTTCACGCTGCCATGCTTCTGCTTCGTGCAATCGAACTGGGTCCCATGCCTGAACCGGTGTTTGTTGTCATTCGTGAGACATTCCCCCTTCGTCTGTCCTTTTTCGAAGTGGCCTCCCTTTTGGGCGTAGCCCTCGAGAGCCTCCTCGAGAACACCCTTTATTCTGGTGTATCTTTCTTCTTGCTTGAAATCCCCGAGTCAAAATATGTGGCAATGGACCACCTCGGGCTTAGGACGATGAGTATGCAGTACTTGTCCCTGGTCGGAAGAAATGTAGTGGAAAGGATCAACAACGGAAGAAATCTATAAGAAAGCATAAGATACGACGGCGGCGAGCGGATGTGTACTTACTCCGGAAAGAAAGGCGGAAGAAGGTTGTTCTTCCTCTTGTTGTTCAGCATGAATCTCTGGAGGTACTCCGTGGCCATGGTGTGTGTCATTGATCCTTCCACCAGCTGACTGTCACGCATGTAGTAGGGATCCACTACCGTGACGTACGGGGTATCATCTCTCTGGATCTTCCTCGCCATATTAATCGCGTATAGGCGGACCAAGTTATAGTCCAGCCGTCTAGAGTGAAACAGGTTGAAGACGTCCTCGAATGCTATGAAGAACAGATCGGCGGGGTCTTCAGTAACGAAGTCCACGTTCTTTGGCACCTGGACCGTGAACACCGGGTAATTTGGATTCTTGTCTTTAAGAAGCAGGCCCTCTACCGTCAATATAGCTTGATGCCAAGAGTGCATGGGTCCTTCTGTGAGGCAGAGCAGCTCCGGAGGCAGTATCGGTTTACCAGCTTCATGAACTCGGGTGATATCATGTCTTCATGACCCCGGATAACCTTAGGAGCTGGCTGGCTCGTAGAGGTGCCTTGCCTACTTCTCTTCTTAGGCTTCTTGATCTTCATCTCTGGGGATGGTGGGGGTGTAGTGAACCCTGCGCAAACCGTCTGTTGTAGTGTGCGAGGGCTGAAAATGTTACCCGGTTTGTCTGGAGCTTGATCGCCGACTTTCAGAGGCGTGTTTTGAGAAAAACTCAGGCGCTGGCATGTAGTGCGATGACCAGGTTGATCACTGTGAGCGCGGAAGGGTTCCTTATCCGTAGCTGGCATGTACAAATCTTTGCTCACGCCCGTGTTGAGGAAGCCATTGACGTCGATATTATCATCATCATCGTCATTGCCATCAAGTTGAGGTGCAACGTCTTTGCCTTCGGACGGCTGTTGCGGTACAGACATTCCCAATAGTCTTTGGTGGCGGCTGGTGGTGGCAAGGACCGACGGTTCCTTCCGGGTGGTGACGACTGCTGCTTGTGGCGCCGGTTCCTTCCCAACAGGTTTTCGCGGAGGCTTCGAGGGCTGAACGATCGGGGGGCGGAGTTTAGAGGTGGCGCCGGTGGAGCGGCGCCTTAACCCCTGAAGAACCCCCGCCCCCCCAAGACAAATTTGGGTCTTCGGCCATTCCAAGACCCACTTGGGGCAATTTCCAAGGAGCATGTGCTCCTCGGCTCCCGGAGGTTGCATGGGGGGATCGATGGCACTAAACTCAGGCACTACCTCAGTCACCTTGACCCTCATCACGGCCTCGCTCATTCTAGTGTTGTGCATATCACGACACATTGGTTGTATGAGCATGCCCTCAGCAACTTCCTTCAACTCGCCGTCGGGTACCATCCTATGCAGGAGTATGCAAGGCGTGTCCTTTTGTGAACAAATGTTGGGCATCATGAGGTGGCAGTCATAAAAGGCAAAGTTATAGAAGATGACGCGGACTAAGTAATTAATTAGTTACCTTGTAGATGGCGTTGAGCTCGGCTAATGTTGAGACAAGGGCGCCGGTGCCGGTGGCCGGCCTAACATTCTCCTCCGGCCGCTCGGGTGGTGGCGTCGGTGCGACAAAATGTACCGGCGGCTGCACCGCGGTGTTGGGCGTTGGGGTCACCAGGTCCGGTGACACGTCCTGGTTCATGGTTGAGTTGCTGCCGCTGAAGCTGGGCATGTGTATCGGCCCCTGTCGACCTCCGGCATTCCAAGAAGCTAACCCCTCCATCAACCCAGGGGGTAAGAATGCCCGGAGCTTCTCCTCCACTAACTTGTCAACTGTGCTGGAGTCCACTTTTCCCTGCTCTAGTGACTCCACCTTCTTCCTTAGCTCCACCACCTCGGCTTTATCCGCCCTCATCGTCCTCCTCCTCTCCTTTCTCTTCTCCGGGTCAGATGAGTAGTACTGTAGGAACTTCATGCTCGTACCAAAGCCGGACACATGGCCAGCTAACGTCGGCAGCTTCGACTTGTCCCTTTCCTTGAAAGCGTTCGTCGCCCTGTTGAAAGTCATGTCCCATGGCTCCGTCGACCCCTGGGACGACGGGCCATCCTTAGCGTTAGCCTTCAACTCCTCCTCCTGCAGACAAAGGAAATTTAGGTGAACCCATGTAGAAATATGGCTTCGTTATCTAATTAGATCAACACAATGGACTTTGAGATATCCGTGGAAATTAAATTCCTTACCAGCAATTTCTCGAGTTTCATCACATCTTCATCGTCGGTAACGAATTCCCCCACCGGGTTCAGATAGTAGCGGGACCGGACAAAGTTTCTCACATGCTCGTCCGTGATTTTGTGCCACGGGTTCTCTTTTCCCAGTTTTGCAACAATGGCATCCTCCTTGTCCCAAACGGGCTGTTTTCCTCTGTAACCGCCGCTTCCCAAACGGTGGTTACCTATGTTCTGGTGTGGCACCCCGCTCTGGCACATATTTCCAGAGAGCAGTCGCCCCGTGCGCCAGCCCCAGATATCTAGCCACACATTGCGACAATGCAACACAGTGGAAATCATTACACAATCAAGCACAAAGTGTTACAAAAGGTTTACAAGGCCATCGAGGCATTACAAAATATCTTGCCAAGCATGGCTCAGGACAGAGTTTAACTGGCAGCGGAAGACGACTAAGGCAACGGCTTGGAGCAGCCCCACTCCACAGGCATCTGGCTGAGCTACTGATCCTAGCACGCTCTTGCTCCATGTCCTCGCTAAGGTGGAAGATGAATCCTCGCCAAAATCTGGCCACAATCACAAGGCCCGTGAGTATATTTGTATGCACTCAGCAAAAATCGCCACTCACTACAAACAATCCAACAATCATGCAATAAGATATACATTGGAAATAACTCCTACAACATGTCAAGTGTACTCTAGATACATGACATAAAAGTAGCATGACATTGACAACCAAACATGCATGTCATGAGCAAACAACAGGGGTATCACCAGTACAGAATCCAAGCCAGGTGGGGTTGGATCGTGCACCGGCAACCATACAAAGGGCTTACCTGTGACGAGTAAACGGGTGTACCATTTGGTACCAAGTAACATAACAATATTTATCATCCCTGCTAGGCCCACTGGCCTTATCTCTTTTCTCAACTCTCGTAGGCCTTCTGGCCTTATTTTTCCACGTTGGGCATGCACGGTTGATGTTGGCTCAAGCCTAACTCTAGGCTCCCAAACGATCACACCAAGATAAACTAGACAAGAGCGCATAGCAAGTGGTTATCTTGCCTCGGGGTCACGTGGTTGTGCTCTGGTTCGTCGGTGAAGAGAAGACGTCACGGAATCGGGCACCGGTAGCCCTACACCGCGTCGACGGGGCGGTATTACACACAAAGTGCACCACCCGGAAACTTTACTGGAAAAATGTGAAATCCATACCATTTGAAAGATCTCGCAAAGATAGGAATTTAGAAATTTGAATCACTCCAATCGGAGCTACGGTTCAAAAGTTTTGAACGTTTGAAAATCTGTCCAGCAGGAAAAAGAAAAGGTTCCGCGGGAAAAAAAACGGAACGGGCCGTCGGCCGCGCTAACGGGCCACGCTACGCGCCGTGCGCTGGCCGCCTGCCGCGCGCTGGGCCGCTAGCGGGCCACGAGGCTGCTGCGCCTGGCTGGGCTGAGAAAACGGTTCGAACGGAAGAAAAGAAAAAAAAAGACAGGGGATCGACTACAGGAGGTCTTCGTCTTCCTCCCGCACTGGATCGATCGAGACCGGCCGGGGACAGCCATGGGGCTCGCCGGGAGGGAGGCCGGTGGTGGGGACGGGACCAGGGTGGTGTGCCACAGCCGTGGGAGAAGGAACCGGAGGCGGGGGTCGCCTCCCCCGAGCTTGCCTGAGCTCGCGGGTGCACGGCCATGGTGGCCAATTTTTTTGGAGATTTTGTGCGGCTCTCTCTCACTTGTGGGCACCGAAAGAGGAGGCAGGGGAGAGGGAATGGGGTGCGTCTAGGGGAGGAGCTCAGGGTGCTCTTATATACGCAGGATAGGAGGAGAGTTAGGTGTGGCCGTGGCGGCCATTGATGGCCATGTGAGGTCACGACTCACGTCCTCCGGCCACAGGGAGGGGATAAGGAGGGGGAGGGGATGAGGCAGCCGTGCTGGAGGCACAGTGGAGCACGTGGGTGCACTGGTGCAGAGGATAAGGGCAGGAGCTAGGGTTTGGGTTCGGCTCATGCCGACACCGGCATGTCCAGAGCGCGACATGGTCGGCATCGTCGCGTTCCCAGCGATTTAGGGCACTTAAAAGAAAACGGGTCGCGTCACTGGGTTGCACTAATGCTACAAACAACACACAGCAAGCAAAACATCAAATTGGGACAAAAGGCCAGTGCAAAGTTTTGAAAAATTCAAATGCCCTCAAGGTGTTCGATGCAAAGAAAATGGACTTCCTCTATCCCAATGGAGCTAGGATTTTTACTGGTGATGTTATACTGGTAGGTGAGCAATGTGGTCCAGTTTCACTCAATTTGGAGAAAGTTTCATGTGTAAACATTTTTGGGTTTCGAAAAGGGCAGAAGGTGTTCGATGGGTGTCCTACAAGAAAAAGTTGATCCAAATGATCCCAAATTTCTTGCGGTGGCTTATAAGGGGATATGAAACACTTCCCCAGGTGGACAAGATTTATGGTGGAATGGAAGTAGGGTTTTGGATTAAATGGCCTGGTAGTGGCACATTTGGTAATTTCCTCAATCTAAAAAGTTGCATAGGTCATGGCTATGTTCATGCATATATGGGAGATACATGATGATAGGTGTCTCTGGGATTTTTGGCGGAATTTTCTAAGCAAGATGAAGGAGAGTTTCTTTGGAGAGGCGAGATACCGGTTTTTGTTTCCTATGGAAAAGGCATTAAGGTTTTATAAAGAAAACCCTAATGAACGGGATCAAGGGTGATCAGAAATATTCAGAGAATATTCCCGAGGTTGGGACAAAGAGAGGTACATCAATCACCAAAAGTTCAAATGAGTTTTGATAAAATCCAGAGAAATCCAAGTAAAAAGGTTTTCGAAATTTTTTAGTTCACCCCTTTTTCAGAAAAACGGTTAGTGAAATTCGGGGTGTTACATCAGGTCCCGCATATCCTTCCCCCACTTCATCCATTTTTTAGCCTCCTCAGACTTTAAGGACTCCTTGGATATCTCGAACTCTTCTTTATCGTGCGTCGGTTCTTTGGCACTTATCTTCTCCCAGCTGTCACCCTTATTGATCTTCTTCTTCACCTATAATTTCTAGCTGCTCAAGGCGGTGCTCATCTTCGTGATGGCGAAACTGTCCACCTTTTTGTTGAACGGAAGCGGGAACGTGTATCGTAGGTGAAGCTTCATGAGGAGGTTTTCGACCAAAGCCTCATTGCCCTTGCTTCTGAGGTCCTTCGTGTTGATCGACATGCTTTCCCGGACGATGCACCCTAGTTGCATGATGTACCCTTTGGCAAGCTTTTCCGGCTCCACTGGTAGGCCACTTGGCGTGAACTTGGTGAACAAGTCTGTGACGTTGACGAGCGATTGCGGTGTCCGATCCCTCCTTGGCTTCTTCCGCTTTTTAGCGGTCGGGTTGCTACCGGAAGCACCATCCATGTGGTCGCCACCATCGGTGGTGGTGGTGTCATCCTCATGACCGCCACTAGCAGCTCCATCTATGGTTTTGGCGTCCTCCTCCCGGTCCTCTTGCTCAGTGTCGGCATCAGCGGCCTCCACCTCCTCCATCTCCTCCATCTCCTAGGACATCTGCCAGAACGACTGTAACACCCTGGATTTTTGGCCTTTTTAAAATTTTCCAAAATGAATTGTTTTTATTTATTTAAGTGCAGTTGGATTTAAACCTCGGGAAAATCCTTTTAAGTCTTAAACCTTTCCAATATGATAAATCAAGATGGGATCTTGTGCTTTCCATTTCCCTCCCACTTGGTACTTGAATCTGTGATTTTACCTTGGACCAATATTTAATTCGAGAAATTCCTTTTTCTCTTTTAAAATTTAGCCTTTTATTTGGCCTTTCAAAGGAACCCCTATTTCAATATCCCCAAAAATTCTGTAAAAATTAGGGAACCTTCCCTAGTTAATGTGGACCTCATTTATAAAAAAATATGGTGCCATGACTTCAGAAATTTTCCCTCCACATTTCTTTTTGCATTCTGCCTGTTTTCTTAAAACATTTTTAAGTCTATCAAAAATAATTCTCCTGGATGAATCCAAGGCATGGATAGGCTCCCCTTCATCACTCCTACCTCAGGACAAAAGGGCATTTCCATCTAACTCCATCTACTCCTCCAACCCATTAAAAACCATTTTGACCAGTATTGTTTTTCACGAATTCTAGTCGGACCAACTTTCGAATTTGCAGAAACCTTAGTCAGCAAAGTTGTTGGATTTTGAATTTGGCGCACAGTGGTTCAAACCTCATCTCATTTGGAGCTAGGAGCTGGGAGAAACGCGTTGATGCCGCCTCTGACATGAACAGCACCGTGGTCACCGTCGACGTGGCTGTGCCAGGCGGCGCTGCCCGTTCTGGGTTGACGCCGTTCTGCCTCTCCCCTCTCAAGACCATGCCCAGTGGACCCTCCTCTCCCCTCTCCACCGTCCAGTAGCCACGCGTCACCGGAGAAGGCCGTCCCCCACCTTGCCACCGACGAGTCCCGACGCACCGTCCAAGCCCTGTGCTCGCCGGGCCCCTTCGTCAGTCTCTCCACCGCCGCCGAGCCTATCCTCCAGTTCTTCCTGTGCCACGTGCGTCCCTGTGACAATGCTCTCACCACGCACTGCCCAGCGGACCTTCCACGCCATTGACGACACCTCGCCGCGCGATTACTGTGGCCACCGCGCGGAAACGCTATAAAGAGCCCTCCCCTCGACCTCCAGAGCACCACACCACCACTCCCACTCTCCCTAGCTTCCTCCACCTCAGCCTAGAGAATAGTAGAGCACCATCTCGCCGGAGCCGAACCCCCCATTGCCGCACTAACCCAGCTCGATTTCTCCACCTAGAGCCTCTCCCCCGTCGATCCCTTCCACCCACAGACTCCTCTGATCACCACGAAGCCTATGCCGTGCTCGCCTGGGTGAACGGTGGTCGGAATCGTCGAGTTCTTCATCGACCTGACACCACCGCCGCCGGAGAAGGAACTCTGGTGCCGCCCGAGCTCGCTGTCAAGCTCGAGTGCGCAGACGAGCTGCGCCACGCCTCCCTGAGCCTCCTTGCATCCTCTCCCACCCCTCTCCCTCGCCCCAGCAGCCGCAAATCATCGCCGGTGAGTCACCGGAGATGGCCGCCGAGTTCCCTCTGTTTCCCGCGTTTTAAAAATAAAACCTTTTGGCCCCCTCTGTCACTGACCAGTGGGTCCCACTGGTCAGGTTTTTAAACATTTCCCTGAAACGTTTTCTGTTTAAAAATATGGCAGAATTTAAACCAAACTTTGGAATGCAATATCTCTCTCAAAAATGGTCAGAAAAATGTGAGACCAATTTTGTTGGCTTTGTTTGAATTTTCTCTTTCTAATGGAACCAGAAAAGATTTATTTAGAATTTATTTTTTTGGCATTTATTTAAATGACCTATGAGGGATTTTGATGCATGGTTATATTGTTTTGATAGATTCAAACCTCTCCGACAGAGTAGGAGTTGTTTCCGAACCCGAAGGCAAGCCGTTAACCCGATCTCAAGCTCGGTCGAACTTTAGAAAATTTGCTTGACTGTCTGAATTGATATCTGTTGCATCTCATATGCCATGTCACATTTTAATATTGCCGCACTTATATATATCTGTGGATCATCGCAACACCCTTTTTCTGGTCGAACGAGAAGACGCTTGCCAGCGGAATCGCTACCACAGTCTTCCGGTTGACGTTTCTTTTTTTTCTTGTCGAACAAGAAGGCGCTTGCCAGCGGAATCGCTGCCACAGTCTTCCGGTTGACGTTTCTTTTTTTCTTGTCGAATGAGAAGGCGCTTGCCAGTGGAATCGCTGCCACAGTCTTCCGGTTGACGTTTCTTTTTTTCTTGTCGAACGAGAAGGCGCTTGCCAGCGGAATCGCTGCCACAGTCTTCCGGTTGACATTTCTTTTTTTCTTGTCGAACGAGAAGGCGCTTCCAGCGGAATCGCTGCCACAGTCTTCCGGTTGACGTTTTTTTTCTTGTCGAACGAGAAGGCGCTGGTTGGCGGGTTCGCCGCCATAGTCATCCGGTTGACGTTTCCTTTCTTTTGTCGAACGAGAAGGCGCTGGTCGGCGGGATCGCCGCCGTAGTCATCCGGTTGACGTTTCTTTTCTTTTGTCGAACGAGAAGGCGCTGGTCGGCGGGTTCGCCGCCGTAGTCTTCTAGTTAACATTTTATTTTGCTATGCTTGGACTTTGGTACACGCAGGTTGATATGATTTATTTACTGCTGATATTATTATGTGGTTACCTTGTGTTACTTGTATCTTGTTGAAAACTGGAAATTAAAATTTGACTAAGAAGATAATCACCTCCCTCGACTAGATTGAGTCACATAGTGCCACTCACCAAGCACAACCAGCACAACCACGCGTCGTTCACATGGGCGGACCATAGCCGGTTATTTTATCAAGCCTCCTTTGATGCCACCCATTTGGCAAGTCTAGTCGGTTACCTTTGTGGTCGGGGCTAGTCTTGTGAAGGTTCCGGAGCTAGGCGTCGCTCATCTGTTGGGGGCGTGCCGGATTCACTTTGTCATAAGACTTGGTCCCTTGGACGTGTCGGTGGCTATACAGGGAGTGTCCGGGTAGAATAACGGTTGTGGAAGTGTGGGTTTGCGCTGTCGCCATGATCGGTTCTAGTACTTCGGTACCGGCGGTACAAGCCTAGACCTCAGCGTGTGGATAAATGTTGCAATCTATCGAGAGTGTAAATCTAGATTCTAGCCTTGTCCCTAGGTTATGGGACGATGTTTGGGTCAAGTCACACTATGAGTCAGTCCAGTCGAACTTGGAGAAATTAATTAAGACGAGACCCAACGAACACGGGAAATCTGAGAGTCTAGCCAGAGTTGGCTAAGGACTTGAAAGTTGTGAATTGAGCCAGAGTTGGCTAGAGGCTTGGTAGCCTAGATGTGGTTATGAGTTGTTGAGTGAGAAACGTGATCTCACTTGATAACACGAAACATCCCTACTAAGGTAAGTAGGTAAGTTAAGTCCAACCGTTAAGCTTGGACTCGCACTTAAATACCCGAACTCATGCCATGCTACTTTCTGAAATTATGCCATGCCATATAGATAGGCCTTGTTTGATTTTAGGCTAATGTCTTGCGAGTACATTCAATGTACTCACCTGCTTTTCATGTGGCCAGACACCGCTGCACCCATCACCGAGTACCCGCTGTACGAGAACTAGGAACCCGTATCCCAGGCAGGACCCCGTGGAATAAGGCCCGCTGTCGCCACGCTACTATCTACGTTTCTGCTACCACTTCCGCTAGAGGCTTGATGTTAGAAAAATAATGTACATACTGTTGTGTGCGCCTGTTGCGCAAGAGCTGGAGCCTCACCCGTGTTGTAATATTGTATCTGTCCGAACTCGAAGCCATATGAATATATTTGGTTATGTCTTTGTTTACCAAGTTGTCATATATCCAGTGTTTCTGGGACTGGTATATGGGAGCTCGATCATCTGGATCGGGGTGCCACAGAGCTTGGTATCAGACCTAACTGCCTGTAGGATACCCTAGTTCTTGGACGACGTAGGATAGAACCTGTTGTGTTGCCAACTTCTTCACTGTTTCTCTGTCTGTTTGTGCTTTTGGAACTTAACGCTTACTTTATTTGAATTATGTCTCTGTCACAGATGGCAGAGTTGTTCGCCGAGACTACCGCCGTGCACATTCCCGGCTTTCCGCAGTTTCTCCGTGAGGTCTGGGACCACCTCTACCCAGGCGCACCTCCCCCGACCTATCGTGTGCTGTACAACCGCCTCGACAGGTCCACCTCGGAGTTCACCGCCACTGTTCACTTGCGCCCGAGCCAGCAGCCGCTGGGATCTCCCACGCCCTCACTTCCGGTGTCTCTACTCAGGCGACTCGAGCCATACAGGAGGCTGCAGGAGATGCCATCCTCTTCCTTCGCACCTTCGATCCCGTCATGAAGCAGTGCACCCGCTACGCCTACTTTCCGAGGTTAGATTTAGACAGCGGGGACATTCTCTTTCCCAACCCCGGTGACCCCAGCTCACCCCTCTCCGCCATCCTTCAGTACACCACCCTCCTCCACCAGTATCTCCACGTCACTCTTCTCCAGCTTGCCTCGCTTCGCGCCAACGTGGCCTTGGCCGATATGACACGAGCCTCTGGAGCTGGTACTTCTCGCCTCCCACCTCGTCTCCCCACCTTTACCCACAGCTCCCTCGAGCAGATCAGGAGGGGAATCGCCCGTTTTTCCGCACCCCATTCCGTCGCCACCTCCCCGCACCCGTAGCAGCGCCGCTCCCTACTACCCGCGCTTCACCCCTGTTCGGTCTCAGCGTCGTCGCGTCCGTGCCGAGCCACCCTCCTACTCCGGAGACTCCCATGACGGCCGCGCTTCACCCGACTACAGCCCCGCGAGGAGGACATCGACCTCATCCCACCGGCGACACCCCTCGAGATGGAGTTCTAGACGCTCGGAGACTACATCGCTTAGTGTATTATACCTTTCCACCATGTATCGCGCTCGAATAATGTAGTGGTAGAGTTGTATCCTGCATCTTGTATCATGTACCTTGTATGGTGTAACTTGTATCGAGTGGCTTGTATCTTTACTTGCATCTCTTGTAAAATAGCGAGTGCTAGAATCTTGTAACCCAACCATCCATTGTATAACCCATGCTTGTTGTTGTTTTTGCAAACCGTGTTACCATTTGGTTTTTCTTGGATGTTACACTTTTCCCCATATGGATGCTCATGATACGCGCCACCACGTTCAACTATCAGGATGAGGCCCAATAGCGGTGCGAGTGGCAGCCAAGAACCCCGTTCGTCGTTCCGCACGACAAGCGGGCGAGGATCCCGTGCCCCCGCAACCACCTCCTCCTCCACCAGCTCAGGAACCAAGCCCAAGTCAGTTCATGATGATGATGGATGAACGTCACAACCAGCATCTGACTCAGATCATGAGAGAGTTTGGCACGTACATGCAAGCCCAAGGTGCCCCACACGCAGGCCGCTCAAAGCTGCAAGACTTCCAGCGTACTCAACCTCCAAAGTTCTCATATGCCGACGACCCACTTGAGGCTGATGATTGGCTCCGTACTATGGGAAAGAAACTGGAGCTCGCTCGCGTGGACGAGCAGGACAAGGTGCCCTTCGCCACCCACTACCTTGAGGGCCCCGCCAGCGTTTGGTGGGACAATCAGAAGGACGCCAGGGGCGATGGACCCGCGTCACTTGGACAGAATTTCAGGAAGCCTACCGCAGAGCCTACATTCCCTCAAGTCTCATCAAGATGAAACAGCAGGAATTTCTGGCACTCACTCAGGGCAGCAAATCCATCAGCGAATACCTGACCAAGTTCAACAACCTTGCTCGCTATGCACCTGAGGACACCAACACAGAAGAAAAGAAAAAGGACAGGTTCCTTCATGGGATGCATCAGGCCATAAAGACCAGCTCAGCGTTTACAGTTTCCAGATTTCCAGGCCATGATCAATACGGCACTAATCTCAGAGAAAGAGCACCGCACGATCTATGACTCTCACAAGCGGAAGTTCGAGCCACGTAAGAACCAGCATGAAGGAGCCACTTCCAAGCCACGCCCATGGCAGCCCAACAACCGTACCTCAACGCCACAGAATACTTGGAATCAACCCAGGAAGGAGGGATATCCCCGTGAAGGATTCTATCACAAGCGCCCCCTAGTGGATGATTGCAAGAGGGAGAACTCCTGCTTCAAGTGTGGCAAGACAGGACACTACATCAAGGATTGCCCCCTTCACAACGGCAACAACAACAACTCCAACAACAACCACCCTGCTGGTGCGATCAAGCCACCTCAAGTTGCCCGTGTCCACCACATGTCTGCGAGAGGAAGCATATGAAGCCTCAGATGTAGTGCTTGGTACGTGTACTATCAACACTAAACCCGCGCTGATTTTATTCGATTCTGGAGCTTCCCACTCTTTCATCTCGAAGGATTTTGTTGCCAAACACCGTTTTTCCGTTTCCCCTTTGGGCCATCTTTTGGTGATACAAACCCCTGCCTCTGAGATGAAAACAAACACCATTGTCAAGACCTGACAATCAGCATCAACCAAGTGAAATTCCCGCTCATCTCAACACTCTCAATGTGCCCGGCCTCGACGCCATCCTAGGTATGGATTGGTTGGTCCAGCATGCAGCTCAGATTGACTGTGCAACCAGAGCAGTTACTCTCACCAACCCAAAGGCATACGTACCACCTACTTGCCAAATAAACCCCACCAGATAAATGCAAAGATGTTTCTTGCTCAAGCCCCGGAGATAGGGGAAGTGTATGTGGTCAGTGAATATCCAGATGTGTTTCCAGATGAACTACCCGGAATGCCCCTGACCGTGACATCGAGTTTGCCATTGAAGTTGTACCGGAACAAACCCAATATTCAAGAAACATTACCGTATGACAAGTCCCGAGCTAGTGGAATTGAAGAAACAGCTTGACGAGTTAATTCGAAAGAAGTTCATTCGCCCGAGCATTTCACCTTGGGGATCACCAGTTTTATTTGCAAAGAAGAGCGATGGTACACTCCGATTATGCATCGACTATCGTGCACTCAATGATGTCACCATCAAGAACAAGTACCCACTCCCAAGGATCAATGATCTATTTGACCAACTCCGTGGTGCCCGAGTCTCCAAGATTGATCTCCGTACGGGTTACTACCAGCTGAAGATTCGAGAGAGTGATATTCCCAAGACCGCCTTTACCACCAGATATGGACTGTATGAGTGCACTGTTATGTCCTTCGGCCTAACAAATGCCCCTGCCTACTTCATGGGCATGATGAACAAGGTATTCATGGAGTACCTCGACAAGTTTGTTGTGGTGTTCATCGACGACATCCTCATCTACTCCAAGAATGAAGAGGAGCACGCCGAGCACCTCAGGTTGGTTCTCGGAAGACTACGGAGCAACAACTTTATGCCAAGTACAGCAAATGCCAGTTCTGGTTAAAGAAGTGGAATTCCTAGGACATGTATTGTCTGGAGCCGGTGTGGCCGTAAACCCCAACAAAATCTCTGATGTGCTGAAACTGGAAACACCCACCAATGTGTCAGAAATCAGGAGCTTCCTAGGATTGGCTGGTTACTACCGCAGATTCATTGAGAACTTTTCCAAGATAGCCAAGCCTATGACGGAGTTGTTAAAGAAGAATCGCAAGTATGCCTGGACAGACGAGTGTGAAGAAAGCTTCATCGAGTTGAAGACCCGGCTAACCACAGCCCCAATTCTGGTGTTGCCTGATGATGCCAAATATTTACCGTATACTGTGATGCATGCAGAAATGGACTAGGGGCCGTACTCATGCAAGAAGGGAAGGTCATCGCGTATGTGTCAAGGCAACTCAAGACCCACGAGCTCAACTACCCCACCCACGACTTGGAATTGGCCGCCGTCATTCTCGCCCTGAAGACTTGGCGACATCACCTTATTGGTCGAAGATGCGAGATCTACACTGATCACAAAAGCTTGAAGTACATCTTCACCCAGCCTGACCTCAACCTAAGGCAAAGGAGATGGCTAGAGGTGATCAAGGACTACGACCTTGGAATTCATTATCATCCAGGAAAGGCCAACGTGGTTGCTGATGCCCTAAGCAGGAAGCCCCCAAAGGTGCGACCAAGCTTAGAGAAGGAGTTCGCAAAGCTGAATTTGTGCGTGGGAAGTAGGGCCTATTTGAGCACCTTGGAGGTGAAACCAACCTGGAGGAAGAGATAAAGACCGAGCAGGCCAACGACCCCGGCATAAAAAGATCAAGGCCAAGATACCGCTGGGAGGCCAAGGAATTTTCCTGGACAGCCAAGGAGTACTCCGCTACGGTAACCGCCTTTGTGTACCCGACAAGGCCGCTAAACGGCAGATCCTCAGGGAAGCCCACGAGTCACTATTCCATTCACCCGGGAAGCACCAAGATGTACCAAGACTTGAAACAAATATTCTGGTGGTCCGGTATGAAGAAGGATATCGCCTACTATGTCGCATGCTGCAACATATGCAACCTGGTGAAGGCCGAGCATCAAAAACCCGCCGGGTACCTCCAACCCCTTAAGATACCCGAGTGGAAATGGGACAACATAAGTATGGATTTCATTGTCGGACTTCCCAAATCCAGCCGAGGGAATGATTCTATTTGGGTCATTGTCGACCGTTTGACGAAGGTATCTCACTTTATCCCCGTCAAGACAACATACCGCTCGGACCAGCTGGCACAACTCTATGTAAACAGGATTGTCAAACTCCATGGAGTCCCGAAGACCATTGTGTCGGATAGAGGTACACAATTTACCTCCAAATTTTGGACGAGCCTGCATCATGCCATGGGGACAAAGTTATCCTTCAGCACAGCCTATCACCCTCAGACAGACGGTCAAACCGAGCGAGTCAATCAAATATTAGAAGACATGCTCCGCTCGTGTGTGCTCGCCTACGGAGCAGGTTGGGAAGATAGCTTACCATATGCAGAGTTCTCATACAACAACAGCTACCAAGGCAGCCTGAAAATGTCACCCTTTGAAGCACTGTATGGTAGGAAATGTCGAACCCCACTCAACTGGTCCGAAGTTGGAGACCGCAAGATCTTTAGGCCCGATGATTTGTTGGAGGCAGAAAAGCAAGTACGTCTGATTCGAGACCGGCTCAAGGCAGCGCAGTCCCGCCAGAAAAGTTATTACGACCGGCGACACCGTCAGATCCACTTCGAAGAGAACGACTATGTCTATCTTCGGGTAACACCCTCAAGGGCCTGAAAAGATTTCACATGAAAGGAAAGCTGGCCCCGAGATTTATTGGACCCTTCAAGATCTTGGCAAGGAAAGGGTCAGTAGCCTACCAGCTGGAACTACCAGAGGAATTGACTGGAGTGCACGACGTCTTCCACGTATCCCAGCTAAGGAAGTGCATTACACCCCCAACCAAGCAGGCTGACTTTAAGGAACTAGAGTTGAGCAGCGAACTGACTTACGAGGAACACCCCATCAGAATCTTGGATGAGTCAGAACGCCGCACTCGCAGCAAGGTCACAAAGTTCTACAAGGTACAGTGGAATAAGCACACTGAGGATGAAGCTTCATGGGAACGAGAGATTTGCTAAGGACAGAGTATCCATATCTATTCAGCGAGCAACAGGAATCTCGAGGACGAGATTCATCTCGGGGAAGGTTTGTAACACCCTGGATTTTTGGCCTTTTTAAAATTTTCCAAAATGCATTGTTTTTATTTATTTAAGTGCAATTGGATTTAAACCTCGGGAAAATCCTTTTAAGTCTTAAACCTTTCCAATATGATAAATCAAGATGGGATCTTGTGCTTTCCATTTCCCTCCCACTTGGTACTTGAATCTGTGATTTTACCTTGGACCAATATTTAATTTGAGAAATTCCTTTTTCTCTTTTAAAATTTAGCCTTTTATTTGGCCTTCCAAACGAACCCCTATTTCTATATCCCCAAAAATTCTGCAAAATTAGGGAACCTTCCCTAGTTAATGTGGACCTCATTTATAAAAAAATATGGTGCCATGACTTAAGAAATTTCCCTCCACATTTCTTTTTGCATTCTGCCTGTTTTCTCAAAACATTTTTAAGTCTATCAAAAATAATTCTCCTGGATGAATCCAAGGCATGGATAGGCTCCCCTTCATCACTCCTACCTCAGGACAAAAGGGCATTTCCATCTAACTCCATCTAACCCTCCAAACCATTAAAACCCTTTTGACCAGTATTGTTTTTCACAATTCTAGTCGGACCAACTTTCAAATTTGCAGAAACCTTAGTCAGAAAAGTTGTTGGATTTTGAATTTGGCGGACAGTGGTTCAAACCTCATCTCATTTGGAGCTAGGAGCTGGGAGAAACGTGCTGATGCCGCCTCTGACATGAACAGCACCGTGATCACCGCCGACGTGGCCGTGCCAGGCGGCGCCGCCCGTTCTGGGTCGACGCCGTTCTGCCTCTCCCCTCTCCAGACCGTGCCCAGCGGACCCTCCTCTCCCCTCTCCACCGTCCAGTAGCCACGCGTCGCCGGACGAGTCCCAACGCACCGTCCAAGCCCTGTGCTCGTCGGGCCCCGTCGTCAGTCTCTCCACCGCCGCCGAGCCTATCCTCCACTTCTTCCTGTGCCGCGTGCGTTCCTGTGACAACGCTCTCGCGACGCACCGCCCAGCGGAGATTCCACGCCATGGACGACACCTCGCCGTGCCATTACTGCGGCCACCGCGCAGAAACGCTATAAAGATCCCTCCCCTCGACCTCCAGAGCACCACACCACCACTCCCACTCTCCCTAGCTTCCTCCACCTCAGCCTAGAGTCCAGTAGAGCACCATCTCGCCAGAACCGAACCCTCCATTGCCGCACTGACCCAGCTCGATTTCTCCACCTAGAGCCTCTCCCCCGTCGATTCCTTCCACCCACAGACTCCTATGATCACCACGAAGCCGATGCCGTGCTCGCCTGGGTGAACAGTGGTCGGAATCGTCGAGTTCTTCATCGACCCGACGCCACCACCGCCGGAGAAGGAACTCTGGTGCCGCCTGTGGGGACCCCGGACTAGCTGTCCGAAATACCCGATTATGCTTAACACAACGATCCTGTGATCAGTCTGTCGTTGCACATAATCCGAATTGAATACCAAAGTTTACATCCATTACAATACCGAATTAAAAGTCTTACATAAAGGGTCATGTAGACCAAGTCTTACATAGGTGTCTTCATGGGCCAAACCAAAATATCAGCGGAAGCTATGGCGTAGTAGACATCATATTCTAACAATGACAACCCGACAGGCAGCTGACTTGTGGAGATCCTTAGTTCGCATAGAAGTCGCCATACTCCTGCTCGGCGTAGTGCTCCTCCTCGAAGTCTGGCTAGGACAATAGCCAGGGACGAAACCAATATGATTACATTTGAATGTACTCGCAAACTACCCCAACATGAGTATGCACTAGTTTTATTTTAATTTCCAACTTTTATTTGTTTAAAACATCTCTATGTCTTTATTGAAAAGGTAAGAAGAGTTTTATAACCACTTTTAGAGAAATCACCATTTTATCTGTTTCTCCAAAACTCCTCCTTTTTCCGACCATAGCCCGTCATGGTCCACTTCCTCCAACAACCTCATACCGATCCATTGGTATAGGTGTAAGGAACATTCTCCACTTCATTTTCTTTTTAAAACCCAAAGTCTTTCAAAAACTTGCACATGGTCAAAGTAGGGCCTCCCAACTGTCCATATCCGAGGACTCGGCTATTCGAATAGTTTTACACTCTGCAGAGTTAGCACGCTTTTCCCACATCCATCTGGCAACTCATCGTGTCTGCCACATCTCGCTATACAAGGTGTATGCGAAGTAAGCCGCCGACCATAGCCTCTCCTTTGCTCATGCTAGTATAGGATCCTTCCCATATGACACTTCCATCAACACTTAACCCAGCCCGTCGGAATCTAAGTGTGAGGCCTCATAGGTTTTGTCCGGCGGTTTATGGTGGAACCTTCAATCCTCCTCCTTATCTTTTCATAGAGTTTGAGCGAGGACCGGGTCAGGGGTAGATCAACACACTATCCCCTCATGCATAACGGAGTCATCTCTGTCGATGGGGTATCCCATACTAATATGAGCAAATTATATGACTAAGCCCTTTCTCATATGTGGTAAATGTGGCCGCACAGGGTATCAGATGGTTGACGTAAGTACAAGGACACACTGTGCATTTTTCATAAACAACTCCATTTTCCACTTCCTCATTCCAACACCGACATCTCGGCATTCCATAATCACCAAGTAATTTCAAAGGAGTTTTGAATAAACAATATTTATTTTTCCCATCCTATAATTTGACATAACTATCTTATATTTCTACATAGGGTGGCAAAATAATTTTCATACACTTTTAAAAAGGGTTTTATAAATCTTTGCCTTAAGAGTAAAACATGATATCGAAAATAGATGCATATGTTTGTAGTGCAAGCTCAGAGAGTAGCTTGCCTTGCTCGGCAAAGTGACCTTGGTCTTGATCTTCAGATGCAACAAACTCTCCTTCGATAAATCCGACAGTGTTCTCGTCTAATTAATAAACAAACAAATACAAACAATCACTAAACTACTCAAGCAATATCACAACATAACAATAATAAAGATCACAAATGGCTACTGCACACATCAAACAATACAATTTGGTTTCAAATTAATTGAACTAAACATTATTTATTTAGGTCTAAATTATGACAGAAACTTGTTGAACATGTTTAATTCCACAACTTGAGTTCTGTTGGTCACAAAAATACAAACTAAATTTCTACACAAAGCTACTGATGTGTAGAAGACAACCCAATTTGATTTGGATTAATTGGAGTTACCAAACGCCATACATAATTGTTTTAATCCAGTAAGTTATTAATCAAGTTTTGGCTACCAAATAAGTTCTGTTGATCCTAAAATTAAATCCTTTGAGGGGAAGTAAACATGACTAAATGTGACCTAAAAAAATTGGTCCTAAGTCATTTGGGTTAACCATTAAACATATTTAATTGTTTTAGAGCAGAAGGGTTCTCTAACTTCAACTTTATACTAAAAAATTACTACAGCATAAATAATTCTATCAAAATTAGGAAGCTAATACATGGCAGTACTAAGCTAACAAAATTGGTTTGGAATTATTTGGACTAACATAGTATCAGAAACAAACAAGTTTAGAATTTAAATCTTCTGTAGTATTTTTAATAATACATTTTTGTTATTTATCTAAATGAAATGAATCCAATTGTGTTGGTTAAACATTTTCATAAGCTTTCCAGAACAATTGGATTTGATTTATTTGGATGTCTAGATCTCAAGTTATTGAATTTCTAAAATGGTTCCAGTACTGAATTTCCAGAGAAGTTTAAATTCGAGAAATGCTCTCTTCTGGATAATGTTCAGATTTCTGACATGGGGGGCCTACACGTCAGCGGCACAGGAGAAAATATCTCGCGCGCTGGAAATGTTTAAAAGTCTGACGTATGGGGTCCACTTGCCAGTGGCTCTATTAAACGAAACGGTACGCGACCGTTGATCAACGATCGAACGGCTCACGGAGCCCGCGTTCATCGATGACCTAAAAATGGCGTCGCCGGAGCTCCGGCGACGGCGAGGGTGGCCAGAGGGGGTACCTGGATGGTCTAGGGACAGTGGAGAGGACGGCGTTCGACGGCGAAGGTCGTGGGGAAGCTTGGGAGGCGAGTGGAGCTTGATGGGGAAGCTCCTGGCGTCGGCGACGATCTCCTTCTTCTCCGCGGTCGTGCTCGAACTCCGGCGAGATCCTACGGGGGCTCCTGGGCACGATACAGAGAGGAAAACGTCGCGGTGAGTGCGGTGATAATGGAGACGCGAGGGAAGGCCAGGGAAGAGCAAGGGAGAGAGCAGCACGGCCTGGCCGTGTCGTCGTCTACCTCGGGTGTGGCGAACTCAACCGTGCGCAACCACGGCAGAGCTTCGCTGCTACTGCGTGCCCGCTCTCCTAGCGGTGCACAGAGGTGGTGGACTGAGTGGGAGAGGCTGGGGTGGAGTGAGGGGAGTACACGGTGCGGGGTGGGGTATTTAACGGCCGCGCTCGGTCCATGGTGGCTCGGGTGCAGGAGAGCTCCAGAGAGGGGTTGAGCTCGCCGTAGGGGGCGGCTGCGGTGTTCGAGGTGCAGAGGACTAGCTCGGCGGCGTGGCGACGAGCTATGCGTGCGCGAGGAATGGGACGGCCTGGGAACGTTTGGACGGCGAGAGCGTGCACTGGCACGGCCGTCTCGGGCGGGTGCGGCTGCTGCGTGGCGCGAAACGGCGATGGGGGTCCTCTTCTGGGCTGGCTGCGGCGCTGGGAGAGAGCAGAGGAGCAAGGGAGAGAGGGGGCACGGTGTTGGGCTGCTGTGGTGTCGACAACACCGTTGCCACGGCGACGGCCATGGCGCACGGCGCACGCTGCTGCCCCTGACGCTCCTCCTCCTCCCTGACCTCGTTTCTTCACTTTCTTGGGCGCGGCGAGGCTAGTGAGGTGAGAGGGAGAGGATGCAGGCGCCAATTCGAAGAATAGACCTCGAATTTGATCAACTGATCTCGGGTTGAAATTGAATTGGAGATGAACACAGTGGTGTTCACCAAGTGTTCGACAAAATGTTTGCACCATTTCTAAATTTGAATTTCTGATATTTGATTTCATATTTTGCTTCACAAATATGTATATGGATTTGTGGTGCTGTGTTGCATTTTATTTGCCAAGTGCAACATAGCACATTTTGTGATTTGAATTTGATAAAGAATAAAATGGAATTTTAAATTTATTTTGAAATTAAATTTTGAGAGGGAAAAGTTGTAGGAATAAAAATGGGAGTGTTAATAAACCTCTCCACTGAATTTTGTTTGAAACAAATTGAGATTCTCACTTGGAGAATTTGTGTGGCACTTGCCACATTTATTTTTCTTGTTTTGCTTTTATTTTATTTCTTTCTTTTCTTCATGTTATTTAGAGCAAGCAACAACACAAACAAGAAGAAATAAACAACACAAGCAACATATGCAATCAACACATAATAATCAACAAAAGTTTTTGTTGGCTCTCATTTTTGGAATAATAATACTGATAATATTTTGGGATGTTACAATCCTTCCCCCCTTAAAATAAATCTCGTCCCGAGATTTGCTAGGCTTAGGTACTAAAGAGGTCTGGGAATTCGCTTCTAAGATAATCTTCGCGTTCCCAAGTTGCTTCTTCTTCAGAGTGGTTAGTCCACTGGACTTTGTAAAACTTGATCGCATGCCTCCGGGTAACACGAACATCTTCTTCGAGAATCTTGAGGGGTCTCTCACGATAAGTCAGGTCTTGGTTCAGGTCGATGGAGAGGTGGTCGATGTTTTTGAAAACATCAGGCTGGTCAGGAACTTCAAGACACTTCCGGAGCAAGGAAATGTGGAAGACATCATGATAATCTCCTAACTCCGGGGCAATTCCAGCTGATAGGATACTTCTCCTCGACGAGCAATGACCTTGAAGGGTCCAATATACCTTGGCGCTAATTTTCCTTTGACATGGAAACGCTGCATTCCTTTAAGGGGTGTCACTCGGAGATAAACATAATCTCCGACGTTGAAGGTGAGGTCACGGCGCTTGGTGTCAGCGTAACTCTTCTGACGGGATTGGGCAGTTTTGAGGCGTTCACGAATAAGCTGAACTTGCTCTTCAGCTTCACGGAGGGTATCTGGTCCGAACAATTTGCTTCTCCGGTATCGGACCAATTCAGGGGTGTACGACACTTCTTGCCGTAAAGGGCTTCAAAAGGGGCCATTTGCAGACTAGACTGATAACTGTTGTTGTACGAGAACTCTGCAAACGGAAGACAATCTTCCCACTTGGAACCATAGGATAGAACACATGCGCGAAGCATGTCCTCCAATATCTGGTTCACTCGCTCAGTTTGGCCATCGGTCTGGGGATGATAAGCTGTGCTAAATGCTAACTTGGTTCCGAGGGCTTCATGAAGGGATTTCCAGAATCTTGAGGTGAATTGCGTGCCTCTATCAGATACAATCTTCTTAGGCACACCATGCAGGCTCACTATTCTGGAAATATACAGGTCTGCTAACTGAGCTCCGGTATGAGTGGTCTTGACAGGAATAAATGGGCAACCTTGGTCAGTCGATCAACGATGACCCAGATTGAATCATGGCCTCGGTTGGATCTTGGAAGTCCGGTAATAAAATCCATTCCAATCTCATCCCACTTCCACTCGGGAATTTTCAAAGGTTGAAGCAATCCAGCGGGTCGCTGATGTTCAGCCTTGACTCGCTGACAGATATCACACTTGGCTACGAAAGAACCAATCTCTCGCTTCATTCCATGCCACCAAAATCTTTCTCGAAGGTCTTGGTACATTTTGGTTCCGCCGGGGTGGATTGAATAAGGGGTCTCATGGGCCTCCTTCAGGATTAACTCCTTAAGTTCCGTGACATTGGGCACACAGATACGGTCATTGAATTTCAGCACTCCTTCAGCATCTTCGGTAAAACCGGGTGCTTTGCCGAGGGAAATCTTCTTCCTAATTCCTTCAATGCTTTCATGACCTTTTTGGGCTTCTTTGATTTGATCCATCAGGGTTGGGGTTAACTCTAAATTGGCGAGATAACCATGGCTAACAAGTCTAGTCCAAAATCTTGGAACTCTTTGAACAAGGCTGGCTGTTCGGCTTGGATCAGGGCATTCAGGGTGCAAGGTTTGCGACTAAGGGCATCGGCAACTACATTAGCCTTTCCGGGGTGATAATGGATTCCAATATCATAATCCTTGATTAATTCCATCCATCTCCTCTGTCGCAGGTTCAGATCTTTCTGGGTGAAAATATACTTCAAGCTTTTGTGATCTGTATAGACCTCGCAGCGATGTCCCGCAAGATAGGGACGCCACTTTTAAGAGCAAGAACAACAGCAGCTAACTCCAGTCATGGGTTGGGTAATTCTCTTCATGCGGTCGCAACTGCCGGGACAGTACGACACAACTTTGCCTTCTTGCATCAGAACGCAACCAAGTCCGAGGCGTGATGCATCGCAATACACGTCGAAACTCTGGGTGACGTCTGGCATAATCAGGATTGGGGCTGAGGTTAGTCTCTTCTTCAGTTCTTGGAAACTATCCTCACACTTCTGAGTCCATTCAAATTTCTTGTCCTTCTTCAACAGTTGGGTCATGGTTTGGCTATACTGGAAAATCCTTCAACGAACTTGCGGTAATAACCGGCAAGTCCGAGAAAGCTTCGGATTTCAGTCACACTGGTTGGGGATAACCAGTCAAAATGGCTTGGATCTTCTCTGGGTCAACAGAAATTCCTCCGGCAGATACAACATGTCCGAGAAATGCCACTTCACTGAGCCAAAACTCACACTTGCTAAGCTTGGCATACAGCTGGTGCTCTCGGAGGTCTCCAAAACTAGACGCAGGTGTTCAGCATGCTCTTCTTCGGTCTTGGAATAAATAAGGATGTCATCAAGGAAAACTACCACGAACTTGTCGAGGTACTCCATGAAAATCTTGTTCATGAGATTCATGAAATAGGCTGGGGCATTGGTCAGACCAAAGACATCACGGTGTATTCAAACAAACCGTAACGAGTGGTGAAGGCGGTCTTGGGAATGTCTGTCTCTCGATCTTCAACTGATGGTACCTGTCCGAAGATCGATCTTGGAAAAGACTCGGGCTCCGTTCATTTGATCGAACAGATCCTCGATCTTGGGAAGAGGGTACTTGTTTTTAATGGTCACGTCATTCAGCTTGCGATAATCCACACACAGGCGTGTGGTACCGTCTCTCTTGTCCACAAAAATAATGGGTGATCCCCAAGGTGAAGCGCTTGGGCGACAAGACCTTTGCTGAGCATATCTGCCAACTGCTTCTTCAACTCAACCAGTTCTTCCGGATTCATCCGATAAGGCTTTGGGATATAGGGGTTTCCTGGGATAAGCTCAATTATGAACTCAATATCCCGGTCTGGCGGCATACCAGGCAATTCTTCTGGGAAAACATCCTTGAACAGGTGAACAACACGGATCTCATCTAGGGGGTCGAGCTATGCTCTCATGGCAGCCTGGGTGAGAGTTGTTTCAGACACATACTCCACTTCTACTTCTTTGTCGGTGGTGATGGATACAGCTCTTCTGGCACAGTCAATTCGACCATGGTACTTGGCTAACCAATTCATACCGAGTATAACATCGATGCCTTGGGTTCCCAGAACAATTAAGTTAACTGGAAACTTTTCTCCTTTGATCTCAAGGGGTACATCGGAGCAAAACATCTTGGTCTCTACGGTGGATTCTGGGATTTGGATGACCATGGGTTTGGGTAAGAGGCTCTCGACTAAACCTCCCTTAGCAACAAATTCTTGGGTAACAAATGAATGGGTAGCACCAGAATCAAACAGAACAGTTGCAGGTACTGAGTTGACAAGGAACGTACCCAGCACAACATCCGGCATCCTGAGCTTCTTCAGCATTGATGTGGTGCAGACGACCCTTGGCAACAGCAGCATTTCCGCGGGGTGCGGCATTCTTGCCATTTCCATTGCGGCCTTGACCATTGTTCTGTGCCGGCGCATTGGGGCGCTGGACATTCCTCTTGGGATTGGGACATTCTTGGAGTAGTGACCCTTGTTGCCGCATTCAAAGCAGACACATTGGATTGCGGGTGAAGTTGTTGAAGTTTCCTCCGGGACGGTTATTGTCATTGGGGCGGTTGAAGTTGTTTGGGCGGTTAGGGAAATTGGGGCGTGGAGCTTGGGGTGGACGATAGGCAGGCCTGGGTTTTGCTGAAAGATACGAGGTTTCTGGCTGCTCGAACCTTCCTGAGCATTCATCCTCCTCTTGCGACCTTCATACATAGACTTGCGCTTGGTCTCCAGCTGGATGGCTTTGTCCACAAGTGACTCCAGATCACGGAAGTCATGGATAACCAGAGCACACTGCAGTTCATCATGAAGTCCACTCATGAAACGCTCCATCTTCTTCTTCTTGTCGGTGTCATCAGGAGCATACCGAGATAAGTCGGTAAACTCATCAGATAACCGACCACATCTCTACTTCCCTGCCTCAGCTTGCGGAACTCATCCTTCTTCCTCTCAATAAGTCCGCTGGGATATGCTTCTTGCGGAACTTCTCCTGGAACTCAGCCCAGTTGATGACATGACCAGCTGCTGGAGAGCCTTGGTAGTTTCCCACCAAGCTCTTGCAGGTCCAGCGAGATAGTGGGTTGCATACACACTTTCTCATTTTCTCCCACAGCAGCAACTTCCAGATTATTGTCGATGGTGCGAAGCCAATCATCGGCTTCTAGTGGGTGAAGTCCCTTGGAGTAGGTGGGTGGGTTGGTCTTCTGAAATCGCCTAAGGTGGATCGCTGGTTTCCATCGCCATTGCCATTACCACCATTGTTGTTGTTGTTGTTGTTGTTGTTGTTGTTGTTGTTGTTAGCGGCTGCGATTGTTGCAGGGCAGCGAGATGAGCTTGGCGCTCCTGCCGGGCATTTTCACGTTCCTCCATGATAAGCGCGAGAAGTTGGGCGGGGGTTGGGTCCGGTGGTGGTGGTGCTGATCCTCCTTCCGCACGAGGGGCGGCATCCTGAAGCACACCGGGTATAAGAGGCAAGGCAAGAAAAGTTCGACTAAGGGAAAAGACGATCTCGCAAGTGGTTGATTAATTTAAGGATTATATGAAAATATTTCACACAGATTTAAACAAGACAAACATACTTATATTACAACATCACATCAAGGAGTTCAACAACATCAAGCTTACAACATCACCTTACATCTAGATACATAACATCTGGTTTCCAAAAGAACCACTACTTCGACTCGACTAGCGATAGGGGTCAACCTAATCCTGCGGTAGTGATCAAGTCACTCGCCTACTGAGGTGGAACCTCCAGCTCTAACACGTCAGCATCTGACTGGTAGGTGGCTCCTCGGGATCCTCCTCCTCGTCCTCGAGAACTGCTCGAGTGGCTCCTCCTCCTCGTCAACTAACTCCTCATCATCCTCCTCCTCACATCCATCTCCTCCACGAAGTCATCATCGTCACTGAGGAAAGCGTTGTTCTCCTTGCGGAGATCCTCGCCCTCCTCCTCCATCTCGTCAGTATGGTGCTCTAGATCCTCGATCAGCTGTCCTGCTCTGCCACCTTCTTGCGGAGCTTCACGATAGTCTTCCTCAGCTGGGCCCTCTTCCTGAGAAGAGCGACCTTCTCCTCCATCAGCTTCTCCTCGTTCTCGCGAAGCTCAACGAGCGACTGCGATCAAAGTGAAGCTGAATCTAGTGCGCAACAGATCATCCTGGTGCACTGAAGTAAGAGCTCCATGTCCATGATGTAGCTCCCAAACATCGGGTGGTAAGGTGAAGGAGTAGGGTGTCCGTCAGTTGCGCCTCCCGTAGAACCGGAAACGGGAGTTCCAACTCCTTGTGCTCCTCACAAAGTCGGGCTAGCATCCTCTGTGTCAGTACAGAGACCGTCAACCCAGGTGGCCTTGGTGGTGAAGATGATCGTCCTGGAACTGGGAGACTTGATGTTCCTGCGAACTGACGACTCGATGAGCCACTCAGCCTTCCGACTCCGTGAACGTCAACCTGAGCTCCTCAAACTCTGGAGCGGGGCGACCTAACAGCTTGCTCAACTCGAACAAGTCCCTCTCAAACGTCAGCTTGCTGTCCTTCTCAAGCTGTCCTTGCTCAACTCGAACAAGTCCCTCACAAAGTCGGGCTAGCAACCTCTGTGTGGCAGTACAGAGACGTCAACCCAGGTAGAAGCCTTGGTGGTGAAGATGATCGTCCTGGAACTAGGAGACTTGATGTTCCTGCGAACCGACAACTCGATGAGCCAACTCAGCCGCCCGACTCCGTGAACGTCAACCTAAGCTCCTTTGAACTCTGGAGCGGGGCGACCTAACAGCTTGCTCAACTCGAACAAGTCCCTCTCGAACGTCAACTTGCGGTAATAACCGCGAGTCCGAGAAAGCTTCGGATTTCAGTCACACTGGTTGGGGATAACCAGTCAAAATGGCTTGGATCTTCTCTGGGTCAACAGAAATTCCTCCGGCAGATACAACATGTCCGAGAAATGCCACTTCACTGAGCCAAAACTCACACTTGCTAAGCTTGGCATACAGCTGGTGCTCTCGGAGTGTCTCCAAAACTAGACGCAGGTGTTCAGCATGCTCTTCTTCGGTCTTGGAATAAATAAGGATGTCATCAAGGAAAACTACCACGAACTTGTCGAGGTACTCCATGAAAATCTTGTTCATGAGATTCATGAAATAGGCTGGGGCATTGGTCAGACCAAAGACATCACGGTGTATTCAAACAAACCGTAACGAGTGGTGAAGGCGGTCTTGGGAATGTCTGTCTCTCTGATTTCAACTGATGGTAACCTGTCCGAAGATCGATCTTGGAAAAGACTCGGGCTCCGTTCATTTGATCGAACAGATCCTCGATCTTGGAAGAGGGTACTTGTTTTTAATGGTCACGTCATTCAGCTTGCGATAATCCACACACAGGCGTGTGGTACCGTCTCTCTTGTCCACAAAAAATGGGTGATCCCCAAGGTGAAGCGCTTCGAACAAGCCTTTGCTGAGCATATCTGCCAATGCTTCTTCAACTCAACCAGTTCTTCCGGATTCATCCGATAAGGCTTTTGGGATATAGGGCTTTCCTGGGATAAGCTCAATTATGAACTCAATATCCCGATCTGGCGGCATACCAGGCAATTCTTCAGGGAAAACATCTCGAATAGGTGAACAACACGGATCTCATCTAGGGTGGGTCGAGCTATGCTCTCATGGCAGCCTGGGTGAGATGGTTGGTTTCAGACACATACTCCACTTCTACTTCTTTGTCGGTGGTGATGGATACAGCTCTTCTGCACAGTCAATTCGACCATGGTACTTGGCTAACCAATTCATACCGAGTATAACATCGATGCCTTGGGTTCCCAGAACAATTAAGTTAACTGGAAACTTTTCTCCTTTGATCTCAAGGGGTACATCGGAGCAAAACATCTTGGTCTCTACGGTGGATTCTGGGATTTGGATGACCATGGGTTTGGGTAAGAGGCTCTCGACTAAACCTCCCTTAGCAACAAATTCTTGGGTAACAAATGAATGGGTAGCACCAGAATCAAACAGAACAGTTGCAGGTACTGAGTTGACAAGGAACGTACCCAGCACAACATCTGGCGCATCCTGAGCTTCTTCAGCATTGATGTGGTGCAGACGACCCTTGGCAACAGCAATTTCCGCGGGGTGCGGCATTCTTGCCATTTCCATTGCGGCCTTGACCATTGTTCGGTGCCGGCGCATTGGGGCGCTGAACATTCCTCTTGGGATTGGGCATTCTTGGAGTAGTGACCCTTGTTGCCGCATTCAAAGCAGACACATTGATTGCGGGTGAAGTTGTTGAAGTTTCCTCCGGGACGGTTATTGTCATTGGGGCGGTTGAAGTTGTTTGGGCGGTTAGGGAAATTGGGGCGTGGAGCTTGTGGTGGACGATAGGCAGGCTGGGGTTTTGCTGAAAGATACGAGGCTTCTGGCTGCTCGAACCTTCCTGAGCATTCATCCTCCTCTTGCGACCTTCAACATAGACTTGCGCTTGGTCTCCAGCTGGATGGCTTTGTCCACAAGTGACTCCAGATCATAGGAAGTCATGGATAACCAGAGCACACTGCAGTTCATCATGAAGTCCACTCATGAAACGCTCCATCTTCTTCTTCTCAGTCGGTGTCATCAGGAGCATACCGAGATAAGTCGGTAAACTCATCCAGATAACCGACCACATCTCTACTTCCCTGCCTCAGCTTGCGGAATTCATCCTTCTTCCTATCAATGAGTCCGCTGGAAATGTGCTTCTTGCGGAACTTCTCCTGGAACTCAGCCCAGTTGATAACATGACCAGCTGGCTGGAGAGCCTTGGTAGTTTCCCACCAAGCTCGTGCAGGTCCAGCGAGATAGTGGGTTGCATACACACTTTCTCATTCTCCCCTACAGCAGCAACTTCCAGATTATTGTCGATGGTGCGAAGCCAATCATCGGCCTCCAGTGGGTGAAGTCCCTTGGAGTAGGTGGGTGGGTTGGTCTTCTGAAAATCGCCTAAGGTGGATCGCTGGTTTCCATCGCCATTGCCATTACCACCATTGTTGTTGTTGTTGTTGTTGTTGTTGTTGTTGTTGTTGTTGTTGTTATTGTTGTTTGGTTGAGATGGGTGGCAGCGATCTGCTGCAGTGCAGCGAGATGAGCTTGGCGCTCCTGCCGGGCATTTTCACGTTCCTCCATGATAAGCGCGAGAAGTTGGGCGGGGGTTGGGTCCGGTGGTGGTGGTGCTCCTCCTTCCGCACGATGGGGCGGCATCCTGAAGCACACCGGGTATAAGAGGCAAGGCAAGAAAAGTTCGACTAAGGGAAAAGACGATCTCGCAAGTGGTTGATTAATTTAAGGATTATATGAAAATATTTCACACAGATCAAACAAGACAAACATACTTATATATTACCAACATCACATCAAGGAGTTCACAACAACATCAAGCTTACAACATCACCCTTACATCTAGATACATAACACTGGTTTCCAAAAGAACCACTACTTCGACTCGACTAGCGATAGGGGTCAACCTAATCCTGCGGTAGTGATCAAGTCACTCGCCTACTGAGGTGGAACCTCCAGCTCTAACACGTCAGCATCTGACTGGTAGGGTGGCTCCTCGGGATCCTCCTCCTCGTCCTCGAGAACTGCCTCGAGTGGCTCCTCCTCCTCGTCAACTAACTCCTCATCATCGTCCTCCTGATCATCCATCTCCTCCACGAAGTCATCATCGTCACTGAGGAAAGCGTTGTTCTCCTTGCGGAGATCCTCGCCCTCCTCCTCCATCTCGTCAGTATGGTGCTCTAGATCCTCGATCAGCTGTCCTGCTCTGCCACCTTCTTGCGGAGCTTCACGATGGTCTTCCTTAGCTGGGCCCTCTTGTGAGAAGAGCGACCTTCTCCTCCAGCAGCTTCTCCTCATTCTCGCGAATCTCAGCAATGAGATGCGATCAAAGTGAAGCTGAACTCTAGTGCGCATCAGATCATCCTGGGTGTAATGAAGTAAGAGCTCCATGTCCAGGATGTAGCTCCCAAACATCGGGTGGTAAAGGTGGGAGTAGGGTGTCCGTCACTGTTGCGCCTCCCGTAGAACCGGAAACGGGAGTTTGCCAACTCCATCTTGTGCTCCTCACAAAGTCGGGCTAGCAACCTCTGTGTGGCAGTACAGAGACCGTCAACCCAGGTAGAAGCCTTGGTGGTGAAGATGATCGTCCTGGAACTGGAGACTTGATGTTCCTGCGAACCGACAACTCGATGAGCCAACTCAGCCGCCGACTCCGTGAACGTCAACTGAGCTCCTTTGAACTCTGGAGCGGGGCGACCTAACAGCTTGCTCAACTCGAACAAGTCCCTCTCGAACGTCAGCTTGCTGTCCTTCTCAAGCTGAACGAACTCGGTCCAATGGAGTGCCATCTACAATTTTTTAACAAAATTTTAAGTTAGTGAGGTGACAAGTGTATCAAAATTTTAATATAGTGAGGCAACAAGTGAGTCGAATTTTAAGCTTAATGAGAAGTGTGCAAAATTTTAAGGAAACAAGGAAAATGTATATTTAATGAGAGTAAAATTTTGCATAAGTAAGAGGATTGGAGATAAGCAGTTTTCGAAAATACTTCACTCCTTTTTTTTAGAAATTACTTTTGTAACTATTTAGCGACCATGCTAACTAAGGTTCTAAAGTCAGGATGGCTCTGATACCAAGTCTGTGGGGACCCCGGACTAGCTGTCCGAAATACCCGATTATGCTTAACACAACGATCCCGTGATCAGTCTGTCGTTGCACATAATCCGAATTGGATACCAAAGTTTACATCCATTACAATACCGAATTAAAAGTCTTACATAAATGGTCATTAGACCAAGTCTTACATAGGTGCCTTCATGGGCCAAACCAAAATATCAGCGGAAGCTACGGCGTAGTAGACATCATATTCTAACGATGACAACCCGACAGGCAGCTGACTTGTGGAGATCCTTAGTTCGCATAGAAGTCGCCATACTCCTGCTCGGCGTAGTGCTCCTCCTCGTAGTCTGGCTAGGACAATAGCCAGGGACGAAACCAATATGAGTACATTTGAATGTACTCGCAAACTACCCCAACATGAGTATGCACTAGTTTTATTTTAATTTCCAACTTTTATTTTTTTAAAACATCTCTATATCTTTATTGAAAAAGGTAAGAAGAGTTTTATAACCACTTTTAAAGAAATCACCATTTTATCTGTTTTTCCAAAACTCCTACTTTTTCCGACCATAGCCCGTCATGGTCCACTTCCTCCAACAACCTCATACCGATCCGTTGGTATAGGTGTAAGGAACATTCTCCACTTCATTTTCTTTTTAAAACCAAAGTCTTTCAAAAACTTGCACATGGTCAAAATAGGGCCTCCCAACTATCCATATCCGAGGACTCGGCTATTCGAATAGTTTTACACTCTGCAGAGTTAGCACGCTTTTCCCACATCCATCCGGCAACTCACCGTGTCCGCCACGTCTCGCCATACAAGGTGTATGCGAAGTAAGCCGCCAACCATAGCCTCTCCTTTGCTCATGCTAGTATAGGATCCTTCCCATATGACACTTCCATCAACACTTAACCCAGCCCGTCGGAATCTAAGTGTGAGGACTCATAGGTTTTGTCCGGCGGTTTATGGTGGAACCTTCAATCCTCCTCCTTATCTTTTCATAGAGTTTGAGCGAGGACCCAGGTCAGGGGTAGATCAACACAATCCCCTCATGCATAACGGAGTCATCTGTCGATGAGGTATCCCATACTAATATGAGCAAATTATATGACTAAGCCTTTCCCATATGTGGTAAATGTGGTCGCACAGGGTATCGGATGGTTGACGTAAGTACAAGGACACACTGTGCATTTTTCATAAACAACTCCATTTTCCACTTCCTCATTCCAACACCGACATCTCGGCATTCCATAATCACCAAGTAATTTCAAAGGAGTTTTGAATAAACAATATTTATTTTTCCCATCCTATAATTTGACATAACTATCTTATATTTCTACATAGGTGGCAAAATAATTTTCATATACTTTTAAAAAGGGTTTTATAAATCTTGCCTTAAGAGTAAAACATGATATCGAAAATAGATGCATATGTTTGTAGTGCAAGCTCAGAGAGTAGCTTGCCTTGCTCGGCAAAGTGACCTTGGTCTTGATCTTCAGATTCAACAAACTCTCCTTCTTCGATAAATCCGACAGTGTTCTCGTCTAATTAATAAACAAACAAATACAAACAATCCCTAAACTACTCAAGCAATATCACAACATAACAATCATAAACATCACAAATGGCTACTGCACACATCAAACAATACAATTTGGTTTCAAATTAATTGAACTAAACATATTTATTTAGGTCTAAATTATGGCAGAAACTTGTTGAACATGTTTAATTCCACAACTTGAGTTCTGTTGGTCACAAAAATACAAACTAAATTTCTACACAAAGCTACTGATGTGTAGAAGACAACCCAGTTTGATTTGGATTAATTGGAGTTACCAAACTCCCTACATAATTGTTTTAATCCAGTAAGTTATTAATCAAGTTTTGGCTACCAAATAAGTTCTGTTGATCCTAAAATTAAATCCTTTGAGGGGTAAGTAAACATGACTAAATGTGACCTAACAAAATTGGTCCTAAGTCATTTGGGTTAACCATTAGACATATTTAATTGTTTTAGAGCAGAAGGGTTCTCTAATTTCATCTTTATACTAAACAATTACTACTGCACAAATAATTCTACCAACATTAGGGAAGCTAACACATGGCAGTACTAAGCTAACAAAATTGGTTTGGAATTATTTGGTCTAACAGAGTATCAGAAACAAACAAGTTTAGAATTTAAACCTTCTGTAGTATTTTTAATAATACATTTTTTATTTATCTAAATGAAATGAATCCAATTGGGTTGGTTAAACATTTCATAAGCTTTGCAGAACAATTGGATTTGATTTATTTGGATGTTTAGGTCTCAAGTTATTGAATTTCTAAAATGGTTCCAGCACTGAATTTTCAGAGAAGTTTAAATTCGAGAAATGCTCTCTTCTGGATAATGTTCAGATTTCTGATATGGGGGGCCTACACGTCAGCGGCACATGAGAAAATATCTCGCGCGCTGGAAATGTTTAAAAGTCTAACGTGTGGGGTCCACTTGCCAGTGGCTCTATTAAACGAAACGGTACGCGACCGTTGATCAACGATCGAATGGCTCACGGAGCCCGCGTTCATCGACGACCTAAAAAAGGCGTCGCCGAAGCTCCGGCGATGGCGAGGGTGGCCAGAGGGGGTACCTGGGTGGTCTAGGGATGGTGGAGAGGACGGAGTTCGATGGCGGAGGTCGTGGGGAAGCTTGGGAGGCGAGTGGAGCTTGATGGGGAAGCTCCTGGCGTCGGCGGTGATCTCCTTCTTCTCCGCGGTCGTGGTCCAACTCCGGCGAGATCCTACGGGGGCTCCTGGGCATGATACAGAGAGGAAAACATCGCGGGTGAGTGCGGTGATAATGGAGATGCGAGGGAAGGCCAGGGAAGAGCAAGGGAGAGAGCAGCACGGCCTGGCCGTGTCGTCGTCTACCTCGGTGCGGCGAACTCAACCGTGTGCAACCACGGCAGAGCTTCGCTGCTACTGCGTGCCCGCTCTCCTAGCGGTGCACAGAGGTGGTGGAGTGAGTGGGAGAGGCCGGGGTGGAGTGATGGGAGTACACGGTGCGGGGTGGGGTATTTAACGGCCGTGCTCGGTCCATGGTGGCTCGGGTGCAGGAGAGCTCCAGAGAGGGGGAGAGCTCGCCGTAGGGGGCGGCTACGGTGTTCGAGGTGCAGAGGACTAGCTCGGTGGTGTGGCGACGAGCTGTGCGTGCGCGAGGAACGGGACAGCCTGGGAACGTTTGGACGGCGAGAGCGTGCACTGGCACGGCCGTCTCGGGCGGGTGCGGCTGCTGCGTGGCGCTAAACGGCGCTGGGGGTCCTCTTCTGGGCTGGCTGCGGCGCTGGGAGAGAGCAGAGGAGCAAGGGAGAGAGGGGGGCACGGTGTTGGGCTGCTGTGGTGTCGACAACACCGTTGCCACGGCGACGGCCATGGCGCACGGCGCACGCTGCTGCCCCTGACGCTCCTCCTCCTCCCTGACCTCGTTTCTTCAATTTCTTGGGCGCGGCGAGGCTAGTGAGGTGAGAGGGAGAGGATGCAGGCACCAATTCGAAGAATAGACCTCGAATTTGATCAATTGATCTCGGGTTGAAATTGAATTGGAGATGAACACAGTGGTGTTCACCAAGTGTTCGACAAAATGTGTGCACCATTTCTAAATTTGAATTTCTGAAATTTGATTTCATATTTTGCTTCACAAATATGTATATGGATTTGTGGTGCTGTGTTGCATTTTATTTGCCAAGTGCAACATAGCACATTTTGTGATTTGAATTTGATAAAGAATAAAATGGAATTTTAAATTTAGATTTTGAAATTAAATTTTGAGAGGGAAAAGTTGTAGGAATAAAAATGGGAGTGTTAATAAACCCTCTCCACTGAATTTTGTTTGAAACAAATTGAGATTCTCACTTGGAGAATTTGTGTGGCACTTGCCACATTTATTTTCTTGTTTTGCTTTTATTTTATTTCTCTTCTTTTCTTCATGTTCATAAATAGAGCAAGCAACTAACACAAACAAGAAGAAATAAACAACACAAGCAACCATATGCAATCAACACATAATAATCAACAAAAGTTTTTGTTGGCCTCATTTTTGGAATAATAATACTGATAATATTTTTGGGATGTTACACCGCCCGAGCTCGCCGTCAAGCTCGAGTGCGCAGACGAGCTGCGCCACGCCTCCCTGAGCCTCCCTACATCCTCTCCCACCCTCTCCCTCGCCCCAGCCGCCGCAAATCATCGCAGGTGAGCCGCCGGAGACGGCCGCCGAGTTCCCTCTGTTTCCCGTGTTTTAAAAAGAAAACCTTTCGGCCCCCTCTGTCACTGACCTGTGGGTCCCACTGGTCAGGTTTTTAAACATTTCCCTGAAACATTTTCTGTTTATTTTTCTGTTTAAAAATCTGGCAGAATTTAAACCAAACTTTGGAATGCAATATGTCTCTAAAAAATGGTCAGAAAAATGTGAGACCAATTTTGTTGGCTTTGTTTGAATTTTCTCTTTCCAATGGAACCAGAAAAGATTTATTTAGAATTTATTTTGTTGGCATTTATTTAAATGACCTAGGAGGGATTTTGATGCATGGTTATATTGTTTTGATAGATTCAAACCTCTCCGACGGACTAGGAGTTGTTTCCGAACCCAAAGGCAAGCCAATAACCCGATCTCAAGCTCGGTCGAACTTTAGAAAATTTGCTTGACTGTCTGAATTGATATCTGTTGCATCTCATATGCCATGTTGCATTTTAATATTGCCGCACTTATATATATCTGTGGATCATCGCAACACCCTTTTTCTTGTCGAACGAGAAGGCTGCCAGCGGAATCGCTGCCACAGTCTTCCGGTTGACGTTTCTTTTTTTTCTTGTCGAACGAGAAGGCGCTTGCCAGCGGAATCGCTGCCACAGTCTTCCGGTTGACGTTTCTTTTTTTCTTGTCGAACGAGAAGGCGCTTGCCAGCGGAATCGCTGCCACAGTCTTCCGGTTGACGTTTCTTTTTTTTCTTGTCGAACGAGAAGGCGATTGCCAGCGGAATCGCTGCCACAGTCTTCCGGTTGACGTTTCTTTTTTTTCTTGTCGAACGAGAAGGCGATTGCCAGCGGAATCGCTGCCACAGTCTTCCGGTTGACGTTTCTTTTTTTCTTGTCGAACGAGAAGGTGCTTGCCAGCGGAATCGCTGCCACTGTCTTCCGGTTGACGTTTCTTTTTTTTCTTTGTCGAACGAGAAGGCGCTGGTCGGCGGGTTCGCCGCCATAGTCATCCGGTTGACGTTTCCTTTCTTTTGTCGAATGAGAGGGCGCTGGTCGGCGGGATCGCCGCCGTAGTCATCCGGTTGACGTTTCTTTTCTTTTGTCGAACGAGAAGGTGATGGTCGGCGGGTTCGCCGCCGTAGTCTTCCGGTTGACGTTTTATTTTGCTATGCTTGGACTTTGGTACACGCAGGTTGATATGATTTATTTACTGCTGATATTATTATGTGGTTACCTTGTGTTACTTGTATCTTGTTGAAAACTGGAAATTAAATTTTGACTAAGAAGATAATCACCTCCCTCGACTAGATTGAGTCACATAGTGCCACTCACCAAGCACAACCAGCACAACCACGCGTCGTTCACATGGGCGGACCATAGCCGGTTATTTTATCAAGCCTCCTTTGATGCCACCCATTTGGCAAGTCTAGTCGGTTACCTTTGTGGTCGGGGCTAGTCTTGCGAAGGTTCTGGAGCTAGGTGTCGCTCATCTGTTGGGGGCGTGCCGGATTCACTTCGTCATAAGACTTGGTCCCTTGGACGTGTCGGTGGCTACACAGGGAGTGTCCGGGTAGAATAACGGTTGTGGAAGTGTGGGTTTGTGCTGTCGCCATGATCGATTCTAGTACTTCGGTACCGGCGGTACAAGCCTAGACCTCAGCGTGTGGATAAATGTTGCAACCTCTCGAGAGTGTAAATCTAGATTCTAGCCTTGTCCCTAGGTTATGGGACGATGTTTGGGTCAAGTCACACTATGAGGCAGTCCATGTCGAACTTGGAGAAATTAATTAAGACGAGACCCAATGAACACGGGAAATCTGAGAGTCTAGCCAGAGTTGGCTAAGGACTTGAAAGTTGTGAATTGAGCCAGAGTTGGCTAGAGGCTTGGTAGCCTAGATGTGGTTATGAGTTGTTGAGTGAGAAACGTGATCTCACTTGATAACATGAAACATCCCTACTATGGTAAGTAGGTAAGTTAAGTCCAACCGTTAAGCTTGGACTCACACTTAAATACCCGAACTCATGCCATGCTACTTTCTGAAATTATGCCATGCCATATAGATAGGCCTTGTTTGATTTTAGGCTAATGTCTTGCGAGTACATTCAATGTACTCATCTGGCTTTTCATGTGGCCAGACATCGCTGCACCCATCACCGAGTACCCGATGTACGAGAACTAGGAACCCGTATCCTAGGCAGGACCCCGTGGAATAAGGCCCGCTGTCGCCACGCAACTATCTATGTTTCCACTACGACTTCCGCTAGAGGCTTGATGTTAGAAAAATAATGTACATACTGTTGTGTGCGCCTGTTGCGCAAGAGCTGGAGCCTCACCCCGTGTTGTAATATTGTATCTGTCCGAACTCGAAGCCATATGAATATATTTGGTTATGTCTTTGTTTACCAAGTTGTCATATATCCAGTGTTTCTGGGACTGGTATATGGGGTAGCTCGATCATCTGGATCGAGGTGCCACAACGACTTGTTGGCATGTCTAGCTTCTTCTTCGACTCTCATGTGCTTAGAAGGGCTGGCTTCCGACATGTTTGCACTACATTAAAAAGAGGTAAAAAGTTAGTACAAAAATAACTTAATTTAGTACTAAGATACCCCGGCCCATGCATTAGTCGCAATACCCCATATGTCCCTTTTTTTTAGCAAAGTCATGCCAAAATTCACGAAAAAATTCGGCATGACCTTTGCTAAAAAAGGGACATATGGAGTACCCGAATTTGCCGGAACGGAAGTTAATCGACGTTCCGGCAAACTCAAGGGCCTCATGGGTACCTGCAGACATTTCACAAATCATATGTCCTATTTTTAGCAAAGTCATGCCAAAATTCACGAAAAAATTCGGCATGACCTTTGCTAAAAAAGGGACATATGGAGTACCCGAATTTGCCGGAACGGAAGTTAATCGACGTTCCGGCAAACTCAAGGGCCTCATGGGTACCTGCAGACATTTCACAAATCATGTTGCCGACATCTCCGGCCGGCAACATCCACATCAACACATATCCACATCTCCGGTTGGCATCTCCGACCGGCAACAAACATACACATCTCACAAACATACACATACACATACACATCCACATCCACAGCCACATCCACATCATGGCCGCCACTTCTCACCTGAAATCACGCGGAGGTTCTTCTAAATTTCCTACATACGGCAAAATACTGCATTAGTTAATTAAAAATGGTTCATACAGGGAAGAATGTATATATGTACGCATTGATTAGCATGGCTCATACAAGTAAACTAAGGCAAGTAATGCCTAAAACATAATTCATTCCATAATGCAATTTAAAAAACTGGAGAGAACCATTATTCGTTTCATTCTAACTCCTAAAACATAATGCATTCCATAAAGCAATTTAAAAATACAGTAATATTTTGCTTCGGTTTGGTGCTTTTACTAGATGATCAACTACACAAGAAGACTAACAAATCATGGCACAAGTAATATTTTGCTTTCGATTTGGTGCTAAAACATAATGCATTCCATAATGCAATTTAGTTATCTTCTAACTCATGACACAAGTGTGTGCTTGCTTGTACAAACAGTTACAGCCTATCTGCTAAAGCCTTGCACCTCGGCTTGTATGGCAGCATGGAAAATCCACTGAAGAACAACTCATCATTGCCGCCAAGCATGACGGCCTACTACTGCTACGACCTCCACTCCGATGCTAGCCTAGAGGCGAAGCAGCAGCACTAGTAGAGGAGGAGTTCGTCCGAGCCGTGGGCGCGGCCTTGGCCTTGGGGAATTTCGTCGAACACGTTACACGCATGGACGGCGAGGTACGGTGGACGGCGAGTATGTGCTACGGTGGACGGCGAGGTCGCTCAGCCGCAGGGGAGGAGGAGAGGGAGAGGCAGCGGAGGTAAAGGGTGCCGTCGCAGCGGAGGTAAAGGGAGAGGAGCAGTACCTGCAGGGTCGAGGCGTCGAGGCGTCGCGGCCGAGGTCGTCGACGGGTGCGGGCGTTCGTCCGAGCACTAGCAGAGGAGGAGTTCGTCCGAGCGCGTGGGCTAGGCAGCGGCGGGCACGGCGGCATTCCGGTGGCGGTGGTTGCAGAGAAGAAACAGAGAGCGCGGGCGCGGGCGCGATTTGGGAATTTTGGGGAAGAAAGAGCCGGGCGGGGTGGGCCCACCTGTAATAGGGGCAAAACATTTCTGTGGCGCATCCGTGGTAGGGGTGCGCCACAGAATTCTCGAATTCTGTGGCGCATTCTTTGGGGGATGCACCACAGAACTCGTTGGCCTGAAAGTTTAACAAAATGTGGTGCTGTATTATGACAACAACACACACATACTCTAGTGGTTTGCTTCAGAACCATGTACTTGGGCAGCTAGGTTCGAATCCTGGCTGTCCCACATTTTTTTTTTCTTTTAATTTTTTTTGGTTAAATTTAAATAAAAAACAAAAACACATTTATTCATGGTGTATATATATGCTTGTCTCTCACACACACACATGTACAAATTAATACACAAAAAAAGTCTTCTTCGACACACACATTTTAAAAAAAAGAATGTACACAGAATTGGTTATATTTAAAGAAAGAACACACATTTAAAAAAAATGTAAAAAACACAAACACATTTGGTTAAATTTTAAAAAAATTGGTTATATTTAAAGAAAGAACACACACATTTTAAAAAAAATGTACAAAACACAAACACATTTGGTTAAATTTTAATTTTTTTGTTATATTTAACGAAAGAACAAACAAAATTTTATAAAAAAAAGAATGTACACACAATTAATTGTTAGTAGACTAAATATTTCTGTGGCGCATCCATGGTGGCATGCGCCACAGAAATAGTTTTTGGTTAAATTTAAAAAAATAAAGAACACATATATGTTTCTGTGGCGTACAAGTGGGGATGCGCCACAGAAATGTTATTTTCAGTGGCGCATCCAGACGCATGCGCCACAGAACAAGCACCGATGCAAATCATTGCATGGGGCCCACCAAATATTTGTGGCGCATTGTGCTAGATGCGTCACAGAAATTATGATTTTTGTGGCGCATCTGGCTCAATGCGCCACAAAACTGTCTCCATATTTTTGTGGAGGCGGGACCCACCTTATTTTTGTGGCGCATGTCTGTGCCTATGCGCCACACTATTCTGTGGCGCACTAGCCATGGTGCACCACTGAATTTTTTTTGTGGCGCATGGGAAGTTTGGTGCGCCACAGATAGTGAATCTACAGAAAGGCAGTTTCCTACTAGTGTTTGTTTTGCTTTTCTTCAAATGGTTTGTGCTACCATTAACATTATTCGGGGTTTGAGCCAACGCTATGTCTCTCTCGCGTGGCTCCTACCTAGTTTTTTTTATTCGCCACTGGCAATGTAGGACATGTTCGTGCGGTCGTGCTTTTGGTGTCCACAAATATATGGTCGGTGCCAATGCGAATTTCCGGTTTTGAGAGCAGCGTTTTGGCTCCCGGGAGCATATGCTACCGGTATTTTAAAAAAAATCAAAATTTGAAAACTTATCAAAAAATTCTGAAAAACATCATGCACGTACCTGACCATGTTGCGCACCACCGTGTTTTTTTTCGCGCCGAAATGACATCGTATGCGCCCTGTACAAAATGACAAATTCCCTGTCAGAAAATTCAAATTTTTGGATCTCAAATCTGACAGGAAATTTGTCATTTTTGTACAGTGCGCATACGATGTCATTTTGGCGCGAAAAAAAACACGGTGGTGCGCAACATGGTCAGGTACGTGCATGGTTTTGTCAGAATTTTTTGATAAGTGTTCAAAATTTGAATTTTTTTTTAAAATACCGGGAGCATATGCTCCCGGGTGCCAATGCGAATTTCCGGTTTTGCTTGCCCTTTTTTCTTCCTTTTTGTCGAAAGAAAGCTTGATTTGGACCATGTCTTACATCCAAATAGTCTACGCTTTGATTTGGACCATGTCTTACATCCAAATAGTAAAGAAGTATCCGAAACGAAAGATGCCGTTTCAAGACTGGAACTCCCGCGACCCCGCGGCCGTGCCCCGCCGCCCCGCGCCGGCGCCTGCCACCCCGGCCACGGATGCCCCACACCGCCACCTTCCCATATCCCAGATGGGTTTGTTCCCCAGGTAATCAACAGCTCTCTCACCATGTCTGCAGATCTAGATCGGACCCGCAGGCTCCGCCGCGACTGGGCTCAGACGGCAACTCGGAAGTGGTCCCGGAGACACCGCCTGAGCTGTTGCAACCTGGGAACCAGCTGGTGCCAACTGGGCATGCCGCTGCTGCTGCTGACCGTTCAAGATTGGGCGGATCCAACGCCATTACTGCGCCTGCAGCTGCTTCGTCTTCGATGCAGCAGAGAAGGGCTCGAGGAGGCAGAACAAGGATGATGGGAGGTCGTGTACTCCCGTCACCCGCGCCGCACGGCTTTCCCTCCGCCGCGGCCAGCCCTCAACGCTGCATGTCGCCTCCGCCACCTGCTTGGCTTTATGGCCGGTGCTTCCACTGCCTCTACAAAGGACGCCCAGGGCATCGTGCTTCTCAGTGCAGAGATCCAGTCAAGTGTCGCCGCTGCTTCAGATCAGGCGACTGCACCGCTCGAGCCGCCTCCAAGACCTGACACCGCCACTCCGGGTCCCCGCGTGTGGCGCCCAGCTGCACGGCTGCCTCCGCCTCCTCCTCCGCCAGCCGAGCCTCGACGCCAAGCCCCTGCTCGTCCCCGCTCGCCTCCTGCCGCCCCTCGCGTCGCTCGGGCCAACGCGGCGGCTGGCATGGCGACTGGTGTGGGCGCTGGCAGGCCCGACGAGGACTTCGTCATCATCCACTCCACGCCGGAGATGGGGGCGGAGGCTACTGCACTGCTCACTTGCGGTGCCTACGCCTGGTTCGATTGCCCGCCGGCGCGTGACGAGAAGGAGGCCCTGCTCAGGGCGCTGGCGACCACGTTCAGCGCCGTGCCGGACGACATCACCATCACGGAGCACTACCCCAAGCCGTTCTTCGTGCGGTTCACCCATCCGCACCACCGCGACGCGGCTGTGGCGCGCCACGACTTCCCCTTCGGCACGCTCCGAGTCCAGGTGCGGCCATGGAGGCTTGAAGACAATGCCAAGCAGATCAACCTCAAGCAACACGTGCGGCTCTGCGTCGAGAACGTCCCGCTGTATGCCTGGAACGATTTCGTGGCGCAGCAAGCGATCGGGAGGGCTGCTCGCTGGACTACATCGAGCCAAAATGCAAGAGGAAGGAGTACACGAAGGCTCTCTGTCTCTGGGCTTGGACAGAGAACCCTTCCTTCGTCCAGCGTGTTGGCTGGGTCACGCTTCCTGGCCCCATTGCCGCTCTGGGTGCTCATGTGCGTGGTCGTCGTGGGCTGCAGCGCAGGTGTATCATACACCTCGACATCGTGGAGGACCAGTCTGGTCCGGACGACGCGCCGCTGGCTCCTCCTTCCAGGTTCACTTGGCGCTTCGGCCACCTCGACGGCGACCGCTCCACCAGGGACAAGGCGGAGCGCATCAACGACGGCAGCAACTCGCGGCGGGACCGTGGATGTGACAGGGACGACGACGAGGACCGTGATGGACGCGGCCGCAACAACAACGCCAGAGGCTGGGGTGCTGCCATCCGTCGAAGCCTCTCTCGCTCTGGTCGTGCCCGTGACGACGAGCGGGAGCGGGACAGGGTGCGTGAGCGCTCGGGCACCAGAGGAGGCAGCCGATATGGTGGGCGGCAGCGCGCGCCCGCTCCCCAGGTCGGTGAGCCGGTCATGCCCCTTGTGGCCGTGGCTCCTTTGCTGCGTCCTCGTGGGAGGACGTGGGCTCGTTCCGCGTCTCCTGCCGGTATCAGGCGTCGCTCCAGGGTGGCTCTCACACCGCCGGCATCCCCCGACCCGGTCTCGCCTTGCTCGGTGTTCCCTGCTTCGCCATCTTTCGACGCCGACCCGACTCCCTTCTTCCTCCTCTCTGGTGGCAGTCTGGCCGCGCAGGCGCGGCTCGAGTTCTCGCAGCGTTCGGTGCACAGAGCGGGGACGAGGCGCCTGCTGGAGTTCCTTGCTCCGGGCTCGCTCACTCCACCGTGCCCTCCGGTTCAGCGGCTTGCCTCAGCGGGCCTCCATCGTCGACGTCGATGACCGCAACTCTGCTTCTAGCCAGGCCGGGGCAACTTCTGGGACGCTCGCCACGCTCTTCATGGCAAGCTCTGACCACATCCTATCCCCGCCCCTGTCAACGCCGCCACGGAGGCCGGCAAACAGGCAGAAGACTCTGGCCGGGGTAGCGGTCGAGCGCTCTGTCCAGTTCTCGCTGCGCCGCACCAGCACACACATGAAGAAGAAGCGCAAGTCCAAGCCAGTGGCAAAGGTGGCCGAGGTGGTTGTGTGCCGTGGACTCGGCATCGTAAAAGATGGAGAGGAGGTGACAGAGCACGCCATGGAGAAGTTTGCTAGGTGCTTCGATGGCGAGGTGTCAGGCACGGGGATGTCTGCCCTGCGTGTTCTCTTCAAGGTGGATGCGCCTCAAGATGAGGCTCTGGAGGAGGCCCTGCTTGGCCATGGCGGTGCTGCTGGCCTCGACCTGGAGGACCTGGATGGTGATGCTGCTGCTACTGATGTCTAGTTCACTGTTGATCAAGGTTCTGTTGGGTCCTTGTAGTTTCATTTTGGCTGCTTGGTTCGGGCTGTGGGCTGCGGCGCCACTTGGGTTCACTGGAGCCTGTTTCAGTACCCGTGTTTGCATGTTTGCTGTGGTTGTCTTGCTGCTGATGCTGTGGTCTGATACGTCCAAAACGTATCTACTTTCCCGAACACTTTTGCTATTGTTTTACCTCTAACTTGTGTGTTTTGAATACAACTAATGCGGACTAACGCTGTTTTCAGCAGAATTGCCCTGGTGTCTTGTTTTTGTGCAGAAAGTCAACTTTCGGGAAAAACACCAGAAAAGATCGCAAACCTCCTATTTTACCAGAAGACTCACGGAGCCAGAAGGGGAGTCAGAGATGGGCCACGAGTGGCCCAAACCACAGGGCGGCGCGGCCAAGGGGCCCACCGCGCCAGCCATGAGGAGGGCGACTCGGCACCTCCCCGAGTCCCCCTTTCGACTACTTAACCCTCTCTGACCTAAAACGCGAGGGGGTCGTCCACTTCATCCAGAAACATCACCGTACGCCGCCGCCATCGCGAAACCTATTTCGGGGACCAGAAACTCCGTTCTGGCACTCCGCCGGGACGGGGAATTGGAGGAGATCATCGCCATCATCATCACCGACGCTTCTCCATCGACCATCCATGTTTCCCCCATCCATGTGTGAGTAATTCCCTGCTGTAGGCTGAGGGGGATGGTAGGGATTGGATGAGATTGTTCATGTAATAAGTTATAAGATCATTAGGGCATGGTGCCTAGTATCCGTTGTTAGTACTTATTGATGTTGTTGCAACTTGTTGAGCTTAATGCTTGTCACTAGGGCCCGAGTGCCATGATTTCAGATCTGAACATGTTATTGTTTCATAATGATATGCACTGTTTATTGATCATACCTGCAAGTTGTATACACATATTGTTGTCCGGAACCCGAGGTCCCAAAGTGACAATAATTGGGACAGCCGAGGGGAATGGCTGCGATGTGAGGATCACATGTGTTCACGGCGTGTTAATGCTTTGCTCCGGTACTTTATTAAAAGGAGTACCTTAATTACCAGTAGATTCCCTTGAGGCCCGGCTGCCACCGGCTGGTAGGACAGAAGATGTTGTACAAGTTTCTCATTGCGAGCACGTACGACTATATACGGAACACATGCCTATGTTTACTTAGTACTTGGATGCTTTATCATTATTATCTGCAATGCCTATGTCTTGATTATTATATGAGCTATCTTATCCATGCAGCGCCCGTTCATCCATCCCTATGCCTACAGTGTTTTAATCCTACTGTTTACTGCAATCACTACTGCTGTCTCTATTTACTGCTGCTATTATTTCACCGCTACTACTGCTATAAAACTGTTGCTACTGATAATCTGTGTCGAGCAAGACTATTCACAGGTGCAGCTGAATTGACAACTCCGCTGTTAAGGCTCTCAAGTATTCTTTGGCTCCCCTTGTGTCGAATCAATAAATTGGGTTTTACTTCCCTCGAAGACTGTTGCGATCCCCTATACTTGTGGGTCATCAAGACTATTTTCTGGCGCCGTTGCCGGGGAGCATAGCTTTATTTGTGAGTTCACTTGTGATCTATATTGCTCGCTGAAATTTATTCATCATGGGTAAAGCTCGTGATGAGAGGGTCCGTGTATTGCCATCCACTACAAGAAAAGGTACGACACTTAGTACCTCTGCTGCTCTTGACTCACCATCTGTATTGAGTCAACTTGTTACACCACCACAATCTTCACGTGTTGGTACTACTGCTGAATCTGAAATTGCCTCTGATAATATTGATGATGCTTCTACTGTGATTGATGAGAATATTTCATTAGGTCCACTTTTAGATGCTGCTATTGCTAGTCTAAACAACTTGAAAATACTAGAACACCTAATGGAAGTCCTACTACTCCTGTTTATTCACCTGAGTTAAGGGATTATACTTGTGATGATGATCCTGATGAAACTTATGTGGAACTTGATGATGATTTTATTGATAAATGTAATGCTACTACTGGTGCAAGTAATATAGAAATTTTCTTGCACAACATGCTGTTAAATACAAGTTGTCACCTGATCCTAAGTTTGCCACTTCTCCTATAAACATTAAAGATAAGGATTATGATTTTTCTCTTGATTTATCTCATATATCTATTGTTGAGAAAACTCCTTTTTGTGGCACTAAGAGTGAAAGTGCTGTAGAGCACATGAATGAGCTCTCTACTTTGAGTGGCTTATTTTCTGATGATATTAAGAAGCGTAGCTATTTTGTTGCTAAGATTTTTCCTTTCTCATTAAAAGATGATGCTAAAGCTTGGTATAACAACTTGTCTCCTGGTTCTATTACTAGTCCTACTGGTTTGCTTGATGTTTTCTTTCAGAAATATTTCCCTGCTAGTGCTCAACATGATGCTTTGCAGAGAATTTATAACTTTGACCAGGAAGATGAAGAGAAACTTCCAGAGGCATGGACAAGGTTTTGCTCTCTTATCAGAGCCTGGACATGATTTGGAAAAGCATGATCTACTTGATATATTTTACAGTGGACTAACTATTGAATCTAGAGCATATCTGGATAGTTGTGCTAGTTGTGTTTTCAGGAAAAGAACCCCTGAAGAAGCTGAAGAATTATTGGCTAAAATCAGCCAGAATTATGATGATTGGACTCTACCTGCGCCGACCCCCACACCTACACCGACACCAATATCAAAGAAGAGGGGAGGTATGATTGAATTGAATGATGAAACAATGAGGGAGGCCAAGAAGACTCTCATTGAGAAGGGTATTAAATCTGAAGATGTGAAGAACCTTCCACCTATTGAAGATTTGTGTAAGCCAATTCCTCATCCATCCATAATTGAGGTTCACTCTCTCCACAGGTTCGATGAAGGAGATATTCCCTACTCTAAACCACCTGATCAATGCTTAGATGAATTTGATAATTATGTTATTAAGCAAGATAATTTTAATATGAGAGTAGAGAATCATTTGCATGAAAACTCTCAAGCTATTAGTAAGTTGCATGATATTGTGGAGAGAACCTCCAATGATGTTAAGATGCTTATTAAACATTTCCATATGGTTCAAACTCAAATTGATCAACTCACTAAAGTGCAACAAGACATGTTAGCCAATGCTTCTAAAGAAAAATTAAAACCTGTCTATGTTAGCACTAGAAGTGGAGCTCATACTCAGGATCCTTTATATCCTGAGGGACACCTAAAAGAATTGAACAAGATTCTCAACTAGCTGAAAATCCAGTTTCTCCTTCTAAGAAAAAGAAGAAGAAACATAAAAATGTTGTAGAATCCTCTGAAACTGTTAATGATCCTAATAGTATATCTATCTCTGATGCTGAAACTGAAAGTGGTAATGAACTTGATAGTGATAAGGATAAAAATGATGCTCTTGATAAAGAAGTTAGTGAAAAGGAACCTGAAAAGCATACTAAAAACACAAAGTACACTAAGGAAGACTTCATTGCTAAGAAACATGGTAATGAAAGGGAACCTTGGGTTCAAAAGCAAATGCCTTTTCCAACTAAGAAACTAAAATCAAAGGAAGAAGAACATTATAATAAATTTTGTGAATGGATGAAACCCTTGTTCTTGCAAATTCCTTTGACTGATGCTATTAAATTGCCTCCTTACTCAAAGTATATGAAAGATATTGTTTCTAACAAGAGGAAAATTCCTAATGAGGAAATTTCTACTATGCTTGCTAATTATTCTTTCAATGGCAAGGTTCCTAAGAAGCTTGGAGATCCAGGTATACCAACCATCCCTTGCTCCATCAAGAATAATTATGTTAGAACTGCTTTATGTGATTTGGGAGCAGGAGTTAGTGTTATGCCTTTTTCTCTCTATAAGAGACTCTATCTTGATAAATTGATACCTACTGATATATCTTTGCAAATGGCTGATAAATCTACTGCTGTTCCTGTTGGCATTTGTGAGGATGTCCCTGTTCAAGTGGCTAACAATTGTTTAATTTTGACTGATTTTGTTGTTCTTGAAATGCCTGAAGATGATAATATGTCTATTATTCTTGGAAGACCTTTTCTAAATACTGCAGGTGCTGTTATTGATTGCAATAAAGGAAAAGTAACTTTCAATGTTAATGATAAAGAACATACTGTTTATTTCCCCAAGAAAGTTGACAAGATTTATGGAGTCAATACCATCTCCAATTTTAAAACTATCAAAGTGGGAAGTATTGATTGCCCTATATATGATCATCAAGAAGGATATCAAAACATTATGATTGGATCCATATCAATACAATACAAGGTAACATGAGTGTTTCATGATGTTTAAATCATTTGTGTCATGTAAATTTATTTGGTGCCAAGACTTGATCAACCTTGTTATCAAATGTATTTGCATACATGAAAGAGCTAAACAGCATTTCTTTCTTCAACTTTGTTTTACCTCCTGTAGTGATAATTAGGTTGCAAAAGTTTAGTTGTTTTGAATTTTAAAAATAATTTTTCTGCCCAAGTTTTATTAATTTAAATATCCAGATTTCATGCAAATTGAAAGTTTTCAAAACTCTGTAAAAATTATACCATTGGTCCTATTTTTCAAAGAGCATCGTGGGAGTGCCTGGTGCTGACCAAGGGGACCCACCATGGGGTCAAACCACATGGTGGCGCGGCTGCCCCTTGGCCGCGCCAGCCACTGAGGTGGGGCACCCTTGGCCCTCCAGCAGTTCCCCCACCTACCACTTCTTCCTCTTGCATCACTCAGCTCGTTTTTCTCTCTCACACTCGAGTTTTTGCTGTTCTTCCTCGCGATTTCGATCTCTTTGTTCAGCCCATCTCAGCTGCTGAGATTTGGGGCAATTGCTCTCAGGTATGTGACTCCTCCATGTATCCAAGTAGAATTTTGTTTAGTAAGTATACCTTGAGTATTTTGCTGCTGTAGGTGACTTGTTAAGTGAGTATGCATGCTTGTTCTATGTTGATATAATCAGTTTTGATGCATGTTTAGTCCTCTAGCAAGTCCATATAGTAGTTCCCCTCATTTGTATGCTTCAAAGATAATTTTTATGATATGTGTCAAAAATTTCAGAGGATGGAGGGAAATGAACACCAACTAAATCAATATGAATTGGTGGTTCCTGAGGTCATGGGGATCCATCGTGAAGAAGGAGTGTTTCCATCCTGCTATCCATGCTTGGAATTCATGAGAAGTTCGGGGATCTTGCGTGATTTTCGTACTCTTGTCTCTAATACAGGATTGAGTGATTTTGTAGAGGGAGAACCCTACCAATATGCAAAGCTAACTGTGTCTGTGGTGCAGGACTTTAGATTTGATTGGTCTTCACCTAACCCTATGGTTCACTATAAAATTTACAACAAAAGTGTCCACTTGCCTTTTGATGCTTTTTGTGCAGCAATTAGGGTGCCGCAATGGGGATCACGAGGGAAGATACATGGGCAACCCAAGCATTTGACGGACCTATACGAGGTAATATGTCAAGGAAGAACCTACTCAGATGAAAGTGGTAAAATTCGAAGTATTCAATTTCCATGCATTCGATATTTTGCTTACTTCATCACGAGGTGTGTACTTGCTAGGAAGACTGCAAATAAATTATCCATTCCTGATTTAGCTTTCCTAGCAGCAGCCTTGCAACATGATAAGAGTTATAATTTGGGTGCCTTGATAGCTTTCGCATTGCTGCCAATCGCGAGAAAGGTGGATTTTGTGGAGGACTCATTGCTTCTCGTTTATTAGCTATGCATGGTGTAGTAGCTCTCCCTAATGATTTGCAGCTTTCTTTAGAGAGGCTCGATTTTGCTTCCATGGGGAGGCATGGCTTTGTTACTAGTTGGTCTACTTTGAATAATCTATCTTATGAGGTGCCTTTTGCCAAGAAGGTGAGGTGGAAAATGGTTAAATCTGAGCGAATAGTCGCTTTGCCTGCACCACGTTTGTTTGATCTTGGTTTCAGGAATGTTTGGTCAGTCACCGAGGATGAATTCGATGCATACTTGAGGGAACATGCCCTGCACACAGAGGATGATGGAGAATGGGCGGACGAGGACTCCACTCAGTTTTCCGGGACTGGGGGCTCGCGCCCCTATCCTGGGGATGCTGGACCCTCTGCCTCATCTTCCTCAGCGGAGCCGGATGTTGAGCACGCCCAGTATGACCCGCCGGCTTGGAGTTCCTACCCGCGTTATTATTAGCCTCCACTTAGGCCAAAAGCCTAAGCTTGGGGGGAGGTATATCGACATCTCACTCATTTACATATCATATCTTGTCGATACTTTGTATATCCATGTTGCAGTTTTCTTTCTTTCTTTTTAATTGTTTACCTTTTATTGCTGCATTCCAAAACACAAAAAGACCAAAAATATTTCTGTTGTTTCTCTTCATTTGTTTCTTTAAGTTTCAGTATTAGTTTGCTTAGTTTTAAAATTCGGTTTGTTATTCAAAAATCTAAAAATATTTTGCTTTATTGTTTGTTTCTTTTTGCTCTTGTTTCAAAAACTCGAAAACCCAAAAATATTTGTTGTTTCTTTTTGGTTTTGTATAGTGTTTTCAGAGTTGGACAGCCATCCGTGACTCCGATGGAGCTTGGTTTTCATTCTTATCATTCGAAGCAACACAAGTGAAAAAGCAATAAGGATGATCTACAACAACTCGAGTTGGGGTGAGAGGCTGGTATGAACTCTATTTGTTTTCATTTTTGTACATATACTCATCTATGTGAGCATGCTTAGTTGGTTCATGTGAGGTATATGTCATTTAGTGGATGCTTAGTAGTTCTTGTTCTCTCATGATCGGTCCCAATTTATTAATAGTGGTAGCATGTTATGTTGATGTTTGCTTGCATTGTTCTATTCATAGAGGGTATGACATTGTGGTATCCTCCTCTGAATAATTCATTCGAATTGACTTGGCACATGCTCATGCATGCATATGACTGAAAAACAAAAGTCAATTAAGCCTTGATGATTTATTTTGACTCAGAGTTCTTGTATCACTTTTATGCTCAATTAATTTCATTTTGTCGCAAGCATGATTATGACGGTTATTGCTCTCTTGATTGTCGCTTCCCAGTCTATTGCTAGCCTTCACTTGTACTGAGCGGGAATGCTGCTCGTGCTTCCAAAACCATGAAAACCAAGTTATTCCAAAGTGTCCACCATAAATACCTATGCATGGCATTTCGAACCATTCAAGTAAATTTTCATGTGCTACCTTTAAAACCTTCAAAGTACTTCTCAATTTGTGTCAATGTTTTATAGCTCATGAGGAAGTATGTGGTGTTTTATCTTTCAATCTTGTCATTCAGACTTTCACCAATGGACTAGTGGCATATACATCCGCTTATCCAATAATTTTGCAAAAAGAGCTGGCAACGGGGTGCCCAGTCCCAATTAATTATAACTTTCATCAATAATTCTCTTCACATGTTTTGCCCTGATTTATCAGTAAGCAACTTAATTTGCAAATAGACACTCCTCCATGGTATGTGAATGTTGGAAGGCACCCGAGGATTCGGTTAGCCATGGCTTGTGCAAGCAAAGGTTGGGGGGAGTGTCACCCATAATGAAACTAAAATACATGTGTAAACAAAAGAGAAGAGGGATGATCTACCTTGCTGGTAGAAATAACATCCTTCATGGGAGCCGCTCTTGAAAGTCTGGTTGACAAGGGGGTTAGAGTACCCACTACCATTCGTTGACAACAACAAACACTTCCCAAAACAATTTTGCTTCTGTTTTAAAAATAAAAAGCTCTAGCACATGATAATCCCTGCTTCCCTCTGCGAAGGGCCAATCTTTTACTTTCATGTTGAGTCACCATCCTTTCTTTGAGCACTTTCTCGAGAGCATAGTTGTCATTCTTAGTGTAATGTGCTTGTCCCAGAATGTGGTTAACTGTGATATAACTTTGATGCTTTTATCTTTGATATCTTTGATTCTAGTCTTCCCATGAACTTCAGAGGTGCCTGGGCATTTATGTTTTGCTGTACAAAAACGGGCAAGCGAGATACCATCTTATCATATCCTATTATGAGCATTACAATCTTGTGAATTAATATGTTTCATGTTTGTCGCTATTAGTATGTTGGTATCTTTTCATAGTTTACATGCCTATTGAGTGACATTATTTGCATTTGCCTCATCTTGAATTGCCTAAGCATTTGTTCATATAGTGAGAATATATGCATCATATGAAGCAAATGTGTTCGTGAAAGTCTTTTATCGCACTCAGTTGTTAACTGAATTGCTTGAGGACAAGCAATAAGCTAAGCTTGGGGGGAGTTGATACGTCCAAAACGTATCTACTTTCCCGAACACTTTTGCTATTGTTTTACCTCTAACTTGTGTGTTTTGAATACAACTAATGCGGACTAACGCTGTTTTCAGCAGAATTGCCCTGGTGTCTTGTTTTTGTGCAGAAAGTCAACTTTCGGGAAAAACACCAGAAAAGATCGCAAACCTCCTATTTTACCAGAAGACTCACGGAGCCAGAAGGGGAGAGATGGGCCACGAGTGGCCCAAACCACAGGGCGGCGCGGCCAAGGGGCCCACCGCGCCAGCCACTGAGGAGGGCGACTCGGCACCTCCCCGAGTCCCCCTTTCGACTACTTAACCCTCTCTGACCTAAAACGCGAGGGGGTCGTCCACTTCATCCAGAAACATCACCGTACGCCGCCACCATCGCGAAACCTATTTCGGGGACCAGAAACTCCGTTCTGGCACTCCGCCGGGACGGGGAATTGGAGGAGATCATCGCCATCATCATCACCGACGCTTCTCCATCGACCATCCATGTTTCCCCCATCCATGTGTGAGTAATTCCCTGCTGTAGGCTGAGGGGGATGGTAGGGATTGGATGAGATTGTTCATGTAATAAGTTATAAGATCATTAGGGCATGGTGCCTAGTATCCGTTGTTAGTACTTATTGATGTTGTTGCAACTTGTTGAGCTTAATGCTTGTCACTAGGGCCCGAGTGCCATGATTTCAGATCTGAACATGTTATTGTTTCATAATGATATGCACTGTTTATTGATCATACCTGCAAGTTGTATACACATATTGTTGTCCGGAACCCGGTCCCAAAGTGACAATAATTGGGACAGCCGAGGGGAATGGCTGCGATGTGAGGATCACATGTACTTATTAAAAGGAGTACCTTAATTACCAGTAGATTCCCTTGAGGCCCGGCTGCCACCGGCTGGTAGGACAGAAGATGTTGTACAAGTTTCTCATTGCGAGCACGTACGACTATATACGGAACACATGCCTATGTTTACTTAGTACTTGGATGCTTTATCATTATTATCTGCAATGCCTATGTCTTGATTATTATATGAGCTATCTTATCCATGCAGCGCCCGTTCATCCATCCCTATGCCTACAGTGTTTTAATCCTACTGTTTACTGCAATCACTACTGCTGTCTCTATTTACTGCTGCTATTATTTCACCGCTACTACTGCTATAAAACTGTTGCTACTGATAATCTGTGTCGAGCAAGACTATTCACAGGTGCAGCTGAATTGACAACTCCGCTGTTAAGGCTCTCAAGTATTCTTTGGCTCCCCTTGTGTCGAATCAATAAATTGGGTTTTACTTCCCTCGAAGACTGTTGCGATCCCCTATACTTGTGGGTCATCATGGTCTCTGCTAGAAGGTGCTTGTACCTGATGCAGAGAGAGGGTTCGATCGCTTCTGTGTTGTGATGTTTGTGTTTGTGCTGTAGCATCATTCTGTTTGTCAAGTCCAGTTTGTCTTCCTTGCTTGCTTTGTTGTTGGGTTCCCCTGGTGAACAATGGTAGAACAACTCCCTAATATTTTGGATTGGAATGTTCGGGGCCTAAACGACACGGATAGGCAAGATGCCGTTCATCAGACTGTAGCTTCGTCCATTTGCCAAATTGTTTGCCTTCAAGAGACAAAGCTTGGGCCTTTGTCACCTTTTGACGCTTGCTACATCGGAGGAAACCGTCTAAAAGCTTTGCCAAGAAACCCGCGACGGGTACAAGTGGGGGGATTCTTATTCTTTGGGATGATTCCGTGGTGCAACTATCCAAGGTTGTCACTACCGAGTTTACTCTTTCAGCCTTGGTTCATATCATCAATGTGGAAGAAGAAGGAGATTTCATGATCACCGTTGTCTATGGACCTACGGCGTCTAACCGTAAGGATGATTTCTTTGCCGAGCTTATCAACCTCAAGCCCCCAAGTGGAGTTCGTTGGTTGGTCCTTGGGGATTTCAACCAAATTAGGCGTGCCCAAGACAAGAATAACCGCAATATCAACCGGAGTCGCATCATCCGCTTCCGCAATGCCCTCCAAACTTGTGAACTCAAGGAAGTGCACCTCCAAAACCGTCGCTTTACTTGGAGCAATGAGCGGGCAAACCCTACACTCTCGAAGCTTGATGCCTTCTTTCGCAACTCCGAGTGGGATGTTCGTTTTGACACTCATGTCCTCCATGCCTTGTCCTCCTCCCTATCGAATCATTGTCCTCTTTTGCTTGCCGACGACCGGGGACCCCGTAGACCTCGCTCCTTCAAGATTGAGAATTTTTGGGTGCGTCTTCCCGGATTTGTTGAGGTGATGCAAAATGCGTGGAATGAAACCTCCTCCCACACGGAACCTTGTCACATCCTATACCACAAATTGCGCACCACGGGCATGAGATTGGCAAGTGGAGCCGTGGCCTCTTTGCTAACTCCAAGGTTATGGTTCATGCGGCTCTCCTTGTCATTCTTCAATTCAACTTGGCCCAAGAGAATAGGGTGCTCTCGGCAAGTGAGAGAGATCTTCGAGCTAGACTTAAAAGGAAAGTTGTTGCTTTGGCCGTGGTGGACAGAGCAAGAAAGAAGCAAGGTGCACGGATTGCAAATATCAAGGAAGGGGATGCAACACAAAAAAATTCCATGTGAGGGTTAATTCAAGAAGAAGTAAAAATCACATACACCGTCTCAAGTTCAATAATGGTTGGGTTACCGACCATGTTGCCAAGCAAGGCTTAGTACATGATCACTTCAACTCCATCTTGGGCATGGATAACCTAGGACTCAAGACTTTAATTGGGAAGGGTTACATTTTGAGGAACAAAATTTGCAAAGCCTTGGGGATCCCTTCACCGAGGAGGAGGTTAAGAATGCTATCAATCAAATGCCTAATGACAAGGCTCCCGGCCTTGATGGTTTCACGGGGGCCTTTTTCAAGAAATGTTGGGAAATTATTAAAGTTGATGTGATGCGGGTGATCAACCTCTTGGCAACCTCCACACCGAGAACTTTCATTGGCTCAACTCCGCCAACATTGCCTTGCTCCCAAAGAAGGATGGTGCGGAGGAGGTCACCGACTTTAGGCCTATTAGCCTCATTCATGCCATTGCCAAGATTATCTCCAAGATGCTTGCTCTCTGTCTTGGGCCGCTCATGAACGATCTAGTTTCCAATGCCCAAAGTGCTTTCATCAAGAAAAGGAGTATCCACGACAACTTCCTCTATGTCAAGAACCTTGCTCGACGTTTCCACAAGGGAAAAACACCAGCACTCTCTTCAAACTTGACATCCGCAAGGCTTTTGATTCGGTGCGTTGGGAATTCATTTTGGATCTCCTTCAACGCCGTGGGTTCCCTCCTCGTTTCCGGAATTGGATTGCCGCCTTGCTCTCAACCGCATCCTCCCGTGTGCTCCTCAATGGCGTGGCCGGGCCTCCCATCATGCATGGCCGCGGCCTACGGCAAGGAGACCCGTTGTCCCCCCTACTCTTTGTTTTGGCAATTGACCCTCTCACTCAAATTTTGGAGATTGCAACAAGAGAAGGCCTCCTCCACAAGCTTCGTGGGAGAGGCACCATTTTGAGAACTTCCTTATATGCGGATGATGTGGCGGTCTTTGTGGCACCTATCAAGGAGGACATTGGAAACTTTGCGTCCATCCTCCATGGCTTTGGAGAGGTTACCGGTCTATGCACAAATTTTGACAAAAGCTCCGTGGTGCCTATTAGATGCTGGGCAATCAACCTTGAAGACATCCTTGAGGGTATTTCGGCAACAAGGACCAACTTTCCTTTGCGTTATCTTGGGCTTCCGCTCTCCGTTTGGCGTCTAAAAAGGGTGGATTTCCTCCACCTAGAGGACAAGTGTGCGGCTAAATTGCCCACTTGGAATGGGAGGTACATTGCCACGGCCGGTAGAGCGGCTCTTGTCACATCGGTCATTGCGTCCCAGGCCATCTACTACTTGACGCCCCTCATCATTCCGCCGGGTACTATTGCTTTTCTCAACAAGATTCAACGCGCGTTCCTTTGGTCGGCCAAAGACAAGACCACCGGCGCCAAATGCAAGGTCAATTGGGAGTTGGTTTGCCGCCCTAAGGAGCTTGGTGGACTTGGTATTCTTCACTTGGATAAATTTGTGACCGCTTTGCGCTTGAGGTGGCCATGGCTAGAATGGAAAGACCCCGGCAAAATTTGGGTGGGTTTTGGAAACCCTTGCACAAACGAGGACATGGACATTTTCTACTCCGCAACAACGATTTCCATTGGAGATGGGCTCAAGACCCCGTTTTGGCATGCACCATGGCTTGAGGGGAGAAAACCAAAAGACATCGCTCCTCTAATTTTTTAGTGTTCTACCATGAAGAACTACACCGTGGGCAAGGCCGTGCTTGGGGCGGCTTGGGTGGCCAAGGTGCGCCTCGACGAGAACTTCACCACGCGCATTTCTCGCAATTTGTGGACCTTTGGAGCCTCACCAGAAACGTCCACCTAAACCACAATGTGAGTGATACGATCCGTTGGAAGTGCTTACGGAGAATGGTGAGTACACGGCAAAATCGGCTTACAAGATGCAATTCATGGGTACCATTTCCTCCTCCATGAAGAACTCGGTTTGGAGGCCTTGGGCGCCGCCTAAGACGAAGTTCTTTGCTTGGCTTGCAAATCAAAATAGAGTTTGGACGGCCGACCGTCTTGCTAGAAGAGGATGGCCAAATTGCGGGCTTTGCCCTTTTTGCAAGAACTACGGAGTCTCTTGTTCACCTTCTTGTGCATTGTCGATTCACGAGAAGAATTTGGGACCTTGCCAAGGATTGGCTCGGCTTCCCCAACATCAACACCGGTGGGTGGCTTAACCTCAACTTCAACTGAGTGGTGGCTTTTGATGACCAACCTTCCCCCTAACCGCAAGGCCGTCGCTTCCCTCACCTTGCTTGTCACTTGGGAAGTTTGGAATGAGCACAACGCTCGGGTGTTCAAAAGTAAGAGTGCGCCGCATCTAGTTGTCTTAGGCAAAGTTAAAAATGAGGCCCGCTTGTGGGTTCTTGCGGGTGCCAAATATTTGGGCAACTTGATGCCGCAAGAGTAATTGTGTTGTAATATTTTGGTGATTAAAATTTACATTCTTGCAATCTTCTCCCTTAATTAATATACGGGGCAAAACTTTTGCCCCTCGTTTCAAAAAACATCCAAATAGTCTACGGCAAGTAGAGCAAACCGCGTTGATATGAAAACATAATTAGCGAGCCGTAATTCGATCAGCAGGCCAACTACCCAGCCCGGAGGTGATGAGCATTGACCTGGTAGCAACATGACTAGCTTACAATACTTTAACACCACAATCAAATAATACCATTCCACGAAGCTACCGGCGCGCACCAACCGGCCGCTTGCTTGTATATATAGAGTCCGGCACGGCAGCAAAATCACAGAACAGAAAGCCCCTCATTAGGATCAACAGACAACGGTACCTAACTATCTCCTCTGTTCCGTTGCCCCTCCAGTTTCAACGCAATGGAAGCTGCCATGAGAATCGCTCTCCTTGCCGTGGCGGCGATGGCCGTCCTCAGCACCGCGTCGGCGGTGACCTACAACGTCGGCGGACCGAGCGGTGCGTGGGACCTGAGTACCGACTACAACACCTGGGTGTCCGACAAGAAGTTCCTCACCGGTGACAGCATCGTCTTCAAGTACAGCGCAGCACAGCATGATGTGCTCGAGGTCAGCAAGGCCGACTATGACTCCTGCACCACCACCGGCGCCATCACCACCTCCAAAACCGGCGACGACACCGTCCTCCTATCCGCCGCCGGTACCCGCTACTTCATCTGCGGTGTAGGGAGCCACTGTAACAACGGCATGAAGGTCACGGTCGACGTTGGGTCAGGCTCCTCCCCATCGCCGCCCGCACCAGCCAGCGGTCCCAGCGCGAGCAACTCTCCCCCGCCGCCGCCAGCGTCCTCTGCCGCTACCTCGGTCGGCGCCACAGCAGGACTTGGCCTTGTCGTCCTGCTGGCCGGTCTCATGGCTTGAATGCATATGTTTGCTGCTGGCGGCACATATGAGTTGGAATGTACTCCCTCCGTTCGGAAAAGTATGTCACAAAAATGGCATCCTTTTCCGAACGGAGGAGTAAGACACAAAGCAAGATTTTAAGTTGCAATTTTATGTTGCATTTTTCATTTGCAAAAATGTTGGTCCCAACAGTAACCATGTATTTTTATTTGTCTTGCAATGTCGTTGGTCCCACTTATGGATAAAATAGTATTTTTATGTATATCTGTTCCATGAGTGGCGATCATACGCGTTAGGTTGATTGCATTTACTTATTTGAGTCTTCTGTAAGTTGTTGGTCCATACATATATAAGTATAAATGGAGGGTGGGCGAAATGTCATCACATATTTCAACTTTATAAGTACGGAAGATGGTGACCTAAAACTTATTGATCTTGGATGGATTAATTAATACAGATTTGCTAGTTCTCAGTGGACAGAGAACTAATTAATTCTCAGTCGACGTGGTGGCCGTTCGTTTTTATGCCAAGATCTGTGTGTTTAATTACGCGTGACAGTTGAGTTATGCCTGTATTGGTACGAGTCTACCGGTGGGCTTCTTTGTTCTTGTCTGGCCCATTAGGTCCTGCAGGCGTGCATGGTTTTTCATCGTACTGGCCCATTAATTCTATCTTAACACGCACAGACGAATCCCCAAGCAAAAGATGAAGAAAAACGGCTTTTATAAAAAAAATGAAGAAAAAGGTAGCACAAGGACAAATAATTTGAAGAATTACTAGGGAAAATATGCGGGCTCTATAAGCGTGTCAATGCATTTTTTTACTTTTTTTTGTAGCTTGTGCTCATATTGTTGTTCATAATTGATTATGGGTTTTCTTCATTTTTGAACCGTTTTCATTGTTTGCTGTTTCTTTTAATTTATTTTGTGTTCTTTTTTAATCATTTTTTGTTTCTCTAACTCATTCAGTTTTTTGCTAACTATCAGTCGACCGAGATTTAAGTTAGAGCTTGGTTAACTCGTAAACGTTTTCTAGTTGCAAGTGGGTATCAACTGACAGTTTCTAGTTGCAAGTTGGTTGCAACTTACTATTTTCTAGTTGCAAGTAGGTTGTAACTGAGAATTTTCTGTTACAAGTCGGTTACACATGAATTTTTCTAGTCATATTTGGGTTGCAATTAAGATTTTCTAGTTACAGGTCGCTTGGAACTGAGTTTTTTTCAGTTGCAAGTGAGTTTCATATGAGATTTTCTAGTTGCAAGTGGGTTGCTACGAACTTTTTTTCCAGTTGCAAGTAGGATGCAACTGAGATTTTCCAGTTGCAAATCGGTTACAATTGACTTTTTTTCCAGTTGCAAATGAGTTGCAATTGTTTTTTTTTTCATTTGTAAGTAGGATGCAACTGAGATTTTTCAGTTGCAAGCCGGCTGCAATTGACTTGTTTTCAGTTGCAAGTGGGTTGCAACTGATATTTTCTAGTTAAACTTATTTTGCAATTTAGTTTTTTGTTCAGTTGCAAGTGGGTTGCAACTGAGTTTTTTTTAGTTGCAACTAGGAACAACTTAGATTTATCCGGTTGCAAGTCGGTTGCAAGAGGGTTGCATCTGAGATCGACGGCGTGATTCGTGAGTTATTATATTCAATCCAGTGGTCTTATTTTTTTATCCAAAAAGAAATCCATTGTAGCCTTTCTTTTACGTGGAAATTCATTGCAGCTAGCGTCCGTGAAGAAAAGAAGAGGAAAATGCTACTGCATGGACTGCTAGTCCAGGTTTATGTAATCTGGCAGCATCCGGCCCAATAGCAAGCGTGGCCCACAAAATAATGCACGTAGGCAGCTCTACTTGGCTGTTACGAATGCAATCCATGCCGAAGCTGAGGCATGTATTCAAGGAGTTATTGCGGCAATGAACTGGGGTATGACGCGTATTGTTGTTGAATCTGACTGCCAGATGCTGATTCACACACTGAATAGCAAGGAGTATGATCGTTCTCCGATTGGAGTTCTTGTTAGAGATGCCAAGATGTTGGCTAGATTTAATTTCACACCTGTTTCATTTAGTTTCTGTAGGCGTGAATGTAATAAAGTAGCGCATGCGATGGCGGCGCTAGGGGCATCAGGTAATGCTGGTAATGGTATTCTCTGGCCTGATGCTGTCCCAAACGATGTACTCCCTCCGTGTCAAAAAGTAAGACTCTCTAGCTACTTACCACACACATGTATCTAGACATGTTTTAGTGCAAGATTCACATGAATCTTGCACTAAAACATGTCTAGATACATGTGTGTGGTAAGTAGCTAAAATGTCGTACTTTTTGACACGGAGGGAGTATCTGTTATTGTGGCTGCCAATTTGGCTATGCCTCTGGTTTAATGGAAAATGAGCTTCAAAAAAAAATCCCAGTCGACTGAGGATTAGAGAGTCCCATATTTCTATAGTTATAGCAGTAGTCTTACTATTAACAACTATACAATTATTCCCTGCGAAAATAAATAACATTGTTGATTATGCTTTTACAACAAAGACCTTTACAGAGAATTTGCCCGTGGCAAGATGGTTAGGAGGGTGGTTGTACCCCCAGCCCACCAGAGTTTAAACCCCAGGTATGACGCTGGTGTTTCTCATTTAAGGCGGAATATTCTTCAGTGGGAGGCGACGTTCCCGTCGACAGCGAGGCGCCGTGGTGACTTCGTCAATCTCAAGACTCGACCCGCCGACTCGGTCTCTCGGAGGTGCTCATAGGGTAGAGTGTGAGTGCGTGCGTTCATAGGGGTGAGTGTGTGCGCGTGTATATGAGCGTCTGCGTTGTACTGTGTTTCGCAAAAAAAAAACAATTGCAAACTAACAGTATATGCATAGTACTTTTTTTTTTGGAATTTTGAGCAGTCATGGCAATCTTAATATTCGTTTACGAGTAAGTTTTGTTGCGGGTGACGTATTCCACCAATGGGATGTGATGAACTAGATTTTTTTAGGAATAGATAAACTAGATTTTAAATAAACATATTGCATCTAGTTTTAATGCCGAAGTTCCAATTTCAAATGGTTTAGCTCGTCAGTTTGTGGGATTTTCAGGGGCATAGTCACGAAATTTAGTGGGTTCACAACCCAAACACAATCTATGACAATTTTCCCAAATTTGAGAAGTTTGTGCCAATCTAAATATTTTCTACGTAAGTTCTATTATGCAAGTATTTCACTAATGACACACTGAACTAGATTTATAAAAATAAAAATATTTCATTTCCCTAATGAAATTTCTATTGTGATATGGTTTAACCATGTTAGTACGTGTATATTTTCTCGATTAAACTTTCTAGTAACTAACGCACCAGGTCAAAGGGCAATTGTTGATCGCCCCTCACACTTTTTTCTGAATTTTTTGAAATCAGATGGTTGACTGGACAAAAAACACATGCACTTCGATCTGAACATACATGTAGAGAGCCAGAAAACATGATGGAACCCAAATCAGAAGAGGGAAACGTAATCACTGAAAAGCAAAAATAGCAAGAGCATGCATATGTAAGGCACAACTGGTGGAGACCCAACGACCGCTGCATCTGCGCAAAATGGTCAGAAAACACTCAAGCAGACACGAGGAACACAGTCATACCATTGTTGGTTGCTACAAACAGCATCTTCAGTTATGTGTTTTGTATAAGACCACTCTAAAATGCAAAGTGCATATTTGTACTAACATGTGTGTCTAAGTCATCTTAGGTCACTGTTATTTTTTCAATTTCTTCATCGTTGGGCATGGTAGCTTGGTATAGCTTGCTGTCCAGCGCCGGCTCCCATCCCCGCGGGCCAACCCACTAGTAGGAAAACTTTTAGTGTAGTCTCGTATCAGTGCCGAGTTTTTTTTTGCGAGCCACTGATACTGTCAGTGATGCATCGTATTTGGGCGCGCCATTTCTTTCGTGTACCAGCGGCGTGTGGATAAGTAAACCACGCCACTGTTACGTGGGACCCACGTGGCCATTAGGTGAGAATTGTCGGTGGCGTGTCGTGTTGTTGGCACGCCACTAAATATTTCGCATCGGTGGCGCGTCCAACATGCTCTCCTGCATTGATTGCCGCACGCCACTGAACGCACGCACGCAAACGCGTATCGGGCATGTAGGGTGAGGTTGGCCCACCCACCAGTCTTATCTCGTCTAAACAGCCAAGCCATTAATATGCGCAGTCACGTCGCGTGCCGGAGACCGAGGAGATGCGCGTGCCACCCCCACGCGAGCTTCCACGCCATCGCCGAAGTCAATTCGCCACGTCAACTCGAAGTGCCAGTTTGGGCACTTGTTAGCGCCGACGTAAATGTCATGGCTGTCGTCTAGGCTGCCCGATGCTTTAAAATCCCCTCTCGCTCGAGAGGGGATTATCTCAAACCTTGCCACATCTCTACCCTCTCTCCTTGTCCCTCCCCATCCATATCTCGCTGGAATCCATATGGCGAACAACGACAGGCCGGCGGCACTGGATCTGTTCCGGCTTGGCTGTGGCCGCGAACCCTTCCCTGGCATGTGGCCAAGCTATGGCCTGATGGTCCCACCTAATTGTTCTTTGCCAAACACTTGGCACATGAGCGACGGACGCGGGGGGGGGGGGGGGGGGGGGGGGGGGGGGCCTCACCATGTTCCCGCTCCCCGAGGATGACGATGAGATGGGGGTCGATGCACCCGACGAGCTCAAGGCCGACCCACGTACGTGTTGGAACACCCCGTCGGAGCGGGAGGGGAGGATCCGAGAATTCGACAACGCTATTCGCCCGGGCTGGAAGAACCGCAAAGGAAGGCACCGTTTTTGGGAGGGCCACACCATTGACCAAGCCTCGCCCTCTGCCGGGCCGGGCTGGATCCGCGCCCGCACGCTCCTCTACCACCGCCAGCGTGGCGGGGTCTTCTTCCTCCTCTCACAGAGCTGGCCGGCCCCTGCGCAATTGCGCCCGTGCTACGCCGCCGCGACGTGTGGTGGCCGTGTTGCACACCCACCACCACGCGTCCATGATGCACCTCCACCGCCCGAGGTGAAGGAGCAGGCCAGGCCTGGGGCAAAGACGACGACGCGCCTTCCTCCAGACAGCCGAGTAGGACCAGCTCCCGCTGTGGCCTCTGTACTCCTTACTTTGAAAATCAATAAAAATAACCAGCAGAACACTGCTGTTCCTTTCAAAAAAAAGTCAGTCCTCCACGACACGACTAACTAGCTAGCACGAGTTTAAATCCGAATTCAAAATTTGTGCATTTAGATTAAAATTCCAGCGAAATTTGAATTAGAGTTACACGCCACAGCTAACTAGCACGAGGGGCATGCCAAACGTACACGTTACTGATGTAAAACTTACCAGTGGCGCGTCCACGGCACAGCACTGTTAGCTATTATCAGTGACGCATAACTAGTGGCATGTCAAAAACGAGCCACTAAGGGCGAAATCGGCACACCACTCCTAGGCTATTTCCTACTAGTGACCCCCCTAGCCCATGTGACTCCCGCCGGCTGGCCCCTCAACTCCCCTTCCCAGCCTGCATGGCTCTCCACCAGAAAACTAACTCGACCACTCTCGGATAAGCGGTCGTTACACCCTCTAGACTAACAACTCTAGAGTAACCACATAGATCAACACACGTGTGCAACCCGACAATTTGGGGATGGGTGACCTCACTGGAATCTCCCTAGGAGGTCACCCATCCCCAACTTCCCCTGACCAAGCACGTTTAACACAATAATTGATTGGAGATGAGCTTTCGAAGATGCATCTTGTTAGTAATTGTTAATCCTTTTAAGCCATGATGCAGGATGTCACACTACGCCTCAGCTCCGCATCCAGAGCCCGATCTTTGTGGACTGCGCTTGAACACCACACCTAGCTAGCTCAAGCTCCACGCCAACTGCCAAGCCATGGGAGAGATGACGACGACAACGGCTTGGCTCGCTCGACCGTGCGGCATCGATTCGCCATGGGCAGCGGTTCGGTGGCTGGTAGCTTGCCTTGGTGGCATGGCTGGCCTCGCACGGGAGTGCACACCCCACGAAATAGGCTTGCGCCCCGTTTTATAAATAAAGCCACACGGCGGACGATACAAGGTAGTGAGGAAACCCTCTTACAAAGAAGATCCCGGGATAACCGGACAACAGAAGTCGCATCAAAACACAACTACGAAGCCGAACATGTAAACCTAAATGACTAAACACCACGCCATGCATGCCCTTGGGCACCTGAGCTCCACAACAGCGCCCCCAAGAGAGTCATGGCGCAAAGCGTCGCGGCCGCCGAGTCCGAAGACCTAGGTTTACACCTGGAACTCTGTCATGAGAACGAGCACCCCAACGACGTCCTCAAGAGGAGTAGCGGAACCCGTGGGCGTCGCCGCCGTCAATGCCGAAGCATAGAACTTTCGCCCGTTATTCCCCCATGAAACGAAGAGGGTCCAAGGGCGTGTGCACGACGGGAGTAGCCATTCAGCTCCAGATCTGGGCAGCACCGCCAGTCAGGTCACTCCCGAGCCACCCGCCGCTACACATCGTCGCCCACACGACGAAGAGCGCAGCCACCACCGCCGCCATGGTGCTCGTCGAGAGACACCATGAGGCCCACCACCCGGGGCCACAACCCCGGCGTCCAAGTCCCTGACCAGCACAGTCAGTCCCCTAGCAAGCACGACCGGCAAGTCCAAGGAGGACCCGCGAGGGCGCCGCCAGATCTGGGCCCGCCTAGCCTAGATCAGGCCCGTACACCCATGGCAGCGCTCTGGTCGCCGCACCGCACGGCCACCGCCGAGCCGACATTGACCGGAGTTGCCGCTGCGCCAGCCATGCCTGTTCCAGACACGCAATAGGCCCGCCTGGCCCGCCGCCACCCGGATCTGGCCCTTCCTTGCGCCGCTCGACCCAAGTCTCTGTCGGAGGTAGAGCTCGATGTCGCCGCCCACATCATCCTGGACTCCGGGCACGCTGCCCTTGAGACCTCCTGCCGGAAAAAAGGAGCCACCACCCCATGTCGCACCGCGCGGACGGGAGAGCCCGCGCCTCCGTCCTAGCGCGCGGGAAGAGGCAGTCCCGTCGCCGCCGGCACCGCACGGGATTTTCCGTGCGGTTGCCGGCGGCGGCGGGGAGAGGGGAGAAGGAGGAGGGCTGGAAGAGGGAGGCTAGGGTTCGCCCCGTCGCCCACGGGGAGCGACATGAGCGAACGATTTTCCCCCGTCACAGTAATCGCGTGAATCACACACGAACATGTTCATCCCGCATTTCGCTCGCGTGGACACATGAGGCTTTAAAATTTGCAGTTTGGCTATATTTAGAGGAGGCGAATACCTCAGGTACTACGTCTTTTCACGCTATTCGCTGGAGAACGACATCGTTCGATGAAATAGCTCACATGCGACGTCTCGTTGAGTTCAAATATCTTCCCTAACTCATTGCTCTTAATCACAGTTAGTTAGGATTAAAGGCATGCGGGTGGGACCCACAATTGCCCACGTCAGCAACAATGACCGTTTAATCTCTTCCCCTGCGCGCGCTTTCTCTGCTTCTTCTTCTTCTTCTTCTTCTTCTTCTTCTTCTTCTTATCCGGCGACATCGACATAGCGCGGCAACGCTGGCGAGGCAAACATAAATAAATGAAGATAAAATAAACCCGCGGGGCGCATACAGTAGATAAACTTTATATTACACATAAGCTCGACATTACAGAAGCTCGTGGCTCATAGATTCAAAAGGGGCGCCACGCGGAGATGTACTGAAAATTACAGGCGGGGACATTCGCTGCTGCTCCTACCCCTAGCTACGACCCAAAATTGGGCTCACACCAGAGCCCGGGGGTGCGTCGGCGGCGACGAGGCGGCGGCGCCGCTCAGTCCTAGTCCTCGTCGGAGTGGAATAGCCCGGGGGAGCTGATTTCGATGACTTCGTGGAGGGAATTGTAAATCCCGACCTCGAGGCGGCGTTCGTCGAGCTCAATCTCCATCTGACGGCGCTTCTCATCCCTTGGGCTGCGCTGGTAACACCTCCAAGGTGACCTAGGAAACAACCTCGTCGGAGACGAAGTCCCCGGGCAGGAGGGGGCGGCCGCTGCGTGGTGGGCGCTCCTGCTCCTCCTCCTCCTCCCTCTTCGGCGATGGCAGCAGTGCTTGCTAGCGCTAAGTTGACGAGGGAATATCTCCCCTGCAACAGCACCAGAAACAATGCTTGTACGTCACACGTCAGTTGGGAACCCCAAGAGGAAGGTATGATGAGTGCAGCAGCAAGTTTTCCCTCAGTATGAAACCAAGGTTTATCGAACCAGTAGGAAAACGAGGTTGCTTCGAAGGTGTTGGTGAAGGAGTGTAGTGCGGCGCAACACCAGGGATTCCGGTGCCAACGTGGAACCTGCACAACACAATCAAATTACTTTGCCCCAACTTAACAGTGAGGTTGTCAATCTCACCGGCTTGCTGAAAACAAAGGGTTAAACGTATCGAATGGAAGATGATGTTTGTTTGCATAAAACAGTAGAGAACAATGATTGCAGTAGATTGTATTTCAGATGTAAAAGAATGGACCGGGGTCCACAGTTCACTAGTGGTGTCTCTCCAATAAGATAACTAACATGCTGGGTAAACAAATTACAGCTGGGCAATTGACAATTGATAAGTGCATATAACATGCATGTGTGAGTTGTGGTGTCTACTATGAGATTCATTTGGGCATTACGACAAAGTACATAGACCGCTATCCAGCATGCATCTATGCCTAAATAGTCCACTTTCCGGTTAACATCCGTACCCCTTCCAGTATTAAGTTGCAAGCAACAGACAATTGCATTAAGTAATGTGCGTAATGTAAACAATACATTCATCCTTGAATAAAGCATTGCTGTTTTACCCCTAGTGGCAACAACACATCTACAACCTTAGAACTTGCTGTCACTATCCCAGGTTAAATAGAGGTTGAACCCAACTATCATGCATAAATACCCCCTCTTGGAGTACAAGTATTCACTTGGCCAAGGCTTCAACAAGTAACGGAGAGCATGCAAGATCACAAATGACATAGACATGATAATATAATATTCAGCTCCACATAGGTATCAATATAAGTCAGATCCCAGCAAACACAACATGTAGCATTACAATAAGATGATCTTGATCATGATAGGCAGCTCACAAGATCTAAACATGATGGCACAAGTGGAGAAGACAACCATCTAGCTACTGCTATGGACCCATAGTCCAAGGATGAACTACTCACGCATCACTCCGGAGGCGGGCATGGCGATGTAGAGCCCTCCGGTGATGATTCCCCTCTCCGGCAGGGTGCCGGGAAGAGCTTCAGAACCCCCCGAGTTAGGGTTGACGACGGCGGCGGCAGCGAATATGTTCTGGATGAAAGGCTCGGTGTTTTAGGGTTTTCACGTCTCGGGGAATAAATAGGCGAAGGGGCGATGTCGGCGGACCCCCGAGGGGCCCAAACCACAGGCGGCGCGGGGGCCCACTGCCGCGCCGCCTGTGGTTTGGCCACCTCGTGGCTCTTCGTCTCTCCTTCGGACTCCGTGTACGTGCTGGAAAAATAGGGACTTGGCCTTTTGTTTCGTGCAATTCCGAGAATATTTCCAGAAGTAACTTTCTGAAACCAAAAACAGCAGAAAACAGGGAACTGGCACTGTGGCATCTTGTTAATAGGTTAGTCCCAGAAAATGCATAAAAGTGATATGAAGTGTATATAAAACATGTAGCAAATGGTATAATATAAGCATGGAACAGCAGAAATTATGGATACGTTGGAGACGTATCAAGCATCCCCAAGCTTAGTTCTACTCGTCCTCGAGTAGGTAAAACGATAACAACAAATAATTTCTGAGGAGACATGCTTTCACACAATCTTGATCAATATATTGCAAGGCTCATGTCATGAATGAAGTGACTCAAAGCAATGATCTATAGTTTGCTAACAAATAGATAAAGAGTAAACAATGAATCATATAAGCAAAAACTTTTCATGAATAGTACTTTCAAGACAAGCATCAAAAAGTTTTGCATAAGAGGTAACTCATAAAGCAATAGATTCAAAGTAAAAGGCATTGAAGCAACACAAAGGATGATTAAGTTTCAGCATTGCTTTCAACTTGTAACATGTATATCTCATGGATAGTTGTCAACATAAAGCAATATAACAAGTGCAATAAGTAAACATGTAAGAATCAATGCACACAAAGTTGACACAAGTGTTTGCTTCTAAGATAGAAAGGAGTAGGTAAACTGACTCAACATAAAGTAAAAGATAGGCCCTTCGCAGAGGGAAGCAGGGATTAAATCATGTGCTAGAGCTTTTTAAGTTTTCGAAAGCATATAGAGAGCACAAAATAAGTATTTGAGAGGTGTTTGTTGTTGTCAACGAATGGTAGTGGGCACTCTAACCCCCTTGTCAACCAGACTTTCAAGAGCGGCTCCCATGAAGGACGTTATCTCTACCAGCAAGGTAGATCATCCCTCTTCTCTTTTGTTTACACATGTATTTTAGTTTCTTTATAGATGACACTCCTCCCAACCTTTTGCTTACACAAGCCATGGCTAACCGAATCCTCGGGTGCCTTCCAACATTCACATACCATGGAGGAGTGTCTATTTGCAAATTAAGTTGCTTACTGATAAATCAGGGCAAAACATGTGAAGAGAATTATTAATGAAAGTTGTAATTAATTGGGGCTGGGCACCCCGTTGCCAGCTCTTTTTGCAAATTATTGGATAAGCGGATGTATATGCCACTAGTCCATTGGTGAAAGTCTGTCAGAAGTAAATGACAAGATTGAAAGATAAAACACCACATACTTCCTCATGAGCTATAAAACATTGACACAAATAAGGAGTAATAAAGTTTTGAATAGTTTAAAGGTAGCACATGAAATATTTACTTGGAATGGCAGGAAATACCACATAGTAGGTAGGTATGGTGGACACAAATGGCATGGGTTTTGGCTCAAGTTTTGGATGCACGAGAAGCATTCCCTCTCAGTACAGAGTTTAGGCTAGCAAGGTTGTTTGAAGCAAACACAAGTATAAACCGGTACAGCAAGAATCACATAAAAACATATTGCAAGTATTATAAGACTCTACACTGTCTTCCTTGTTGCTCAAACATTTTACCAGAAAATATCTAGACCTTAGAGAGAACAAATATGCATCCCAAGTCTCAACAAGCTCTACGGTAGTTCTCCACTACTAGGCTTTAACTACATGATGCAAGAGCTTAAACATGATCTACTTGAGAGCTCAAAACAATTGCAAAGCATCAAATCGAAACAAGACAATGATCTACAAGAATGCATATGTCTTTTCCAATACCAACTACTACATGTAGCATTTTCTTTCTTCCAAACAAACACCAATCAATTTATTTAAACATAAACTCTCCAAATGATAATATAATGCAGCAAGAGAGTATTTATAAACAAGTGCTAACAGCTCGAAGAGATGCATGAAAAACAGGAGCTAAAAGCACTGCAGTAGCTAGTTAAGAATACTCAACAAATATAAGTGAAGAACATGAGTATTCACATGAAAAAGCGGAGCGTGTCTCTCTCCCACACAAGGATTGCTAGGATCCGAATTTATTCAAACAAACAAAAATAAAAACACACAGACGCTCCAAGTAAAGCGCATAAGATGTGAAAGAATTAAAATATAGTTTCACTAGAGATGACCTGATAAGTTTGTTGATGAAGAAGGGGATGCCTTGGGCATCCCCAAGCTTAGACGCTTGAGTCTCTCTGAATATGGTTGGGATGAACCACGGGGGCATCCCCAAGCTTAGGCTTTTCACTCTTCTTGATCACATAATATCACCCTTCTCGCTTGATCCTTGAAAACTTCCTTCACACCAAACTCAAGACAGTTCTCATTAGAGGGTTAGTGCATAATCAAAAATTCTCATATTCTGTAATGATACAATCAATCCCAAAGCTTCTGGACATTAGCTACAGCCACCAATGCTTTGTGGAGCAAAGAAATCCACACAAACACAGTAAAAGAGCGAATGCAAAACAAAAGGCAGAATCTGTCAAAAACAGAACAGTCTGGAATGACGAATTTTTTCGAGGCACTTAAGTTGCTCAGATGGATCTGGCCTAAAATAATGAAAGTTGCGTACATATCTCAGGAATATGCGTGATTTTTTCAGAATTTTTTGAATTTTCTACAGGGAGATAAGCTCAAATCCGTGACAGCTAAAAATCTGTCACTGCGCAGAAATCCAAATCTTGCATCAACTTTCAATATAGAACTTTACTTGGCACAACATTGCGATAAAATAAAGATACAAAGGAGTTGCTACAGAAGTAACAAAACTCCTTGACTCAAAGAAAACAAAAATAACAGCAAATAAAAACGATGGGTTGTCTCCCATAAGCGCTTTTCTTTAACGCCTTTCAGCTAGGCGCAGAAAGTGAAAATCAAGTGTTGTCAAGAGAAGAAGCATCAACATCATAACTTGCTCTAACAATAGAGTCAAAAGGTAACTTCATTCTCTTCCTAGGGAAGTGTTCCATACCTTTCTTGAGAGGAAATTGGTACCTTATATTACCTTCTTTCATATCAATGATGGCACCAACAGTTCGAAGAAAAGGTCTTGAGGAGCTCTTTCGGTGTGCCATTCGGAATAGTTGATCATCATATCATCAAGTAGCTTTGTTGCTGCACCTAAAGTGATGGACATAAAGGTTCCTCCAGAGGCCGAATCCAATAAGTTCCTTGAGGAAAAATTTAATCCTGCATAAAAGGTTTGGATGATCATCCAAGTAGTAGTCCATGAGTGGGACAATTCTTCACCAAAGATTTCATTCTTTCCCAAGCTTGAGCAACATGTTCATTATCAAGTTGTTTAAAATTCATAATGCTACTTCTCAAGGATATAATCTTAGCAGGAGGATAATATTTCCCTATGAAAGCATCTTTGCATTTTGTCCAAGAATCAATACTATTTCTAGCAAAGAAAGCAACCATTCTTTAGCTCTTCCTCTCAAGGAGAAAGGAAAAAGTTTCAGTTTTATAATATCCCCATCCATATCCTTATACTTTTGCATTTCACAAAGTTCAACAAAGTTATTAAGATGGGCAGCAGCATCATCAGTACTAACACCAGAAAATTGCTCTTTCATAATAAGATTTAATAGAGCAGGTTTAATTTCATAAAATTCTGCTGTAGAAGCAGGTGGAGCAATAGGAGTGCATATGAAATCATTGTTGTTTGTGCTAGTGAAGTCACACAACTTAGTGTTCTCAGGAGTACTCATTTTGAAAAACAAAATCAAACGAATTAAACAAGTAACTAATTTTTTTTGTTTTTGATAAAGAGAGCAAACAAGACTAAATAAAAATAAACTAAGCAAGACAAATAACAAAGTAAAGAGATTGGGTGTGAGAGACTCCCCTTGCAGAAGCAATTCGGTTTTCCCCGGCAACGGCGCCAGAAAACGTGTTGCTAGCGCTAGTTGACGAGGGAATATCTCCCCGGCAACAGCACCAGAAACAATGCTTGTACGTCACACGTCAGTTGGAACCCCAAGAGGAAGGTATGATGAGTCAGCAGCAAGTTTTCCCTCAGTATGAAACCAAGGTTTATCGAACCAGTAGGAAAATGAGGTTGCTTCGAAGGTGTTGGTGAAGGAGTGTAGTGCGGCGCAACACCAGGGATTCCGGTGCCAACGTGGAACCTGCACAACACAATCAAATTACTTTGCCCCAACTTAACAGTGAGGTTGTCAATCTCACCGGCTTGCTGAAAACAAAGGTTAAACGTATCGTATGGAAGATTATGTTTGTTTGCATAAAACAGTAGAGAACAATGATTGCAGTAGATTGTATTTCAGATGTAAAAGAATGGACCGGGGTCCACAGTTCACTAGTGGTGTCTCTCCAATAAGATAACTAACATGCTGGGTAAACAAATTACAGCTGGGCAATTGACAATTGATAAGTGCATATAACATGCAGGTGCGAGTTGTGGTGTCTACTATGAGATTCATTTGGGCATTACGACAAAGTACATAGACCGCTATCCAGCATGCATCTATGGCTAAATAGTCCACTTCCGGTTAACATCCGTACCCTTCCAGTATTAAGTTGCAAGCAACAGACAATTGCATTAAGTAATGTGCGTAATGTAAACAATACATTCATCATTGAATAAAGCATTGCTGTTTTACCCCTAGTGGCAACAACACATCTACAACCTTAGAACTTGCTGTCACTATCCCAGGTTAAATAGAGGTTGAACCCAACTATCATGCATAAATACCCTCTTGGAGTCACAAGTATTCACTTGGCCAAGGCTTCAACAAGAACGGAGAGCATGCAAGATCACAAATGACATAGACATGATAATACAATATTCAGCTCCACATAGCTATCAATATAAGTCAGATCCCAGCAAACACAACATGTAGCATTACAATAAGATGATCTTGATCATGATAGGCAGCTCACAAGATCTAAACATGATGGCACAAGTGGAGAAGACAACCATCTAGCTACTGCTATGGACCCATAATCCAAGGATGAACTACTCACGCATCACTCCGGAGGCGGGCATGGCGATGTAGAGCCCTCCGGTGATGATTCCCCTCTCCGGCAGGGTGCCGGGAAGAGCTTCAGAACCCCCCGAGTTAGGGTTGACGACGGCGGCAGCGCGAGTATGTTCTGGATGAAAGGCTCGGTGCCTTAGGGTTTTCAAGTCTCGGGGAATAAATAGGCGAAGGGGCGATGTCGGCGGACCCCCGAGGGGCCCAAATCACCAGGCGGCGTGGTGGGGCCCACTGCCGCGCCGGCCTGTGGTTTGGCCACCTCGTGGCGAGTCTTCGTCTCTCCTTCGGACTCCGTGTACGTGTTGGAAAAATAGGGACTTGGCCTTTTGTTTCGTGCAATTCCGAGAATATTTACAGAAGTAACTTTCTGAAACCAAAAATAGCAGAAAACAGGGAACTGGCACTGTGGCATCTTGTTAATAGGTTAGTCTCAGAAAATGCATAAAAGTGATATGAAGTTTATATAAAACATGTAGCAAATGGTATATATAAGCATGGAACAGCAGAAATTATGGATACGTTGGAGACGTATCAGTGCCCGAGCAATGGAGGAGCTCCCCGCAATGGAGGAGCTTCCAGCCATCGCTATCGCCATGCGGCGGTCGTACGCAGGCAGCTCGCGGTGCTCGTACGCAGGCGGAGGCTGCATTCCGCGGTTCGTCCACGCACGCACGCCTCGATTACGAGCGCCGTCGGAAGCGGCCACGGCCTTCGTAGTGGGGTCAGCCGGAACCCGCCTCTTCCCCTTTCGCTCCTCGTCGGAGCCGTTGCCACCGCCGGAATGGCCACCGCGGTCGGCGATTGGACCTCCCCTAATAAACATTGGCGGGCAGCGGGGCTGGATCTACTGGCGTAGCTCGATTTGATCACCGGCGGCGAGCTAATGCGAGCGGCGGCGAGGGTGGGGAATGGGGGAAATAGCTAGGGCACGACATGGCGAGTGTGGGAATTTTGGACCGTCGAGTTTTCTGGGCCGTAGCCTATGCGCGTTTGAAATTAATAAAACACTGCAGCTAAAAAAATTTGTTGGGCCGTGGAGTTTGTTGGGCCGTGGCCTATGCGTGTTCGAAACACTGCAGCTAAAAAAAATTCAACAGCCAATAAGAGCGCAGAACTGGGACTGGCGCGGATCGGGGGGTTTCCTTCTAAAAGGCATGATCGGACGGCCAGGGTTAAATCACAGAAGCTTCATAGGATTTTTTGTGGGTTGACCAACTAATTCAGAAAAAATTAAATAATCACAGAACCTTCATTTTGGTGGGACTTAGAATGATCCAGATTTTTTTTTTCATTTTCATGTTTAAAACTTGTTTAAATGTTGGTTTGACTTCAGTTTAGCCGAATTTGAAATAATCATAAAATATTCAAAAAACATAAAAAAAATGAAATTCCAGTGCACATGGTTTTTATATATAGAGTAGATGTGTAGGATAGTTATTTGGCTGATTTAGAGAAGGTGGAAAAAAATCTTGCTTAGAAATGGAGCCGTTTACACTACCTTTAGAGCTCATTTGAACTCTCATGTGTGAAGAGAGGTGGTTTGAGATTTGCAACAAGAAATTGTCCAAAACCTTACCAAACCTTCATTTTGGTGTGACTAAGAATGATCCAGGCTTAGTTTTTCATTTTGGTGTGTAAAACTTGTTTAAATGCTGATTTGGCTTGAGTTTGGCCGAATTTGAAATATTCAAAAAACATTAAAAAATGCAAATCCAGTGCACATGGTCTTATTTTGTCATGTACTAACATCTCCAACTGATAAACAAGGTCTATACACATATTAAACAAGAAATGATTCAATATGGTGTGAAATCACACATTTCAAACAATGAACTCAATAGGTGAAGAAAGGTGGTTTGAGATTTGCAACATGAAATTCTCCAAAACCTCACCAAACCTTCATTTTGGTTTGACTAAGAATGATCCAGGCTTAGTTTTCCATTTTGGTGTGTAAACTTGTTTAAATGCTGATTTGGTTTGAGTTTGGCCAAATTTGAAATATTCATGAAATATTCAAAAAAACATTAAAAAAATGCAAATCCAGTGCACATGGTCTTAACTCTATAGTTTGAGTTGTGAGATTTCATACCATACTGAATCATTTCTTGTTTAATATGTATGTAGACCTTGTTTATCAGTTGGAGCTGTTAGTACATGATAAACTAATACCATGTGCACTGGATTTGCATTTTTTTGATTTTTTTGAATATTTTTTGAATATTTCAAAAATTGGTCAACTAAAATCAAACCAACTTTTAAACAAGTTTTGAGTTAACAATTGTTCTAGGACACTATATTAGTGCAATATATGTTAACCCTAGAGTTTGAGATCATTTGGAGAAGGTCGAAAAAAATGACAGGATTAGAAATGGGGCTGTTTGGGCTACCTTTGGGGCTCATTTGTAGCTCATTTTGGAGAACCGATGTGAAAAATGACAGGATTAGAAATGGGGATGACCAAGTTAGATCAACCTACCACATAATAGTATGAAATCATTGCGACATCCAAGTCTAGCACAAATAACATGTACATCAAAGTTGAATTCAAATATTCAAGTTGAATCAAAATATAAAAAATATTCAAAAATTCAAAAAAAATTGTCCAAGTGCAATATTTTAATGGATGGGACAACTCACTATTATAGAAATTCTATAATAATGAGATGCCCGACCCACAAAGCTACTGGACTAGGACATATAATGTGCAACACCTGAATTGCGAGCAAGGGGACTCGAACTTAGGTGGGCAAAGGGAGCATCAACCCTTTGCCACTAGGCTATGCCTCTCTTTGCGAAAATCTACCACCATTTGGAGGTAATAGTTACAAATGTTTACATTTTGGTAACACTAGCAACACTAGGATATTTAAATTTCCGTAAGTTAAATAAAAAATTAAAGCATTTTGTCTATAGATGACAAAGCCTCTACCTAGTTGACAATGTTTCAACTCTTTCAACTCGTTTTTAATCTGATGGAGTGCGAATGCCACAATCGGGCGTGCCCAGAGCGCGCTCACAAAGGTGTTCGACAGTGTGCATGCCACAATCTCACGGCGTGCGAATGCCACAAAGAACACTCAAACAAGGAAGACAATAATTTACATTTTGTTGACAAGGTTTCACCAACAAAAACTAGGTTTCACCTACCGGAACATGCCACGGCACGTCCAGAGCATGTCCAGGGCATGTCCACAGCACGCCTCCAAGGTGTTCGACGTACTGCTTACATTGCAATTTCGCAAAAAAACTACCACCACACGCTCCCAGCGCTGGGCAAACACTGCCTGAAATGGTTTCAGACACCTAACAAAATTCACTACACTAGTTATCTACAGAATGCAGCACGATCTTCCCTTCGCCATGGCTCTGCAGCACAATCTTCCCTCCGCCATGGCTCTGCAGCACAATCTTCTAGCTCGATTTCATCTCGCAGAGGATATCGGAGCAGACCAATCTATCCGCCGCATCCCGGCAACTAGGCTGAAAGCCTCTAGGCTCAACGCGGCATCGAAGTCCACGCTCGGGGTTGAGCTTGCTGAACTGCTGCTCAATGGGCTCCCGCCCGAGCTGCTCTCGTTGCCGCAGCACCACCCGAGCTGCTCTCGTCGCTCGCAGCAATTTTGCGCATCGAGGCAAACCTCTGCCTCGTCATCGGCGGCGAATCACCGCCGAGCGGAAAACCCTTGGAGCTGTAGTAGCCGTGACGCTTCCACGCCTTCTTCATTACCTGCTGGACTGAAATCGGTAGGGTCGCTTGCCGTCGAGATAGATGGAGCCCCTCGCCGCTTCACGAGACACAAATTAGGCCGCGGTCGCCTCTGCGACCGTGTACCCGCACCACCCCATCCTCCATCCTCCCTCGCCGCTCCCTCGACGCACCACCCCAAGCCTTGCGTCGCCGCCAGCTTGCTCGACTCTGGGTGCCGCCGCTGGACTCGCGCGGCCGCTCTTCCCTCCGCCGCAGGACTCGCCGCCAGCTTGCTCGATTCCATTGCAGGTGCTCCAGTCGCCCGCCCCCTCGCCGCAGCTTTACTCGCCCGCTCCATTGCCGCAGCTCGAATCGCCCGCTTCTTTGCCACAGCTCGAGTCGCCCGCTCCATTGCCGCCGACTCGCCGTCGCCAGGAAAATTTTCCCCAGCCCGGAGAAACCGAGACGACGGGACAGAGTGAGGAGTGAGCTCCGCGGGACGCCGGCGCGTGGCAGAGACGGTTCCCCCACGAACAGAGGCCGGTTTCGCTGACGCATGGGTCCCACTCGAGAAAAACTACTCCATGTACCGGTCAAACCTGGTTTACAGCGTGGGGAACATGACTTGACGGCCATGTCGCCGCAGAGCAATTACTGCTCGAAAAGATGCCGCATGTGAGATATTATTCAGAAATATGTCGCTGCAGAGCCAATTCCTCAGAAAGATGTAGTATCTGAGCTATTTGCCCATTTAGAGGACCAAGGGCTGGTTTTCGAGCTACACTAAAAAAATTACAGGACGGGGTGACTTGAGGGATCTGCTAGAGTAGGTTTTTTGCCCTCCGTTCTCTAAAATAACAGTGTATTTTAGAAAAAATATGGTGTTTTAAGAATCTGTTGGAGTAATTGGTAACTCGACGGCTAGGTAAATATATAAGGAATGGAGACTAAACATTAAATCTCGTCTGAAACTTGAGTTTTTGGTTTGCTTAAATACGGTTTATGTGTCATAAAAAAAATCTGGATCGATTCAAACTGTCATAGTGCGACAAACATACGAGTCGAAGTGAAATTTACTCTCATTATTATTGTTTTCATTTAGCTTCTCCGTGTACCTCTTCTTGCATTCAGTATTGTAGGTTGGTTAGCGTGTGGATTGTCTCTTAACAAGGTAAACCATATTTTCTCTTAACTGTTTCTCCTGGCCACGAGGATTTTGTATTACGAAACATCCATGCTCCGAGAGTGTGTTCTATGACATGCTGACATTGTCTTATCCCATCGGTTCATGCATTACTTGTGATAGCTTTGGGACAGGGGTGCTGTCAGCATCACTTGCATCATTAGCCCCAGGTCATTTTGTTTTTTCATACTTGGAGTCATTTTCCCGTTTCCAAGCTAGCTCTTGCTGGTGTTGACAGCTTAGCTAGAGTGTAGAGGAAACAACAAGTTTGGCTAGCAAGTGCCATCTGTGGCAGTTAAAAACGGTGGCCCGCTCCTGCGTTCGCCGGATCCACAGTCGACGGATCCAGCAGTGGCGGCCGTTCTTCACCCGTCTCTTGGGCGTTCTTCCCCTGCTCAGAAACGGGCTTGTCTAGCTTGCGCGCGCAACCGCTCGCGCGGTTTCCGACCGCCGCACGTGCGGTTGTCGGAAGGAGAGCACCGCACGCCGCGTCGGAAGGAGATCGATGCGCCCTCGCCGTCGACGCCGGCCGAACCGCCTGTGACCGCCACCCGCGACGGCGGCGCTCCGCGACCGCCTCGCCGCCCCGCCCTGCTCCAATCTCCTCCTCCGCCGGTCCGCCGCCGCCGGGCCATCCCTCTAACCCCACACCCCCAAGTTAAGGTTTCTCCTCGCCTCCACCGCCTCCGCCGCGGCCAGCGCGGCTCCGGCGTCTCGGCTCGGCCTGGCCCCGATCTCGTCGCCGGCGAACCCCACCCCCACCGTTAAGTTTGCTCCTCACCGGAGCCGCCTCCGCCGCGGCCAGCTACGCCTCCGGCGGCTCCGGCTCGGCCTGTCCCTGCTTCGAATCGTGCGGGGATGGAGACGGGATGGGGAAGGGAGGAGGAAGAAAGGTGCAGCCGTGCCGGATGGATGCGAATTGGGGAAGAAAGGAGAAGGAAGGAGAGACGTGGGTCCCACCCACGAGCTGCGCGTGCGCGTCGACCGCGCGAGCTGTTGCGTTTCGCTCAGAAACGGCGATGGTATCCCCGAGATCGGAGCGCACAAGTTTGACCGTGGAGTCACAGCTAGAACCAGCGGAGTCTGCGGCGGCCGTTCAGTTTTTCGTTTTCAGAAACGATGTTGCACATAGTTTCTTTCCCCACCCGTGTGCTATACTGCAATGTAATGTGTATGTAGACGTCACTTTGTACTCCTCGTCCCAGAATGTCCCCAGCAAACCTTGTACTGTACAAAATTTGCGAGTATAAATGAATTGTACTGGCAGATAATTGTGAGATGTTTTGTCATATGACGCATATATATTATTGTGAATACATGTACTGCATAATGTGTATTATACATATTTTGTATAAACTCATGTACACAAAACTATAATCTACATGCAAAGAAAACGCCTTTAACAAATCTTGCGACGCAAATATGACGTGTCTATAAAACGTCTTTATGGGTGTAGACATGCTTTTGAGCGTCTCTATGCAGCGTCCCTACACAATTTCGACACGCCTAGAAAACGTCTTTATATTACTTGAGACAGTGGATAAGAAGACGCTTGAATGACGCTTTATAAAAGTGGCTCTATAAGCCTCTAGGGATGAAATATCACGTCTCTAGATCCAAATTCAGCGTCTCTAGGTGCATATTATGTTGTAGTGGAGTGTGTTCTATGACATGCTGACATTGCCTTATCCCATCGGTTCATGCATTACTTGTGATAGCTTTGGGACAGGGGTGCTGTCAGCATCACTTGCATCATTAGCCCCAGGTCATTTTGTTTTTTCATACTTGGAGTCATTTTCCCGTTTCCAAGCTAGCTCTTGCTGGTGTTGACAGCTTAGCTAGAGTCTAGAGGAAACAACAAGTTTGGCTAGCAAGTGGTGAAATGAAACAAAGATTGAGTATTTAAAACTATATGTCTAAGGAAGTTTTGACATTCTAAGCAGTGGTTTTTTCTCTCTTGAAAAAATCAAAGGTTGTGCATTGTCAATGAACCATTGGTTTTTTTTACGAACACGCAACGCAAAAGCTTTGTGTGTCGTTTGCATTAGAAAAAGTGAGAACAGTGGTACGGTGAGTCTGGCATCATGACGATGCGGTTAGAAACCACGAAAGGTGGCTGGGCAGCCACATAGAGCACAGTAAAAAACAACACCCAGCAAACATAAGAACCTATCCAAGATTTCGCAACCCAACAGCGCCTGAGAGCTTCCAGAGCTCGACCTCATCTGCGATCCTTTAACGGATGGTGCGGATGGCAGTCTCCGCCGAGCGCTGAAACATGATGGCGTTTCTTTCCTTCCAAAAAAATTGATTCAAGTATTTGGAGGAACAAATCGTTTGACATTATTGCTTAGCTCTTACTTAGTTTTAGTCACACACATCAAATAATTATACTAATAGACATTATTTTCCAAGTTGACAATTATGTTTATAAGAACCAAAAGGATTCCCAAACAAAGATACAACTTTGCTGTGGTAATTTTGTGCTCATTCAAGACGATGACACATTTATATGGAACTCGCATGCACAAATTCACCGATGGGTATCCAATATATTTTTTGTACCTATGTAAACACCATCCAAATAATACAAATACAAGCATGACATAGAGTTATTATCCATCAGGATACCTGAACCTAGGTCAAACCATTATGTCTTTATTGCCTCCGACATGCTCCCCTCGCGCTCCAAGCCCATCTCTCTATTGTCTGCACAACTCCCACATATTCCCTCTGTTCTGAATTATATAAAAGATCTTTTAGTTATGATGAAAATCTTTCAATTCGGAACGGAGAGAGTAGATCTTAATATTGGCGGTAGTTTCAAACAGAATTAGCAGTATATCTTCTAGTTATGATCAAATGCATGGGTTAGCATGTTCATCCTTATCTCCTCAGAGTACCTTAACTTGGCATGCATGGGTGCGGGCCTGAGCAATCCTAGTTTGGTCGACAGGACCTGTTCACACTCTTATGGTTTACCGTATACACCTCGCGGTAGTTCGTCACCGTCATTTAGTCACTGATGGAAGCTAGCACGATCAGATTGAAGTGGCTTATTGGGTAGTTCCGGTTTGGATAATAAGCGCATGACATGCCGCATTTTTGCTTGGTATTCATGTATACTTGACAGTGTAATAATGTTGAAATATACATCTAGTATGTAGATATCGGGTGTAATATAGTTTCTCCATCGTCTATAGAAAAAACAATCTTCCTTTGCACTACAGATAACTAAAGAATGTCAAATGATGTAGTTTGGCTAGAAAATACAATCACATTGTTGACACCTATTTGATCAAGCTATCATCTTTAATTATTACACAAACAAATATCTTGTACTTGAGTGATAAAACACCCATACCGAAAGGCTGACTACCGGACTTTGATGAGTGTTGCGAACACTCATCAAATGGCCACATATACTCGGAAAAGACCACTCACTCGTGGATTGTCTACTCTACAAAGTGGTCGTATACTTGGAAAAAACGTCTTTGCGGGTGTCTTTTTCAGATACTTGGCAAAGTTGTCTTTGCTGAGTGTAATGTTTCACACTCGGTAAAAGATCATCAATTGGCAAAAAATAATAATGAACGGTAGTATGACAGCTACAACGGTTTGCTGAGTGTTTTCTAATTGAAGAACTCATCAAAGTCCGATACCGCAGGCGAACCAGCCATCGCCATGGGGCGTAGCTTTGACGAGTTCCCTAGAAAGACACATGCAAAAATGTGTATCGGCTTTGCTGAGTGCAAAAACACTCGACAAAGGTGTTGCCGAGTGGGTCAACAGATGACAATCGGCAAAGACCTGTCTTGTCGAGGGCTTGTATTTGAAATCACCAGGCACACATTCTTTTTCCTTTTTTTTTTCTTTCTTGGAGGTTTGCAATTAAATTTCTTATATTCACGTGTTCCATTTATTCTAAACGTATGTACCTAAAATATAAACCCATACTAATTTTTTTTAATTTCTAACATGTTCTAGGTATTATTAACAATAAATATTCAACACCTCTACAAAAGGGTAAGTAATTATTTTTACATCAAAGGTGATGATTTTAATTCACATTTCTCGTTAAGAATGTTAAAGGAAAGCCTAGGAAAAATATCAACAAAACATAGGCCAAATGATTATAAAACATGGTTTGGGTGTTTTAAACTTGGTGGCTTACACTGAATCAAAAACATGCTGGGAAGTAGTCTATTTTACGAAGTTGTACCATTTTAAAAAATTGATTTGTTCTATTTATCCTAAGCTTATATAACAAAAGTATGACCCCATGCCCATTTTTTAAATTTCTGATAAGTTTAAGGTATTATATCACTTTTATCATATTAACTAGCCTACAAAAGGGTAAATTATTAATACAAAACAACTGTAATTTTAATTCATGTTACTCATTGTGACTTTTAGTGGAAGGCCTAGGCACAAGATCTACTAAAAATGCCAAATTATTCTTCATGGGAGTACCATTTCAAATTAGTATATTGGCTTGTCCTATTCATACAAAGTTTTTATAACAAATATGACTTTAGTCCATATTATTTTGAATTTTAGGGTATTATTCATGTTTCCCAATTAAAAAGCTCCAGAAAAGGTGCGTAATATTTTTTCATGAAAAACTGATAGTTTTAATTCACATTCATTATTCTTAATGTTAAAGTAAGGCCTATTTAAAAGAGCAACAAAAAAAGGCCAAATTATTATTTTTTAATTGGTTTGGGTGCTTCAAAGTGGGAGGTTTATAATGTAAGTCAAAAAGCTTCATGGGAGATAGTAGCATTTTAAATTTTGGTATTCCTTTTCCTACTTATCCTAAGTTTATATATATATAATACGACCCCATGCCAAAAAGTTTTTATTTCTGGCAAGTGCTAGGTATTATTACATTTTCCTGTTAAATAGCTCTAGAAAAGGGTAAATAAATATTTCTACATAAAGTGGCGATTTCAATTCATATTACATTTTCAATGAAGGTCTAGGCGCAAGTTCAACTCAATAATTAAGTGGTGGTTTATATCATAATTTACACCAAGCAGAAAATAAATATTTTTAGAATATTACTTTGCTTAATGCCATGTCAATATTTTCGGCAAGCAATAACGTCTATTGAGTTTTCCAAGATTATTTTCACGACAATCAGCAAACAATCTAGCAATGTCAACCCTTCGTCAACCGCAGCGAGCAGGACACGCGACATGGTAGTTTGCCGAGCATATAATTCTTTGCCGAGTGTCACCCACTGAATACTCAGCAAAGAGGTCTCTGTTAGGGTCACCTTCCCAAGTCTGATTTCTTAGAAAAGATTAAATTAAAAATGTATAGTTGACAATTAAGATCCTTTTTATTTTATTTTATTTAGATAAAGAGTATATATTAATATCGCGATGATACCAATTACACCCAGCCTCTGCAACAACGCGTGCCCTAGCGGCCCCACGGATGCACACAGCCCAGAAAAAAAGGAAGAATTACGAGAAAAAAAATCCCGCTACAGTGATCTATTCCTTGTTACACCAGACCTAACCCACCAAAACAGTACCAGAAGTCCAGCTACTCCAAAAGCGACGCCTCCAAGAAGGGAACAGTGCTCAAGCGCCGTCGTCGCCCTGATCATAGATCATAGGTTTTTATTTTATTATTATGTATATGTTTATGTAAAATACCATATCCAATAATTTCCCTTTTGTGGATCTCCTTTCGAGCTAATTACCACCTTTGAAAACTTCCTTCTTCCACGCATAAGAGTTTGGCAGAAAGGCAGTCCTTTCTAAAAACTTCTCATATTTTCTTAGATAAACAACAAACCCGTTCTTGGAGATAGGATAACAACAGACTGGAAAGCAACTGAACTAGTGAATTAATAACAACTAGGGGGAATCCAGACGAGGTACATGGTAGTTACACAGACATAGGTAGGGACATTAATAATTAATATAAACAGCTGGACACAAAATTATGCACAGTAGTGAAACGTTTGTATGGTTTTCATGAAGATTATCAATTTATACTGAAGGATGTAAGAAATAATAATCAATGAGGCAAGACCAGTACATTCCAGTGCAAGGCGCCTCTCTTCTTTATGCACGCTCCCAATGCACATGCACGCAAGATTCCTATGTGAATATAAGCTGACTCGCACGTGTAAATTAGTATCCTACTTGTACTTTGCAGTTCTCCGGCCTATATCAATCTAGGCCAAATCTCTTCTTTTTTGCCGGGAACACAACTAACGGGTTGATCTATTGGAAAAGAGACACCTCAGCTAGTTGCGTGAAAATACTAGAAGAGAAGTTGATTCATGCAGTTACAAAACCTTTCCGTTTTTGCTCAGTACGTCTATATATAATAACAGGATCGACTACACAGTGTTCAACTAATTAATTAATCCGGGACCGCCAGAAAGCACGAGATAACTTAGTTGTAGGCCTCCTATCTTCTCAGTATTTGGGAAGGGTCTTTGAACTTGTTCTTTCTTTAAAGAAACAAATATCAGTGGGTTATATTTACTGATAAGAATGGTCATCTTGTGAGGAGGAACCTAAAAAAAATAATTCAAAAATTTACAGCACTATATAACGGTACATAAGATCGAAAATACGTTGGAACACATGGGTATCAGCGCACCTGATATGTAATTTTTTTTTTGAAATTTAGAAAAGGTAAAAATGTTCCAAAAATGACATTCAGACAAACATTATCAAGAATTATACCCGTACAAAAATGCGTCAAAGAATGACTACTATTGCACCATGGGTGAAAGATTTGCCTAAAATAGCGCTATATACACCAGAAATTCAATTTTGCACATGGGGGAGCATATGCTCCTTTCACAGAAAAAAACATTTTGAAATGTCAAAAAATCCGGAACAAAAAATTGGCATGTACACCTCGACATTTATGTGCCCACGACAAGTTTAACGGAAAACAGACATTTTTTATGGTCTGTGTAAAATAGACAAAAAAAAGATTACACACGATACAAAAATGTCGGTTTTTCGTGAAACGACTTCGTGAGCACGCTATATTCGTCACGAAATTTTTTGTCCGGATTTTTTGACATTTGGTATGGGTTTAAAAATGCATTTTAAAAACGTAGGTCACAAAAGTGACATGCGGGCCTCCTAAGCGCGAGCAATCCACCATTCTTTGATGCTCTGTGATGCGCTCTAAGACTGCAGATTTTGAAATACCATACTTCTCGCTTTGCATCATGAGAAGAAAAAGTTGTCATGTTAAAAAAAATAGATAAAGGGAGTCTTTATTACTTATTTAAGCATTACACCCAGCCTCTGCATAACAAGGATGCACACAGCCGAACCATGTCTGAAGTACGAAAAGTAAAATAGGCGAATTACATATCAATATGAGAAATTGTAAAAACGCCTATGTTGGTGGAGGGCCGATCCGCAAATTATGCTGCCATCCATGTACGGATAAAAAGTCTCTCGCCGTATCCTCCAGTCTTGTACACACCTCCATAAACAGGTCTCGATGTCCCACACGTTGCAACTGAGACCACGAACGGAGTGTAGCAGTAGTCCTGTAGATAACCTGCATAAGAGAACAATTTTTATCATTAAAAACCTTGTCATTTCTACATAGCCAAATCGACCATATTACGGCAAGCGCTGCCACCCTAATAAGTTGTTTGAACCTATTATCCACTCCATTCAGCCAATTGCCAAAATATTGGCAACGCTTGTAGGTGGGTAAATAGTAGAACCTATCTGGGTGATGGACCATATAGAACTAGCTAATTTGCACTCGAAGAACTGGTGTTTGATTGTCTCATCTTTATGACAGAATACACACTGTTTATTCCCATGCCAATTGCGTTTTGCAAGGTTGTCTTTTGTAAGAATAACTCCTCGACGAAGATACCACGCAAAAACTTTGTTTTTAAGTGGAATTTTCATCTTCCAGATTTTCTTATTATTATCTACTGGCACCTCGGCTGAATGAGTGATGTATACATGGAGTCCACTGAGAATTTACCACATTTGCGTAAGTTCCACCGAAACTCATCAGACACTTGAGTCAAATTGACAGTAACGAGTCGCTGTAGCAACTCATGCCAAGATGCCAACCTGGGTCCAACAAGATCTCTACGGAACGTCACAGTGGGACGATAATCAACCAATACCTGAGCAAGCATATCACTCTTGTGACGTCCTTGGACTATACCATATAACGCTGGATATTGTTCTCGGAGTGGGATAGTACTCAACCATGTATCCAACCAGAACTTTATCTCAGACCCATCCTTAATGGAGAAAGAGCCATATGGGATGAAGAATTTCTTCGTCGCCATTAGGCCCGCCCAAAAATGGGAATCACCTGATTTCCAAGAAATCTGTGATAACGCACTTGAGCCGATGTATTTCTTCCTAAGGAGGGTTTGCCACACCCCACTTCCGTCAGTAGCTTAAACAGCCACTTACCAAGAAGAGCTCTATTCTTGACCTGAAGATCATGAATACCAAGACCACCATGGTCCTTAGGGCGGCACAATACATCCCATTTAGCCAGCCGGTACTTCTTTTTTTCACTATCCGCTTGCCAAAAGAATCTGGATCGAAAGTAATCCAATCGATGCAAGACTCCCTTTGGTAATTGAAAGAAAGATATCATATACATCACCATATTAGTTAGGACGGAATTTATGAGGACCAATCTTCCACCTAGGGATAATAATTTTCCTTTCCAGCTACTTAGCCTTTTGTAGTCTTTCTTCAACATGTTTCCATTGAGCTATCGTTAGCCTCCTAAAATGAATTGGAATGCCGAGATAGTTAATTGGAAACTGGCCAAGCCCACATCCGAATAATTCGGCATATTGGGCAGCCTCCCCTTGGGCGTCGCCAAAACAAAACACTTCACTTTTATGGAAAATGATTTTTAAGCCGGAAAGTTGCTCGAACGCTGATAATATTAATTTCAGGTTTCTTGCCTTCTCCATATCATGTTCCATAAAAAAATTGTATCGTCGGCGTATTGCAGAATGGATAATCCGTCATCCACAAGATGCAGTACCACTCCGAAAATTTGCCCATCGGCTTTTGCCCGCTCAATGATTATGGCCAACATATCAGCAACTATATTAAACAATATAGGAGATAATGGATCGCATTGCCGTAATCCTTTTTCGTCTGGAAATTTCTACCAACATCGTCATTGACTTTGATGGCGACACTTCCTCCGGAAACGAAATTATGAATCATTGCACGCTACTCAGCTGAAAAACCTTTCATTATGAGTGTTTGTTGCAAGAAAGACCACTTGACTTTATCATAAGCCTTTTCAAAGTCAATTTTTAGGATGACTCCATTAAGTTTTTTCCGATGCATCTTATTAACAGTTTCATGTAAAATCACAACTCCATCCAGAATATTGCGACCTTGCATAAACGCCGTCTGAGTAGGTCTCACAACATGGTCAGCAACCGAGTTAAGCCTAATAGTAGCGGTTTTAGTGAAAATCTTGAAGCTAACGTTAAGAAAGCAGATAGGTCTATATTGTTGAATCCTTTCTGCTCCATTAACCTTTGGCAACAAAATTATCTCACCAAAATTTAGGCGAAACAGCTCAAGATGTCCAGCATGTAAATCCTGAAACATCTCGAGCAAGTCCGGTCGGATTATGTCCTAGAAAGTTTGATAAAACTCTGCGGGGAAACCATCCGGACCGGTGCTTTGTTGTGTTCCATTTGGAATACCGCCTTCTTCACCTCCTCCATAGAGAAAGGAGTGGTCAGATGGGCGTTTTCCTGATCGAAAACCTGCGGGATATCATCTGTTTGGGTTTCATCCAGCGAGAATTTATCTGCGTCTAGCTCTCCAAATAGATTTTTGTAATAATTCGTGATGTAGGATTTCAACTGCTCATGGCCTTCAATCGTACCCTCTTCCTGGTTTAAGGAGTGAATGAGTTTCTTTCTATGTCTTCCATTAGCAAGACTATGAAAGTATCTCGTATTCGCATCTTCTTCCAGAATAAATTGGGCTTTTGATCGTTGGTACCATTTGATCTCCTCTTCACGAAGAAGACCCGCCATCTCGGCATTTGAACGATTTTTTATTTCAATCTCTTGCGTTGATAGGGGTCTCACTTCCGCAGCAGCCTCTAGTTCATCTATAATAGATGACAACCGAAGCTTCTCATTTTTTAATTTCCCAACCATATGGCTCGCCCAATCCCTCAGGTGTTTGCGCAATGCGCTTATTTTATTGTTCCACCTTTTAATTGGAGTAAGACCAGGCACCAGCCTTTCCCACACCCTCTTTACCATATCAAAAAACTCATCCATATACAGCCAGCCCAATTCAAATTTGAATTGGCGTTTGCACAATGGATTGGGTGTACCCGTGGTTAGGAGTATGGGAGCGTGATCTGACAGTGCCTCTATACGTTCGAGGACCCGTAGTGGGACTAGTGGGTATTTAATTTCCCAATCCGAGTCCATCAATACACGGTCCAGCTTCTCGTATGTTGGCCCTGGTAGGCTATTAGCCCAGGTAAATTGCCTCCCAACCATAGAGACTTCTCTTAGACTAAGGCTGTCAATAACAGCATTGAATAAGAGAGGCCATCTGTTGTCAAATCTGCCTCTACTCTTCTCATGTGGGAACCTAAGCAAGTTAAAATCTCCCCTATAATTATAGGATATGGGTTATCTTTTGCTAGGTTCACCAACTCTCTGAGAAAAGCAGGTTTATGCTCATCCTAGGCAGCACCATACACAGCGACCAGAGTCCATGTAAAGTTGTCAGCCTTGTTACGGATGTGGACCTTAATATGAAAGTCACCTTCCGAACTAGCCAATACATCCATGGTCTTTGTTCTGACGCCTACTAAAATGCCCCAGACCGACCACGTGGCGGACGAGACCTCCAAGTGAACTCTACACCACCGACAAGCGGTTGAGTAGGCTCGCTGAGTAGTCCCGTTTACCCATCTCGGAAATTCCCACAAAATTCAATCGATGATCCCGAATAGTATCAGCAATAGAAGCATGTTTAGCCAAGTCACGAAGATCTCTGCTGTTCTTGAAGAAGCCATTCTTGAGAAACAATTGGAGATGTGGAGAACTTCGCCTTTTTCCGTGGCGTTTTATTTTTTTCTTATGGAGTCAGCTTTGGACTTCGCCTTTTTCCGTGGCGTTGTCATGTTAATTAGGGAAACCGAGTGAAAACATAAGCAACAAGATTAGCAACCGGGCTACTCTTTATTATGTTTAGCTACTATAGCCCCACCTAGAGTTCGGTCTTCCCCAAGATCACGTCAATAGACAAATAGATCAAACTGCTTCTACCTAAATGAAAATGTTTAATTTGGGGACGATTTACAAAATACTTGATGACGGCAGTAGATAATCGACCACACGCACTGGATCAATAACTTACAGCTGATTCAAATATTTGCATCATGATTGATGAACAAAGTATAGCCATGGTCCCAATAAGAACAATTAGTATTGTTCAAATTGATCCGTAGATCATTGGCAATGGAGATGATTGGGCGATTGAACACTTTTGTTTTTCTGTAGATGCACCGTACCGACACGAGATCGATCAGTACCTTCCAGGAGAGTCTCGCATGTGGTTAAGCTGATGGTCCATGCTTAATGATACAAGAACAAAATATTAATTGCTTAGATACGCATCTTTGCAGCTGCTCAATCTAGGTGATGCCGTGTCGAAATGTGCTCTACTTTTTGTGACACGATCATGAGCAGGTATTGTGTTTTGTTGATTCCTATACTCTTCCTAGCAAGAGATAATATATAACTAGTTTCTCGAGATCCTCATATATATGGGAAAGTTGTGAAACATAGCTTGTCAAGCCGATTGTCATATAACAACATGCCATTCGAGAACGCGTGGAACTTGTTTGCACTGTAATCACTTTGAATCCGGACAAATCCAAATGAAGCTTTCGACCCTTAAGCGTCTCTCTGAGAAGCGACTGCAGAACTTTTCTTTCTCATTCTATATCCTTCATGTCAGCAAAGAATTCGTGGCCTTTCAAAAGGAGGAGTGATGTCACATACGTACCACATTGCACCTGACTGTGCGAGTAACTTCTGTCAATCTTTCCATGAGCTAAGCATAATCTAAAACATACAGTATTCCATATCGCAGACACACGTCTTCCTCTGGTCATAGACTTAATAATCAAGTACTGTAAAAGAATTCACCTGACCGAGTTGGCAGGCACGTAGTAAGTACCTTTCTTTAGTACTCTACTAGTGGAATTTCGTGCGGCGTCACGCCGCATCTCTTTTGAATGTTTTAATTGGTAGTGTATGTTATTGTTGATTGTTTTAATTGGCAATATATGTTGTTGAGGATACTGTATCGCATATTAGGTGGATGATCATGTAAATATAATTAGTGAAACAAACTGTTATTACTCTAAAGCCAATTGTGTGTGCTGAATGAGATGAAATGTAATAGATCTGCTCTTCAATATGGAACAATGCATGGACAATGCATGGACAGTGACAATACACTTCAGGAATATTTTTCGAAAAACACAATATGGAACAACTTATATTTTATTACCAATCTCATGTGATAATATCTAAAGCTAAAATGATTTACACTGGAGAATAAGCAAAGATCTTTGACAGCAAGACATGCATAGTTAGGCATCGATACAATTCCAGAAATTCAACACTTCAAAATACTCGGAACATCAGAAATGAATTATTCGAATAGATAGATTCAGTTTTACAAACCAGTTTCACTTTCAATCGTTCCTGTTCTCTCATATTCAAAACATCCTCGTCAAATTTTATTCCTTCTCTCATCTGCCAACAATCAACAATCACATAAGGGAGGAAGAACTCACACATGTCAACTCATAGGAAGCGTGAAAACTTGTATAATTGGAAAGCATGTAGATAAGAATAGTTATGCGTAATGATAGTATGAGGGCATGCATACCTAACCAAAGCTTCATCATCAACCTCCTCTGCTCTCCGCCTTATCTACAAAGAAAATTGAGCATGTAAAAAAAAAGAATACACATGGGAAAGATCCACAGTAAGATGTGTATCGTCTAAAGCATCCAAATAATTCTACAACATAAGCAATCATGAGAAATATTAATATCTTCTATAAATATTACATTGTCATGTAGTAGGTACCAAATTTTTTTTAGCTAAATACGTTGAAATACTTTCATTTAGCATGCGCGCAATCCTCAGGTATAGGTTTTGATTTCGGAAGAAGTGGTTGGCTCAGCTTCAAATATGCCACTATCTCTATACTGACATATTTGTTGAACCCTTTAAACCACTAACATCTTAAACCATCTCATGCAATATGCTAAATTTTCTCCTATACATGCGAAGCTTGCGTATACACATTGTGTCACTCTCATTAATTAGCTCGTACAAATTCTCACCTCTTAGCTCTCTAATTTTAATCCTTCTTTCTATTTTCAAACACTTCGTTCTATAATCTAATGCAAGAAGTAAGCACACATATATCAGCATGACAGTAGTCATGATATTTCTATTTGTTACATTCCTTCGTCGGCATCTCATACTTAAAGGGAGCGGAGCCATAATACTGAAAAGTGAAATAAAAAAGAACATATGAAAAAGAATTCCAGGCTACATGAAAAAGAATTTGAAAGTGTAACAATTAAAAAAAGGAGATATCATCCAACCACAACTTTTCAAGTATAATAAGAAATTACTACACATCAGAGGTGGATATGAAGAGATAAGTATATGCTTAGTTGACCATAAACACATTAGATTAGGCGTGTTGTTGATAAAAAACAACCAAAACATAACAGATAATGGCATTTAAGAACAAAAAACGACCAGATCATGTTGTTCCTAATAGCTATGAATGCACTGCAGCCTAATATCTATGTATAGGTCTAATAGGACCATCTCATCAAGCAAAATACATGTCATATTGCTACATAGATATTATTGAGTTTCAGTAAATAGTGCAGTTACATATTACAGTAGCTTATTTTGTACAGTGATGTAAGAGAAGTTTAAATAGAGACGTCAAGTAAATTAAGATGCAATGTAATGACTTACTATCTAGAGTATATTGGCTTGCCCAAAATGCTAATCTTGAAGATTTTTTTTCTTCTTTTTCCATGAAGCTGAAGCATCATCCCGAAATATATCAACTGCATGGTTGTGCATATCAGCACATTCCGGCACGGAGGCTCCCGAAGAATACTCAATGGATTGGGTCACCTGAAATCACATAACACACACTTTAGTCTAGTTACTGGACCCTGCATAGAAACTGCCGATATGAAAAGTATTTCCATATATTAACTACACAGCAATTTCAAACCAGTATCTTGGAATATCCACTTGAAGAGATATATGAGTAATTTTTAGTTCCTACATTTATAGTCAAAATATCATGCAAAAACCTAATCTGTGTGTGGTATATGTTGCCAAAATTTAACTCTTGATTCTTCCAATCATTTTTTTCCAGGCCGAGAAAAAATTCAAGGGCCACCCATAAATAAATACTAAGTAGAACGTTGAAATTGGATGGAGCTACTTTTAATATCGAAAACATTAACAACTTGTGAACCTTCAGGAATATTTTCTACTCGGTTTACTTTCTTTTATCTTTTGATGACTTAGAACATATTATCATAATTTTTATGAAAATCAGAACATAATACTTGATTTTCTGTTACCGTGACCAAAGGACTTGCTCGCGACCACATCACTTGCATTACCTTTTCTATCCGAGGCCCAACTACATTGGTTCTCGACTAACTGGGATGAGAAGAATGCGCTGATATGACATCCCCTATATGAAATACTGCAACAAACAAATAGTTTAGCTCAAAAAAAAGCAGAAAAGTTTCTTTGCTACAGAATTTAGGTAAGCACGAACATGTTGCAAACATTTCTGTCGGGAAACATGAAGAAAGTAATTAAAAACATTATATTAATCCTTTTGCTTGTTTATAGGGTTGTTCTTTGCACATTTCACTGGGAGGCCTATTCATCCAAAATTTCTGAATTGTTCAACCAACATTTAAATTGTAGTTTTCGACGAATTAATCTTGGCAACGCACACCGTGGTGAAGAATTTGTCAATATAAAGTAAGGATATCTAGTAGGTAAATAATAAAATAGAAAAGAAAACGGAGATAGGTAGATGAATGGTTGACAACCTTTTCCTCTGCCCTGGACAACCGTGAGCAGGCCGCGAGTCGGCGAGCTCATCTACTTCTGTAGTACAGAACTCCTAATCTGAAACAGGCAATATCATGAGGTAAAACCGTATGGCTCAGCTCAAAATAATGATTATCTTGCAAGACTGTTGATGCAAGATGAGAATAAGAAATATTCTTGCATCAGGATTTAAGCAAATTCGGCTCAATCAAGATCATGCATTGAACACATAAGCAGAACTATCCTAGGTACTTATTAAGGCTACCAGCTCACGAATTCACTCACCTAGCAGAAGAACCACACCAAAAGAGCTAGGCAAAAGGAGGAGCAGAAAATCTCCCTTTCGATTCAAGAATAGTATGATTCTTGGTCTGCCCGGGATTTTTCCCTTTTGTAGTAACCTCGTGCTTTCATAAATTAAGGACCAAAACATCAAATTACATCTGAGAAAAAACTGAAGACATTAGATCACTCACCTTTGTTTAAGCTGATTCTAATGAAGCATTTAAACCATGGACGTACTGGTGCTGAAGTGAAATGAGCGGATGGCAATGAATTTAAGAAGTGGCATTCTATCCAGCGATATGTAATAGACATATTTGCACAAAATCATATACCTCTGAAGATATACTGGATTGTAGCGTCACTATTGATATACCATATTTTAGTTTGCTAGATGTAATTGGATATCATATGTAAAGATAAATTGCTGCCCGTTGCAAGTTCCGGTGCCAACACAGCCAATTGGAGGGGATCAGACGAGGACCGGTGCTTTGGCCCTGTGAATGAGGCAGCTGCAGCAAAGAAGGCAAGAAAAGATAACAGAACTCGTTGTTACCGTTGTGATGAACCAGGCCACCATGGCAATGAGTGTACGGTCGAGGTGTGTGACCTTTGTGAGAGCAAAGAGCACTCCGAGGATGTGTGCCCTTTGTTGAATGCGCCTAAACCTCAGGTGATACTTCATGGTTTAATCAGTGAGTCTCTTATGTTTTTTGAGCAGCCTACAACAGATACATACAAGCCTAAGATAGATAATGTGCGCACAGCCATGGTTACGGTGGCTCACAGTGAACTTTCTATTCCGGAGGTTGTAGCTCAATTGAAGCGGCTGGTTCCATGGGAGCATTTTCATTGGGATGTTCAACAAGTGGGACAAAATATTTTCAAGGTGCCTTTTCCATCTAGGAGTGAACTTGACAGATTAGCTATTTTTGGGCATGTAAGGTTCCGGGCAGCAAGTGTGAGCTCACGGTCGTTCCTTGGGTTGCTACGGTTGAGCCAATGGAGCAATTGCCAAAGAAGTGGATCCGAGTCTATGGTATTCCTACCAAGATTACAGGGGATTTTCTTTCCCTTTTGAGTTTGGGTTCCTTGTTTGGCAAAACTTTAAAGGTGGACATGAAATTTACTCGTAGACATGGTGTTTTGCGGATGCTTGTGGGCTGCATGGATTATACACTTATTCCCTCAGGATCGACTATATTCATCAAAGATGGTTTCTATCGGCTGAAATTTAGAGTGGAGCATCCTGTTGATGTTGGGGACAGGGAGGATGATGCACCACGGTCTCTCCACCGGATGACGAAGGAGATGATGATGAGGGTTCTAATAATCAAGACAAAGATAGGAGGGCAAAAGATAACAGTCCATCCGATGCTATGGCTACAGATGAGGTTTCAAAGGAAGCGGAGGAGAAGCATGACCTGGGGGCTGCGGCACCGAACCGATGCAGGAGCATGTGTCGGGTGTGGTGTTCTCTCCCACAGTCCAGAAACAAATTCGTGCTGCGAAGAAAGAGCTTCTGGCAATGGTTAATGCTGCTTCTGGGGAGAGGATATTCATTCAGAGGAGTGCCTGGTTGATACTCACGGTGCTGATGCTAGTAACAGGGAACCTTCAGCGAGAGGTCGCTGCAACAGTGAAGAGGATAATCAGGCTGCGCTGGTTTTCCAGCTTTTCGATCCCGCGGCAGCGAGCCGTTGACGGATAACAGGGTCTCTGCCGGGAAGGAGCAAGGATATGAAGGTACTCTGGAGGTTCTGCCTCAGGGCTTTGTAAGCTCGGAGGCTTTTGCTGAAGAATTGGAGGCTGCGGCAGGTTACGAGACTGTGACGGGGAACAGGGTTCCGTTCAGCGAACGTGAGGTTTTGTTGGACGAGCGCTGCTGCGGCAGCGAGTTGGGCAGTTTTTCTGCCGGCAAAAAGCAGCGAATTGACGGTAACCTGGAGTTGTGTCTGACAGTTTTGGGAGCTCGGAAGGTGCTGCGGTGTGTCACTCTCCTTCTCAGCAGTGGTCAACACCTACAAAGCTTATTTCGAACACTACAGCAGTCTCACCAACCGAGAGGTCAGGGGGTCTGTACATGGACAGTTTCGGTAACGCCATGCTGCCACAGCCCCAGGAATGCGGACAGGGGCTTACTCGTGCTGATGGTGGTCACTCGCCGGTGTTTATGCATGCAAGACCTTTGGAGGGGATATGATGGCGTTCGGGGGAATGCGTGACGTTGCGGTGAGATCAAGTCAGCGTTTGAGGGAGCAGCGAATGCGGATCTTCCTCAACTTGAACGTGCGATGGATCTTACTTCGCGCAAGGCATACGGCTCCCCACCAGGTATTCCAGCGCATGCAAAATTTTCTTTATGCTCGTTATCTAATTCTGAAATTAAGCGTAGATCGGATAAGTTGGGCATTTCGTTAGGGAACACTAGTGAACAAGTACAATCTTCTATTTCGGTTATCATGGATTTAGAACGGGAGAGGGAGGTTTTTTTTCTCAGGAATTCCTTGCCTCCAATTAATGATGAGTCTGAGTCTAGTTTGACGCTAAAAAGGGCTATTAATATTTGCGAGGATTTAGTTGACGAGGAGGTTGAGGTCTCGGATGATCATGCGGATCTTAATGAGACTCTAGCTTCAATTAGAGGTCGTGGAAAGAAAAAAAGCGCTTTCTAAACGTGCGGTTAGAAGGGGTGTACGGCGAGCCATTTATAAAAAGAAATCATAATGAAGGGTGTGATTTGGAATTCAGACGGGTTTGGGACACAGCAAAACATTTGGCTCTGAGTGAATTTGTTAAAGAACACAAACTGGATTTTGTGGCTGTAATAGAGACAGGGCGGTCTTCTTTTGCCACACCTTTTCTTAATTTTTTGGCTGGGGGTTCAGATTTTGTTTGGTACTGTTTACCTCCACACGGGAGGTCGGGAGGCATGTTATTAGGCTTCAATAATGCAACATTAGCTGTGCAAGATGTGGTCTCAGGGGATTTTTGCATTAAATTACACTTGAGATCAAAATTGGATGGGTTTCGATGGGCTTTGGTTGTAGTTTATGGGGCAGCTCAAGACAACAAAAAACCTGAATTTCTAATAGAATTAGTAAAAATTTGTGAAGGTGTGACGGTACCGTTGTTGGTTGGGGGGATTTCAATGTCATTAGGAGACAAAATGAGAAGAACAATGATAATTTCAATGCAAGATGGCCTACTATTTTTAATGCGATAATTGAGAGCTTGAGTCTCAAAGATCTGAAACTGTCCGGAAGACAATATACATGGACTAGTAGACGTGACACGCCAACACTTGAGCAGTTGGATTGTTGCCTAGCAAGTGTTGATTGGGAACAAAAGTATCCTCTTGTTACGGTTCAAGCTCTAGCCCGTGCGGGGGTCAGATCATACGCCGTTATTGTTGGATACGGGGACCATGCCTTCACAGGAAATTCTAGTAGGTTTTCATTCGAGTTATCGTGGCTGAGACAAGAAGGTTTTTATGATTTAATTGCCCGAGAATGGAATGCGATCCAAACGGGTAATTCACCAGTTGAGCGGTGGCAAAATAAAATACGCCATCTTCGTCAGTTCCTACGGGGATGGGCAAAAAATTTGAGCGGGAATATAAATTGCTGCGAGATAAATTAGTTTTGTTATCAAATGAGTTAGATATTAAAGCTGAAAACACTCCACTAACGGCAGCCGAGCGGGCTGCCAAGGTAGAGACGGATGAGACGTTAGCAAAACTACGATGGATGAGGAATCTAAATGGCTTAGCGAGCTAAAGTTAAATATATTCAGGAGGGGGGAGTAATACGAGATACTTCCTATAATTGCAAACGGCAAGCATAGGAAAAAGAAAATTCTTCAATTGGAACAAGAGGAAGGTACGATAGTTGGACAGCAAAATTTGAAGAATAACATCTCTGAGTACTATAAAAAATTGTTTGGAGCACCGGCTACAAATAATTTTTCTTTAGAGGAGAATGTTATCCAGGATATGCCCCAAATCTCTCAAGAGGAAAATGATATTTTGACTCAAGACTTTTCTGAGAAAGAAGTTTTTGAGGCAATCAAACAAATGGAACACAATAAAGCTCCGGGTCCGGATGGGTTTCCGCAGAATTTTATCAAAAGTTTTGGGGAATTATAAAAGCAGACTTGATGGCAATGTTTGCTCAATTGCGTGCAGGAAACTTGCCGTTATTTAAGTTAAACTTTGGTATAATTACCTTGCTGCCAAAAAAAGAAGACGCTAGCAAAATAGAACAATATCGTCCTATATGTCTTCTCAATGTGAGTTTCAAAAAATTTACGAAAGTAGGAACAAACCGAGTAACCTCTATTGCGAGTAGAGTAATTCGTCCTACTCAAACAGCGTTCATCCCTGGAAGAAATATTCTGGATGGGGTTGTGGTTTTACATGAGACAATACACGAGATGCATAGGAAGAAATTGGATGGGGTTCTTTTTAAAATAGACTTTGTGAAGGCATATGATAAAGTGAAATGGTCCTTCTTACAGCAAACGCTTCGAATGAAGGGGTTTACGCCGCAATGGTGCGAGTGGGTGGCTAGGTTTATCCAAGGGGGGAGTGTAGGGATTCGCGTTAATGATGATATCGGTCATTATCTTCAGACACTCAAGGGGTTACGGCAAGGAGATCCGTTGCCTCCGTTGTTGTTTAATTTAGTTGTTGATATGCTAGCCATCTTAATTTCTCGTGCAAAGGAGGATGGTCAAGTAGGGGGTTTGGTACCGCACCTAGTTGAGGGGGGGGGGGGGGTTCGATACTCCAGTATGCGGATGACACAATTTTGTTTCTTGAACACGACATTGCGAAGGCCGTGAACATGAAACTTTTTGGCTTTTTTCGAACAACTCTCTGGTCTAAAAATAATTTTTCATAAAAGTGAACTATTTTGCTTCGGAAAAGCTAAAGATGATCAAGAAGAGTATAGACGAATCTTTGGTTGTGAATTGGGGTCGCTCCCATTTAGATACTTGGGAATTCCCATTCATCATCGATGATTGCTAAACAAGGAGTGGAAATTAGTTGAGGACCGGTTTGAAAAAAAATTGGCAGCTTGGGTAGCTAAGATGTTGTCTTACGGTGACCGTCTTGTGCTCATAAATTCGGTTTTAACAAGTTTGCCCATGTTTTTTTTTCCTTCTTTGAAATACCTAAAGGGGTCCGAAAAAGATTGGATTTCTATCGTTCTCGTTTTTTTTGGCAGAGTGATCAACATAAAAAAAATATAGACTAACGAAGTGGAATATAGTGTGTACGCCGAAAGACCAAGGGGGATTAGGAATTGCGGTCCTAGATATTAAAAACAAATGTCTCTTGAGTAAGTGGTTGTATAAACTTCTGAATGAAGAGGGATTTTGGAAAGAAATCCTAGTTAATAAATATTTGGGGAGTAAAACTTTATCCCAAGTGCAAGCTAAACCTTACGATTCGCCTTTCTGGAAAGGGATTATGCGGGCTAAAATGATTTCTTTCAGCGAGGTAAGTTTGTACTTGGTAATGGAGAGCAGGTTCGGTTTTGGAAGATATTTGGCTAGGTTCCACTTCGTTACAGAATGTTTATCCATCTTTATATGCCATTGCTTCAAATAAACTTAGTACGGTTGCTGAAGTTCTTGGGGCTGCTCCTATTAATCTCCCTTTTAGATGGACGTTAGTAGGACAACGAAGAACGGATTGGTTTCATCTAATAGAGAAATTCATGCGTGTTACTTTAGTAGATGAACCGGATAAGTTTACATGGTCACTTACTAATAATGGAGTATTCACAGTTAAATCTTATTACGAAGATTTGTTGAATGGTCACACTAGGTACTTGCGTAAATACCTATGGAAGTTAAAAATACCACTAAAAATTAAGATATTTCTATGGTTTCTGAATAGAAAAGAATTGTTGACTAAGGATAATTTGGCTAAACGACGGTGGATAGGATGCAAGAAATGTGTTTTCTGCGATGCGGATGAGTCCGCAGAACACTTGTTCATAAAGTGCACATTTTCTAGAGATATTTGGCGCCTTGTACACTTTACTTTTAATATTTATCCACCTCATAGTGTCGCCAATATGTTTGGAAGTTGGTTAAATGGCATAGATAAAGTGACAAAAGCTCGCATTCGAATTGGTGTAGCGGCCATTTTGTCGGCTATATGGAATTGTAGAAATGATATTATCTTTAACAAAACAACATCTACTCATTATTTGCAGGTTATTCACAAGGCGTGCTTCTGGATCCACTCATGCTCACTCCTCCTTCCTGCGGATCAGCGTGGTCTTATGGATGCCGGGTGTACCCGATTGTTGACGGTCGTGCGGGTTATCTTCAGCCGGGCTGGGTGGTTTAATCCTAGAAGAATTGATGTTTAGTAGACTTGTATTTGAGTGGCTGATCTTTGTAGCCACCTTATGTGATCCATGAATTGTAAACGGTGTGACTTTGGATGATTAATAATTGCGGATGGCTGTGTGCATCTCTTGGATGCAGAGGCCGGGGATCCGCACCCCCTTATCTAAAAAAATGTAAAGATAAATTGCTGCGGACTTTGCAGGTGCGCTCAAAGCTAAAGCAATTGCACGAAATATAGAGCTAAGAATCAAAATGGGTTCTTTTGGGCAGGCAGTTAGTACGTATGGCGTTGACAGGGAGGAGGAGATGCGGATCTAGGGTCTCACTTGCGTGGAGAACGGCCGGTGGCAGGTCGCAGCAGCTCCGGGTGGACGCCGGCAGCAGCGGCCCTCGCGAAGAGCTCGGCCGTGGAACATCACGGGCGGAGGAAGCCGGTGAGCAGGTGGCGGCAGGGATCGACGGGTAGGCCGGAGAAACTCCGGACACCGCCGTCCCCTGCTCCGCGGAGGCGACCATCCCCGGCAGCAGAGGCGGACGACGGCCTCCGAGGTTCGCGCCGGCGCCGTCGCCGGCATGGCGGCTGGCGTGTAGCACCGCCGCTGCAAACCCTATGGGCTGCCCCGCGTGGGGATCTGGTGCAGCGAGGCGGAGCGGGACGAATAGGGGGAGGAGGGGCTAGGTGAGGAGGGGCGGCGGCCGGCGAGGTGAGGAGAGGCGGCGGCGAATCAATCTGCATCTGCGATTAGGATTAGAGAGGGAGGAGCAGCGTGGTCGGGGAACCCTAGCAAGCGGACCAGCCGCCGGCCGCCTCCGGGTCGGTGAGGGAGGAGGAGAGGGGCGCCGTGAGGGAGGAGAGGGGCGCGGCGAGGGAGGAGAGCATCGCCGCCGCCGCGCGGGAGAGACGCAGGCAAGAAGCCGTGCACGTCTTTTCTTGTGTGGCACCACTTTGGTTGTGTTTTTTTTAATGTAGCATGAGGCTGACAGGCGGGAGAGACGCAGACAGTACGCGAGGGCGGTGGGAGCGAGAATTGGCTCGTCTTTCATATAGGTAGTAATATAGAGTACAATAACACAACAGTTAACCCACTTAATCTGAATGAATTGTTGAGTGTTTTCGAAAGAAGCAAAAAAATACACTCTTTCTTGGATGAACGTTCTTGAGTTGACTTGTACATCCGACTGGAATATTCTCGCATCTCGATCACATCGCGCAATAGAAAAAGGAAAGGATGAATATTAACAAGTGGATGTGTATACCAAGTTTCGCCACTCACATAGGATTATTAATCCATTGCATGCTGAGTGAACCTGATGTACCTTCTACACTAATGCACGTTTGGTAGTACTAGACAACGAATGAGCCAAATTAGCTCCGGCCTCTGGGGGTAATAAAATTCAGATGCATGATTCATAGGCTAACTAGTATAAAGAGTTGATAAACTTACAAAAAATCCATCGAGCTGAAAAAAAGTGTTTCTTCTAGTAAACTTTGACGATTATCTACCTGCTATATGGACTGCAATTTTATTATTTTATGGGGTTTAACTAAGAGGATCAAAAGGGTATAACAGTCTAGTACTCCCTCCGTTCGGAAAAGGATGTCACAAAAATGGTCTATCTATAGTTCATTTTTGTGACATCCTTTTCCGAACGGAGGGAGTATATTTTATTTTCTAAAAACACACCTCCACAATAAATCGAGGTAGTTCCCCTGCGTCCATACATTTATTTTCCACCGATGGAGAGGGTCAGATCGTTGGTGGAAAAAATAAGGATGTAAATTATGTGAGAGGAGCGACGTGGAGGAGAATGCACGAAGGGTGGAGTGAAGCACATCCTATCAGGGAAACGGAACGCTGCGTCCTTTTTAGATATATAAAAACTTCACATCGGTATGCTTTAAATATTAGAACACCAAATGGATGGAAATAATATCTCCAACTTATTGATCTCAGCAGATACTTCGGTGATACCATAAGTTCACTTGATTCTTACGAAATTGTAACATAAATCGTGGTGAACGTTATGTTTAAAAATCCTCTTCCCAAACACTTGTTCTTTATATATACTCAAGGTAGAACATTTCTAGGATTGGACAAGAAAACACTCAACACAAGTCATTGGCAAGTCACCTTAGTTATTAAATGCACCCGCAGATTTGAATTGATCAAGAGTAGTATATATGTTTAATCTACAGTTGATTGAGCAAGACATGCGCAATTTACTAGAACATCAACGTGTTGAACACACACAACGACAAGTCCACAGTGCAGTAGTTGTTTTTCTTATCTAATTGGGATTATGGAGCTGCATTTGGACATGTACGCCACGGAAACCAGTACGAAATAATGAAAGCGTGGTCATCACCATGGGTAAGAAATACTCGCTCTAAATGTAATATATATATATATATATATATATATATATATATATATATATATATAGGTATGAGCTATTCTACAACCGGTTTGTAGAATAAGGATCTACAACCGAAGTTGTACTGCCCTGCCGTTCTATGTGTACTGCCCGTATGATCCGGCAGTTCAGGTTGTTTTGTTCGATTTATCGGTGATTATGGGTTCGATTGATGTGTTTTAATACATGTACAGATGAATTAAAGGATCGCGAACGTTCGCCTAGTTTCAAAAAACCTTTAAATCGATCCGCTTAAAAATCTGTCTCGGATGAACATGTACGTGTTTTTCCGTCGCGCGGGAATTTCGTGCGTAATCGCAGATTTTATGCGATTTTTCCAATTGATCGTTGTTATGACAAATTACGAATATGGGAGACCGTTAATTATTGTTTATTACTCTCGGATTTTTGTTGTTGATGATTTCATTCATATCGCGGTTGTGTTTTTCCGCGTTCCGCTTGGTAGTCCAATGCCGAATTCGGACTGTTTAGTCCATAATTACGCAATTAACTTGGTGCGCTACTGCAAATTGGTCATATGTACAGTTTCATGCACTTCTGATCGTTCGTTGAACTTCGTATTTGTCGAATTTGTTCGCGCTCGTATTTTTTTCTTCCGCCTGCATGGTCGATTCCGATTTCCCTTCTGTTTGTTCGATAAGTACGCAATTAACTTCGTATTTATCTGTTAGTTGGTCTTCTGTGTAGTATCATGTATTTGCGATCGTGATTTGACCTTGTGTTTTGCGAATTTGTTGGCCCTATTTGAGCGGACATTGCCGTTCGCGCTAGATCCCGTGCGGGCGGTTGTTGGATCTTGATTTTGTTAGTAATTGTTGTTTTTATTAATTTGCGGAAGCTTGTACTTACTTGTAAGCATGTTTCAAACTGAAAAAAGTTGATTTGTTATGCCAATTTGTTAAGTAGCAGTGTCATCTGTTTCGCGATTTTCGTTTTAGGCACATATTTTCTTGAACTTCCAATTATGTGCTCCTGTACTTCCACTGGTGAACCTTCTGTACTTCCCGTAGTCAACTCCTGAACTGCTTTCCTGTTCACTGAGCAATCCCCGTACTTTCCGCCGCGTTTTTCTGAACTGCTCTGCGTTTACTGGTTGTACTGCCAATATTCAGTTTGGTATTCCTGTTATCGCGTTAACACCTCCGTCTGTTGGCAACCGAACAATTCGAATTTTGTGGATAAGCTTTATCTTTTCCACTTTTCCCTCGTTCCGTTTTGTGACGGCATCTGCATATAAGTTGTGTACTTGTTGCTACTATTTCCCTACGTCTCAGAAGCCTCTATCCTTTTCGTCCTCTCTACCCTCTTCGCCAGATCTGACCAAACAATTCCAATGGCTAATACACCTTTCACCCATGAGTACACTGTTGAAGCGCACGGCGGTACCACCATCAACGCCTTGTACACCAACTTGTCTGCATCGGCTGATGCCTGGGTTGATAAGGTTCAAGGTGTGTTGGCTGAGTCCAAACTGAAGTTTGTTGGAGTGGACGTCGAGTTTACTCCTAAAGGCTATCGTCAGAAGGCGGCTGTGCTGCAGCTGTGTGTTGGCCAAGATTGTTTGGTCTATCACGTTGCTTGTGCTGCTGACGAGGTCTCCTGGAAGTTCAAAGAATTCATTCGAAGCTGGCAGTACAAGTTTGTTGGTTTTGACATCAGCAATGACACAAGGATGCTTCACTATTCTCAGCTGTATATCTATAACCATATAGACATCCAGCAAATATGGAAAGATCCTAACTTGATCAAGCTTCGGAGGGATGGATCTCCTGGCAAGCAAGGAATGAAGGATCTTGCTGGTAAGCTCATTGACCCCTCATACTTTGAGATGAAGGGCGGAATGACAGATGGAGATCATCAATTATGGCATGTGGCTCCACTCTCCGAGAAGCATCTGAATTATGCAGCCAAGGATGGATACGTGTCCTACGAGCTTTACAGGAAGTTGGACTTCTACGAGAGGGGCCGTTACAAGCTTATGAAGAGGACCAGGACCCAGCAGATGCGTCGTAGGATGTGGTGAAAGGATTAGTTGTTTTACAAGATTCATATTTAGATTTATTTTCTGGCCTTAGCATGGCAATAATTTTTACATTTTTCATGGATTTAGAAGTTGTACTTCCTGTTATTTGGTCCTGTACTTCTACGGTAGTGCGTCCTGAACTTCCCTTTTGTAATTCAGTAATGTTCGACTTTTTATACCAAATTTTGGTTATTTCAATAATAAATTTTATTCGTTCGATATGATGGTATGTTCTTATATGCATTACTGAGTTATTGTATTTCGATTAATATTAGTCTGTATTTTTAAAAAATTGTGATGACAATAAAGCTGAGATTGAAGAAACTCTCTCTGCGGAGGTGCCTTTGCAGGAGGAGACAACTTCTTCCGATCAGTATAGTCCAGCGGCAGATGCACATCCTATTCCTGAAGTTCAAGACAAGGACAAGGAGCCTGAAGATCAAGATAAGAGCAGTGAGCATGCAGGAGATAAGGGAGTTCCTGCAGCAGGGACCTCTGAGGATGCAGTATTGGAGGAAAGCTCTGCTACGGATGACGATCCTGCTGCTATCGTCACGCCAAGCTCTTCAGCTCAAGATGAAGGCAAGAAACCCATGAATTAAAAGGCTTTTAATAAATTTTATATGTGTTTTATTTAGTAATCTATTCCCTCTCATGGAGGCCGTGAGAGGGAATGTGGGGATGTAATCGACTGGATAATATGCCGGGGTGATGTTGGTTTTGTTGTTCTCGTGAAACATGGGCTGTAAATATTGTTCTATTCTGTTTGCAATGGTACTAGTTAGAGGGGCCAATAATCAGAGCTCCTCACTGCGGCGCCTAGCAGAAATGCGATAACCAAACCTCCTTCTCATCAATCTTCTTACTTCCCTTCGAACTAATCTGGTACTACCTCGACATTTCCTTGATGTGCATATGTACTTCCCTGAATGGAACCCTGTGTATCTGTTATTTCCCTTGACTAATTTTACTGTAGCAGTATTAACATTTTCTGCTAAGGTCTTGTACTTCCCTTGTACTCGTGCATGAACTGCCTTCCTGGGACCAACTATATTTTTTTTACTTCATGTTGACCTGTACTTGTCTGACTGCATCCTTATTAGCACTGCCTATGATGCTGTTGTTTACTTCCTTGATTTTGTTTCTGTACTGCCCTTCCACTCTCTTCATTCAGACATGTTTAACTTCTGTTTATATCTTTTGTACTGCCTCTTATGTTGTCCTGTACTGTTTTGCCTGTTTGTACCCTAACCTCCCCTGAATGTGCACCTGTACAACCCTTCACTCATGCTTGTACTTCCATGAAGTCGTATTACGCACTTCCCATCTTTTATTTCCTGTAGCTTTGTTTCTAACACAATGTTTAACTTTTCTTTTTACTTTAAGTTGCAGGAGATTTGCCTGATGAGATTCCGTACGCAATTATAAAATTCTATGATGTTGTCACATCTATTGGTAAAAGAGAAAGCTATCGTAAGTTTTTGTTTCTCAATTGGTACCATTCTGATCTTTTTAATATGTTCTCACACCTGATTAGTTTTGATGTTTAATGTTTTTTGCACGGGCAGAGAAAAACCTATGTTTGTCCATGATCATTGCAACGCTACTGTGGGCCAAATAGCTGAATCCTTTCACCCAAGAGGGATGCTTGGTAGTGAGGCAGCTTCCGTTGGTATTTATCTTATGAATCGATATTATGCCGGATCTGACAAATTTGTTGCTCCATACTGGGTGACTGTATGTGCTATGTCCTTTCTTATTTATAGTTATCAATCTTTTTAATGTCGTTTGTTTTTATGTGTTTTGTGAATTGATAAATTTTTTATGCTCTGTTCTATCTCGTGCAGGCTAAGATATATGCTGGTCACATTGATAGAGGTCTCAAGAAATGGCTTCTGAAAACTGGTGAAGAGCGTGTTGACAAATGCAGCACTGTAAGACGTCTTTTTAGGTTTTACTATTTTTCCTGTTTGTCATTTTATTCACTTATTATGTGGAATTTATAATTATTTTGTTTTTGCTAGATTGTGTTCCCAACCATAGACCCCTCAAAGGTAAAAGATGGTGCTGGACACTGGGTCGTCGTTTCAATTGATATACCAAAAAAGTGTTTTCACTACTTTGACTCCCTATACGACGCTAAACATCAAGCGGGTTGGGATATTTTGAGAGGATGGTCAATAACATTAAGAAGTTGTGGAATGCTGCTGCTGCTGAAGACACTAGGGATGAACCTTTGTCACCCTTTTCACTGGATCATTTCAAGACATATTATATGAGAACTCCCATGCAAAATAATGGGTTAGTACTTTTGTTCTTTTACTGTTGCATTTCACCTGTACGGCCCCATGCTTGAGCTCCTGCACTTCCTACATATTTAGTCCTGTACTGCTTGTTGTCATCCCAAGTTTTGTAACCTCCTTTTTAAATAGATTTCCTAATCCGTTCTCTTACTGCTATGGTATGTGTTGCAGTAGGGACTGTGGTTTCTTTATGCTCCAGATTGCAATGTCCTGGGATGGTGAGCAGCATACGAAATTCACGTGCAATGACATACCTAATATGAAGAAAATGATGTTGTGGAGATGGATTATGTCTCCTTTTTTCACTGTGAAGTTTGAAGAGCTTTTCGGCTACGACCCACGTAAATATTTTATCTCCTTTTTGTCTGCAGTTAATTTATTTTATTATTTGCGTGTGGGTACTACATTTTTCATTTCGACTTATGTACTTATTATGTGAAGTATATGTTTATTTTTAAAATGATGTCTCGTTCTGATATGTGTCAATTGTTTTGTTTTTTTGCATTATGCAGTTGCTAACCTTGAAGACGAAGCTGAAAATTTCGTCCTGTTCGAGACCCAGGTGTGCCAGCCTGATATTATTCAGTCCGGCGAGGTAGATGGTGCACCTGGCAGGGTGCCTCTTAAAAAAAATCCACTGTTGGCAACTCACAGAAGGGCTTCAAGACACCTTCCGGTAACAAGCTTCCTGTGATATCTAGCTATACTGTAGATGATGATGACGATTTCGTCGATCCAGTCATAAAAACTAGAAGTGGCAAGCTAATTGCTCCTAGGAAGAAGGACCCTGCAGTCTCTGCCAGAAACATTACTACAACGAAGAGGGCAAATAAAAGACCTCGCAAGTTCAGTTTTCGTGTTCATCCTTTGAAGCCTGGTAAATGTACTCATCTTGAGAGTGCTCATCTTCTGAAATCATATATTCTGTGTGATCACGCGAAGCAAAATTACAAAGAGTGAGTTAACTTCACCTCTCTCCTCCTTTCGAATGTCTTGTACATGAACTTCTGCTTGTTTGAACTGTGTCTGCACTTTACTGACTTATTTAATTAATGTTCGTCTGACTGTGTATCTTTTTTGATTTGTTTTCCTCAAGTAAAATACTTTGTCGGTTCGATCACGGGGTGACTCCTGATGGTGCGGTTGTTGAAACAACCTTTACCTGTGGTGAATTGGCTTCAATGTTCGATGAGTTTGGTCAGATTGAGGGCGAACTGATGGGTATTGTGATGAGGCATTGGAAGATTGATCCTCATACAACCATGTGTATGGAAGTGCTGACCGTGTACTACTTAGCCCGCACTTTGTGACGGTAAGCGAATACCTTAGACATGTTATTTTTTCAGGTATACTTTTTATGTGCAACTTTTTCTAATTGTGTGTAGTAACGTATGTAATAATTTGCAGTATTGTCTTGATATGGATGGCCTGAAAACTAGCAGGCCATTTGATGTGAAAAGGGCAGCAGATTTTTTCAGGAAGCATGTCAAGGAGGTTCACCTGGCAAGAGCATACTTGGTCAGTACCCTCTGAAATTATTAAATTTATTTTCTTCATTTGCACGTCCTTCTTAGCATTGCAATCATGTACTTCTTTTGTTTCTCCATCATGTACTGCCTCTGTATTTTTTTGACTTGCCCTCTTATTTTTTGTTCCCGCAGGTTCTTATTCCTTATTGCAAGATTTCCCCTGTGTCTGGGCAATCTCATCACGTGTTGTATGCATTGAACAAGTTCAGTGCTACGTTTGATGTTCTTGACTCTTATCCATATGCCAGAGGCAAGCGGCCATCAAAGAGCAAATTCCATTCTGATACTGTTGAGATCGTAAGTACAGTCACTGATTTCTCTTCTCACCCTTTTACTTCCTATAACTTGCTTCTGTACGGCCCATTTATACATTCCTGTACTGGCTTGTTTTCCTGCTGATAACTTATCCTTCCCTTAATGTGCACCTGTACATATCTTATCTCATACTTGTACTGCCTTATGTACTGTTATGTACTTCCATTAATTTGTATTTTTTTGACTGTTACTTTTGTTTTCTAACGCAATGGTAATTTCGGATGCATTATTTATTCTTATAATTTACTGATTTATCTATGTCGTTAACAGGCCAGTAGGATGGTTTTGCTCATGAAGGAGTTGTATACCAAAGAGCTCTATGAAACACTCAAGCTTCCTGACTGGGAGCTCAAAGCAAAGAGGCCAAACTTTTTGAAGGTGCCTACTCAGGGTGCCAATCAATGTGGCTTCTATTGCCTCAAGTTTGCTTCCGATTATGACGGTGAAAAGCTGGTTGACACGATTGTTGATTGTGATGTATGTTTCTGCCATTTTGAAACCAAAATTTCATTTTATCGTTTACCTTTTTTACTGCATTGCAGTGTTATTAATTTTTTGTCACTGTCTTTGTGTTTTTATCTGCAGCCTCGTGTTAATGATTGGAAGGCTGAGTACCTATTCTCTTCCGTTTTCCACAAGGAGAACAAGATTACTGCTGACCAGTTACCAGAGGAGATCCGGTTCCTCGCTCCTGGTAGTACTGCATTTTCGACGCAGGGCGAAGCACTTATCGCACTCTTCACGCAGTAGATGTTTCTGTTGCTGTCTGCTATAGATTGCAGATTTTGTAATTTTTTCATTTGACAATTGATTTACTATAAACATCATCGCAGTAGATGTTTCTGTAGCCGATACAAATATTAAACCAATATTTGTATCAGCTACAGCAGATCATTATCTGATACATTATTGTTATTATTAACCCTTGTACTGGCCCTGTGATGATGGTTGTACTTCCCGTGTCTCTTGGATTTTCTCGAATATCAGTACCTTATGTGTGATTCAGTTATGTGTTTTTGTGATTACTGAATATCTGTATTTATTTTTGTTTTCCATGGTCTGCGCTTCGTTATATTTTTCGCGTGTACTGCCTTATTAATCGCAGTTTTAGTTCCTCGTGGTGTCCCCGAAAAAAAAAGTTCGTTGTGTTTGGAAAAAAAAGGAAAAAGAAAAAAACAAGTGTAACGGCAAAAAACCGCAGCCCACCTGGCCCGCCTCTCCCCCCGATATACCGGCCCCAAAAAAACCCTAACCTCCCACCCCCGTTATGCGCACCAACGTCTGAAGGAAAACCAACGTCTGAAGTAAAATAGACGACACCGATTGCGGCGGCCTGCGGTGCGGCGAACTAGATCTCTTGAGAGCCGTGGCTGCCGCTCGCTGGACGGCGCCGGAGTAGGGGGAAGTAGGTGGGGGTGATTGAGGCGCCTCTCGACTCGCCTCGTCTTCTCTCTTCTTCAGGAGCCTCTCGAATCGCCTCGTCTTTTCTCTTCTTCAGGAGCTCTCCCAGGTCAACAGATGGACTCGCCCTGGAGACCAAGTGTGACAGAGTCGACCTGCTCACAGGAGGCAGTGGAAGGGAAGCATTTGTTCAAGATTGAGCGGTACAGCTTGTACAGGGACCTTGGCGTCGGCGAGTTCATCAAGTCCGCGAGTTTCTACATCGGCGGACACGAATGGTGCCTCAAGTTCTACCCCAACGGTTACACTGAGGAAGAGGCAGAGGACGACTGGGCTTCAGTTTTCATCTCGCACAATTCAAAGAATAACGACGTGAAGGCACTGCTCGATATTTGCCTGATCCACCATACCATGAAGGAGGAATTCCTATGGTCAAACTTCAAAGATAAACAGAAGACGATGGTGGAGTTTTGTGATGAAACACAGGACCGGGGTTATACAAGATTTGAGAAAAAAGATGACGTCGGATGGTACCTTGTGGACGACACCCTTACCATTGAGTGCAATCTTCTTGTTATCAAGTTCAAGGAGGCTGAGATGAAATCTGTTGTCCAAGTTCCACCGTCAGACTTGCTTGACAGTATTGGTGATTTGCTAGATACAGAAGATGAAGCTGATGTGTCTTTCGAGGTCAAGGGAGAGGTATTTCGAGCACACAAGCTAATTGTCGGTATGCGGTCACCCGTCTTCAAGGCAGTCTTGTATGGGCCGATGAGCAACAAGTCTACCGGAATGTGACAATTCAAGATATGGAGCCTGCTGTTTTCAGAGCGCTCCTTCACTGCATCTACAAGGATTCCTTGCCCCCAATGTATGACCTCAATGACGAGGAGACCGAAAACATGATTAAGCATCTACTCGTTGCTGCAGATAGGTATGGCATGGCGAGAATTAAGCTGATGTGCGAGTGCAAGCTTTCCGAGAGTCTTCATGCCAAGACAGTTGCAAACACGCTAGCTCTAGCCGATCAGCATCATTGCAGCCAGCTCAAAAATGCTTGCATTGAGTTTCTCAACTCTTCAAAAAGAATGGATTATTTGTTTGAAAGTGAAGGATATGAGCACCTCAAGAGGGCATGCCCCACAATCTTTTCTGAAATATGGGAGAGAGCAGCCAAGACTCGAAAAATATAGAATTTTTGTTTTTCTATTGAGTGTGTACTTTGAACTTTCCGTTTGTTCAACCATGTACTGCCCACTATTTATGCCTGTACTGCTTTGCGTTTTTGCACTGCCAGTTTACTGATTTTCAATCTCTGAACCTCGCGATATCAGTGATGTGTACTTCATAGATTAGCACGGTTGTAATTCCTCTTGTCCCTGTAATGGTAACATTATATGTAATTTAAACCTTGCACTTCCCGTGTTATCATGGTTTTACTTCCCGGGATATCATGGTTGTACTTCCGTTTGTTGCCATTGCAGGATTCTTCGTTTACATCTTCCCTGTACTGCTAGATGTTATATGGTCGATACTTATGGCTGACCCCGTGTGTACTTGCTCGTGGTTGTACTTTGTAAAACTGAATTACATGTAATTGACACTTTGCACTGCCTGTGTCGTCATGGTTGTACTTCTTGAGTGATCACGGTTGTACTTCCTTACTGTTATAGGTCACGCAACTTCAGGGTTATACAGGCTATACAGAGTAGTATAAAAAAGCAGAGAAAGTTTGCACAGTTTAATAAAACTAACATTTCACCACTTATCTCATTTGTTTTATATACTAGACATAACAGTACGAACTAATATAGTTTTACAAATCTTTGATGCACATCAGCTTAGTCCTATTGAAATCTGCAGTATCCATCATATCATTGCCAATCTGCTGCTCCTCCTTGAGGTTGGTGTTGCTGCTTGTCAACTGTTGTTTTTCCCTTGCTTCTCTTCTTTGCTGATGTTGCTGCCTCTGTTACTTGTACTTTTTCTTGCTCCTTCCCTGCTTGTTCTTCGTTCTCTTCTTCTTTCTCATCAGTTTTTCCTCTTCTGTTGCTCCTTCTTGGGGTTGGTCTTACTGCCAGGTCAACTGCTGTTTTTCCCCTTGTGGATCTCTTCTTTGCTGCTGTTGCTGGATGTTTCTCTTGTAGTAGTTCCTCATCTTCTTCTTTGTCATATAGTTTTCTACTTCTGCTGCTTTTCATCATCTTTTTTACTGATATCTCAGGCTCTTCTTCTGCTTCTTCTTGTCCGTATTTCCTTCTGCTGCTCTTCTTTGGTTGCTTTGCCTCCTGGTTTTCTTCTTCTACTTGTACTTCATCATATTCATCTTCTTCATCATCTTCCTCTTCTTCACCATCTTCTTCTTCATCGTCTTCTTCCTCTTCTTCATCATCTTCATCGTCTTCTTCTAGTTCTTCCTCTTCCTCTTCCTCTTCGTCATCTCCCTCTTCCTCTTCTTCATCATCTTCATCGTCTTCTTCTTCTTCAGACTTCTTTTGTTTACTCTTTTTATGTGCATTCAGTTGCTCTAGTTTCTGTGCTCTCTTAGTGCATGTCAGAGCGTTGTGGCCTTTCGAAAACTCTCTGCATTGTCCACATCTTCTTCCTCTTTTTCTTTTGCCTTCAGATCCATCATCTCCATTAGCTTTTGTAGCAACAGAATTTTTATTGGCAGCAGAAGCTATTCCAGCAGCAGTCTGTTTCTTGGCAGCAGGAGCTGCACCAGCAAATTTTCCACCATAAATTGCAGCTTGTGCAGCATCATAAATTTTTGGTGGATCATCCAGAAGCGGGCAATTTCTTGCGTTATGCCTCTGCTTCAGTCCGCAGACACTGCATATTCTCTGTCCAGGTTCAAACCTTTCATCGTACAGCAGTTGTTTCTGAATAGCAGCAGCTTTGTCCTTGCTTCCCGCCTTGGTTCCACTTCCTTTTGTCTTGGACATCGGTGGAGGATGAATGACTCTAGCTCTTGGCTCAGGCTGAGTGTTTGTTTTGTTTGTCTGCTTGAAAATCTTCTCCATGTCAGGCTCAAAGTTGCTGAAAGGTGGAATACCTCCTTCTTCATCATCAGAGCCAGCAGTTGAGCAGCCTAGCGCCTCTACCTTGTCTATCAGTTCTATGAGACCATTCTTTGATACGACAGTCTGCACGTCCGACTTGGAAGCAGCCCTAGCAAGTCGGAAACAAAGCTGCATAACCTCATTGTGATTATATGCAACGGATGATCCATCATATGCAACCGTTCTTGTATCATTCCTATTAAAACTATGAATCAAGTTTGCACCCCTGCTGTATCTTTTTAGGATGTAGCCGTCAGGAATACTGTCGACCCTCAAGTGCTCCAGCATCGCAATTACATGCGTGCAGAAAAGTCCTGCATAATGTTCCGTGTAAACTTAGTCAGGATGTGTCGTCAGTAAAAAAGCAGTTTGTTATTTATTTAGTTGGACTGCTCATTATGTCTACTTGGACTGCCTACGCATTTCACTTGTACTGCTATGTTATTTCACCGCCATCTACAATACAATCACTCAAACGTTTAACGTGGACTTCTCAAATGTTTAACGTGTACTGCTTAACTGTGAAAGCAGCAAAGACATTGCATATTTTTCGTACCTGTATGTTCCCATAGCATACATTCGCACTCGTACTTGTCAGCCTGAGGGTTTGCTTCGACTTTGAACTCATGTTGGCACCAAGAGAATTTCATGTAAGGTTTCTTGAACCAGACAAGATAGTGGTGATCACCACGCTCCGGGTTTCGCCTCACATCGTATAGGGTGCTCTTCTTTAGCCTACTACGGAAGTCTTTGTACACGGCAATAGTGTAATTCTTCCGTAGCTTCTTCTCGAAGCCGTAGTGTGTTCTTGTATCCACTTTGCCCTGCACAAAAGTAAACAAAACATATCAGGTTTGCATAAGCTGTACTCAAACTTGCATCAGATTTTTCGAGAGTAACTTGTTGAAGTGCTGAGACAACTTACGATGTTTGCCATTGTCTGCTCGTGTTCTTTCATGCGTCGTGATTGGATGCATTTGTTTACTTGCTCAACGAACCGGTGGAGACTTAGCTTCTTCTTTTTGAGAAACCCTTTCTTCAAGACATAATTCATGCTCTCGCTACGCTGAGTAGATGTCATCCTAGCGCAGAAAGCTCCCTTGTAGTACGCTGATACCCATTCCTTCCTATCCTCCCACAGCGCGATCATCATCGTGTTGTTTTCCAGGTTGTATTCATCAACTAGTGCTAGCCATGCAGTTTCAAATTCAGTCGGCATCAGAGGCCAGTTTACTATTGCCCTGAATTCATCCCTGAAGCTCGGATGCAATCTGTAAATTTGACCCAATGGTTCCCTGAACTTCTTGAGCATGTGCCATCTGCACAGTTTGTGCAGGGCTAGAGTGAACACCCTTGGAATAGCCACCGCCATCGATGGGCATTGATCTGTGGAAAAATAAAGCAGTTTGTTGCTATTAATTTTATTTATTTGGACTGCTCAGTTATTTTAATTGGACTGCCTACGTATGTCACCTGTACTGCTCAGTTAAACTTACTGTTCTCATAAGGAGGCTGAAGAAGTAATACCTGTTAGAATTATCATCGGTTGTTTCCCCTTCATGCACCTCAGAAAAGTGTTAAATAGCCAGACAAAAGAGTCTTCGCCCTCGTCTCTCACTAGTGCGCATGCAAAAATGCAGGACTGCAGGTGGTGGTTGACACCGACAAAAACTCCCAGTGGCATCTTGTGTATATTAGTCTTGTAGGTCGTGTCGAAGGTTATGCAGTCACCGAAGTCCTCGTAATTTCCTTGGCAGCTGGCATTTGACCAGAATATGTTTTTGATATTGTTACTGGCATCAACCTGGATGTCGAAGAAAAACTGTTCATTTGCAGCCTTCATCTCGGTGAAGAACTTCACTAGCTTATGGACTTCGTCAACGTTGTCCTCTTTGGAATTCTTTGCCTTCCTGCGTGTGCACAAAAGAAGTACAATGATGTAACCTGATAAGTTCAAGGTACAACGTTTGCAGCATTCAGTGTATATCTATCATTTTGGGAAGGAAATCCACTTACTCATTCAGGAGTTGACGACCGTGCCACGTCAAGTATTGTTGTCCTCCAACTGAACCGGATATTATTGACATTATCTGATAATGCTCCAGGTTCTGAAACTGCAGGAACTTCACATACTCCAGAAGAGTCGGGTCCAATGTCTTGTGCGAGTGCAGGAAGACGAGCATGCTGGGTGTTAGTAACAGATGGTGGTTGTGTTCTAACTGCATGTCCTCAATGACAAACGTTCCATCTGGTTTCTCCTTGAGCCTAAGCCTTGCCTTGCAGCCACACCTCTTGCTGCTGTTCATTCGCTGTCGCTCGGGTTCAGAAACGCTGGGTTTATATTTGCCTTCCCGTGTGCACTGAAGGTATCTGTTGTTGCCATTGTGCTGGCCAATCTTGATACCAAATCCAGAATGCCTCGCATATCTGTTGTAGAACTCCTTTGCTTTCTCGAAATTGTCAAACCTCATCTTAATCCTAGGTAGCAAATATTCTGGCAGATCAGGTTTCTGCAAACACATACCGTTTTGTTTGTGAGTTTTTTCACACGTCAAAAACAGGCGTAAACATAATATTTTTATAGCGCCGCATTTGTGGGGGTTGAGTTCAATGTAACTTACATGAGTGTAGCTTCGTTCTGCTCTTGGAGTTTGATTCTGCCCAGGAATAATGGGGCCTGGTGGTGTCACCAGCGGCCTGTGTAGCAACGGATCCCTCAGGTCGACGTGAGGCCGCTTTTTCGGAGGCAGCGAGCATTCTTCTTGAGGCCGCTTTGCAAGACGCTGGGAGGCATCAACTTCGGGCATTTGGGGTTGTTGCTGCGAGGCAGCAAATTCGGGCCTCCTGGGAGGTCGCTGCGAGGCTTCAAATTCAGGCCTCCTGGGTGGACGCTGTGTGCCAGTAACTTCAGGCCTCCTGGGTGGTCGCTGCGTGGCAGCAACTTCAGGACGTTGAGTGGGAGGACGCGAGGCAGAAAATTCAGGACGCTGGTTGGGAGGACGCGAGGCAGCAAACTGAGGACGCTGAGTGGTAGGACGCGAGGCAGCAACTTGACGCACAACTCGCTCAATATGTGCTGAGATAGGTGGTCCACCATAGTTTTGAACTTCAGGTGAATGACCACCATCCTCATTTGTAATGGGAGTTGCCTGCGATTGTGCACTATATGGGAATCTGCTTGTTGACACAAAGTAACCAGCCGGTAGGTCAGGAGTCCTCCATTCCGGAGTCCTCCATTCCGGTAGGTCAGGAGTCATCCATTGTAGTGGCACCGGATCCAGGACATCTTCTGCAGTACTCTTGCTTCTCTTTTCTTCGTTGCCATCCTGCATTTTGACAAAATAGGTGATCAAGTTTCAGTTGAACTGCCCCAAGTACCTTTAATGTACTTCAATTAAACATAAGCTGTACTGCCCCTAGACTACCAAAAGTTGCTATCATGCGATGCTCTCCCAGGTACCAAACTTGATTCGTTTTACTTGTACTGCTCAAGTACTTATGATTTACTTCCAGGAAACATAAGTTGTACTTCCCACTAATGCAATAGACTTTTTCTAGCTCATTTTGTTTAACAGGACCCCATCTTGTTTTCATTTTTTCAAGTACACATACAGACGCTCATAATTTCATTACTACGAACATGGCAGTACATATTTGTTACCTTGAGCAATTTGTCGCCTGAAGGAGCAGTTCGCCGCTTCCGGGATGAAACTTCAAGGGAGGCAGCACGATTATCACGATTAGCACGAGCAGTAGGAGCCATCTGCTGAATTTGTTGTAGAAGAGAACGATTATCACGAGCAAATGGGTGAATGGAAACAGAAAATTGGACGGAGAAGAAGGCGTACTTTAGTAAGTCGCACCACGCCGGAGACGGAGAAGAAGACCTGTTAGTGGTGGTGCGGAAGAACAGGGAAAAAGCTCCGGTGGATCCAAACGAACACGGCGGCGCCGCTCACTCGCCCTTGCCCTCCCGCGCCGGAGAAGGAGATGCTTCGGGTGGGGGTTGCGCCGTGGGCGGCGTGGGCTCCCTCGCGTCCGTTCCACCGCCGCTGGCTCGCCCGCCCCGCGCCGGAGTAGAAGGTCTTCTCTGTCGGGGATCCCGCCGTTTCCGAGCCGCCGCTCGCTCGCCCGCCTCGGCCGCCGGGGAAGGAGGTAGTTAGGTTTTGGCGTCGTGCCGTGTCCGAGCCGGGCTCCCTCGCGTCGGCGCGGGGCGCCGCCACTCGCTCGCCCGCCTCGGCCGCCGGGGAAGGAGGTGGTTAGGTTTTGGCGTCGTGCCGTGTCCGAGCCGGGCTCCCTCGCGTCGGCGCGGGGCGCCGCCGCTCGCTCGCCCGCCTCTGCCGCCGGGGAAGGGGGTGGTTAGGTTGGGCGTCGTGCCGTGTCCGAGCCGGGCTCCCTCGCGTCGGCGCAGGGCGCCGCCGCTCTCTCGCCCGCCTCGACAGGAAGGAGGTGGTTAGGTGGGGAGGTACGACCGAGTCGTGTGCGTACGAGGCGCTCCGCGCCCTATATAGGGAGCGACGGTTGTAGATCCTTATTCTACAACTGGTTGCTGAATATATCGGGCCTATATATATATATATATATATATATATATATATATATATATACATCAGCTAAAATGAAACCGGTTTCAGTTTAAGCTAAACTGAAACTTTCTGAACCGTCTCGGCTTTGGTAAGTGAACCTTCACGGACTTTACATGTGAACCTTCTGACGGACATGTTTTTGAAGTTGGCGGGGCTGTTGGGGGCGGTGTTCTGGGATGCGTGGGGCCCTCTCGCGCGGCCCGCACTGCTATAAATCCCCCATTACACAGTTGATTTCGTCTCCACCCTCACCTGTTCTTATCCATTCTCTAATTTTCAGATCTAGCCATTCATGGAGAAAGTTGGCAGCTCGTTTCCGTCCTCCCAGATCGGGAGAGGGAGTCGTTGCTGATTCTAAGGCTTCAAGATTCAGCGCTGTTGCGCATGGATTAGTTGGCTCGACGGTAAATCGGCACGCTGGTGGGGTTGCTGCTGCTGGTTATCCTCCGTCTCAAGCTTCCAGAGTCAATGGCGGGAGTGTTGAGGAGGCAGCGCAAGACCGTCACCGCCGAGGACGTCGTGTGGGCCATGGACCGCCTCGGCTTCGACGACTACGTCCCGCCTCTCACCGCCTTCCTCCAGCGCATGCGCGACTGCAACGCCGGGGCCGGCCGCGCCGCCTTCACAAGGGCGCCGCCGTCCCGCGGGCCGGTTGCGGCCGGGAGTGGATGGTCTTGCGGGGAGTTTCCGTACTTGGGTTCCTTCCACTCGCGGGTATGGGCGTCGTCCGTTCCCCTCCGCACTCTGAAGCTCGCGTGGAAGAAGACGAAGACAGAGTGCTCAAGCCGTGCAGATTCGTGAAGTCATCCAGATGTGTAATTCTAGCAGTTCGTTTTTGCTTTCCATTTCTCGATCCTATGAGCTTTGTGTGTAATACGTGAACTATATGTAAGTGCTGTGAATTTTGACCTTTTTTTTTGTGGTGATAAGTGTAATTTTGTTTCTCAGATTTTTTTTGTATAAGCAGACTATTTGTTTTGAGTGAACTTTCAATTGACATACGAGTGATCATTGGAATGAAGTAGGAGCAAACTTTCGGATGTAGCAGGAGCGAACCTTCATGTGTGTTTTTTGAGTGATATTTCATATGAAGTACCAGTGAACCTTTGAAATGACGGATGAGCGAACCTTCGTATTTAGTATGAGTGAACCTTCTAATTAAATTTTTCATTGGGGCAATGTTTTTCGAATAACGCCTCTTAAATACATGTGTACTTTGGTGTTTGGTATGGCAGGGAAGGTGGGGGGGGGGGGGGGGTCCTCCCCCGCCCATTATTTTTTATGAATCAATTTTTTTGGGGTTAATAGTTCATATGAAGTACGAGCGAACTTTCACATGATTTATGTCACATAGATTTTGTTGATGCTATGATGGTGGAAGGGAAAATTCATATGAGTGTTACTTGGAGTTTACTTTTTACGTACCTTCAAAATGAAGTATGACTGAAACTTTCAAATGATTTTTGTAGTAAACCTTTAATTGAAGATGAGTGAACCTTCAAAATGAATTTGTGTTTTTGGACATTATTTTGTTGACCCCGTTTATATGAATCGATTTTTTAGTTAATTGTTCACACGAAGTACGAGTGAACTTTCACATGATTTATGCCACATGATGGAGGTTCAAAGTGAAGCCTATGAGTTTTACAACGCTTAGGCAAGGCTATGAAAATATTAGTGGACCTTCAAATAAAATAGTAGTGAACCTTCAAAATGGTAAGATGTTGACCATCCCCCCCCTCCTTTTATTTTTTTATAATTGATTTCCTTTTTGTAACCTTTTTTCTTTTTTATTCCATATTACCACATTTTTTGTTCTGATATTATTTTATATTTGGTTTTGGGTTTTTTTAATATGCTTCCTTTTTTTTTTTGCTATATGTGTGGAGCTATATGTGTGGACTGCTTTTTTTTCAGGCAAATATATGAGGACTGTTTATATTTTCACTAACTGGACGGGCTTGTTTTTGTTAAATCGGCCCATATAAGCCTTTGTTTTAATGTTGTTGTCTGTGGCCCATTTAGATCAGGTTTCTTAGCAGGTGCCTCGCAATTAATTGATGCCCTGTCCTCCCGTCACCTACTTCTCAAACCCCACTCCGCCTCCATCCTGTGCAAACCGCACCACCACTCCGCCTCCGCCCCCGCAACCGTCGCCGGTAGGGAAACCACTCCCACTTTCTTAGACCACCCCGCTCCCGCATCCTGCGTCGCACACTCAGTCCCGCAGCCGTAGCGTGGGGTTGCGGCTGGAGAACTCCGCCGACGTGCTTCCTTTTCCCGATTTCGGTAGGTGTTCATCGTCGCGTGGCGGTGGAGTGTTTTCGTTGGGGTCGAGCGCTGCGTTCGAGCAACATTGGGGGAATCGCAGCCTTTCCGTGCTCCGTCCGCATCCTCGTCGCCGATTCGTGCCGTGGTTGTTCTGCCGCCCGACCTCTGGATTTGCCCCCTTCCAGTGAGGTCCTACGGATTCAGTCTGGGCTCGCCGAAAATTGAATGGATCCTCCTTGCCTTAATGGAGCGGAAGGTTTCTCCTACTGTCTATTTTTGTTTTAGTTTAGTTAATTATTTTTGTATGCGTATCTTACTTTCTAATTTCAACAGCTAGGGTTTTGTGCTTCTATAACATTTTTGTTTGCTGTTCAACCAATTTTAGAGATGCTTTTTGTGTATGTGATACTTATCTGATAGTTTACTTTACCATTTATATGCGTTTACATGGTAATATATGTGTGAACCTTTAGATGTGTTGTATGTGAACCTCCTTTTCCTTATCTGACAGTTTACTTGGCACTTAATTTTTTTATAATTTTTGTAAAATGCTTTTACATGGTAATATAGGAGCGAACCTTTTGCTGTGGTGTATGAACCTCCATTTCCTGTATGTGACAGTTTACTTGGCCCTTAATGTTTTTTTACATTTTTGTAAAATGCTTTTACATGGTAATATATGAGTGAACTTTTTTATGTGTTGCATATGAACCTCTTTTTTTCCTTATCTGATAGTCTACTCCACGTGGTAGTGAACTTGGTTTTTTGTTGTTTTTGTACTCGTATAGTTTTATACCAGCATTGTTTGTGAGTTTTGATAACATTTAAGTTTTTTTGTTTGGTGGAATTCATTATGCATCTTTTTTTTCCCGTGCAGCTGATGATGTTATTAGGCAGTCCATTGATATGGTAAATGCTGATTTTTCTGATGCTGTATTAGCTGACAAATCCGGCGCAAATTCTCCCGTGGTGCCTGGAATGAATAAACCATCAGATTGTGTTACTGGCGGCCCTATGTTTGATAAAACTCCGGCACGCGGATTTGATGTTGTAACTGATGGCAGCAGTGGGGGAACTGCTGGTCCTGTTTTTGACGACACTCCAATGCAGCAGGGCAGTGATGCTTTACTTAATCCTTCTTTATCTGAGCATACTCCTCAGTGGCAGGATACACCATCTCAAAGTCAATATGGTCCCGTGGAGGTTACCCAGCCAGGGTCCATGGCAGAGGCCCAAATTGAGAAGTACAATAGGGAACATGGGGCCAGGGTTGCTGAACATGAAGATAGGGTTAAGCAGTACTGTACAAGGAATCCACATAGGCGGAAGGATGCAAATTTTGATGGTTTAGGCCCATCAGCTTCTCATCGTGAAGATCAGGATTCATCGTCTCAACATTGCATCAAAGATAGGGTAGCTGTTGCTAAAAAGAAGGTTGTAAGCAGACCAGCGAATAATGACTCACCTGTTTCGATCCCACGGCGCAGCCCTCGTTTTGATGCGAGTCCATCGATCCCACGGCGCAGTCCTCATTTTGATGCGAGTCCATCCAAGCGTACCTCAGCCTGTGATTCTGCATCACCTCTGAAAACTGGCAAGAAGCGCCGTGTTGTTTTTGATGAAACCTATGTGCCTGACGATGATGTGGCTGAGGAGGACGATGGCGCTTTTTGTGCTGACAAGGTTATGATCGTCTTCTGTTTTTTTAATCACTTTTTTGTTCCTGAAGCTTTGTTTATGTAAGAACTTTTTAGTTGTTAAATGTGAACCTTTCCCTTTTTTATGTGTGAACCTTCCTTTTATACTGTGTTAACTCTGATCCTTTTTTTTTAGGATCTAACAACTAGGAAGAGGGCTAGATCTGGTAGAGTGTCCAAGAAGTCTGAACGGAAGAATCTTGCAGAAGATTTAGATGATGTCCCCATTGTCAAGAAAAAGAGAGTCATCGTGAAGAGGAAAGGCAAAGAAACCAAAGCTGTGGATGATGCAGATGATGAGTCTACTGGCACTTTTCAGCAGACTGTCCGCTGCTCTTTGGGTGAAGTTATTGAAGCGGCCAAGTTGCTCAAGGATTCTCACAGAAAAATAGTTCGAGATGCCGGGTTTGGCTGCGTGTTCGAATGGGTCCTCGATGGCAATGTGTCACGTCCGTTGGCATGTGTACTTTTGATGAGGATGGACACAGCCACCATGAAGATAGATTGTGGTCCTGGTAAGGTTGTGCTTGTTAACAGGGAGTCCGTGCATCACATTTTTGGTTTCCCAATGGGAGGTGAAACAGTACCCAGACCTTCAGATACCGGCCATGATGCTGCGCTTGCGAAGTTGAAGGCTGAACTTGGATTTGCTAGCAATGCTAGCATCGAGACAAAGCATCTTCGTACCCTTCTGCTGGAGCTAGTGAAGGATGAAACGAAAGTCCATCAAGCAGTGAAGGTTTTCTTTTCTATCCTCTATAACAAGCTTATATGCCCTGGGTCTGCACTTCGTATTGGTAGGGAGGCCGCAATGCTTGTTGACATGGATTACGAGAAGATGGCTAGAAGTGATTTCTGTCAGCTTGTTGTGGATGAAATAAAGCGGGCAGCTGAAAAGTACCAGGATACAGATATACCACAGGCAGGGCCGGAAGGGTGTGTTATTGTGCCTGTTGTTCAGTACCTTGACAGTTGCCTCTCAAAGAAGCACTCCATCATGCATCACAGAACCCCCCGTGCTAAATTCTTGAACCAGAAACAGTTGAAAGCCATATACATGCAAGACCGCATCAGGAATGGCAAAAATGACTTGTCGAAGTACATCATCGGGAAGTTGCCAGTAAGTGAACTGTGTTTTAGCTGACGAGTGAACTTCCTTTTTCCTCTTTTTGTTATGCGAGATACTGTTTTACAGCCTTTTCTTTTTTCTCTTTTTTGCTTAACTATTTATTGATTGTTTTTTTTTTGCAGTGGAAAGGGCGTAATGACATTGCTTATTCGTACCTTTTCCCGGTTGAAACGTTACATATCCAACCAAGTCCTCCAAGCCCAGGCCATCCTTCTGTTTGTCCGGATATTGATGCTGATGCCCCGTTGAGCCCACGTCGAATATGTAGCCAGCCACCAGTTATGAATCCACGTGTTGTGCGCCCATCGTCTTCAGACATTCCAGTGGCTCCATGTGCTACAGCTATTCGACAGATTGACCAGCTCTTGCATAAAGTTGTGGACCTTTCGCGGTCTGTTCCAAGTGTTGATGACCGTCTTAGTAGGCTTGCCGGTCTGTTTCCTGCAGGGCATCTACCTTCGAGTGATGTTGTCAAGCAAGTGACAGAACTTGATGCTAGTGTCCTTGAAAATTTGAGGACTGCTGTGTCGTTTGTTGCTAAAGGTTTTGCTGATCTTGGGTTGAAACAAGATTTATTATGCAAGCAGTATGAGGAAGAAGCTGTGATCAAGGAAAGGCAGTTTAGAGAGGAAGAACCAACTAAATCATTTGGAGGTGTTTTTGATAAAGGGACATCATCAGGTCTAGGCCAAAGAGAATCAGATGCTGAGGTGAAGTAACCAAGTTCTTGGTCTCATTTTTTGTGAACTTCCTTTTGATATGTATGTGAACCTTGTTTTTTTTTTGTTCTTTGCAAGTGAACTTTTCAGTTGTGTTTTTCTGTTTTCAGGAAGAAGCTAGACTAGCTGAGCAGTCTGCCATGTATAGTGATGGAGAAGATGAGAACTTAGATTGTGACTTTCTGAATGATGAAGTGGTGGGCTCTCCGGTTCGTCCTGCGGCGTCACCTGAGTCACCGCCACGTGATGACAGCGATGACGATGTTGCTGATAATGATTTTGTGTTTACTGGCGCTATGAAAGAAGATTTTATTCCAAGTTCACAGTATGGAGAGCAAAGATTTGATCAAGGTGCTGATGTTGTCTTATCTGAAGGTCACCACATCTATGTAAGCTCACGCCTGCGTGATGATGCCAGTTTCCGTGCAGCTGCAGCAGGTGGTTTCCTTCAGCAAGGTGTTGGTGATGGTGTCTCTCCCAAAGATGTATTAGACTCCAGTAACATTGGCCTAACTGATGGAAATCTTCCAGTGAAACAACATGTAGTTATCCCTTCAGCAGTGGCAGTCCCGCCTGTTGTGGAAGAACTAGTCGCTGTTAACAAGGCTGATGGTCCAGTACTTGATGGGCAAGCAGACGCAGACCAGCCTGTTGTTGAACCAGTCGCCGGGAACACAGGTGTTGCTGTTGGTACCGGTTCTACCGAGGCGGAGCCACCTGTTGTTGATGTGCCAGGTCAAGGATTAAATGTTCAGGCAGATATAGGTACTACTGTCTCCTCAAAGCTGGATGTGGCTCCTTTAGATGGTCAAAAAGATGTTTCTGGGGTTCCACATATTACAGCAGAGGCAGATCCGGATATTGCGGTTGGACAACCCCGAAATGGGCGGCCGGGTGCTGAAATTTCTCACACTGGCTTAGTAGATACTGCAAATAAGACGGGCAACAAGATACATACAAGTGATATTGCAGATGGGGATGATCAACATGATCATGTATCTGAACCTTCTGGAGGTACATGCTCTGCGACGCAATTCATAGGCAAGGATCCGTGAACTTTCTTTTCTTCCTTAAAATGTTTCTGTGGCTGTGTATTTTGTGTTTTTTTAGAGAGTTTTTTGAAAGTTTGGTTTGATGGAGGGTTTTGTGCGGAAGGAGGTGGTGTAGTAGGATTGTGCGTAGTCAGTCAATGTAAAGCTGGAAACAGTATTAATATAATAATATATCCCGAGTTTACCTTTTTTATGTGTCGATACGTAAGTAGATGCGACAAGTGTACGTGTGTATTTGTCTACCAAAGGGGTCGCAAACATGAAGTGAACCTTCACAATATGTCTTCGGGGGGCGTCCTAAAACATATGAACCAACAAGTGAACTTTCTCGACACTACTATGTGAACCTTTTTTTGACTGGTCCATTTTATGATCTGAACCTTCTTTTTTTTCCCAGATCCCAGCTTGCAATGTACACCTCCTGTATCTCAGATTCCTGCTATGAGTAAAATAAAGGAGGTTTATCATGCTCTTTGCAGATTGAGGAAGGATCCTGTTAGGAAGTATGTTGTTTTCTTCTTTTTTATGTATATATGGTGAACATTTTTTTGGTTTGTTATAAAATTTACTTATTAGACTTTTCTATCTGTTCATTCTTCTTGTTTTCTTAGGAGGGAGATTCTCTTCATGAATGATGATTGTGAATGCACAATTGGGCAAGTTGCTAACGCTTTCAGGCCCGATGGCATGCTATGCAACTATGTTGTGCCGGTTGGGACATATTTGCTGGGGCAGAAGTACAAACATTCTGAAAAGCTTGTGGTGCCCGCTATTTGCGCTGTAAGTTTATATTTCATGGTGCTCCACTTTTAGTTATTTTTGCATCAAAACTTATTTTGTTTATCTACAGCTTTTTATTATTTTTATCTGAACTTTCGAATTATACATATGAACTTTTATATATGTTTTGAAAAATGTTTTTTCTTATATCTTGTCAGTTTAATATTGTTTGGTATCATACCTTTTAATTCAAACAGAGGCACATATTTGAAGGAAAACTTGCGGGTGGTCCTGTGGGTAGACTTTTTAGTCTTGATGCTGAAGAGCGTTTGGACAAGAAGGAATTGGTAAGTGTTCATTTTTTGTGTGTTATGATTATAGTCCACCTTCATTTACAGCAGCATCTTCCTTTGAGTATTTTTTTTCTCACATGCTTTTATATGCAGATATTATTCGCTACTCTTGACCCTCCCGATCCTCCTGTACCTGGTAACGTTGGTCATTTCTGCGTAGTGGGTGTTAACCTGAAAAAAGAGCGTTTTGAGCTGCTAGATTCACTGCGAAAAGACAATGATCCTGATGCTCAAAGGGTTTTTTATACCATGGCATCGCGTATCATGAAGCTGTGGGACAAGCTACGAACTCCAAGGGAGAATCGTTCAATCCAAAATCGATAGATCATTTTGAAATGCACTATATGAAAATGCCAAAGCAAAGAACTGCGTAAGTACTTCTGAAAATCCCTCAGTTTTTCGGAATGGACAATGTGAACTTTAATAAGTTGTACTACTGAACCTTCTCTGTGTTATATAGTATTCTAGCATGTCTTCAGTTAAGTCACTTTATTATCCATTTTCGTCATGGGGGAGAGTGAACTTTGAGACCTTTGTTATGTGAACTTTTATCGGCATTCATGTGAACCTTCAATGTTTTCTTTATCCATGCAGGCACGATTGCGGGTTTTTCATGCTCCAGAACTTGCAGTCGTGGGATGGTGAAAATTTTGTAATTTTCATGCAAGATGATATCCTGAGCATAAGGATGACTATGCTCTATAGTTGGCTGACGTCACCGTATTTTAACATTGACCTAAAGGCTGTATTTGGGGTTGATCCAGGTATTTTTATACTGTCTTTTCGATCCTATTTTTTGGAATGTAAGGAGCTTTTTTCGTGTTGTTTTTTTACTAACTTTATGTGAACTTCCATCCTTTTTATGATTCAGGCCCAGCTCTCTATTTGGATACTGATGATTTTGCAGTGTTTGGGACACAGTCTTGCACACCTGAGGTTGTTATCTTAGAAAAAAAAATTTTGTGCCCAAAGCTAGCAAGGTGAAAAAGATGCTTCAGCAACTTCATTCCAACACTAGAAAATCAAGAGGGAAGGATGTTGATTCAAGTCGCTTGAAACTTAAGGGCACAGTAATTCCATTGGACGACGACGATGATGATTTTGTGTCTCCTGCATTAAAGAGGAAGAGCAATATTGTGTTCAGGGACGAGGATGCATGTTCTAGGGGTAGCAGTGATGATTTTGTAACACAGGAGCCTAAGAACCAACGGTCTGGAACGCTTGTTCTTTCAAACAAGCGGGCCACAATTATAAGTAAGAAGCTGAGAGATCCTGTAGAGAAGCTTGTTCCTTACGAGTTTCCTCACCTGCCCAAGGCTAAAAGCATTAAAAGCTTAATCTTAAGCCCAGATTTCCTGCAGAAACATGGGAAGTGAGTCTTTTTTTCACTTTTTCCAATGCAATTTTAATCTTCTCTTTTTGTGATTGTTTTTACTGTTTTCCTTTAGTTCTTTTTGTAGAGATAACTTTATGTGTTAACTGCATGTGTGAAATTCATTTTTCTTACTTTTTTCAAATGGACTAGGTGAATTTTAATAGGTTGTATGTGTGAACCTTTGTGTTGTTTTACTAATTGTAATTACATCTCAGATCACTTTATGTTATTTTTTGGATCGAGTGAACTTTCATATTGATGCTGTCTGAACTTTGCTTAATGTTCATGTGAACCTTCACTTGTAATATTCCAATGGTTCTTACTGTTTTTTTTTTTTGCAGAGATCTTCTGTTTCAGTTCACAAGCGTAAACGATGATCCCCTCCAAGTCGATGGCAACTTCATGTTCAGGTTGTTCGGCCGTGGTCAGATGATGGAAGCAGAAATAATGGAGTAGTTAATATCGTACTGGAAGGATCATCCTGACATAAATCATGTGTTTCAATCAGGGAACCGTGTTTTGCTCGGACCATTTTTTATTCCTGTAAGCGATTTTTTTTGTTTTTGCCTTTGCAGTCGTTGTATTTTTTAGCTTTTTTTATTGTGTTAGGGTATTGTTGGTTTATCTTTTTCATTTTTTACTCTGCAGTATCTTCTTGATTTTGATCCTTATACGGCGAAGAGTGATGAAGGTTTTGATTTACCAAAGGCTCAATTTGATCCAAAGAAAGCTATCAGAATGCTCCCCGCCTATCTCAGGGAATCTGAGAATTTGCTGAAAGCAAAACTGGTACGTTTTCTATGTTAATTCATATGAACTGTCCTTGGTATTTCATGTGAACCTTTTTTTTTGAACTGCAACGTCCTTCCAACGTCGGAATCTCAAGTAGCAGCAAACTGCACCAGGTTTCTTATGGTGAATTTTTTGTTTTTCTATTTTGCAGATCTTGATCCCTCGATTCAACGATGGTCACAATACACTGTATGTTATGAATAGATACACTGGCAGTCTGGATATTTTTGACACCATAAAGTATGGCAAAACCAGGGGTTTAAGCAGAAGTTTGCACCACAAGGACCGTGTTGAAATTGTACGTACAAGCTTACTCTTTTTTTCAGCACGGTTTTTTTTGTGTATTCCCCTTTTAATACACGCCATGGGTTTATTCTTTTTTCTCTGATGCTTTGTTCCATACAACAAAAAACAGATGAGGAGGATGGTTCTTTTAATGAAAGAGTGTATGGTGTAGCTGAATATAACAAGAGAAACAAATTTGATTGGGAGGTCCTGGCTGAGAAGTGCCGCTACTTTGTGCCCACACCCGAGCAGGGGATAAATGAGTGCGGCTACTATGTACTGAGGATGGCTTTCTTGTTTGACGGCGAGAAGTTTGTCATTCCATTTCAGCCCAAAGATGTATGTGTTCTTTTCTCTATGGTTTCCACTCTGTTTTCTATTATGGTTTATCTTACTAATTTCGTTTGCTTATGTGCCTTTCACTTTTTTCTTCAGGCTCGTGTGGAGGATTGGAAAGCTGAGTGGATCTACCAGATGCTGTTCCACCCGAAGAATGAAATAATGGAGAAGGATTGGCCGGCTGAACTTCAAGATCTTGTTCTGTTGCTTGGTCTAGCATCACAGTCAAGTTAGGAGTTGCTGTAACAGGGATCTAAAGACCAACAATTTTTTTCCTTGTAGTTCTCATATCCAGCTGCCATTTGTGTTGTAATTTTCGTTCTGATCACATTATACTCCATATCTGCGCGAACTACCATTTTGTACAAGTGAACTCACACATATCATTATTGTGAACTTTTAGTGATTTTACATGTCGTTATTTTTCCAGCATGTGAACTTGTTTTTCTATAAAGCACCCCAGGTGAACTATCTTTTTTTTTACCAACCATAAACTGCCCAAGCCAACTGTCTTTTCTTCACATGTGAACTTGAACAGCGGTTACATGTGAACTTTTTTTTTGGTGTCAATTTTTTCTGTGGAACCTTTACTGGTTCTTTTTTTTTCCTTTTTGTTCATGTGAACTGTTATATATGGTTGCCTGAACCTTTTTTCTAATATAAACATGGAATTGAATTTTGTTATATATCGTCACACCAAATGATCTAAAGTTTTACAAAAGAGAAAAGGCATGAACTCCCCAAGTGAAATGTCGTTTTATTCACATGCGAACTTTTACACCGGTAACGTGTGAACTTTTATTTTTTGATTTGAACTTTTCTGTGGAACCTACCCTGGTTTTCATGCCTTTTTCATGCGTGTGAACTTTCACACCGGTTACATGTGAACTTTTTATTTTTTTGATGTGTCTGAACTTTCAAAATCGAAAACATAGGAACCGGTGTCATTTTAGCTTAAACAACATTCAGAGGAGAAGTGAACCTTACTTCATACGGAAACTGAACCTTTTTAGTTTTTTCATTGTAATGAACTTCGTTTGTCTATCCTTTTATCAAAATCATTTTTTTAATTTTAAACAATTTAACACTATTGTGAACGTATTAGATATCAATCTTAGTTTTCTTTCGTAGTTTTAAAATTTTTTTGTGTACCAGCTAGCAGTTATTTACAGTTAACCTACTGCAGAGTGGAAGTGAACCTTTTTCACTTGGTGAAGTGAACCTTACGGGCTAGATTTCAGGAACACTATTTTTTATTTTCGACAATAGTTAACTTTGAGGACAACACATGTGAACTTTAATACTTTCATGTGAACCTTACAAAATTACTCTACGATCTTCTTTTTTCAGTTATGCATTGTGAACCTTATTTCTAAAGTACAGCAATAGCAAAGTTAACTGTTCACTAGTTTTCCATCAAATCGCACACATCACATGTATTTCTCAATAGTTTCAACAAAAAAGGAGCAGACTGTCATACACAATGTATTGAAACAAGAAAGTATATCTTTTCTTCTATCATTTTTTATAGCTATACTGTAGCTACATAGCCTATTGCTCCTTCTGGTATTAGGCCGCCGTTCTGAGTCAGTGTTTTTCGTGTGTTCTTGCGGTTTGTGGATGGGGCACTCCTTGTCGCCTGCAGCTTCAACTGCTCCTCCAGCTTCAACCGCTCCTTCTGTAGTTGTTCCTCGAGTTGCAACTTCTTGCAAGTTCTGGCATTGTGGCCTTAATTAGCCCACAGTTGCCGCAAACCCGCACCCCTTGCGGTCCATTTTCTTCACGGCGCCCCCTTGCTGGGCAGCAGCTAGTTGTTCCCGAAGGATCTGTTCCTTGTACGGGCAACTCCTCGCGTTGTGTTTCCCTCTATTACATATGCTGCAAGTCCTCTGCCCTTCTTTAATAAGTTTATTGTTTACATCTGTGTCTGCCCGCCCAGGGGTCTCTGATGTTGGCTGGTCTTGTTGCTATGTGATCTTCGTTGTTTGTTTGCGTTCCATCTGATTGAATATGTGGTCCTCATCTTCTTGTTCTTCTTCATCTTCATATTGTTGTTCATCTGGATTCTCTTCCAGATCCTCATCTTCATCTTCTGTATCGTCCTCGTAATCTTCATCTTCATCAGTATCTAGAATTTCTTCAGCATTAGCTTCTCCTACATCCTGCTTCGCAAGCAAATTCTTGATGGCTACCTTCACCTCCACCTCTGATGCAGGTTTGCCATATATCCTTGTATGGGCTTCCAGTAGCTGTGCTGCCAGTTGTCTCTTACGGCAAGTTCTGGCATTGTGCCCCTTGATCTCGTTGCAGTTACTGCACAACCTTTGGCCTTTAGGTTTCCCATTTTCATCTAACTCTGGCTCTGGACGGGCAGGAGCAGGGTTAGACTCAGGAGCTTCTTCATTGTCATTTTTTCCACTGCCTTTTGTCTTGGCCTTTGGAGGTGGTAGTATGTCCGCATACGGATCCACATTGTCAGCCACATCAAAATCATCAGACAAAACCACTGGAGCAGGTACATGTTCAGGGGGGCCCTCGTTGTCCGTACAGCCATCAGAGTCATCGTCCAAGCGTGAATTCACCTCCTTGAAAGCAGCCAGGGCTTTGTCGAACATTTTGTCTGAGGAGCAACCCTTATTGACTGTTTTCATTGCTTCGTTGTAGAGTATTGTCCGTCTGTATTCAAGCGATGTCCCGTCAGCCGCAGTCTCTTTGTAGTCCTTGCGGTTGAATTCCGGGTGTTTAACAGCATTTTTTGTATATCTTTGCAGAATGTACCTGCGTGGAATCTCATCCAGACGTAGGTGTTCAAACACAGCTATTACATGATGGCAAAACAAGCCTGCAACAGCACGAAAGGTTTTTATGGCACATGGATCAAACTTACAATCATTTTTTATGGGATGAAGTAGAGCTACTGTACCTGTATGTTCCCACAGTTTGCATTCGCACTCAAACCTCCCTTTAGCTGTGTCAGCCAATACGTGGAACTCATGCCTAGACCAGGCAAACACCCTGCTCTGGTTGTAATGGTGCACAAGAAACTCAGTTGGTTTCTCTGCATTTGGTATTTTAATGCGGAAACCTGTGCTTTCAAATTGGCGCTGGCGGAACACCGAGTACACTGCTCTAGTGTAGTGCTCCATTGCTTGCGCCTCGAAACCATAGCGCGTTAATGTCTTGCGAACAGCCTGCATATTGTTTTCAGGAGGAAGACATTCATTAGGTTTTTTAAAACCACTGTGCATTTTGGTGCATGAACTTCAAACTTATGCGTAACTGAACTTTCAAAATAGAAAGGCTTTTTTTTTACCGTCGAAGCGCTGTTCTCTGCGGTCTCAGCCTCACGCCTTGCTTGTATGCAATTGTTTACTTGCTGAACAAAAATGTGAAGATCATCTTCTTCTTTCACAAAACCTCTTTTTAGCACTGAGTTCATGCTCTCGCTCCTCTGCGTCGACGTCATGCGTGCACAGAAAACGTCCTTCCAATATGCGGATATCCAATCTTTCCTTTCATTCCACAGACTCACCATCACAGTCACATTGTGCAGACTGTACTTTGCTACAAGCTCATGCCATGCTGATTCGAACTCTGCTGGCATTAGCGGATGGTTAAGAATAGCTTGTAGTTGTTCCTTCAGATCGGGAAACAACTTGTAAAGCTTCGCCAAAGCAACTTTGTGTTTTCTCATAATGTGCCATCTGCACAGTTTATGCAGAGTCCGCTTGAATATCTTCGGTATAGCTTTCGCCATAGATGGACACTGGTCTGCATTTGTTTCAAAATAAACATTTTAGTTCAACTGAACCTTAAGCACACACGATGTGAACTGAACTTTATATGTAATATAAAGGTGAACTACTTTTTTTGCTTAACTGAACCTTAAGCACACATGATGTGAACCCTGAAAAGTGGGATACATAAAGGTAAACTGCTATTTTCTCCATTAGTGCACTAACTTTTTCAGTTTTTACTATCTACTTACAGAACAATAACCAATGTGAACTATATTAGTTTGGCAACTGAACCTTTAGGCCCACATCATGTGAACCCTGATAAAATAAATGCCTCTGCCGTTTTTCTGGTTTTTTTATGAATGCTGTTTTTTTGTTAGGAAGATAATATACCTGTTAGTATGCAGATGGGCTGTTTCCCGCGCATGCATTTCAGGAATGTGCTGAACACCCACTTGAATGAGTCAGCACTTTCGTCTCCCATCAACGCCACACCAAATATCGTTGACTGCAAATGATTATTCACACCCACAAATACGGCCAGGGGCATGTGGTATATGTTGGTCTTGTATGTTGTATCAAAGGTTATACAGTCGCCGAAATCGGCGTACGCAGCTCTGCAGCTTGCATTTGACCAGAATATATTCTTGATCCTTTTATGCTCGTCAACGTGCACGTCGCTGTAGAAGTTTTCATTTGCATCTTTCATGTCGTCGAAGAACTTGAACATTTTTTTGACAGGATCTGCTGCTTCTTTCCGTGTATTTGCCGCTTTCCTGCAATAGTTTCCACATTGAAAAATTAGTACCAAATGTTATATGTCGCGTGTTTGACATTTTTTATAACATTTTGCTCAATTGGAACATACTTACATGTTCAGAACATCCTTTGCATGGCAGCCTATTTTGCCTCGGCCACCACATAGTCTGGAGAGTATCCCCATAATATGCATATGCTTCACATTGCTAAACTGGAGGTCCTTAATGTACTCCCGAAGGTTCGAGTCCACTCTTTTGTGCGAATGCAGGAACGTGAGCATAGATGGACTAAGAATAAGGGCGTGGTTGTGCTCAAACTCAATACTTTTGACAACACATGTACCATCTTCTTTTACTTTCAAGCCAATACATGCCTTGCAGCCAGTCCTTTTGCTTCCTCGCTCACGCTGCCGTGCACCATCAGCAACAGTTGTTACGTTCTTACCCTCACAGACACAGCGCAGATATCGTCTGTACTTGTTGTGTTGACTCTTTTTAATACCAAACCCAGCATGCCTTGCATAAGCGTTGTAAAACTCATAGGATTCATCCAATGTTCTGAACTGTTGACCGATGTTGGGTATTAGGTGTCCTGGGAGCTCCGGTGCCTGCAGATTTTTTTTGTGCCATATGTTATTTACATTCAACGCACCAAACAGAGAGAGAAAAGTGTACTGAAAAGGTATGTGTGTATGCATATATGGCATCTTATTACTTACGTGTGTGTACGATCGTAGAGGCGTAGGTGTTGTCTATTCGTAGGATTGATTGGACAAGGAGGAGTCACAACTGGAACATGGAGCAATGGATCTCTTGGAGGTATATGAGTGTCAGCAGTTGGTCCTGTTGTGCTATCAACTGTGTTGCTGCCAAGGTGCGATGGTTTCATTTTTTTTGTTAGACGCTTACTCCCTTCTGTATTCTTCTGAACCTTAAAAGCATCAGAAGTGGACTGCCCATCTGAGGACTTGCGTTTATTAATTTCTGGGATCTCAACACCGCTTGGGCTTTTTGCACTCCCACTCTGGGGGTTAGAGTCTAGTGGACCTTCATCTGTACCCTCCGTGGACTTTCCACTGTTCAAATTTTGCATCAATCTGCGCGGGAGGCGGTACGAAGGTTCTGTAACAATAATGGGCTTATCACGCTGTATTGGTGAGGGAGGAGCCTTCGGTGGACCAGACCAGCATAATATCTCCTCTTGTTCCTGCCCGTCAGACGACTGGAATATCTGTATGTGAACTGGCTCATCAAATTCTCTGAACTGTTCTTCCCCTGTCTTTTCAGAGGCATCAACGACGCTGTCATGCGACTGTTGCTGTGCTCCAGGGTCCATGCTTTCATGCTGGACTTCATCTGTTGCACTGCTGCGTTTCTCTCTTGACGCCCCTCCACGGATACCGCGCTTGGGAAGACGGATCCCAGGTTCAGAAACCTTTATTGGACAATCACGCCTAACTGGTGACTGAGGTGGCGGTGTCGGTCCTGACCAGCACACCAGTTCCTCTTCATCAGCTTGCTCATCAGTGATCTTTGCACGTTTAGTTGCACCAATCTGGTCACTCTGCAATGCAATAGGAAAAGGAGAGTTCAATGTGTTAGGTCTACACATTTAACTCATTTGAACTGTACTTTTTTTACAAGTGAACCTTAAGCACATTTTTATGTGAACCTTGATAAGATCACTGACTGTTTTTTCTTTGTCTTTTCAGGAAACATAAGAACTTTATTTTTTAAGCATGTGAACCTTCAAATCTGTCACATGTGAACCGTGATAAGATCACTGCCTGTTTTTTTCTTTATCTTCCAGGAAACATGTAAAGTTTTTAGACTGAACATGTAAACTGAACTTTTTATACATCTGAACCTTCAAACCTATAACATCCAACTTATCTCAACATGTCGAATTTGTTTCATGTACCAGACAAAAACAACAGTTCATTGCAGATCCATGCTTCCGTACTCAACAACAGCTCACTTCTGATTTTGCTCGATGAAAATAAGACAGGGAGAGAGATCAAACCTGTAGATTCGTCACGGTGGTCCGCTTCGTCGTTTTCGAGCTCCGTGACATGGCTTCGTCGCCCACGAGAAGCAGGACAGGAGCAGATTCCGGTGTACTCGCCGTAGTAGGGGAAGGAGGTGGGGAGGATCGAGGACGTCGTCGTTTCCGTCGCGGCCTCCCTCGCGCCGGCTCCCGCCGTTGCTCGCTCGGCCGCGCCGGGGGGAGGAAGGGAGGCGCTCTTGTGGGGGTCCTCGCCGTTTCCGTCGCCGGCTCCCTCGCATCGGCCGCGGCCGCCACTCGCTCGTCGGCGCCGGACCAGGGGAAGGAGGTGAGGAGGATCGAGGACATCGTCGTTTCCGTCGCGGCCTCCCTCGCGCCGGCTCCCACCGTTGCTCGCTCGGCCGCGCCGGGGGACGAAGGAGGTGCTCTTGTGGGGGTCCTCGCCGTTTCCGTCGCCGGCTCCCTCGCGTCGGCCGCGGCCGCCACTCGCTCGCCGGCGCCGGACCAGGGGAAGGAGGTGGGGGAGGATCGAGGTGCGGGTGCGGTCTGTGTCGGGAGGAGGTTCGGTCGAACCTTTTTAGGACGAGCGTGTCGGTGTTCGCTCGGTTGTCTGTTTCCTCCCCTAATTGGAATAGTTTCCGGTTAGCTTATAGGGAAACTCTTAAGGGTAGGTTTCAGTTTAGTCTAGCCCTATATATACATATATATATATATATATATATATATATATATATATATATAGGACAGGATTATTCTACACAACCCCTTAAGTGTTTCTAGAATAGTTATTCTAGACAATTTTCTCTTCTAAACACCATCCTAACCCGAACCGACCGAACCGCAGAAACCTTCTAATCCTGAGCACATCCCACCTGTACGCCTCCCACCCGAACAACCCACCTTCTTCCCCAGGTCGTGCGCCGCTTGGACCTCCCTGCCTCCACCCAAGCGCCGCCGTAGGACCCAGCACCAGCGCGCCGCCGGGAGCGCCCCGCATCCGGGAGCTCCGCCGCTCCCTGCTCCACCCCTTCCCCGACATTCTCCATCGCGGGGGGGAGCGCCGCCGCCACCTTGCGCCCCGTCTGGCCCCGCTCCTGGTAGCCGGCGGGAACCCTTCTCTGTCCTCCTATCTGCTAGCTAGCGGTGGCCGTCGAGCAGGCCGCTGCGCGTCACCCCGACCCTTCCTGCTTGCCGCCAGTAGCTTCCCTGCACTGCCCCCGGCTCCAACTGCTCGCCCTGGTACCTATCCCGGGCGGCGCCCATGGCTCTCTCTGCTAGTCGCCGGTAGCTCGCTGCATCGGCCCAGCCTTTCTATACTGCACCTTCTGTATCTTTCAACTCCCGCGTTTGTCTTCTCTGAACCTCGCGCCGCCCTGCGTCTGAACCTCGCGCCGCCCTGCCTCTGAACCTCCCGCATGCCACCTACTCCCGCACATCCGCTGAGATGGGTTTCTCTGCGCCGCGCCGTTGCGGAATCTCTGCCATCGAGCGCCTTGGGATCCCCTGCCGCCATCTATCTTTTCCGGCCGTACAGCAGTAGCGCGAAGGAGAATGAGTTAGGAGCCACCGATGCTGACAGGAACGACATCAATTTTTCTCTCGGTGGTCTCCGCCGCGTGCTGCAGCTGCTTTCTCTCTCCTTACTAGCCGGCTACGCCACGCCCATCCAATGTCCTTCTCCGCTCCAAGCTTCGCGCCAGCCGCAAGTGCTTGCTCCGTGCCTCCTATGCCTGGCCAAACCCCACGAATCAGAGCTCGTGTACGAATCCAGGGACTGGATTTTTCTCTAGATGCTTTAGCGAGTAGCTGGCTTGATGCTAGTGCTACTCACAATCAATCTAGTTCTCTCTCACGATCTGTTACAGCCGCTCCTCTCTCTATTTCTCTCTTAGTATAATGATCCATTTGTGGTGAAAAATATGCATGTGGTACCCGATTTGATGCAGCTAAGTAGGGAGAAAATAATAAAAAATTATGTTTGCTGTTGTCGTTTGCTGCTGTCTACTTGTTGTTCATATGCCTACGAGGACTGACATTTTTTGTATGCACAAAATCGAGTTACGGTGGTGGACGGATGCTTGTCGTGCATACGCCGCATACAGTGGTCATCGGACATGATGTTCCTATATCTAGTTCTAGTTCATCTCTACTACTTAGAATAATTTACACTCCGTGTGTTTTAAAATTGTTACAAATGTCCACGTGACAATATTTTCAAACTTTTTCAGTATTAGAGGTTCGCAGTTTTAAAATTGGAAGTTAAGATCATTCATCTCGGAGGTTCGCTATTTCAAGATCGGGAGTTTAGATCATCCATCTCGGAGGTTTGTTATTTGTTCACAAAAAAATGAAGAATAAAAGAAGTCCACTTGAAAAGTAAATGTAAATTTGCTAGAAAAAAAAGGAGTGTTCAGTGCTCGTTGAATTGGGCTACCACTTTTTGCACTTTTTTATGCACACGATGCAACATGTATTATTAGAAAGATGGAAGTTAATTTTGTTAGCTTTGATAATGTTCAGAGTTCACTTTAGACCACGGGGGAGTTATCCTGTCGGAAGTTTACCTTGAACACGTTGGAAAAAACTGTGCAAGTTTTGATCAAATCCAAAGTTCACTTTATACTGCAGGGGAGTTCATTGTGATCACGTCGGAAGTTCACCTCAATCACGTTAGAAGTTATCAGTTAGTAGATTTATTCTGAAAAACTGAATTTAAAAAAAACCAGCAGTTTGGTATATTGAAAACTCATTATTTTATATGTAACTTCGCTATATCACGCTATATCTTGTATAGCTTCTGGAGGAGGGACACGCTATTTTTGATAGCACGCTATTTTTTTCCTTGGTAAATATTGGTACGTGACGGTTGGCCGTTCGCCGCCGTCTCGCTCGATCCCATCCGTGTCACCATGCCGAGGAACCATTCGTGTGTGTTTTGACTTCTTATGAGATAACAGAAGTATTTTTTACAAAATGGTCGTCATCGGTCCTTCCGGCTTTTGCCTCACACGGGGCTCGGGCCTATAATGGTATCGGAAGTTCATGTTGACCATGTCCGGAGTTCACTATAAAGGTATTGGAAGTTTGTTCCAGACGCGTCGGAAGTTTAACCCGTGGGGGAGTTCACTTTGAATGCGTCGGAAGTTCAGCTCTATTACGTTGGAAGTTAACTTTTTCAGGTTGTACATTTATTTTAAAATAATGAGGATACAAATCATTTCAAGTTTTAAGTTAACTTTTAAAATTAATAAAAAGTTCACTTCATATTAAACAGGAGTTCACCACGCGAAGTTCACCTCATATTAAACAGAGTTTAGTCGCGAAGTTCATCTCGTATTAAAACAGAATTCCAGCCGCAAAATATTCACCCCACGGATGTTTGCTTCGTATTAAACATAAGTTTATCCCGAGGAGTTCACTCTGTATTAAAACGGAAGTTTAGGAACAGTTAGGGAATTCATAACCTGGAAGTTAATTATCCTGATTTCTTTTTTGTTGTGTGAGCCGTGAAGTTCACTTTTTTGTTGGCCGAAAGTTCAATTCGTGTGGAGCGTGGGTTTATTTTTCTCGGCAAAACTTCAAACTTATCCGCATGAAAATAAATATTCGCAGTTATTAGAAGTTAATTTTCTGAAACTTTTGAAGTTCAAAGTATATAATCTCGAAGTTTAGTCCGAATAACATAATGAAAACAGAGAAAATTCTAAAAATGCAGCGGTTAGTATATTTAAAAACTGCTCTTAAACCATTAATAATTTTTAAAAATGGACAAAACGAAAAGATGCAGAATTTTCATACCTTTTCAACGATATATCATTTGCATCGTTTGGACAAACGGTTTAAAAACTACGATAGAAACAATACGCACACGAAAAACAATTACACTGCGACCGGAAGTTCACTTACATGGACCGAGGAGTTCACTACTATATAGGATGCAGTTCACCTCGTGTTAAAACAGAAATTTCTAAAACAGAAATTTCATCACGAAGTTCATCTTCTATTAAAATAGAAGTTCAGCCGCGAAGTTCAATATTCACCAGACGAAGTTCAGACAAAAACAATGCGCGAAATAGAACCAATAAATCGCGATCGGAAGTTCACTTACAAAATAAACAGAAGTTTACTAACAAACTAAACGGAAGTTCACTACCGTATATAAAGGAAGTTCATTATACTCTGTATGTAGTAAAAAACAGTATGTAGTATATTTGCAATTGTTTCAAAACCGTAATGAATTTGGAAAATATCGCAGAGATAGAAAAGTTGCGCATTTCCCATAGCTTTCCAACGGCATATCGCTTGCATCAATCGGATGAGCGGTTTGAAAATGGCGTCCAAAATACAGTAAAAAACGGAGAAATCCGCGAAAACACTATGTAGTATATTTGAAATTGTTTCAAAACCGTAATGAATTTGGAAAATATCTCAGAGATAGAAACGTTGCGCATTTCCCATAGCTTTCCAACGACATATCGCTTGCATCAATCGGATGAGCGGTTTGAAAATGGCGTCCAAAATACAGTAAAAAACGGAGAAATCCGCGAAAACAGTATGTAGTATATTTGAATCTGCTCCTAAACCGTAATGAATTTGGAAAATATCGCAGAGATAGAAAAGTTGCGCATTTCCCATAGCTTTCCAACGGCATATCGCTTGCATCAATCGGATGAGCGGTTTGAAAATGACGTCCAAAATACAGTAAAAAACGGAGAAATCCGCGAAAACAGTATGTAGTATATTTGAAATTGTTTCAAAACCGTAATGAATTTGGAAAATATCGTAGAGATAGCAAAGTTGCGCATTTCCCATAGCTTTCCAACGGCATATCGCTTGCATCAATCGGAGTAGTGGTGTGAAAATGGCGTCCAAAATACAGTAAAAAACGGAGAAATCCGCGAAAACAGTCTTTAGTATATTTGAAATTGTTTCAAAACCATAACGAATTTGAAAAAGACGTCAACATGAGAAAGTTGCGCAATTTCCATAGCTATCCAATGGTATATCGCATGCGTCATTTCAACACACGGTTCAAAAATCGCGTCCAGAAGTTCACGCATTCTGAAAACCGCAGTTCAGAAAATTGTCTAGAATACTTATTCTAGAAGGGAGTTTAGAATAGCAGGGGTATATATATATATATAAGTTTTAATCAAAGTCAAATTTCGTAAAGTTTGATCAAGTATATAGAAAAGAATATTAACTACTACGCCATTAAATTACATTATTAGAACCATTATGAAATATATTTGTATATTGTATGTAATTGATAATATAGATGATGATATATTTTCTACATAGTTGACTAACTTCATAAAGTTTAACACTGAGCACAACCAATACACACTGTTTCGCTCTAGAGGGCTAATAAAACGAACTTCTATATATAATAATGTGCACATCGATCACCATCACGGTCACTGACGTCTGTACCATTAAGAAATGTCCCAAATATTACATATTCTTCGTTTATTGCAAGAAATACAAAGTGTAATAATTGAAGACTTAAAACAGATGTTATTGGCTCTAATAAGGCATTCATATATATAATAAAAACGATCTTGTGAGATCACCGTGAAATGAATAGTAATCAACTACTTATTGTCTTCTATATGTTGTTCCATACGTACCCAATCAATTTGGTTGCATATGAAGCTCTGTCTCACTCTCTCTCACCAACCGTGACCCATTATTAATATGTGTTTGTCATTAACAATATCATACACTACATAACGCAATGTACCCCATTTGGTAATTTCCTCAAAAGAATTAATACTGGTGACCCTATGTACGGATGACAAGCTGTGACACACATATTCACAACAATCTTGTTGTGGGATTCCAATCTGGCAAAGGTTGTGTCATGTCTACTAGGTCACTTGGCTAATTTTTTCCCTAACGAGACGTCTCGATCAATGTATGCAAAAATCAGGTGTTTCCTGACTACACAATGAGCTGGGTCAGGCAGACATGAACTTTAAAACGAACTAGATCGGGTAGGAACGCTCGAATCGGCCATTTCTAGCAAGTTGGGTCCACGTAGAATCCTCGTGGCACGAGGAAGAGGCGCGTCGCACGCAGCGTTCTCGACCATAACTCCCCTCACCCCCCTCTATGTCATGGGATTGTCACAGGAAGTAGGCATCATATGGTGGCTTAACGAGAGGTGTGGAGATATGGGACTTAGGAATTCTGGTGATGGAATTGGTACGTATGAAGCATCCAGGTTCGGCCCCTGGCTCTGGAGGTAAATATCTACTCCTTCTTGGTTGTATTGTTTGCTAGATCAACTTGAGAGTTGCTCGTAAGCTATGGTGGATCAATGTTGCATCTATCCATCTAGGACTTTCCCTGTCAGCTTAGTGTTATTGATCTGCCACGAGCCCGTTCGGGGTCGGTGTCTTACTTGGGGTCAACTAGATCTTCCTTCTTGCCTTCCAATTTAGGCGTCGTCTTCCATTTGGGATTCTTTGGACCCGACCTTGTCTTGAGTCGGTCCATGCATCTTGCTCCATGCAAGCCCATCGGAGGTGCGGCCGTTAGTACGCCATGGGTCACCTTGGTTTTGTGGGTTGTCTTTGTGATCCTATACGGTTGGATATTCCCACATCACTCTCACCGCTTCACTCCCTCACCCTCTCATTACCCATCGATCTCTCTATTGGATCCTCCACCTTGACACGTCCAATTTTCCCCCAATATGATCATGCGACGAGAATTTGATCCACGGTGAGCTAGACATACTTCAGAAGAAGCTCGTCGGTCTCTTTGTGGGCTGCAACCTCGCCCTTTGTCCCCCCTCCCCCCCCCCCCCCCCCCCCCCCCACACACAAGCAACCACCACCGATTTTGTGCTAACCACCCAAAAGCATACACCAGCACCTGCTTTGGCATCAGCGGGAATGGAGCCAAGCACATTTTTCGTGTGGATACTGGGACATCACAGTGGTAGCCTAGCCATGCACATTGAAAGCAGCCACAATGACATAGGTTATGGGGCCTTCAATAGGAGAGTTGCATCTTCCCTAGTCCCAAAGTTAGATCTATCTTACCTTACACCCTTGGTAAGACTTTGACTTTCAATATTACCTATATTTTGATGTTTCGAGTTAGACTAAGGTTAGAGGGTTTGATCATGCATGTGTAGATATGATCATTGTATTGTGCTCAGTTTTTTTTTTTTTTGCTAAACACAGTACAATGCAGATGCTCACATACACGTGCACACACTCACCCCTATGAACGCACGCACACCCTACCCCTATGAGCACCTCCGAAAGACTGAGCCGGCGGTCGGGTCTTGAGATTGACGAAGTCACCACAGGCGCCTCGCTGTCGACGGGAACGTCGCCTCCCACTGAAGAATATTCCGCCTAAATGAGAAACACCAGTGTCAAACCTGAGGTTTGAACTCTGGTGGGTTGGGGGTTCAACCACCCTCCTAACCATCTTGCCACATGATGTTTATGAATGTGGTTCACTTGATTTCCAACATCATGCGTATGATGTTTATCCGATCATAAATGTGTATCATGTGTATGAATGTCAATGTCAATCTTAGCCTGACATGCATGTCAATGTCAAGCCTACAAGATTTCAATCATAATACCGATTAGGTCTTATGATGCTTACCACGAAAGGAGAGTGGCTGAGGTGGCAGATGACAAGAGGGCCTCCTCTGAAGCTTGGCCACAAATCTAGAGAGGTGGTTTCTTTATGGTTCTACATGCAACTTGACCAACATGACTTGTATATTCTGATCATCCCTTCGGCGTTTGAGGCCTCCATCACGACCAAATTTCTGAAGTCAGTATCGTTGTGCATACACAAGGTCGTCTTTTCTAGAGGGATGTATTCCTTTTATCGTGGACCAGCGACTTATGCCGCCGATGTCATGGTGTTCAAACTCCATAACGGTAGCTTCAAGGTGAAGGTGTTTTGTGCCCGCTCCTCTTCTCAGATGTCGTGATCATGTGCTCGCCATAGCTAGGTGGCGAACCGTATGAACTATGTCTTTTGTATCAGAGGCTTGACCTCTCATGTCACAAGTGCTTGTAAACATGTCTAATGTCTTCATAGTATGAATAGTGTATACCCATGCTGTCATTACCGCTTTCTCAAACCGAACCATCCTTTTGTATCAACGGCGATCAAGTACCCCTGATGTAACTATGTCTAGTGTTCTTAAGTAGGTTTTCTTGCTCCCTATTGTTGCTAGTGAGTCGTTTTGTAGTTCATTCGTTGGCTGTATGGGGAGTGTGCAGCAATGAGGTGCTAATATCACCACATTTCAAGAGATGGCCTGAACATCCTCATGTAGGCAACCAAAGACAAGTGGTTTACACATCTTTCCAGAAAACTCCCCTAGAGCAGGCAGTAAAACAACATGTACTAATTTGGCCTTTCATGCAATGCGAACAACAAAACAAGTTGCAAAACATGGTGAAAGGTCGGTATGGTCGACTAGAGAGAGGAGGTGAATAGGCGACTATCAATTTTTACTTCTTTTTTATTAAGAGATACAAGCGATCTCAAGGTTGACTATATGTGATACGATACAAAGTACAATACGCAACGGAATACAAGTAGTAAATGAAAGAGATAACTGCAATGGTGGACACAAAGATGTAATTCCTGAAGTTCCTTCCCATTGGAAGTACGTATTTGTTGGAGGGGTGTGGAGCCACAAATGCACTCCAATAGCACAGATGAGGAGAATATGGAGAAGTACATCTTAACATAATGATTTTAATTATCACCCTCGTCTATGGAGAAGACGACAATTCAGTACCGTAAGAGAATCCCGGTTTACGGCATCGTGGACTAGGAAAAAAAGAAAATCTAGCTCGAATTTCCGTCACAATTCCATTTCGCTCCTCCTTTGATATGTTTTTGTGCTTCCATGTCTACGAGGGAGATATATTATGCCCAAACTAGGTAGATTACATCTAGCTAACATATCCACAAATGCTTTGCGCAGAATATATGTTTGGATACCCTAGAATTTAAAGGCTTTGGTCTACGTCCACAAAGCTACTATCTACTTGTTATATTTGAGCCACTAGTGAGGCTTAGGTTATAAATATAGAGAAAATCTCACTAAAGGTACACACTGATTATAATGGTAATTTTTTAATGAGTAGTGTCTATATAAGGGCATTGTGGTTGTATAGGTTTCGTATGTATGTGGCTTTTAAGGCTACATCATCCATAGTTCCATACATTTCATTGGCACAAAATTGCAGCTACATAGCTTTTCAATTGGTCGATACTTAAGTAAGAATATGACAAAATGTGACGTATCTCAAACTAATTAAGAATATAACAAAATTGAAGCGCTTCACGGAAACACCATAGACAATACAGATTGATTGATGACTTAAAGTTTAACTGCATATATCCCAAGACATCAGTAGACAGAGCAGATAAGCACATAGATTTGTTGCATTTTCGGGGCTAGCTTGCCGTCATACTCAACACACTAAGTTAATCCCCCTAATGATCAAATCAAGCTCACAAGCCGATTATAAAAATTAAGCGCATAACTTATTTTAATATCCCCTGTCCCTTTGCATATCACCCGTTATTTCCTCCTGGTCCCACCAAGCCCCCTTTGCCTCTCTCTCCCTGTCAACCTGCGTGTATAAATTCCTAGTTCCTTCCCTCCCAACCGATCAGAAGCACTCACAAAGAGTTTGCTACAAGCTCCTAGAAGCACATATCAGTTTGGCTAGATATTGCCTAATTGCTCATAGCTCGGAAGCTTGAGAGAGATCATCATAGAGCAAAGAGATTGATCAGCTAGAGCGCGATGTGTAGGAAAATAAGAAGAATACGATGGCGATACGTGTTAGGGAGTTCGACATGGAGAGGGACCTGGCGGCGGTCGAAGATCTCGAGCGCCGGTGCCAAGTCGGCCTCTCCGGCGACCAGGCAGGCCCGGATGAGGCGTCCACCGTCGATGCCGATGAAGGCGGCGCCAAGAAGTGGAGGAGGAAGAAGAAGGCGGCGAAGAAACAAGGCATGTCGCTCTACGTAGAGCAGATCGGTGACCCGTTCGCCAGGGTGCGCCACTCGCCGGACTACGTCATCCTGGTAACAATTATAACCTGCTCCCTCTCCCTGTTGTCATTGACACTTGTCCGACACTTCAAGTACACGGCACTCCAATTTGACAGTGATGTTCTGCAACAAGTTAAGCTACTCTTATATTTTTGTCGAGGAAGTAGTAGTAGTAGTACAGATCAAGTTAATTAATTAACTGTGCTAATGCTGTGTAGGTTGCTGAGCATGGAGAGGAAGGAGGAGAGGTGGTGGGAGTGATCAAGGCGTGCGTCAGGATGGTGAGCCGAGGGAAGAAGAAGCAGTTCGCCAAGATGGCCTGCCTCCTCGGCCTCAGGGTCTCGCCCTCTCACAGGTAAATCAAATTTTGACACACGTGTAAGCAAGCAAGCACGTGTAATTAGCTGCATTTTTGCATGAGCTATGTTATGGATGTGTGCGGTCGCTGACCGTACGGGTGGTGTGCACGTGTGCAGGCGGCTCGGTATCGCGACGGAGCTCGTGCGGCGCGCCGAGGCGTGGTGCGAGGCGAGGGGCGCGGCGCACGCGACCATGGCGACCACGGCGTCCAACTCCGCCTCGCTCTCGCTCTTCACCGGCCGCTTCGGGTACGCGCCGTTCCGGCGGCCGCTGTTCCTCGGCCACCCGGTGCACCGGCACCGCGCGCGCATCCCCAGCGCGCACCGCGTGCTGCAGCTGCCTCCGCCGCTCGCGGCTGCGGCCTACGCCGCCCTGCTCTCGCCGCCGAGTTCGTCCCCACCGACCTCCCCGCGCTGGTCGCCCACAAGCTCACCCTCGGCACGTACCTCGCCGTCGAGCACGGCCCGGATCCGTCCCTCCCACCGTCGTTCGCGCTGCTCAGCGTCTGGGACGCCACGCGCTCCCTCCGCCTCCGCGTCGGCGGCGCCGCGCCGCTCCTCCGCGCGTCACTCGCCGCGGCGCGCGCGCTAGACCGGCACGCGCCTTGGCTGCGCGTACCCTCCCTTCCGGACGTGTTCCGCCCGTTCGGCACGTACCTCCTACGGCCTCCGCATGTCCGGTCCTGAGGGCCCCGCGCTGCTCCGCTCCCTGTGCCGGCACGCGCACAACGTCGCGCGGAACAACCCGGCCTGCGCGTCGTGCGGCCGACCTCGGGCCCGGCGACCCCGCCGCCGCCGCCGTCCCGCACTGGCCGAGCTTCTCGTGTGATGAGGACGTCTGGTGCGTCAAGAAACTCGACAATGCCGCCGGCGACGACGACGAAGACTGGACGACGGCGCCGCCTGCCGACGTCCTGTTCGTGGATCCCCGGGAGTTCTGATGCCCACGTCCCGTCCACAATCTCCTCGGCCCTGATTTTAGTGACTACGAAGAATTGTAGATATGTTATCTCTCGTAGATTGACATGTGTCTAGTGCATTGATGCATCAGTCAAAATTTTAGGTCTGACCTCAATTGACCCCAATGAGGGATTTAGATGGTGCCCAATGACCTTTCTCTCTCGTCAAGCAACATGTGATCTGCACACGCGTGCGATGACGTGTGTCTGTGAGATGCCTGCTTATGCGGTCATGATTATCGGCCATGTGGCATATCCATGGCGCGCCCTCATCGTCTTCATTGGGCCAGCAAGGGTAGCGGAAGCACATGTGACTTCGGTTTGGTGGTGCTTAAACGAGTATCCGGTCTTAGGATGAAAATTTTAGGTCCGACCTCAATTGATTGTACGTGGCAATGGCAGTTTTTTCAGTTGTTCTCCATTGAGGGAATTGTTTGGATTACTCGAACTTGATTCTAGGGTAAAAACCCATGATCGAGTCTTAAGTGGTTTGATTCGGCAATGGTGGCGCTTGTGTGTCTTTGCTCTCTAAAGGTGTTGCATTTGGAGAACCATTATCAAAGTCCATATATGTTGTCAAGGGATTACCAATTAATGTTGCTTGTCATGGATCATTGTTGCTTGCTTTCCTTTTCTCTGTGTAATAATGTAGTTGTGTGCATGCTCGATGTATTTACTAGACTCTTGATATTACGTTGTTGCAGAAACTTGATGTAACTGGTATCATCTTGATATTAATATACTACCAGTTGTCAAAAAAAAAAGCCTGCTTCTTCTTTCTTTTCGTCCAACTTCTCTATCTCTTCATTCATCCCCTTCGTCTATGACCCCTCTCCATCCCCAGGCAGAGGTGGGAAGGTGGGATGTGGTGGTGGCTTCAAACAACTGTTTTGGATGCTTCTCTTAAAGATTTGCCTAGTTTTTACCAGCCGAAAATAAGTGCAAAGTTAGATTCCTAAATTAAATTAGGCCACTATATCCCATTGACGGGGGCCTACCCTTCGGGGGCCCCACCATGAGGATACCTGGTGCACGTACAAGCTAAGCCCACGAGTAGGCCTGCCAACAATCAACGATCAAGGCCCATGAAGGGAGCCCATGAAGATGGCGTATGCTCCAAGGCTAGTAAACCTTAAGTCGGTAGAAACCTACCTTACCTGTAAACCTAATCGGTTGCGAATCCGAGACCCAGCCTCCTATATAAAGGCTGGGAGGGCCGCCGATCTAGGACACGCAATACTCATACCTCCAAACCCTAGCGAGATCGCATCTCGTCGGGACACCATTGTAGCCCCTCTGTACACTCATACATCAATAACCAGACAAGCATGAAGTAGGGTGTTACCCTCCGGGGGCCTGAACCTGGGTAAACCTTGCTTGTCAGCCGACGATACTACCAACACCACGTCTCTCCCCTTAATCTCAACCCTAGGTACCGAGCCATGGATTTGATGTGTTAACACCACGTCACCCATATTCTTAACTTTTTCTCGAGCGAAAACAATATTTACATAGTTCACACATAGTCAAAACAACATAGAACATAGTGTTAGAACATCTAGTTCCAACATAGTTTTATAACACCTAGTTCAAATGACAGAAACAACATAGTTGATACGTAAACATAGACATAATCATTAACCAAGATCATACATAAGTTCTAACCGTCAACAAGTCCAAATCTGAGTCAACTTGGATAGCTTGGCTTGCTACCCTTCTTCTCCATCTTGTCAGTGTTGAGAGTGTTGAGAGATCGTACTGACTATGTGCCTTTGTCTTCCTTCGTTTCGGAAGACTGGCACATATGGCATAGGAGGTGGTGGGGTCTGCTTAATTGACACCGGGATCCTCCTTGCCGGATAGTATCAACTCATATTCAAGATGCATGGATTCGTGCATGGCGGTGGCAAAGCCTAGACACATGGGATTCTCGTCGATGTACTCTCGTGGAGTGGGCTCAATATGCTCGACATCCCATTTCAACCCTGCCACTTGTTACTCCAGATACCCCCAAGACCCACCAACGTGGTGGCTCGGTGGAGAACCCTAACAGGTTAGCGAGGTGTAGCAACGCTCCCACTCGGCTTGCACTGATTGTTGGACGGTTGTGGCCATTCCTGGCGACTCGGGATCCTCATTGATGTCCCCAGAGGTGGTGTGACAACGTTTGTCCCACGCGGCCACCAGGGACGAACCGCGAAGGCGTGGCGTGGCATCTCTAGGCCCAAGAAGGAGTGATGAGGTGGAGTTTCTGGCCCGAGCGGGAGTGGTGGAGGTGCGGTAGCTACCGACCTTGTGGAGTTTGCCTTCGTTCGCCCAAACCAACTCAAACCGGTGCGCATTGGGGGTGAGGTCATGTAACCATGCCGTTCGAGAGGAGATGACACATCATCGGTGGTTGGCGGAGGGGAAATCGTTGAATCGAGCGGTGGGCCCGATTTCTCATGCAAGATGGCACACACAGATTTAGCGGTGCGACGAGCCATGGCATGGGTCGTGGAGATTTGAGGCAGCACAATAGAAGTGCTGGAGGTCGGGGCAATGCAGGAAGAGAGAGTGAGCGGGGAATAGGATATTATGATGGCGCCTCTAAAATGAGGCTTTGATCCCTACTTTTAGAGGCCCAAATTGACCATTATAGAGGGCCATGCATAATTTTATTAGAGGCCTGGATAGGACGTCCTCTAGACACGACTTTTACCCTCTAGCCTCTAAAATCGATAACATTTGCACGTCGAGCCAATTTAGGGCATCTGCTAGAGTTGCTCTTAGGGCCCTCTACTCCATATAAGGACGATCTGACCGACATGGGAGGTTTGGTGAGGAGGGAACTAGTACCACCAGCATGCAGGGTCCATAGCGGACATGCGAAGGGAATAGAGATGATAGGGATAAGAAATTGTGAAATGGGCCTCTTCATCTATCGATGCAACATCCATATATTGTTAATTATTAAATAATATCGAGCATGGATGCCAACCAATCCGCTTACAAAAAAGAAAAACCCAAGGTCATGCACATAGGACCTGTCTCATGGCACATCTCTAAAATCCTACCACAAACCCTATGAATATGGATCATAATATACCAGTTGAGCGGCATGTTACGTAAAAAGGGCACAACCCTCGAGGCTTAAGAAGGAATCATTCCTCGCACGCCGATATAGGCCAATCTAACCATAAGTCAAACTTGGGGCTATTACCGCCGAAGCAAAATTTCGAACCAACATCTTCAAGAAAGGATGGTGTGCGGACGTTGATGTTGCCTGATCTACCAGATGGCTAAATCAGGGGTTTCAACCGGAGAGAATACGTCCCTAAAATTCAACGGTCAATGTCACATCCACCTCTCTACTGACTTGTTCACACGGAAATAGCCTGCAAATGGATGATTGTCATAAGAGGTGACATCATGGCATAATTTATGGCTGTTTCTGTACTTGGTCGTAACTTATGACATCATCAGCCGATGCGATGACACCACCTTCTTGACGATCATTGCCATCAGCACCGCAAAAGTGTCCACAACCTCCACAACCAGATATGCTGCAAGGAATCCATAGCCCGCTAGGTCCCATTTTTGGCCCGCGGGCGAGCCACGCGTGCAGGTGCTCCGCGCACTGGTCAACGTGCATAATCATAAGTGTCGCTGTCACTCTACTATCATACTCCGATACGAGATCCTACTGGCCCATGCAAAGAATGCAGCATGTCACCCTCAAGATGCAGACCACCACCGCCTCTCCAAAATTGGCAGGACAGCAGCGCGCCGTCGACTATGGTGAAAACTCAACCAAAAAAGATAAAATAAATAAATAAAGCGGAGAATGATTAACGGGGGCGGCGCGTTGCGGAAGTGGTGGAGAAACCTAGAATTGGCGTCGTGAGACTAACCGCACTGATACCATGTGAGAATTATAGAAACCCTCATGGGGTATATATAGTGGTACAAGGAAGGAGGTAAACTTGGAGTACAAGAAAGTCTAATACTAGTCTATCTCTAACTCCTATGTGTACACGTATTCTAACAGTAGTGAGCAAGAAAAAATGACACGAGGACATGGCCACCCTTTGCGTGAATTGAAGGGAACAACTGAGATATTAAGCCACTATTAATATTAAGTCCGGAAGCTACACATGGAGCGACCGCCAATCACACATGAACACCAAGTTCAGAGCATAAGAAGGGTACCTCTGGGTAACAGGAAGGGGTGCCCTCTTCTTCCTCAACACAATCCTTATCAATTGTGCCAGTGGGCATGTCAATCTCGATCTCTTTACCAGTAGGTGTCTTCACCTTATGCATAATCCCAGCGCTGAGCCTGGGGACCAAATGAAGTGTCAGCTATTTCTGAATGTTGTATTCGGCTAAGGTCTGTCAATCTTCCAGCTGCTTCCCAGCAAAAAATAGCCTTTGCTGGCTGGTGGGATGTCTTCTTTTTCCTGTGTCCTCGATAAATCTAACATAGTAAAGCCATCAGTTTTCTTGATAGATCTCAATAAACACAAATAAGCTAACTCTGTTTCTTACTTGCTGCAATCAGGGAGGAAAACAGTGCAGACAATAAATTACAAGAGTTCGTGACTGAAGTTCTTAGCCCTTGCACCTCCAGGCTGATAACCAGCTAGGTCGTTAGGGCATCTCTAACCGATCCCCAATCGGTTAGAGGAGTAAACGGAGGAGTAAAAGTACTCCTCTAAAGGTGGTCGGCGCCGAACCGATCCCCTAAATTTAGAGGAGTAAACTTTTTTTTGCCCCATTTCTTGCCGACTATCCATCGAACACCTCGGGCTCGTCGACGTTGACGACGGCCGCCCGCGGTGGCCGGCCTCGGGGAGGGTTCGCCGTCGAGGCCTTGCGCGTCGAAGAGGCAGCTGCAGCCTTCGGAAGCGCCGCCTCGGCCTTCTTCCTCTTCTTCTTGGCCACCGCCTCCGCGAGCGCCACCTTGGCCGGAGTGGCGCCTCCACGCGCTTGCCGCCGGCCTTACCGGAGGCCTTGACGGCCGTGCTAGCCGGCCGGACCACGTTTTTGGCCCCCGGGGATGGTCGGAGAAGATTGCGGCGGAGATCTCCGATTGCGGCGGCGTCGGGGCGTCTCCGGCGCCGGGGATGGTCGGAGAAGGTGCGCCGGAGAGCTACGCGTCGATCTCGGGCGGAGTCGGCGACATCGGCGCCGGCGGGGAGGCGGGCGGGAAAGAACGGCGGCGGGCGGGAAGAGGAGTCGGGAGGCGGGGACTTTTTCGGGGAAAAACGAGCTCGCCCCGTCGATTCCGGCGACGGCGAGAGGCGGCGAGCGAGGGAGAGGTGGGCCGGAGGGCGACGGAGGGACCGGGGTGGGGGCGGCGGGGTATGGGGGTCGCCGGCGGCGACGCCGGCGGGAATAGGTGCGGCGGGTTGGGAGGCTGGAGGTTTTCTCGGAATTGGTTTCGGAGGAGTATATTTAGGAGTCGGGAGCCACTTTTACTCCTCCGATGAGTAAATTTTTTTCTCCTCTAACCGTTTTGGGGATCGGTTAGGTGCCGCCGCTGCGTATTTTTACTCCTCTAACCGATTTTAGGGATCGGTTAGAGATGCCCTTAGGCATTGAACTAAAACAGGCCAAGACTACCGTCCAATGGGACCCCATGATGATACAGTGAGCAGGGAACTAAAACTTAAGCTGGAAATCTTCCTAATTGCCACTTCCACATGATCACGCTGTAACTAATTGCTAAATGAGGAAGGAAATAATACATGGACGGCTCAATCTGTGCTGAAATTATTAGGTAACTAAAATGGAGACTGCAAACCCCATTTCAGGATCATCGTCTTGCACAGGACGACGCGTACTCTTGGAACAAAGGTGAGAGGAGAGAAGAGGATGACTGGGCCTGGATCTTGGCTTGACATTGTCGATGGTGTCGCTGCTCTGATGCTCTCCACCTCCAGACGCCTATGAGAAGTAGCCCGCATCGAGATTTCTAGTTTTTTTGGCCTGTGGCACCCTGGTAATGGTTTTTGAGCTTGTTGTGGATCCTGCTACTCTAAAGGCACTGCCTGACGCGAGCCTTTAGCACTGGCTGCTGACATTGACGCACGTCACTTCGAAGTTTATTTCAGACTGCCTTGATTTGTAGGGCTTTGCTAGAGTTCAGCAAGCCCGATCAACCACCATAGTCATGCATGCTGTTAAAAATATATAGTTATGCATGGTACCTTCTCTGTTTAGTTATATGGAACTACTCCCTCTGTTCCAATTTAATTGACTTGCTATACACCACATGTGGATGTAAGCAAATCAATTAAATTGGAACGGAGAGAGTATCTACCAACGATCAAGTTGAACAGCTGGTTCAATTAAAAATTCTTGCAACCAAGGGAATATGATTTGAAAGACCGACATTTATTTTTCACTTTTCAAGCAAGAGACTATTATTTCGCTCTTCACAGTTGATACATACAGTATGAGTTAAAAGAGGCTTTACAGGACTTTTCAGTGCCACATTCAGTAAAGCCTCTACTATACGTGCAAGCCTAAAAGCTACAGCATGCTTGTTGCTTCTGAAATTATTTGGTGAATCAGTCAAGACGCCGAAGAAGATATTCGACTTCAACATCCTTCGTTAAAGGCATCACCCACAGATCATATAACTTTGAAAGCACTTTTGGGTCAACTTTGCATTCACTGTCACAGGCATTGCCATCTTGCTTGTTAACACTGTCCTCCTCCAAAGTGACATTCTGTCCGAATATCCTGGCCTTCTTCTCTACTCTCTTCTTGACCTTTTCTTCAACTGCCTTGAACGTTAGTAAGTTCATCAGAGTATTGATGTCCTGCATTGAGCGGGAAGAGAAAGAAAATCACAAGCTCGCATCTTACATACCACACATTAGGCTATTGGCTACTGTTCAGATGTGAATGGTCAAGGTGCATCAATATAAATAGGCCACCAAATTTTATTAAAAAATACTATAAATAGTTTCAGTAAATCAACCAGTAATGTAAGATATGCAACACCTAAACTACGAGTACCAGGACTCGGACTTGGGTGGGCAAGAGGTAATGTAAGATACGGAAGATAATATGGGGAAGTGGAGTATAAGGTATTAACTAAATTAACCTTAGCATGTATTGGTGGGCTATAATCCTGAGGAGAATCTTTGAACTTCACCTCAGCAACATATTTACCACAATGGATTCTTCTTGAGAGAGCCTACAAGCAAATGATCAATTTATTTCACTGATATACACTAGCGTCAAAGTGATTATCAATAAAGTACTCATGTATGAAAATATGTCATTATTAATTAGATAGATCATCCAAATAAATGTCCATGTTAAGGATATACCTGCAGGCATGCAAAATCTAACGCAACTGTTTCTGCATAGCTGCCATCATCACCATCCGCAGTGAATAATGGGAGCAATTCATCGAAATACATCTTCCATATTGCATCATTAACACAGACCCGTGAAGCAAAATGGTGCAAAACCTATAAACAAAACAGGTAACTCAGAATCCCAGCTATAGTAGTCGTCAGTCGTATGTTCCTGATATTGTAATTTGAAAGCCCAGTATTCACCTTTGGGTAATCTTTGGTAGGAAAGAGAGGTGACGGAAGATCTTCTGGGAAGAATGGAACGTCTTCTGGCTTTTGATAGTGTCCAGCCTATGATATTTCACAGATGTAAATAAATCATGCATACAGATGCACAATGATGATAATGAGCTATGACATTATAAGCATAGTTATATCTTGGATTGAAGTTTGAATGTTTTAATGGGATGTTCTGGCTAGGAGGATACCTAATAAAATAAGTCATAACATATTTTCCCCATCTTGTTTTTTGCTAGAAATATTTTCCCTGCCTAATAAAGTATGAAGAAATCAATTATCAGTCAGTTTGGCTATTTGCTAGGGATTATATGCTAATGTGAATTGGTCCGATTTAAGATTCTTTGTTTTTCTTCAGAGGTAGTCCTGATGAATTAGCCAAGCCAACATAAGCGAGGAATGATTATCAGAATATCGCACAAGCAGACGATAACAGATCATTTTCTTTCAGTCATCGAATGTTAAGACCCATGTGAACAAGTGGTCAAGTGTCACTAACACCAAATGTACAGACACAAGTCTAAGATCCGCAAGACTGTTTCACAGCGGCCTCTGCCCATCACAATATTATCCTTTAACCAAAAGGCATCTAATTCCACCATATTATCCATGTGTGGATGTGTACTGAAGTGCTAGTGTGTTACCTACTACAGTACAATGGAACATTTCACAAGAGTACCACCCCCCAGAAATGCCACCGCGCCATGAACTCCAAACTCTTATGGAAGCTCATCATGGCAGCACTACGATTCGGTCAAACCGGATGGAACGGGCAGACCAAAATCTGAACAAGCTACAGTAACAGGACGGCTAAATCTGAATCGATTCGCGCGGCTTACGGCCACCCTCGCCCGAACAACTGAGGTCAATTTCTTGATCCTCGATAAGAAGTCGAGAAGTGGCTTGCCTTCGCGTGCAGGGCCTCGGCTTCCCGGACGAAGAACTCGGCGAGGGAGCCGCCGTCGGCCGAGTAGGCTGGCGCGTTGCGCGGGCGCTTGGCGCGCTCGATGAGGGCGAAGACGATAGAATCCTCCTCACGGATCAGCTGGTCGCGGACCGTTGCCAGGCTCAACTGCTCGCTGGCGCCGCCGCCCACGTCCATTGCTCTGCTCGGCTCGTCAGGTGTGGGGAAAGTGAAAGGCGTCGTTAAAAAAAAGGAAGCTGGTCGTCGTCGAGGTCAAATGGCTTGTAGACGGCTCGACGCGTTTTTGCTGGACTTAACCCGATGACAGTTTGGAAAGCCTCTAAAATACAAGTTTCCCGTTTTTCAAATTTTCACTAGACTGTTGGAGCTGAATATGCAGCATCTCCAACCGGATTGGGTAACTTATGTAGTTATGTCCCCCTATTTGTCGGTGGACACGTCCAAAAGACCGAACAATTCTAAACTGTTGTTCTCTTCAACCGGAACCTTCAAATATTCCTCTCAGATTTTTGCGAAGACATGCAACGTCGATCACACCATCCATATACACGTGAATTCATAAACCGAATTCAATACAAAATAAAATTCAACAATTCATACAATAATCGATGCAAGAATGAATCAATTGTTGCCAAGATCGCGCTCGGTACATTCTCACCGAGCGCACTCCTTATCCCCTCCCCGTCACTGTGCAGGAGGAGAGAGGCGATTTTTGGGCGACCTCCGTCGATCTGCCGTGCTCGCCGCTGAGCCGTGGGATTCTCCTCCTCCGTCGGCCGCTCCAGCGGCGGAAGGGTGGGGATCCCCGGCTCCGGCTTGTATATACGGTAGGGTAGGGTGGGGATCCCGTCGGCGGCGCCTTGGAGGAGGTGGAGCTGGTGGCGGGCGGTTTGGTGTCGGGGCGGTCTCCTCCGGCGGTGGATCTCCTGGGGGCTCGTCGTCGTCGTCCTTGACTTGCGGGGGCTCGAGGCCCGACGTGGTGCTCGAGTCCGCCGGTTTCTCGTCAGATCCGTGCTGGCGGCGGATCTGGCGCCTGGAACTCAGAGCTGGGCGAGCTCGGTGGTTCCCCTCTGCGTCGACGTCGAAGGATGCTGCGGCAAGGTGGAGAAGCTGGAGAGAGAGGGCACTCGCCGTGCCCGTTCATCGGCTTAGGCTCCGCCGCTGCGCGGCGGACGAGTTTTGCGGCGGTCTTCATCAAGAAAGGTGCTCTCGGGGCGCGGTGAGAAGGGGGACGGTGGCCTTCGTCCTCGACGCCGGTGGAGCTGCTGCGATCTGCTCTGGCTCTGTATCCCCTACGTATGGTGTGTTGTATTTCGTTCGTGTACTTTGTACTCAGTACGTCGTATCTTGTTGAATATACGTAGGCTTTCAAAAAAAAAGATCGCGCTCGGCGATCTGCTTTTTTCTTTTTCATGTGACTTATCCATTTTTTGCTATCATCAACCAAAGAGGGTAGGGTCTTGAACCATGATTCTCGAATCCTCCGTGAATCTTGCAAGACTAATTTTCTCTTGGGCAACTACGAGGGCACTCCTTCTTTTGCAACTCTATTTTTATCCAACACTCATCCTTCTCCAATTCCAACCATGCCCTATCCAAACTCATCTTCTCCTTAAACTTTTGTCGATCAAACTCTATCCTATCTCTTTGCATTTGCAAGAATGCTTTGCACCTCTCATCATTCTTCTCCTCCAGTTACTTCAATGTCTCATCTTTGGTGGAGAAGATATCTGTCCATGTCGCGAACATTTTGCTTGTCGCGCCGTCACGCGTCACCCTATCCTTCTGCCGCCTCCTCCCCGTCATTCTTTTCCATTGCAATGGTCCCTTGTCCATTGGATATCTGATGTTAATGAGATGAAGGTCACAAGTGGTTATGTTTTACACTCGGTGGTGGCACTGTTTTCTGAAAGTCTTGCTAGAAGACCATCTTAGCGAGGTCAACTTGAAAACAGAACTCACAACGTACGTTAGACACATCATGGCAAGTTGATATTAATTATCCCACTTCGAATCTCACAATGTTAGACACATCATGGCAAGTTGATATTAATTATCCCACTTTGAATTTGCATGGCAGGTTGATATTTATCTAATGTGTTCTGAGTGGCTTATGTATATGAGCAGTGATGTTTTTCCTGTAGAGCATCTCTTGAGGAACGCACATATATGAGTATGATTGTTAAACGTCACAGTTTGTGAGAGTTAGGTGCTATCTAATAAACTCATGAAAGGCTTTGCAATATGACGTACTCCCTCCGTTTTTAATTATAAGATGTTTTAGATTTTACCTAGATTCACATGTACATACATGTATCTAGACATGTTCTAGTTCACATGTTCACTCACTTTAGTGTGCATGTAGTCAACAATATGCAATGTCTAAAACGTCTTATAATTAAAAACGGAGGGAGTATAAGGTTCACCCACGGGGAAGCCTTGCGACAAACCAGCATCAGTCAACAATTTGAGTGAAACTAGAGTCATAGACGAAAGCTTGCAGTCCAAGGCATAGTCCACTATTCAAGTTTTGAACTATTGCATCATAAAGTTTTAGGTGGATGTTCAACTTAATAGTCTGCACTAAACACTGGTATCTAAACAAATGTGTTGGAACTAAAAATGATGAGATGCGACTATGAGACTTTGTGGGGGATCGTTGAAATTTGCACTTGAGCCTTGGTCCATAGCCCAACAAGAAATTCTAAAATTCTCATTGACTAATTCATGCCTGACAAGGGATGGGATTAAAATTTAGTCCCACATTGCTAGTTCGGAGGGAGTTGCACCACCTTATAAGGTGAGCTTTTTTACCACTACTGTGAGAATGAAAAGGGGAGATCTACACACGCTCTCCTACTCCGTCGTCCACCACATCACGACATGCCGTTAGGCCTCTTGAATGAGAGCCGAGGTAATAACCATGCATGTTGTTTGTATTTTTTGTTGTTCGGGGAAATCGTGAGTACGGACACGTTAATTACGTTTCCGATTATTTTGGATTGTGGGCTGTTACCGACTACTAGCAGCGACTTTTTCCCCGACATCACCAACATTTTCATCGACATGGGTGACACCACCAGCGCTTCTACTACCGTTGCACCTTGAAGGTGTCGTCGTCGCGACTTTCTCGCCACTCACCCTGATGCTTCGGGTGAAATTCTAAATCTGGATCTCCCGGGTCAGATGATGGCAGGACTTTTGGCATCGTTATCCCTCTCGCGGCATCGTTTTGGAGCATGTCCTGGCTAGAGAGGTCTGAAGGTGGTGGTTGCATCTTGCGCATCAATGACGGCGAGCCTCAGCGGGGACTCGGCGATAGACGCATGTTGATCGACGCGCACATGGAGGTGGTGTTGTTTGCGCCGTGGCGGCGTCAACGACAAACCTTGCAAGAATCATGCAGATCTCTGCCCTAAAGATGGATCAGCGGTGCGATGGTGGTGGCGACTTCTACAGCGTGTGCAAGCAGAGTGCACTAGGAGTCTGCTGGACCGATGTGTGCTCCCAGCACGCCATACAGGCGGCTCAGTGATGCCCCTGGATCTAGCTGGTGGGGCGTTGTGATGACATGGCCCCTCATTGTCGAGATTGTAGGTGTGGGGTGGTAGCTTTGAGTTGTTTTATGTATGTTTTTGCTAGATCTTTGTTGAATAATTTAATAAAGAAGGTTATGTGAATTATTTTTATGCAGAGGCCGGGGTATTAACACCCTTTTAAAAAAACTAAATTTCTGTCTCTAGCATGTGCTTTAAATTTGATCTATTCATCTATGCTAGTCCGCATGATAAGTTTAATCTTCGTTATTACCGTCGTGATTTATTTACTGTTTCTTTGGATCACTTAGTAATTTACTCATGTATTCAGCACATTCCAAGGAGTCACATTACTGCTACACCCACAAAGAGAGAAGAGCACCTGCAAAGAGAGAAGAGCACCTGCATAGGAAAAACAATAATTGTACATGTAGGGCGAGATCTCACAATTATGTCAACATGCTACAGCGCTCTTCGGTGTTTGCGAAACTTGTTGAAGGCCATCCTCCCGCAGTCAACTATGAGCATCAGGGTCCTCTCACGTTGATCACCAGGTGCCGGCGGAGTTTGCTGATTTGCTCGCTATGCATATGGAGATCCCTGATGAAGTTGTTCATCGCTAATCACAAAATGATCTAGTAGAGCATTTGTGGGTGCTCAAAGGAATAGCCGCTGCGATCTGGTTGAGCTTGATTTTATTTAAATTATATGAACTATTTTATTGTATTTTTGAAGCATGTGTGGGTGCTCAAAGAAATAACGGATCACCACTGTGGCTAGACTCACCTCTCCCCAGCAGTTGTTCGAGTACGTTGACTTATGGTGCGTGCTTCAGCAGCCAGGAACAGACCCCGACCACGCAGATAACATCTCCTGGAACCTTACTCCATCTGGACAATATTCCGCCGCTTCGGCCTTTCAGATCCAATTTGCTGGCAGGCTAGTGCATTTCCGCTCAAACAAGTGTTGGAAGGCTCATGCTCTCCCAAAATGCAAGTTGTTCGGGTGGCTTGTTCTCCATGGAAGAAGCATGACTACCGACAATCTGTCCATTCAGGGATGGCCTCACAATCCCATATGCCAGCTCTTTATGTCGAAAAATAAGACCGTCACTCACCTATGCAAAGAATGCCCGTACTCTGGCACGGTTATGAGTATGGTAGCATCCACCCTGAGACAGACCCCCCCACCCCATCAAGATAGCTCAAATCTCTAGACGCCTGGTGGGAAAAGATCTTGTCCTCGCCGTCAAACGTCAAGAAAAGGGAGCGTAACGGAAATCTAATCTATACTTGGTGGAACATTTGGAAGGAACGGAACCGGCGTATTTTTGATTTTCGAAGAAAAACACAAGCCCTACATGGAGGTGGCGCCTCTCGCCTTGGACGACATTCGCATGCATTTGTCTAGTAGTTTTTCATTCGGGACTCGGGAGAAATCTCCAGGCCAACGTTGGGAGAGTCCTGTGAGACTCTCCGGTTTGTAAAACTCTGGTTACCTTTTTCTTCTAATTGAAAGGCATAGCTCGTGCCGTTTTCTTGAACAAATATTTTTAATTATTGTGGAATAAATTTATGTGTTGAAAACTATGAATCATACAAATGTTTTGATTTATATTTGCCAAAGTGTTTGAATTTTCCTTTGGGAGATTCGTATTGGGGCCTGGCTGGGAAGAAACGCCACAATCCACATACTACTATATATGAAAGTAGGACGGATTCGCTTCCCGTCCCGCGTCCACGTCACCCGAAAAACGCTGGCCGTCCGATCGAGCCGATGGACGGCCCAGATGCGCCCGCGCTGCTACAGTACCACACGACACTGTAGCAGCGGACTTTCTACCAATCGCGCTACGACACGTCGCCCCCGCACGGATTTTGGCGCACAGCTTTACAGAAAACCCCCCGCCACTTTACAAAAAACCTCCCGCCAAGGACCAATTCGTGAATTTTGACAACACCAGGGGCCTCCATGGAAAAGCGTCCGCAGACCTCCCCCTCCTCTCTTCTCTCTCCCGCGCAGTCGGAAATCGCCGCCGCCGCCGACGCTGAAAGTGCATGCTTGCCCCCATGCGTGGTTTTGGTAATTAATGACAATCCTTATGGACTAATGTTTGCATTGAGATATTCTTGTAGATCATGTCCATAGGAAAAGATTGGAGTTCATGTGTTGGACTCTAGAAGATTACATGATGATCAATGCTCTATTCATGGTTTTATATGAAGAATGGTCATATGTAGAGAAGATGAAGTGCAAGTTCAAGAGAAGCATCTCGAAGAAATCATATGCATGAAGCTTGCCACCCATTTGGAGATAATGGTCAAGTGAAGATGTTCCTAAGAGTGGCACTCCCATCTTGGTGTATGGGGGAGCAACATTTGAATGGTCAAGTGAAGATGTTCCTAAGAGTGCCACCCATTTGGAGATAATGGAAAACTTGTTGCGTTTTCGTGTTGGAAATATTATCGGTCCACCTTCGAGATAGGGTCCACACCTCTCCATGTGTGGTATCCCCTCTATTTTTGTGGCAAAGCTCTTGTCATTACCATTCCAACGCAATTGGATTCACCTGTTTTGGAGTTCATACGAGAAAGTTATTGCATTTCAGGTTTTGCAGTTTCACTGTTTTCAGGCCGGAGTCTCCGGTCCTTGGTTTTCCTCGGAGAGTGTTTTTCTTGTTCAGCCCCTGGTGGGGGCCAGAGTTTCCGGACCAAGGGGCCGGAGTATCCGCCACAGGCCGGAGTTTCCGGTCCCAGGGGCCGGAGTTTCTGCCTGAGCTTCTCTCGTCTGTTTGTTGTTCACCTCCTGGTGGGGGCCGGAGTTTCCGCCCCCAAGAGGCCGGAGTATCCGGTCACTTGGACCGGAAACTCCGGTGTGTTTCTGGCTGCAACGGCTACTTTTCTGGGAGGGGTATAAATACCCCTCCACCTTCCTCCAGCCAGTGAGCTCAGCCCAGCAACCTTTGCTTTCTCTCTCCTCCATCGTTGCAAGCTCATTTCCTTGATATCTCCTAATCCCTCCACCCAAACTCTTTGATCTTTGGAGGATTGAAGGAGAAGACCTAGATCTACATTTCCACCAATCAATATCTCCTCTAAGTGAGGGGAACATAGTGGATCTAGTTCTTGGAGTTCTTGAGTGGTTCTCCTCTTTGTTCTTCCTCTCTTATTCCCCCATAAGCATTTGTTGCTTTGTTGGAATTTGAGAGTGGAGGACTTGAGCACTTGTGCTCTTGCCTTTTGCATTTGGTGCATCGGTGTGCTCTCCACGAGGATTCGTGGAAGTTGAAAGCTTGTGAACTTGTTACTCTTGGGTCCTTGGACCCTAGACGCCTTTGTGGTGGTTGGACCCTTGTGTGGTGACTTGAAGCCGTTCGGGAGCCCCCAATCCCATTGTGGGTTGTGCCTCGGATTGTTGTTGAAAGCCGTTCGGGAGCCCCCAATCCCTTTGTGGGTTGTGCCTCGGATTGTTGTTGAAAGGCTCCGGATTCCGCCTCGAAGTAATACCGATAGTGGAAGGTGAACCAAACCTTTGTGGTGCGGTTCATCGGAGAAGAGGGTGAAACCTTTGTGGTTGTTGAACCGTTGTGTCGGTTCACACCTCTCCAACGAGACATACTCCCTTTCAAGGAGGATCTCGGGAATACTTTCTCGTCTCCGCGTGCTTCGGTTATTTCTATACCCGAGCTTTTTACTTATGCACTTTACATTGTGATAGCCTTCGTGCTTGAAGTATTCTATATTGCTATCACCTTGTTGCTTGTCTTGCTTAGCATAAGTTGTTGGTGCACATAGGTGAGCCTAGTTTATTTAGATTGTTGGCTTGTTAATTTAAACACATAGTTTTATTCCGCAATTAGCAAGCCTTTAACCGGAAAAGTTTTAATCGCCTATTCACCCCCCTAGGCGACATCATTGTCCTTTCAAACGCGCATCGCCGCCTCTCCGCACCTCCCCCGTCAGATCCAAGCACGCACGGAGCTTCGCCGTCGCGCCCTCTCCATCTCCGGTGAGTTTCGCTTGCTGGGCCACACCACGCGCGGCGGAATCGACACCGCAGTGGCCTCGCTCCCTCCGCCGCGTCTGCTGGCCTCCGGCGACGCCACGGCGACGAAAATAGAGCGACGCCGCCGCTTTTGGGTAGCGTGCGTGCATGCGCGGCCGCCGCGCCCACCCACACGCTTCCAAACGCGCGGATGCGACGTCGACGTGGTGGCCGCCACCGCGGCAGCTCCGGCCACTGTGACGTCACCACGACGTCACAGTGAGGCCGCCACGTCAGATATTTTCTTTCCTGATTTTTTTTCCTTTTTTTTTGAAAAAAACCCTGACAGGTGGGCCCACCTTATTTAAGCAACTTTTTAAAAAATGCTAAATTCTGCAACATTAATAACTTTAGATATAACCAACAGAAAAATATAAAAAAAATATCAAACTGACCAAAAAAAAAATGCTGACTATTTATGGCATATGATCAATTCAAATACAAATATTTCAAAATTTTGAATTACCTTCAAATCTGATCAATTTGTAAACGATAAAGGAATTCAAATCCGAATAACTTCCCAATTTGAACAATTTTTGAAATCTAAACAATCTCAAAACGTAAGTTTTCTTTGCATTTCAAAATTTTCCAAATCTGCGTTACTTCTAAATGTGGACATTTTCAAATTTAAATTTTACCACACGGGCGGCAAAATATGACAAACATATCAACATGAGCACAAAAAATAAACGTTGCCTACTTATGCCATATGACCAAATTCCAAATTTGAATATTTTAAAATTTTAAATACATTTCAAATCTGAGCATTTAACGAACGCAAAAAAGAATTCAAATATGACAAATATATCAACATGAACAAAAAAATGGCTATTAATGCCGGACGATCAAATTCCATATTTGAATATTCTAAAATTTTGAATGGCTCTCAAATCTGAGCATTTGATAAACGTAAACACAATTCAAATATGAATAAATTCCCAAATTTACCAATTTTTGAAATTTTGAACAACTTACAAAACATAAACTATTTTTGAATTTCAATAGATTCAAATCCGAAAAACTTTTGAATGTGGACATTTTCAAATTTAAATTTTTTTACACCGCATTATTTACAAATATGAAAAAAAACATGACTACAAAAATAAACACTGACTATTTATGTCATATGACCAAAATTAAAATTTGAAAATTTAATTTTTCAATGCCTTCCGAAAATGAGCATTCAATAAACGTAAAAAAATTCAAAAATAAAAAAATTCCCAATTTTAACAAATTTTAAAATTTAAACAAATTATAACTGCAAACTTTTTTAAAAAAATTCAGCATATTCAAATCTAAACAGCTTTCAAATGCAGACGTTCTTAAATTTAAACTAAACCCTAAACAATCATATTCGAGCATTCCAACTCAAATTACAAATTTGAATATTTCAAAATTTCATATGACTTTCAAACCTGATCATTTGGTAAACACTAAAAGAATTAAAATTTGAATAAATTCCAAATTGTACATTTTCAAAACCTATTTGATCATTTCAACTCATTTTAAATACCTTCCAAATCTGATCATTTTGTTAAAAATTAAAAGAATACAAATTTCAATACATTCCAATACGGACAATTTTCAAAATCTCAACATACTTTTAAGCGCAAACTTTTTCGAATTCAAATAATATTCATATTTCAACAAAAAAATTAAAAAAATATTTGAAATTCATCAAACGGGCCGACGTCCCCCAATAGTGCTCGTCCACTGCTCTTTACGGACTTTTTATGGGGCGCGACTAGAGATGCTTTCAGTTGGAGTCACTTGGCGAGTCGTACGTGGAAGTTAGCAAACGGCATCTGGCGTGCAAGCTACTAGTAGAAGGCATCGGGCGTACGTGTAACACGATTTGGTGGCGGTACAGGTGGGAAAATCGAAAGCAGGAGCAAAGCGTCGTCCTCTCCGATCTGCCAGCCTCTCACTCACCAACTCCCGGACAACAGTGCCAGTTCCAACGATATTCACGTGTTCATCCATTCCAATTCCAAAGGCCTCGTCTCTATCCGGACACACATGATTCCTTCCTGCAGCATCCAGCGCTGCAGTCACAGTCGCACTCCCAAAGATACCAGCCTCCTCACTAACCAACAGTGGAAACAGCCTAAACTCCACCAAGAGACGCTGAATTAACAACGAAAAAGGGTGCCGGAAACACGTTCATCGCCGGTCCTGTTTCCTTCTTTACTCCTCCACTCCCCCCGCGGTCCAGGTCGCGCAGTGGAGCCTCGGAGATTCACACGGTGGTCCGGTCACCGTCAAGGTCCCGTCTTTCCCGTTCCGCGCGGGGCGGTTGACATGACCTGTCGACGGCTATAGTTCCCGGGAATTGCCGCTCGGTTTCTCCGCCGTTTCATCAGCGAGTGTGTGCTGCCGAGTAACGGATCAGCTAATAAAATCCTCTCATTCCTCCTCTTGGATCCTCTGGCCCAAGATTTGCTCCTGAATTAATTACGCCTCCTCCTTCTATCGATCTCACCCCCTACCTACAATAGCCATCGATTTGCTGGGCCAGGACTCAGGAGACTCCGGTCGGCCGCTCAACACCACCCGTCATGGCCGTCGTCGTCTGCGTCACCGGCGCCGGCGGCTTCATCGGGTCCTGGATCGTCAAGCTCCTCCTCGCCCGCGGCTACGCCGTCCGCGGCACCTCCCGCCGCGCCGGTACGCTTCCTAATCCTCTCGATGTGCCCCTTTGCCGCCCCCCAATTCTTCGCTACCCTGCGCCGTGTGTACTATTACTCAGGGAATGGATGGATTTGGTCTCGGCTGACAGCTTTTTGTTTGGCAGATGACCCCAAGAATGCGCACCTGTGGGCGCTCGACGGCGCGGCGGAGCGGCTGACGATGGTGCGGGTGGACCTGCTCGACCGGGCCACCCTCCGCGCCGCCTTCGACGGCTGCGACGCCGTCATCCACACCGCCTCCCCGATGCACGACACCCCCGTAAGTACCGCGCCGCTCGAGCCGAGCTCAATCGGAATCTCCGCCGAAGAAAGCTCACACCTTTTTGGCCCCTGCGTCATGTGGTTGTTGGCAGGAGGAGATCATCGAGCCGATCATCACCGGGACGCGCAACGTCGTGGAGGTGGCGGCCGACGCCGGCGTCCGGCGCGTGGTGCTGTCCTCCACCGTCGGCACCATGTACATGAACCCCCACCGCGATCTCGACGCGCCCCTCGACGAATCCTGCTGGAGCGACCTCGAATACTGCAAGAAAACAAGAACTGGTACTGCTACGCGAAGACGATCGCGGAGCAGGGCGCCTGGGAGGCGGCGCGGGCGCGGGGGCTGGACCTGGCGGTGGTCATCCCGGTGGTGACGCTCGGCGAGTTGCTGCAGCCAAGCATGAACACCAGCACCTTGCACATACTCAAGTACCTCACGGGCGGGGCCAAGTCGTACGTCAATGAGTCACACGCCTACGTGCACGTCAGAGACGCCGCCGAGGCGCACATCAGAGTGCTGGAGGTGCCGGGAGCCGGTGGACGGCGCTACGTCTGTGCCGAGAGGACCCTGCACCGCGGCGAGCTTTGTCGGATCATCGCCGGACTCTTCCCGGAGTACCCGATTCCCACAAGGTACAACAGTGTTTCCTTCACGGAGTAGGATCATTCTTGCAGAATTTTAAAGTATCCTGACACTAAATTAAGAATAATTCTTTCCACGAACGTGTTTGCTATCTATGTATAATTAATTGCTATTGCAAATGTTCAGTTCATAGAACAGAAGTGGTTTCTTGTTGTCTTAATTTCTTAGAAGGAAAACAATATATTCGCTTCGCCTTGAAGGGAAGGCAAATTGTTGTGAGATTTAATCGTGAACCACTGACTTTGCTTTCAACTTTTCAAGACATGACATAAATCATAAATGCTTTCTAAATTCTAAAAATTCTCAAGAAAAAATGTGAAATTAGGTGGCATTTTTGGATAGTGACCAATCTAATCCTTCACTAACTTGTACAGATGTAAAGATGAGGTTAATCCACCAAAGAAGGGTTACAAGTTCACAAACCAGCCCCTCAAGGACCTAGGCATGAAGTTCACGCCTGTGCATGAGTACCTCTATGAAGCAGTGAAATCCCTGCAAGAGAAGGGATTCATACCGAAGGTTTCTGGCGCCCAGGTACAAACCACAGCACCCTGCCACATTACATAAACCATCTGAACAGAACAGACTGATCATATGAGAGATGTCCTGCCTTTCGATGTTTCTTCAGAGGCAAGTATGCACAAAACATATCATCAGAACATTAATTGATATGACTTTGGTTTCTTTCTGATGAGATATCACACATATATTTAGTGTACTGATAACAACTTCTGTTTCTTCCTGATGTGTACTTCTGACTAGATATCACACATGTAGTGGTCCTAATTCTACCACCAATTTGTTGTTGCAGGTGCTTGCTGGTAGAGGTGCGACGCCTCAGAACACAATTGTGCCCGTGTTCATGTCAAAACTTTGACATCTTTCTGCAACACTGCTGTTCGCAGTCATCAGCTTAGCGGTTCATTTAGCCTGTTCTTGTGCGTGGCGAACTGCCAACTTTGTGTAGCAGCAACCTGTTGACCTGCACTACTGCCTGCACCAATTCGTGCTATAGAGCAATTTCATTGATATGTGATGCCAAATAATGTCCATGATCACTCCCCCTTAACATCTGGTTCATCTTCTTGTCTGACCTAGTGGGTAGAAGAACTCAAATACTTGGCAGCAGTGCATGGAAGTCTCGTTGCTGTTTGGCCGGCTCCTGCTTGTTCGTCCTGATCTTCTTCATTCTGATCTTGTGTATACCCATTCCTGCGTATACATGCGTGGACTCAGTTTCATTCAACACATATATATCAATCCTTCCGTTATCCAATTGGACGAAGAATCAATAAGTGTCAATTATGCAACATACACAGCTGACATTTTTCATTAAGTTTGTACTGTACTATGTTTTGCATGGTTAAGATGACTCGCATAGTTAGGGTCAGTCAGTCCTGCCAATTGGGCGAGAACAGAAAGTAGCACGTCGTTCTGGTTTGGCTCACGACCTGATTTTTTCTTCAGGAGCTGGCTGCTGAATCTTCAAAAATCTGGTTTACCCGCAAAAAAATAAGAAGATAACTCGCATAGTTGGATGAGTGGTATCTACCTTTTAGGTAGATCATTCCATCATCTTGGCACATTCTCCAAGAGCGCAAAAATAGTGCTTGAAACATGCGTTTTCTTGCTTAACACATAAAATCAAGCTTGACGCGTTTAAACAAGTAACTGTATTCCAAATTTTTTTGGCTCTTTAAATCAGCTCGTAGCATGTGATGTCGCTTGCATGTGTATGTTCTTGTCTTACTCCTACCAATCGTATTCCCTCGATCTAACTAGTCTCAAACAAGAACATAAGCCGTATTAGGTACGTACATGTGTACGGCACCGTAGTACTATGCATGCATGGTAGGATCGACAGCGCATGCCTAGAGGCAGGACAACCTACAGGGCTATGACACTCCGTGTGATGGCTCGTGAAGTGTGACAGGTAAAGGGAAGTAAAAACGTAGGAATAGGAAAAACACAGGAATTGAGCTGACCTGTTTCCTAAATTTCTACGGGAATTAAAACCACATGAAAATTTTCAAAGTGCCGTTTGGATGTCACGCAGGAAAAATACAGGAATTGTAGACATGGGAAGACGAAAACATGAGGTGAGACCTCATGTTTGTTTTCTTCTAAATTTCCTATGGAATAGCTTATGCCATAGGAATTTCAGATTCCTATTCCTTTGTTCCAAACGGCAACATAGGAAATTTTCCTATTGGAATCCTATCCTCCAAAATTCCTACGATTTTCCTTTGTTCCAAACGGGGCCTTACTATCACGTCTCATTCTTTCCGCCAACACCGGAACATGATAAGGTGATTAAGAAAAAATATCAACCATGGGTACCCTTTCTAAGAAAAGCCATGGATCAACACAATCAAAGCAAGCAGGTTATCTATGGCCTGCCACAATATTACAAACACGAGAGCATAACGTGTGCTACCGTAATATGGCACTGTATGTACCGATGCTCCTGACCTAGAAAAGTGGCGCAAAAATCCCCAGAAAATGCCGCATTAATAGAAATGGATTTATTTACTTACGTTAATTCATATCTAGATTCCATCTGTGGTGTGCACCAGTAAAAATGTGCTTAAAAGAAAATATAAAATGAAGGGAAAGAGGATCCTATTATTATAAAAATTATTTTTTTTCTACCTCCATCGATACACATTTCAGTTTTAGTTTTCTTTTCAAGCAGGATGCATGCTTGATTATATGGTACACTATCAAACTAAAAACATATTTTTGGAATTTCTTGTGATAATTTACACAAATAGCCAAGTTTGGTAGCAATGCATAAATTGGTAATTCTCAAATCTCATATACATCATGACTAAATTAACATATTAATGACATAAACTGAAGCCAGATAAGATACCCATCAAAGTGAAAGTATAAAATGGTGGATGTATTCTAGCCCCAAGGCCAATATATCATATCAACAAATAGTGCCTGACTAGTATATACATGGTTTTACTCGGCATGATGCACATGTTTAATTTATAACTACTTTTCTCTATAAATTTGTACAAAATCTGTACGCACATAGCATAACTATATCACTCTAAATTTACTGCCTAACCAATCTTAGCATTCAGAAACCATGAATATAAATGTTCTCAAGTGTACTGGAATAAAATCACAGGAAGAAGAGAATAAATTATTTAGGTTTCAACAAAAATTAGCTAAAAGCGACCGACTATTTGCTGGAAGCTACATAAGTTCCCTTGAGTGTGCCGGATTGCTTTAGAAGAGATAATGCATGTTATAAGCTGTAAGTCCTAGGGTATGTTCCCAATAGCTTGGAAGGCATGCATTGGGTATGTAGTGAAGTCAGATGTGAGGTTCAATTTGAAATATCATTTAGTGACGCAACACTGAACAAGTGGTGGCTTTCTTTGTTAGTTTTCCTCTCCATTCTGGATGTGGCTCAGCTTGTTCCATTTATTCTGTTTAGGGGTTAATAATAATATTATTCTGTCACAAATGGAACAACTTTAGGTACATGTTTTCGATCTTATTTGCATGACAAAATTACCATAGAACATGAGGAAAGTAATAAAAACAGATGGCGAGAACCAAGCGCTGGCTTCGTGGCTAGAGCTCATGGTGGAATCGTGAGGTGCGTGTTTGAATCAAACAGGGTGCTATCCATGCGAAAAATCGCGGAGATGTTTTATGATCTTATCTTCTACATAACAACGTATAGTTAAGGGAGGGACCCCCCCCCCCCCCCCCCCCCCCCCCTCTCCTCTACACAACAACGTATAGTTAATGGTACATGTGAACACAATGAACAAGAACACACAAGCAACATGCATTTTCCATGTTACATGACTTACCCATGGTTAGTTACAATAGTGGAACATGGATATGTTCCCTTTCTGCTATGTGTACAATTATACTCCTCTCTAAATATACACCATTTTTATAAAGCGTCTTTTGACCAAATTAAGCCATAGATTATCTAAGATAGAAAGAGTCACCAAGGCGTGATAGACTACAATTCCTTCATTGTTAATCACCAATAGAATAATTTTTTATGGCTAGCCATTTGTACATCCTCAGGAATGTCCTAAAAATGATAATGAACTGAGGCCTATTTTCTGTTTGACTGACCGACTCTTATCTGTTTGACAAATCGGCAAATGCACACTGAGCCTAAATAAGGGCACAAAAGAGGGACGTCATAAACTATATATGAATGCACACACCTTACAATTTTGAATAAGATAGCAAAGGAAATGAATGCACGATGATTCTCATCGCAGCGACCGCGCCCGCGAGCGCTCTCCGCGGCGTCGTTCTCCAAGCCGTGGACAGGGGGGTCACCGCCATGGTGGGGACGCGCCCCCTCCCCCAAAGCTGCGGCTATCGTCCATCATCGTCGCGCCGTTCCATTTCACTCCTCCGCCGCCTGCTGCCGCTACGCCGCCCACCGTCTCCATCGACAAGTTCACGGCTCAACTTCACGAGCTCATGCTATCCGGCCTATCTGCCGCTCGCACGGCCATGCCTACGTTCCTCGGCATCCCGTCGCCGACCTCGGCGCCTCGCGGCATTGCCATGTCTCCGTTCGGCACGGTCTGCCGCGACTGGCTCGCCGGTATCTCCGCGGCGCCTCCGGGCTTCACGGTGACTTCCTCCAGGCTTGCAGCGCCGGCCGTCTCCTTCGCCCTCCCCGCTACAGCGAAGGCGGGGTTCGTCTTGGCTCGGGAGGCCGGCGTGGTCGCGGCTGCGCTTGATGCCAACCCGGAGTTGAGCGCTTGGGGAGCTGACATGGACAACGAGGATGCTACCGTGCATCCAAAGATGGATCTTGGCAGCTGTGTGTTGTTCGCAGGAGAAGGGAAGGAAACCTGGGATGAGGAAGAAGAAGGCGAGGACGCGAGGCAACCGGGCGCTGCTCTCGCGGATGATCTTGTGTGCCAGGATGCGGATGCCCTGGTGATTGATCAAGAGGGAGAACGTGCTGCCATTGGAGACTTGCTGCTGCTGGATGAAGCGCAGCAGGAAGATACTGAAGAAGAAGTGGCGGCTGCCATCTCCATGGACGAGATCGACGAAGAAGCGGCGATCGGGGACCTCCTCTCCCCAACTGTGCAAGCGGACACTGCCACGATCACGACGGCGCAAAGGGCCGTGGCGGTTTTTTTCAGTCAGCCAGAGGTGTCGCTGCTGCCAACTCCGGCGCCAAGGGCCCCAGCGCTGCCGCTGCCTCCTCGCCGCAGCGACAGGCTCGCCGACAAGCCTCAGATGCTGGCCATGGACAAGGCCAAAAACGTCCTGTACACCAAGATGGGTATCAAGATACTAGAGATGCCTCTGTTGAAGGCAACGAAGGAGTTCTACAAAACTGAGATGCCGGATGTTGCTGTTGCTGCTGTGGGCACGCTGCTCAAACTCAACTTGCCGTTAGTCCTTGCTGGGGACGAAGCGCTCATCGCCATGGCGGGAGCAGGAGGGACTGAGCTGGCTACTACCGCCGTCGACGTGTCCGCTTAATCTGCAGTTTCCTTGCTTTTTATTGTACGCCTGCTAAGACCATGCACCGCACGCTCCTAAGAACTAATCCGGCTACTTCTACTCCGCGAAGCAATTCCTCGCCAACAAACTTGCGAAGCAATTTTTCGCCAATCCGATCGACTACTACTTCAACCTCGACGAGCCTTGCTCTCAGAATTGCTGCCACTTCAAGCAAGAAAAAGCAACAAGATCAAGTCAACCTTGTTGCCGCTTCAAACATCAATATGTTAGGCCTCATCCTGGACATCATCTGCTGGAATGTGCGCGGGCTAAACGCGATGATTGCGTTGACAAGAACAACGCCAACTTGAACCTTCGTCTCATGGGCCAATTTAGGGACGCTCTCAACACTTGCCACCTCAAGGAGATCAAGCTGCTAAACCGCAAGTATACTTGGAGCAATGAGAGAGTTGACCCAACCCTTGTCAGGCTCGACCGGGCGTTCTGCAACGCTAGCTGGGACCTGGCCTTCGACTCCCACACCCTTCAAGCTCTCTCATCCGTTCTCTTGGATCACTGCCCTCTGCTGCTATCGAACCACAGTGGCCCTCGCAAGCCACCTTTCTTCCGCTTTGAGAATTTCTGGATAAAGATGCCTGGTTTTCTGGACGTTGTGACCTCAGCTTGGAGCCAGGCCTCCACCCACACCCAGCCCGTTCACTTTCTCAACCATAAGCTCAAGACTATTGCGAGAAAGCTCTACTTTTGGAGTCGGAGTCTGTTCTCCAACCACAAGCAACAGCTCATCATAGCCCTGGACGTCATCCTTCAACTTGACACTGCTCAAGAATCTAGAGTGCTATCTCCTACTGAGGCTGCCCTCAGGACTGCGCTGAAACGCCGAGTGTTGGGCCTATCCGTTCTTGAGAGAGCTCACAAGCGGCAGGCATCCAGGATCAACTACCTCCGCGAGGGAGACGCCAACACCAAATTCTTCCACCTTCGGGTGAACTCTCGCCGTCGAAAGAATGTCATTCAGAGGCTTAGGCGCAATGGGGGATGGGTGGCAAATCATGCGGAAAAGGAACAGCTCATCCACGAGCACTTCACATCCACCTTGGGCGCCCCGTATACCCGCCTGCTTGATTTCAACTGGGATGCAATCGACACAAATATTGAGGATCTGGATGAGTTAGGGCTTCCTTTCTCCGAGGAAGAAATTCGAGAGGCCATTTTTGACCTTCCGGCGGATAAGGCTCCCAGCCCGGACAGTTTCACCTCCAACTTCTTCCGCTGTTGCTGGCCAATTGTCAAGGACGACCTCATGAAAGTGATCAATGCCTTCTCTGAGCTTTCCATCAACAACTTTCAAGTCGTCAATAACACCAACATTGCTCTCCTGCCAAAGAAGGACGAGGCAGACTGCCTGAAGGATTATCGCCCCATCAGCCTCATTCACATAATCCCCGAGATTATTGCTAAGGCAATGGCCTCAAGACTGCATCCTAAGATGAACGACATCGTCTCTACTTGCCAAAGCGCCTTCATCAAGAATAGAAGCATCCATGACAACTTTATGTATGTCAGAAACGTGGCACGTCGACTTCATCAAAAGCACACCCCAGCCCTACTGATAAAGCTTGACATCGCAAAAGCCTTCGACACCGTTCGATGGGACTACCTGCTGGACCTCATGCAACGTTTGGGCTTCCCTCCTCGGTGGCGAACCTGGATGTCGCTGCTCTTCTCCACCGCCACATCTCGGGTGCTCCTAAATGGCATCCCCGGCAACGAGATTATACACGGCCGCGGGCTAAGACAGGGTGATCCACTATTGTCGTTGCTCTTCGATATTGCAATTGACACGCTCCCAAAGATTCTCGAGCTGGCCACTGAAGCAGGGCACCTGCAACCGCTGCCTGACAACTTCATCAAATCCCGCATTTCCTTGTATGCAGATGACGCGGTCATTTTTCTCAAGCCGGATGCTCAGGATATCAGCAACCTCACTGCCCGCTGGACAATTTTGGCATGGTCACAGGCCTCATGACGAATATCGACAAAAGCTTTGTGGCCCTCATTCGATGTGAGGATATCGACCTCACTACCACGCTTCTCAACTTCCCGGCTGCGCTTAACTAGTTCCCAATCAAGTACCTGGGCCTCCCCCTAGCTCTGGGGCGGCTGAAGCGGGTGGACCTACAGCCCTACATCGACAAGGTGGCGTCAAGACTGAACCCCTACAAGACCAAGTTCTTGAACCGTGCCGGATGCGACGCTGTGGTCAAGTCGGTTCTCACGGCCCTGCCTATATTCCTCCTCACGACGATCAAGGCCGATAAAGCTACTTTGAAGGCTTTCGATAGGTTACGCCGGGCCATGCTCTGGAATGCAAGCGACACGGTGACGGGTGGGAAGTGCAAAGTGAGTTGGACAAAGATCTGCCGCCCTAAGAAGCTAGGAGGTTTGGGGATTTTGGACCTCGAAAAATTTGCAAGGGCTCTTCGGCTGCGCTGGCTGTGGTTTGAATGGACTGCTCCAGACAAGCCTTGGGTGGGTTTGGAAACGCCAAATGATGACACTGACAGAGAGCTGTTTAATGCTGCGACAAAAGTTACTATCGGGGATGGCCTGACCGCTAGCTTCTGGTCCTCTTCTTGGCTAAATGGGACCTCGCCAATGTCGCTTGCTCCAAAAATCTTCCAAGCGTCTAAGAAGAAGAAGCGATGTGTGAAGGACGCTCTTGCCAACCTCTGCTGGGTGGCAGACATCGCGGTCCATGAGTTCACTCTGGAGCACATCTCGCAGTTTGTTAACCTTTGGGGCCTTCTTCAGGGCGTTACGTTGGACCCTAGTACCGCGGACACCATCATATGGACGCTAACTCCAGACGGGAAATACTCGACGGGATCGGCTTACAAGGCGCAATTCATCGGATCCAACCCCTGCTCGTTCAACAACCTGGTTTGGAAAACGTGGGCACCACCCAAATGCAGATTCTTTGCATGGCTGGTGGTGCAGAACAGGCTGTGGACTTCCGACCGCCTCGCGAAGAGGGGATGGCCTCTCACTCCCCTCTGCCAGCTCTGCAAGTGCCAGAACGAGACGGCAAGACACATCCTTTTCGAGTGCAGATTCTCAAGGCGTATTTGGCAGGCTGCTGCCTCCTGGCTCTCTTGCCCTTCCCTCGTTCAGGACATGGGCATGGGCCGCCCTACTGTCCTCGACTACTGGCAGGCGGTCTCCAAGTCCCCCACGGCGCACCCCAAAGGGCTCAAGTCAGCAGTTACGCTGACCACTTGGGAAATTTGGAAGGAAAGAAACGCTCGCATTTTCAACAACACCTTCTCGATGCCGTCGACTCTCATCCAGAAGATCAAAGATGAGGGCAAGAACTGGGTTCTGGTTGGAGATAAGCCTCTCGCTGAGATTGTTGCTTAGAGGCGACTGTTACCTGAAGATATGGCGATCTTTCTAGCAGAGAGACTAGACGGTGTTGGTTGATTGTACCTGTTCCAATATATTTTTACTTTGGCCTAGGCCGTGTTGTGTTTGCTTCTACTATATCAATATAAAAGGCAAAGCTTTTGCCCCGTTTAAAAAAAAAGCAAAGGAAATGAGCTTTATTATGAAAAAAAAGAGATACAGTGTGGGGAATAAATGGTTCGTGGTAAACTAGGCCCATTGATCAATGTTAGATTTCATAGATCCTTGTGATTAAGGCATCGACTGGTATCAGCATTTAGCTTTTGAAAAACTCCTATTCATCTCTATAATAAGTGAGCATTAACCGAACTAGCCATGTATCACATCGGTGCACTCATTCACACAGGTTTAAACTACATACATACAACCATGAAAATGACGGATAAATAATTTCTTTGGACATGTATGGCAGATTAGTAAATACTAGCTAAACTACTTTGATGATTATATTATGTTATATGTCAGATTTCCAAGCTATAATATATAATATATATGTACTCTAAGGAAGCTTTATCTAAATTTTAGAAGATCAATACATAAAATGGATGTTCTATAGAAATACACCTTTATATAATATGTAGAGTTATCAACACAATTTCAAGGGGAAAGACTATGAGTGATTAATTTTCACATCTCTTTCCTTCTAGAAGAACTAAAAATATGGTACAAAATTAAAGAAAATCAGCCTCATACTGATTTTGAATTTGTTTTCAAATAAAGTGAACCTAGGATATATTCACTTCACCGCATAAAATTGAGAGTTAATGTCAAGCCGAATATAGCATGATAATTAATATATTGGAATTACCAAAGGAAATTACTTAAACTAACATAGTTGCGTCTCTATCACAGTTTGTGCAAAAATTATTAATTTGGACATCAGATGTGTTTTGTGATTTTTTGTGTTATCATACGCTCTTCCATGTGGACATCTAGGGGGAAAGGATGATGAAAGAGAACATGCTGGTTGAAATTAGCAAGAAATATGATCGTCTTGGAGTAACTAGGTAGCTAAAAATCTTGATGCAAGCTTAACTTAATATCTGAACACTTAAAAGGAAGAAAAGATATCATGGTGCACATGAAGAAATGAAAACCCATTGATCACATTAACACAATGGATCCACAAAAAGTATAAATTGTATTGAACCACAACAGAAAGGAAAAGTAACAGGAGTAGCTAGCTAGAAGAAATAGCCACGGCAAACAAACTTAGCAAGAGGATGTTGACAATTCAATAAGCTAATAATAATTTACCACACGTACGCGTTTCCTAAGGGGTCTATGCATATATATATGTCGGCTATGAAATTGTCTAAGGCCTCCATCACCATGAATCACATCAACCAGATCATTCAAGGAACTAGCTTTTACTACGTGTCACTCATTTCTCCACACAAACAGATCTAGATTTGCTTGGGTTATTTACTAGTCAACTCAATTCAGATCCTTTTCAACCTGCCTCATCAACAAAAAAGGTCTTCTGGTTATTATTTTTTGAAGATTTTATTTACTCAAATAGCAGTACAGCTTATTTAACCTAGCACACACTGACACACACATATCAGTCACCTAGAAACTTATTTGTATGAACTTCTAACAAAACAAACCATGCATGTCAAAAGGAAGGAAAAAAAATGGTATGGAAATGCAAGCAATAACACATTTGACACACAGAAAAAGTGAAAACTATTGACACCTCAGAAGGAAGCACCAGATAAGCAAGTATAACCAAGAAAAGGGAGGTAAATATAAATCATGGGACTAATACCTTGTGCAAATTGATGGTGTAGCTATTGGCCATTAAATCATGATGCTCTTATCCTGAAAATAAAAGGAACAATGTCACTCGTGAGTAGCAGTGAAGACCACAAGCAAGGTGCAAATCAACTTGTAACAATAACTTCCATCATCAGAAAGGAAGAGAGACCTGCACAGATGCAAAGCAAACAGAGATAAGCAACCCCACATCAGTAAAACTGTAGCCGCAGGAGTTACAGTGCACCCTTTTACAGTCTGTGTGTGTGCGAGGAATAGGAGAGGGAGAGAGAACGTAAGAGAAAGAAGGGCCTAACCTAAGATTCAAACTAGATCTGGCAAAAGCAAAGTAAGGCCACCTTCCTTGCCAAATATGGGTCATCTCTTAGCTTACTCCATGCTCCATTTTTACCCCAACAAGAACTTGATCAAACCCCACCACCATAGCCAAAACCTAGATACCTCCATGAGAAACAAGGCAACAGGAAAGAAGAAGGGGGTTATTAGGGCGAGGAAGAGAGAGAGGATGCATGTTATTAGATCACCAGAGACACGCAGTGTACCGGCAGCATCTCCATGATTCAGCTCCCAAGGCGAGTACACTGCAAAAGGAGAAGAAAAACATTTTGGGATGAGAAAAACAAGTAACAAATCCAATCATTTATTCCAGTACCGCAAGCCTACAGCTGCCACTCCTTACAATTACCACTAACATCCGTATCACTCCTCGGTAGTAGCTCCCAAAGGCAACTTGGCTGGAAAGATCAAAACAACATAGCAAAAAAAAAAAAATGCTTGCGCGCACATCTAAGAGATATGGAAGTAGTGGTAAAGTGGGAGAAAAGCCAGAGTACTTGCCGCATGTCTTTTATGGCTGAGTTTATCTCTTACAAGCAGGGTTTAACCTTCTTTATTATGAGGAAAAATATGAACTATCGAAATTGAATTTGAATCGAATTGGCTCTACAAACTCACCGGTGGATCTGAATATAAGGTAAACTCCTGAGAGAAAGAGGTTGACAGAAAGAGGAGTGAGCACGCGGCGAAGACGGCATACATGTTATGCCGGACATCACGCCGTGTGCTCACTCTCTTCTGTCAATCTCTCGAGAGACGCTCCACACACCAGGAGCTGACCTTACTTCACAGATTTCACAATCGAAGAACAACCACCAAAACACAGCACAAAAGTTGCAAAAATCCGAAATAAAACCTCAGAACACAGCAGGAAACGGGAGAGTTTTTTTCTTCTTGGGATCCGGTGAGCGACCGCCGTACTGGAACTGAAAGGGGAGGTGCTGAGAGAAAGGGCTCTCTCTCCCTTCTCACTTGGTGTTTGGCTTTTTTAGCAGAGGAGATGGATGGGATGGGTAGTCGTCCTGAAGTGCTGAGCTAGACCTCGCAAGGTTTTTAAGTACTGCTCGGAGTAGTACCCCTGCTGCTGCCACTGCCAAGTAGTAGTTCCAATCAGCAACAGTTGACACAACATAGCCTGCAACCCTTCTTAATCGTTAGTTATATTATATTCTATTGGGAGTGGTACATAGTACAAATATCCCACCCAAAAATGAGTTAAACCTAGCACTGCTCATTGGAGTACGACAACATTCCAGCTAGCTTAGCATCTCCAAAGAGGCTTTATTATTTTATGGCCTCGGTTCATTTCAGTTTTTTCATGAACATTGCATATCATTATTTTTATCTTCTGGATTGATCGATCTTCTTTAGGCCAGCCAATTTACACATCCAATTGGGCGCCACATACCATGGTCCCGTCCCGTGGATGGCTACCGCCGTTTATACTGTAGAATATACAAAGGATGCTCGCCTCAACTGTCCTGCATCCATGCAAGCAGCAATGATGGCCTCCCACTGTCTGTGGTTTTGCTGCAAACTTCCTGGGGTTGTTACATTACAACGGAAAAATCTGTCGATCTCAACCAACTCCAATATCGATGCAAGAAACCAATGTTGTAAGAATATGTACATATCAAGCACACTAATCAGCTAATATAAAAACATGGCAATATTACATATTTATGCATTTAATTAAATGTTACATATTTTCCATATTACAAAAGGCGATAATTCAGATTGGATGGAAACACAGATGCCAATTCTATCATGAACTCATGCACTGCTGAAAGGTGATGCCAATGTTCACTTATACCCCCAGGACGAAAGAAATTTGCCATATATTCTGTTTGCATGCATGTCTTGGTCGGATGGATAGTTCATTATTCCACATACATTAGTTCCTGGGCTGACGTCGACTTATTTAGTACTATATGCATTCCATTACCTAAATTCACAAATACGATGGTGACAGTCCATCTCCACTATATGACCATGATATGGCCGCACCATACCACAAATAAGAAACCATTTGTAAAAGTTTAGAATTTGGATGGAACGAGAGAGAACATAAATCCATCATGACCAAAGGCATGACATTCATGATGCAAAATCAACAAAACGATTCAAAGATACAACAAATAAGCACCTTTTACATCCACCTCCAGCTGCAAGAATGCAAGCCGACAAATGCTCCCTCTATTACAAATCCATAACGATAGACACATCAACTTCAGGGTTATCATCGACAAATAATAAAATGGGAAATTTTAATTGTAGCCTCCCCCTTCTAAATTAGCATACACATTTTTCTTTCTTTATTAATAATATAGGATTTTTGCATGAACAGTCAACTTAATAATTATTAAGTCAAGCAATTTTTTCAGGCCGATGGACACAAACTTAGCCAATCGGAACTGTATGACTTTGATACCGATTATATCACTTGCAAACCAATGCTAACATCATCGAGACCCTTCGGCCTTCTGCCACATCCACTACAAACCGCTGCGGGCCATTGCCTTGGCAAGGTAAATTCTCTCTAATATAATAAAAAACAAAGTGTCATTTGTTGGACGGCGGTACCAGAGGCAGCGGTGGTTGTGTCTTTTTGGAAATAATAGGTGGAGGAACACTTTCAAGCTCGACGGAGGTTGGACGGAGTGACATGAATCTTCAAGCAGTCCCAAAGGTTGGACGGTGTTTGGTGTCGGCTTTGGGCGCCTTGGTCGTAGACTCGTGCGGGGCGCAGCCTCGGGGCCAACGTGTTGTGTTGTGTTGTGTTGTGTTGTGTTGTGTTGTGTTGTGTTGTGTTGTGTTGTGTTGTGTTGTGTTGTGTGTTGTTTAGATTTTCGATCAGTTTTCCTTACAAACTGGCCGACTCTCTTATTCTATATCAATGAGAAGGCAAATCTTTTGACTCGTTTAAAAAAAAGTTGTAAATTCAATGGACGAAATGCTTAGTAGAGTAATAGCAACTCACTATTTAATGATGTGCTAACCTTGTACAGGGCCTCCACAATTTGAACATACATCATTGGCCCTGCTCCGCTTCATGTTTAGTCCTAGTCGAAGTGACCATTTTGATTAGGATTTGTACTGACATGGATTAAACAAGGCTTAGACAAATGATCTTATAGACACTAGAAAAAGGTTAATGTTACTTCTCGAAAAGGACAGAAAATTGCTTTAAGCATTTATTACACATAAAAAAAGACACCCACGCGCACATCCAGAGAGAGAGAGAGGGGTTATTACCTTAATGTAATGGTTAGTTGCTAGCAGCAGCACTAGTGGTGCTATAGCAGCAGTGATGGGCATGGCACCGAAGATCTGCCCCGATGTGGTCGCCCGGCCGCTGTAGGGCCCCAGACGTACGTTATCTTGTGTTGCCTTTCTCCATCATCCAATAGGAGCAGCCATTTTTAGCCGTGAAAGGTGCACGCGTCCTCGGCTTTCCCCTTTCGAGCAAAGAATCCGGCCGGCGAGAAAACGAAAGGTGGTGCTTGGGAGGGAGAAAAACCTGCTTAGAAAATACTCCTATTTTTCTCCTATTTTTCTCTGCGTCACCTTCTCGAGGTGACCGGCGGCAATGATAATCGCAAACAGCGGGCCGTGTCGGATGGGCGTTGTCGAGCATTGATTGGCAGTGCCCACGGTGGGCCCACGGCCTTGGGTGCCTTACGTGGCTACGTTCGATTGGTCCGAGGTGGGTTGTACCTGGCCAGTGTCCCTGAGGCTTGGAGCCTCGTCCACCACCATGCATGGCGGGTAGAGTGCACGCAGTACAGCTATGTCTTCTATTTGGTACGAAACATTTACGTCCATACCCCTTAAAATGGAATATTCCCAAAGACCTCCCTGGCTAAACTGTAACCTATATGAACGATACCCCTAGTTTAAATTGATGAAATCTCACTTCTCAAAACGGTTAGATAAATTCAATTAAACAGTTGAAACAAAATGACCGATTGGGGTGCATAAACTGGACTGACATGCATACTTCTTCAGACGTTTGTAATTTGATTGGTAGATCTCGCGCTACAGAACCGGCCTAATTTATAGCCTCCGCTATCCCGCAAAAAAATTATACAACAACTAAACCTCGAATAATTTGAGTACTATGACAAGTACACCGAGTGCAAGATCGCAGCCCCATCGTCGGAATATACTTTGAAGTGTAGAGATTCTCTCTCGTTACTAGTATTTGCGAGGAATCTTCTCTCTACATCGAAAAGAGCAAGCCGCGCATGTACATTCGACGTCAGAGTAAACTTTAAAAAGGTTATTATATCAAACCTAGCAGTCAGGTTGATCTAGATCAAGTTGATGTCATAGATTTTGCCCCCTCGATCTCGACTGAATGTGCAAGTACGTGTCAATATTTCTGTGGGCTAAACTGTGGGCGTACTACTTTGTTTTGATGTAACTAATAGCTGCTATAAATGACGCTGACAGCTCCTAGGTACTATGATTTTATTTTATCGACACTTAAGCTCAAAATAAGTACTAGGATGACATCTCGATAGTGTAGCTTAGTTTAAGATTTCGTTGACAACACTGTATCAGAACTTCCGAAAACAGCTATTGCAGGATTAATTTATAATAATACCCAGGAGACAATATGAAGTAGAAGTCAAATTAGCCAAAGTGCATACCCGGGAGAAATAACAACTTGATAACACTTGGCAGTTGAACCTTCCTATCCTCGTGTCGAGTATTATATTTAACTAGGTCAAGAGTGAAACAAAAATTGCTAGAAATTGCAAGTAGTAGCAAACAGCTGATGGAAGATCAAGTAATAAATAATTTGGAGTTTGGAGTCTTGATTTAGCTTCATATAAAGCCACATGTTAAGAAAAAACAAACTGGTTAGACAATTTTGTCATGGTAACACACCACAAACAAATATGAAAAGTAAAAAAAAAAATGACTTGATCAGATTTCCTTTGTTCTCATTTCAACCTAAGAATAAAACTAAGATTCACGACAAAAAAAAACTTGGTAAGAACTAAAGATTATTGAGTCAACTAATTAAGTAAAAAAAATAGGATAATTAGAGTTCGGGTCAATTTACACAAGATTAGTTGTGCTCTAAAATTGCAGAGGAACTAAAAAGGTAAAGCTATTTAATTTATATTTCCAACTAAGATAGGTAGACATTCAGTTTGCACCAACCACTGCTATCATCACATATATATTGCACTCCAAAACACGCTGTGCAATTATGTTTTGACAATGTGCCCATCCATTAATTTACAGAAATTAAAATGCTCATAATTAAAATTATGCGGGTATCTATGAATTCTGCTACAATGCAAAATGGATCCTGTTCGTTTGAACTCGTTATGCAACAGTGTGATATGGCCGAACAGATGAGACATCATCAAGACTTAACAATTCGGGAAGTGGAAAGGAAGTGAAAAGTCAAGCTTATATCAGTCGAGATGACATGTCTTGTTGTAGTTATCCTAGCAAAACAAAGCACCGCCCACATGTAATTAGAATCTATACAGCGAGCACTGTTGCTAAACAGTGATGCATGCATCTCGTGTTCAGTCCCAGAAACATCTTTAATCACATGTGAGGCAGTGGGGTAGCTAGTTGCCAAACATCTTTAGGTCAATGGCAGAAGGTTCAATATCACTATCTACAGACCACTAAGTTTTATCCCAAACAATTACTTTTTGTGTCTGGAATAGCTTTATGAGATTCTGGGTAACTGCAGCACTCAAGAGTTATGTGTTAAGTTCCAACTGCCCTAAATAGGTATATAGCTTCCTCGCATGGGTGGGGTTCGATCACCTGCGTGATGCTTAACAAGTGACTGCAAAGTTGTTGCAGATGTGACTGAGATAGCACTGCGGGACCAATCTGGTAGTAAAGAGTCATTATATCAATTTACAGCCATCCTATGCCGTCTAAAACAAGATTTGGACAAGATAATGACGAGGTATATATGCTAGTGCTAACCAAATAACCATACATGCTTTGACACGCGACCTGTTTTCAGAAGAGAATGGATGCAATGTGGCCATTATGCGTGTGGTGCTAACTCTTTGTTCGATCACAGTCAATAAAGCAAACAGATAAGAGAACGAAGCACTATGTTGCATCTAATAGCTTGTCAGATCAGTGTGGCCGACTGGACCAATCAGGTCTCGAAAAGAAAGCAGGATAAGTGTTGTAACTGACATTGAAACATGAAGCACCATTTAACCAAAGGAAACCATCTTTGCAAATACCCTGCCAACGCCCCTCCTTTTAAGTCTGACCCCTCTTTTTCCACGGGACACAATTTGTTGAAAACTTTTACTTTTACAGTTCTTCCCCCCTCCATTCAGAAGGGCAAACCTTTTTGACAATGCACTAAACGGCGATCCACGATAAGCTAGGACCACCGGCAAGAGGAGCATGGGAAGGACACTCACCAGCGATCCATAATAAAAGGTCAGCCAAAATTTCACGTGAAGATTGCATCTCGCTGAGTGCCCCATGGAACCTACCTGCGCCAATTGCTACTGCTGCACAGACAAGTGGTCAAAGTCAAGTTTAGTGTGCCACACAATAATTTCTCGCAGGACCTACGCGTACGCCCGGTTCATCCCCTCTGATTCTATGATATGGGTTCATTTCTGCTCTCTGGGATTGGGTCATATATATATATCACCTGTAATTCACAAGAGAAAATCTTACAGAACTCTGTCTGGTTAACTGGAGTGACTAAACTGAGCAGGCGAATGTCATGCAACATTCTACAAACAAAGAAATTAGTTGGAGGGCGTGAAGCCCCAAATAATCATACAAACTGACGTTGACTCGCATGGCTTCGGATGGGGCCAACTTTGCTTGTATTATTGAGGAGAGTTATAGTTCTCTAGAATTCTACCTCACAATGTGTTTACAAGCAGGACGATCTACAGTCCTGCTAACTTACATAGAACAAATTTATGTGCAGTGTCAGCTTCCAAACAAAATGGTATTCAGTTAATAGAGGCCATAATATGCTGATTAAAAAGTGTGTGTACGATTTCGAGTGCTAAAAATGATTCGAGCATGATCAACTTCAGTTAATACGAGAAGAGGTACACAATCCATCTAGAATCTAGTTACAACAAGAGGACACACATACAGGATAGTGAGGTTGCCACCATTCATTTGCGGTCCACCGCTTAAAGTCTACAACAACATCCCTTTCTTTGAGTGGATAAGTACAAGCTTTACTAGATTCAAAATAAAATTCATAATTTACAAATTCTGGCATTTCCATGTGATTTATATATTTCCAAAAATGCATCATATGCAATCTTTTGGTTACTATAATTTGCTGATTTTCACCATTTGGCATAAAGATAATGTGGCAATATCTACCCAAGTTCCCAATGGACTTACATTTACCTAACCATCAATCTGTCTTCATTCTTCATTGTTAATAGCACGGTACAAGTTTATTTCTCCAAGGCAGACAGGCTTGTGCAACAATAACAGCAGGGTAGCAAGCTTCTGAATTTATTTTCATAAGACACTATATGGCTTCATACTTTTTTGTCTTATGACTACCTTCCTATATTAGCAAGGAGCAACTGCTAAATAGGAAAATTAAAAGGAACAAAAACTCTCAATAAAAACACGTATAGAAGCACCAATAGCTATAAATAAAGTCGTATAATGACCTATCTGACTTAGAAAACATAGCACATGGAAAAACAGTGCAGCTTAAATCCCGCGTCAAACAAACAAGATCCGAAAAACTACAGGATCGCCAGAAATAGTAAGGATAAAAGAACAACTAGAAAAAGTCGGCCAACTCTCGTACCTTGAGCAGGTGTTATCATCTTCCAGCACATAGTGGCCCAAACTGCACGCCCACAGCTTTTACTTCATAACAAGATGTAGCTTAAACTTTGAACACTGTTTAGCCCATCTGCATTGCAAAGAAGGACAGACAGCACCTGCCTTTCCCTCCCAGGCTCCCGTCAAGCTTCAATTCTCCTCTCTCATCATCATTTCCATCTTTCCTCCATCTCCCACCTTTGGCTCCTCGGCTCCTCTAACGAACCACAGAACCTCTCTATTCTTATCTCATCCTCTTGATCTCCCTTAAGGAATCTATATGGCACTTAATTTCCTTTGTTGATTGTCTGTTGCGACAAATATGTGAAGTAATGGTCGGATTTTAACAATATTTCTCAAAAAATACAATGACAAATTCATGTCCTAAAATATATTATTGTTTTCTTTCACAAAAAGTTGTTTGTTATCTAGAAGAATAAAATGTCCCTAAACTGCATGGGGATATAAATTAAAATAAAGTTCAGTTAAAACATTAGTTGCTAGTCAGCCCTCTCAACATCATGGATTGTACAAGAAGACAGATATTTTTGTTATGCGCTTTAAAAAATAATACCAGATTGTTCGCATTTCATAGAAACCATAGCATTTTGTATTGCAATTTATTTATCAATATAGAAACTATTGATGGCTACTGCATGACTCGAATCGAAGGAGCACGGCATGCATGATCGCACCAAGCAAGAAGTTCCAAGCCATAGCTAGTGCAAAAATAAAACACCATCCATTGTAAAACATCAGACTATTGTCTTCATATACTGAGAAGTTTCACATTCCATTGCAAGGCGACACAGAAGCATAAAACCAGGAAGCAACAATTTTGTTTATTTGGTATTCTGGTGTACCAGTTCAAAACACAATCCAAAGCAAGTAGTACAGCTTACGAATTGCCTTGTTTCAAAAAAAAAAAAAAAGGACAGCTTACGAACTGATACTACAAAATAATGGAAATCGTCACCCAACACTTGATTGCCTTAAATCAGGTAACATAAAACAGACAACTGTTCCCCTAAATGCCTATCGATTCAACACGAAATTCACATCGTATCAAGCGATCGTGATGAATCCCCAAATCGAGAGGTCAAAGTATCAAGTGATTGCAACGAGCCGCACGCAACGGGACACCTTAATTCGCCGACATTCGTGCATAAATCCGCACAAAAATCCAGCCACGAACCCACCAAATTAGCATGTTCCGCATCGAATTCACTGTCTTTATACGACCCAAACCACACTAATCGCCACAAAAAAAACACCTAACAAACCCCGAAGCCGTCGGGCCGTCTAATCGAAATCAATCGAGTAGATTAGAGGGGCTGGGGACAGAGCGGGGCAGAGGAGGTGAGGGTGTCGCTAACCTTCGAGGGATGGCGCGTTGTTGGAGAAGTACAGGGCGGCCGCGCTCACGTCATCTCCTCCGTGAGGCCGGGTGTCAGGTACTAGTACTGCTATTGAATAGTAGTATGTTGGTAGTTGTGAGGGTATTTACTGGTACTGCTCCTGTCGTCCTGAAGGTGTTTGATACAACGCCAACACCAAGCTCTGGGTACGAGAACTTCTCTGGGCATCCAATTCAGAGTTCTTAGGATGACTCCAACGGGGCGACGCATCGAGTCTGCGCGCCTCCGTCCCTGTCCACTGGAGTCAAAAACACGGCCCAACGGGGCGACGCAAACGGACCGCGGTCCGTTTTTCGGTCCGTCGCGACGCATTCCTGGCCCAAATTTGGGCCACCGATGCATCGGCGCGGACGCGCGGTGGACTGAAAACGTTTCCGCGCGGCCACGCCTCGTGTCCTCCCCGAGCCCACCTGTCAGCGACAAGGCGCGGTCAGCCTCTCCTGGCCCAGTCCTTTTTAATGCCAGGGGATAGGGACGGCCAGCCCCCACCCACTCCACTGCCCACTCACCCTCTCCGGCGACCAAACCCTAGCCTCGCCGCAAACCCTAGCCACCTCGCTCGCCGCGATGCCGCTGCGATGGCCGGGGCTCGGCAAGGCCAAGAAAGATGGCGAGGCGGGGTCCTCCTCTAGCCGCCGCCGGCGCTTCCGCGCTCCCTCCGTGATGCCACCATCTTCTCCGGAGGAACCACAGCCATGGTGGCAGGCCATGGACGTGGACCTGCCACCGGCGCCTCCGCTACCAGAAGGCCTGCTAGGGCAGCGCTAGGTCTTCAATGGCGGCGACTGGGAGGTCCCAGAGCAGGCGCAGGAGCAGCCGCCCACGCCGCCGGCCGTCGTCCCACCGCGAGGCGGACCACCGGCGCACCTCTGGAAGCAGCTGGACTATGTCATCCTCGATGGGGATGACGAAGAGGAGTAGAAGTCCGCGAAGTGCAAATACTCTAGTTTTTTATAATTTTTTGTTTTGAAAATATTATGTAAAAAGGCCGTTTGTGGCCCACCCCCCTATATATGAATGAAAAAGGCCCATATATGGCCTGTTTAGCTAAAAAAAATTGCCGGACGGACTCAATGCGTCAGGCCGTTGAGCGCACTGCCACCAACGGCGGACAGGGGCGGACTGGGCCTATCCGTTTGCCGACACAAACGGACCATACGCGGACCAAACGCGCGTCCGTTTGGTCGGCCCGTTGGAGTCATCCTTATGTGCAAGGTGGAAGCACCAATCTGAATGAGCAACATCTTGATGGACTGCCACACAATTATGGCTTAGATAATCTCAAGCGGCAAAGTGTTTTCCGAGCAGACGGTAGTGAGCATAGCTTCTATGCGTTACCAGAAGATTATCCTTTGGAGAAGGCTACTCCACCAAACTCGCCTTCAGCAGTGGAAAACGTTGGTGTTATAGCTCAGCGGTTTGTATCAGCACAAGCAGCAGGTCTGGCTACAGTTTGTTGCTCTAAAACAAACAACATAGCTGATTCTGAGCCGATGCTTGTTCACCACCTGAAAGTGCCAATGACCGTGCAAGATGTATCCAATGTGCTAAAAGAAATGCATGTGCATGATGTTTATAAAGAGGAGCAACAAGATTGTGAACGGCCCCCCAAGTGCTCTAGCGAGACATCAAAAGATCCATTACCTCAAGTTGTTTCAGGATTAGCATTCTCAGATAATGCCGAGGCTAATGTATCAAGATACATCAAGTTCACACACGGGCAGTGCATCCAAAAAATTGTTGTGTCTGACCTTGCACCTGGTTATGCGATGGGAGATGTACAACACATGAAAGCCTATAAGTGGAATATGTTATTAAGAGAAGAAGGAAGAGAAGTCTGGGATCCAGGAGCTTCACTGCCTCTTATGTCAAGCAAGGCCCAGCATTTTCTAGTCAAGCTTTACAACCTACAATAGATGCAACAATACTTGCTGGTTCAAGTATCACACGTTCCAGTGAGTGTAAATGCCTACCATTCTGGATCCAAAATAGCATGAATGTGCTCTGGAAATCTGAAACCTGTATGACAATATACATTTCATGGGACCCTGGTATTCTTATTACCATGTATATGCTGCTAGATAAATATACAGTGCCAAATCTAATGGACCTGAAGCATTTCTGGGCACCGCTCTTGTTACAGTATCATTCCTGGTGCACCATTCGTAATGCTTTCCTCCAGGACCAGTATTGCTGCTTGCCAACTGTTTTGGACTGCTTATATGCAGAACCAGTCAAACAGCTTGTCTGCTACTCTAGCATGTTCAGCTCAACTGCAATGTGTATGTCTAATCCTACTACTGTACGCATGAGGCTGGTTTTGAAATCTGGGAAAATAGCTCAAGAAGAAAAGATGGAGCAGCCAGGTACCAAGTCTTAAAATTCAATTGCAAATGAGCAAAACCTCTCGTATTTGGGATCTTAGTGCCGAGTCAATCTTGTTTGTATACATTTGGCTGCACATACACAAGATTCAGCTAGAGACTAGTACGACACCCAATGTCATCAGATCATTTGAATATTCATACACCATCGACTTCATTATTGACCAATGGGAGTTTCTTCATAAGCAAGGTGTCCAGAAGAATTACAGTGCAAAGAAGTTGTTGTCTTCACCAAACTATCTTCAAATTTTGGAAATGGATATTCTCTTCATTACATTTCTACCTCCCTGACACGGTGAATGAGTTCTGAAGGATAATTATCAGTGATAAAAGTTTCTGTAGAAACTTGTTCCATTGGTGACCAATGGTCTCAAGGGAGGGGTAATGTCAGGTACTAGTAGTGCTATAGAATAGTAGTATGTTGGTAGTTGTGAGGGTATAGTAGGTATTTCATATATGAGGGACATCACATCTACGGGGATGCTAGGTTGCTATGTAGACAGGCGTGCACGCACCATGCTGATGAGGTCTAGGACGACGGTGAGAGAGTACATGAGAAGAAGCGGACGTGAAAAGAGAATGGGCTCTGGCGATCCGCCCGGCGACCACGGCGCTCGACCAACCGGCCGGTTCTGGGGCACCGACGCGACCTCGCCGCCGGCCGCTAGGGGTGCCGGACGCCGGCAAACCCTGGCCCCTCCAGCGTGGGACTCGACGAGCGCGGGTTCGCGTTTCGCTTGCCTCGGAGAACTCACCGCCGCGCCGTCCGGTCTTGACGGTCTCGATGACGAGCACGTCGCGGTGAGGGTGGCCATGGATTCGCTGGAAGATACCGTCCGGCAACACGGGGAGAGGCTTTCCGAGGCGGAGCTGGTCCAAGACTTCTGGGAGGATGCCGGGTTCCCGACGGCGGCGAGCCGGTTCTGGGAAGACACGTCGCGCAACTCCGAAGGTGAGCGTTCTAACGAGTTGCTTGTGTGCAGGGCGCCGGGAGATGAGGTGAGCAAGGCGGCGCGCCACCGGGATCCGCCGTCCCCGTCGCCTGGGTTTCGCATGGCAAGGTCGCCGCCGAAGATGGGCTCGTGGCGCGGTCCGCTGCCGCCGAAGCGCATATCGCCGCCGCCAATCATAGGAGTCTTCATCGACAAGGCGTTCAAGAACATGGCAAGGTCGGCGAGTTCACTGGCGGCGGCATCGCGGGGGCACCCGACGGCGAGAGCGGATCCGGCAGGCAACGGCGATCCGGCATCGTTGCCTCTGACGGCGGTCCGAAATTTTCAAATTGCGGGCCCTACGCTCGGTGGGCCCCAGCGTCTGTCGGCGAATCACAAATGTCTGGATGCATGGGCGCATTTGCGCCGTAGGTTTGGGGCGTTCTGGCTGCGTAACGCCCCGCCTCCGCAAACCCTTCCTCCGCCTCTGTCCCCGACACCGCCGCCTCTAGATCGCTCTCATCGCCATCGCGTCATCCCCGACACCGCCACCTACATCCCCGACACCGCCGCTTCCAGTTCGCCCTCGCCGCGTCACTCGTACGCTGTAGTGACCCAGCACACCACTGCATGTTGTAGTGTACAAGTCGTTGACATAATACTCACGAAAGGACCACTTCGTAAATATTACATCCTTCAGAGTAGTACAACAGAAACATAGTCGGTCCAAGGTAACACTATAGGATTACAACACTATTTAATACAAAAACTCGAGAACCTCCTTTACAAACAGAAGTAGGTCTCGTGCAAATGAAACTCCCAAAATACTCAAGTCAAAGCACTAAGCTGGATACAAGCTCTAATTCTAACTCCTAATCCACTACTGCTGATGTCACCACGCATCCATTGCGAAGTAGATGTTGACTCCTTCAGGCCCACCAGGTTGATTTGACTCCTTGTCGAAGATCTCACCAACATTGCTAAGGATTCATGTCCTTTCTCTGCTGTCTCCAATAATCTAAGCAGGGGTCAACGGAGGAAAGAGTGAGCAACACGAGCGTTACTCAGCAAGTTCATATAATAGGAATCAGGTGTTTTATGCACTAGCTACCATCCATACCAAAAGGTCATGGATGAACATGCATATCTTTGTAAAATATTTTTAGGAAAAGATTTATTTTATCTTCAGAAAACTATGCCCGTCATCCATTCATAGGTGCTAGGGCCTTGAGGAGCCTCCTTTCCTGCAGCGTTCGCCGTTCCTTCCTGGAACGTGGAGTAACATGTCACATTTTTACACTCTGCAGAGGTGCGTTACTTTACCCATAAGAGATCAACGCCTTGTTGCACAACCGGGCGATCTTTCCGTCCACACTTCCTTGGTGTGGGGCCCAGTCGTGATCCAAGCCATTCGCCGTGCTTCTCGAACAACCCCGCATGCCCACCCAATTCATGCATAGCAGAATCACCCCTGGTTCTACCCCTCACGATAGATACCTAGGCATCCCCTTGCAGACCATCATAGGCACCAGAGTCCGTGGGCACTGAGGGGTCCCACCCATGTGCATGTAGTCCCGCAAGATCTACAGCGTACGGCTCTGGCTGCCCGTTGACATGCGAAAGGGAGAAGATCACAGATGACTTTCCCGTCCCATTCCAAGTCTCATGGTTAACGCTTCATTTACGGCGCAAGAACACTGACGGCATTGGTTATTAAGTCCTAGATAATACTTTCCCGTGCAAATGGAACCTCCACCAACCACATCATTCCATGGTTCCATCTGCCAGCCAACAATATATATATATAGCAATTCACATCATTCGAAAATATGTTTTCCTTTTTCATGCAATGATAAACCATAATATTTTGCATTTACTTTGATAAACATAATCAAGTAGGACATGAGCAAGAGTGAACTTGCCTTGGATAGAAATAGCAGTTCAAACCCTTCGGGGTTCTAGGGTTTGCGGTAAAACCCCGAGTTCTGAAAAATAGCAAGGTAATCCCGATAAGGACTACAGAAAACTCTGGCAAGATGCTATTATGCATAATAATGAAATGCATCGCAAATACCCCAAGGACATCCCAAGCTTAAGTAAATTTAGTCTTACGCACTAGTTCGATAATATCGAATTAACTCGACTTAAGATTGTTTTATCACCTTTAGGTGATGTTATTAATACTTAACTTGATTATGAGTTGGGTCTAGTGTTTATTTAGAATGTGATGCCTTCATGTCTTTGAGTGTGTATCACTTTTATTTAATTGATGGAGTATTTTTATGTATGAAGAGCAATTACCTATAAGTTTATCTTTTACTTAGGTATCACACTTAAAAGGAAATAAGTAAAGTAACATCATTTTATGTTTCAATTTCTTAGTTTCATAATTTTGTTTTGAATGAAGAAATAGAGATTTAAACAAATTATTAAAGATAGTAATAATAAGTGATCAAATTTTATTAAGTAAAGATTTCAATTTTAGATTATGTAAATATCCCTTTATAACTATTTTCCCTATGAAAAATATCATTTTAATTAACCATTTAATGCACACAATGTAGGGCATGAAATGATTATAACATATTTTCAAATTTGAAATTTAAACATGTGAAGCCTTTTAAATGAAGTTGAAATGCATCCAAAATAGCATTTCAAATAAATTCCATATTTAAAATGATAATTAAATTGTTGTTTCAATTTTAGATTGATTTAAATTGTAATTGATCACACATTCAAATGATATAGATAGATAGATTTTATTTTTCTTAACATTTTGGTATATTGTTTGTATTTTTTTACAACTTGGTGATCTTATTTTAAATATGTTATAAATCAAAGATAAAATACTTAATACTGCATAATAATATATTTAGATCTTTTAGAATTGTATTAGGTATTTTAACTACTTTAAAATATTACATTTCTAATTATATTGATTAAATATAATTTTTAGAATTTTCTTATTAATTTTTATTTATAAAAGTACCAAATTGCCCCTGGTCAACCCTGGTTGAACCAGGTCTAAACCCGAGCCGGACTCGGGTCAATCCATCGACCCGAGCCACACGCTCACCTCCTCTCGTTCCCCTCGTTCCCGTGCTCCTCTCGCCACCGCCGTCGCCGCCGATTCCGGCGAGCTCCGGCGAGCTCCGCCGCCGTGCTGGGGCGCAAACGAGAGCTCTCGTTCCGCTCCACCTTCTCCCCTGCTTCGATTTGTTTTTCTTCGCTCTGTGCGGCCGTGCGCAACCCAAACCCTAGAGTTAGGGTTCGGTGACGGCGCCGCTCCGCCGTGCTCTCCCTCGCCTTCCAGCCTCCTCGTGCTCACATGGTAGGTGCAGAGCACCACTCTCTGTGCTGCCTTGGTGGTGGTGGTGCTTGGCTTCCACCATTGGCCCCCTCCAGAGGTTGCGCGGGCACTGCCCCGCCGCCTCGGAGCTACGGCCGTGGTCGCTGGTAAGCTCCCTTCGCTCTCTCTCTTCCCCTTCTCTCCCCTGGCCGATGTGCCATGCTCTGTGATGTTAAGTATGTGGTGATTTTAGGTTTTCCATTGCCAGGTGTTGTGCTGCCTTGTGGCTCCTGTTGTGTTCACTGGATGATGCTATAATGCTTCTGTAATTTTTTACTGAAGATGATTTAGCTGGTTGCTTTGGCGGTGGTGATGAACTGCTGGTTCTGTCCTTCGACAGGTTCAGTTAACTGTTTTTGACAGTGCAATTTGAGTGTGCTACTCTGAACCATGTGGTCAGAGATGTGCCTCTGCTGAAATCTGTGGCTGTATAGCTCTAATTGGTTCTGTGCATGTGTAACAAGCTCTATTTGTGCCCTGTGTTAGTTAATCTAGTTTCTTGAGCTAAATGATGTTGCTTTGCTTGCTGTGATGTCTCATTTGAGTTACACAGAAGCAATTTCATGTGTTTAGCTTAGGCAAAATAAATTATACTAAGCAGTGGTGCATTTGGTGCATGTGTGTGTTGTGGTGCTCCTCCCCTATGTGGGTTTTGTGCCCAGCAACCAAGTACTGGCCTTGTGCTGCCTTTATGTGTAAACCATGCTATTAGCATGTTGTGCCTTTGCTAAATATTGGAGAACTTGCCCCTGCCTATGATGCACAGGCTGAGGCCTTTTGTAAATAAGAACAGATGTTATGCTTGCTTCTTATTTTTAATTCCCTGTGAAGATTTTGCATAGCACTTCTATGCCTAGCTGAGGGAAAAATACACCACCCTACTCCATGTGTAACTAGCAGTTCATTTTGCTAGAGAAATAGAGCGTCAACCTCTTATCAGGTGTGGTGGTGGTGTTGTTGTGTTGCTTGTGGCTTTTCTGGCTTCCTTGATCAACAGATCTTGTGGTCTCCTTCTTGTTCACCTTGCTGGCCTGCTCCTCCAGCTCCAGCTGCTCCCTTCTAGCTCCTGACCTTCTCCTTGCTCCTGCTTGGCCTTGAGCTTCGACTCCATCTTGCTCTTGCTTTTGGCAAAGGATCAATAGTGAAACCAATGGATCTGTGATGTTTTGTGATGAACAGATAGTGGTTGATGTGCTGTGTGCTGAGGAGTTGAGAGGTGCGTGTGTGAGAGCTGAGGTGGTAAAATGGATGTGCTCCTCTGGCTGCTACGGCTGCCTCTTGCTCTTATCCCTACCCTGGGAGTGTAATGGCTGTGCAATTGACAGCCAATCTGTGTGTGGTGATTGTGCTGCCTGGTTAGTTGCTTCCCAGGTTCTGTGAACCTGAGTTTCGGCTGGTTGGTATTATCCCCATGGTTGCATTCTTTTTTACCTGCCAAGTGGATTTCTTTTGCAATCCAGCCAATGAGGTTGCACTGAGGCATAAACTTGTGTGTTTTGAACAGATACTACACTTAGTCCCTTAATTACACTCAATGATGTTAATAGCAAAGCATTTCTTTGCTAGACTGAGAGTTGAACTAATCCTAACCCCCTCTTTGTATTTGTTTTCCTTTGTTTTTGCTTTTCTTTTGTTTTGCAGGAACAACTATGGAATGAAGATCAAGAAGAAGAAATACAAGACATTTAGTTTAGGAAATAATTGTAATCTTTTCCTTTTTGTATTTCATTATGTTGTAACAAAATTTGTAAAGACATTGTATTATTGTATTCAATCAATAAAATGATTTGTTTGTCTATACAAGAATTCATAAGTTGTAATACTTATTGCAAAGATTTTGAATTATTCAAATCTCCATTAATTCATTTACATAATTATTGTTTTAGTTTCTTAAATGTTTGAATTTGAATTTACTTTACAAATTCAATTATTTGAATATTTAATTTGAATTCAAATTCTTTCTACAAGCTAATTCCTAAATGTCATGTAAATTTTTATCAAATTTACCTAAGATGATCTAAAGCTTAAATCATAATAATGATCAAACTTCGATCACTCCAGGGTTTTAATTTGCGAAAAATTTATTCGGGATTTTCGAATGCATGCATGCATGCTGCACAAATTCATATTTCTACCCTTCGTAAACTCCGAAATGCTGGGATATTACAGTCTTTCCCCCTTAACAAAAACTTCGTCCCGAAGTTATGTCGCGTATACCTGAAGAGTCCTGGATAGACTTGCCTCAAGTCCTCCCCTTTCTCCCAGGTAGCTTCTCGTTCAGAATGATGCTTCCTTTGATCTTTGCACTACTTAATTGCTCTATTTCTGAGTCTCTTCCAGTTTTCCGCTAAGATTCAAGTTGGTTCTTCGACGTAAGTTAAGTCTGCCTTTAATTCCAGTTCCAACATCATTTGCCTCACCCTAATGGTGAAGACAACCAATTACTCCTTGCAAAGTTTTCTTTTAGTGAGTTATAGAAGAATGTATGTATATTTTATTCCATCAATCTGCCTTATGCATATAAAAGAATATGTTAACAGGATGTAGTCTTGTTACCAAACAACTTTTATTTCAGGTGGCTGAGATGTACTGGATTATCTGACCTTCTGTTTGTTTGTATATGACATTCAATTGTTTGAGCATACAAAAGTGATTTGTTAACAAGATAATTAGGCTTGTTACCAAACTACTTTTATATAACACGAACCTTGGAATATCATACTATTTCTAGAGATATTAATAAGAATAGATTCGGACATAAGAATTTCCAAATTCTCCCTAATAGATTGGCTTACCACTACTAGAATAGCCTAAAGAATCCTTCTGAGTATCTTCTTGTCGTAGTTCCTCCTCCTTGTGATTTGCTTCTCTTACAGAATATAAGATAGTCTAGATAAAGTGAGAAGATCTAGATTAAGATCTAGTTTAGGCTTTTATTATCCTTCCTTGAACTTCTCATTTATTTTTCCTTTAAGGTTTGTACTTACTCCATAAATGATGGATTTTTACCTAGCTTTCAATCCAATTCCTCTTATAAAGGTTGTATCTTGTTATTATTTCATTAGTTGTATCTAAAGATACTTTAGTTGTTGAATGTTCAATTTGTATTAGAGATGTGTAGTGCTTATGCATTAATGACTTAAGATGATAAGTTGATAAGATATTCACTCAGGATATTAGGTTCTCATATGCTCATATACATGCATTTTCAACTAGTCTTTTGAGTGTTGGTCGATCACCCTATGACTTCGTCAAAAAAGTTTTTATTTTCCCCGGATTTTTAGATGCATGCAATGCGAATGCACATATTAGCCCCTTTCTACTCTCTGAACTACGGTATTACATGCTCTCCCCTTAGAATTTGCTAGGGCGCTTCCTTTCGTCTGACCTTTTGTTAATCGATCTTCATCTAGTTGTATCCATTCAGTCTCAAATAACAACTAGATCTTTTCTGTTGAATAGAGCTGCTCTCTCTATGCCCTTTGTGCTCAAACTTCCAACCTGTATACCTATGGTTTCTCGAAGAACACCGGTAATATCACCAGGTTGTGATTCCCGAGACATTCTCCGGTTCAGAGATATCATTCCTACATCCAATAGCTTCCCGAAGAACAATTGGTAAGTCCACCACTGTGAACAACCAATAAGATCTCCCGGTAAATTGAATATTCACTCGGACTAGCATTCCAGTTGTCTCACCTAGGGTCTTGAGAAAAGACTATTGCAAAACTAGTTGCAATTGATGGTAACTTAACTCTAATTTGGAACGGGTTGTTGGTCATCTAGTCCAAATTCGTCTGATATACAACTCTTTTATCTGTTTGTTGCTGGAACTGGTTTCTTTCTTTTGGGTGATCAGACGACATGACTCTTCAATTTTTATATTGGTTCATCCTCCATCTGAATCCTTGGATTTTGGATGTCAATCCTATGGCAATCCATCCTTCTCTACAGCTACCCCGTATAGTTGGTGACTACACTATTTCTCGACATCACATGTCATTGTTGGCCACATTTCTAATTACTAACTCCTTGTACTATCGACAATCCATGAACTAATCTCCCATGGTCATGATGTGTGTCCTTTGGAATATTGAACTTTGAACTCTTGTCGCCTTGTTCTTGATGATACTACTATCTTGCCTTGCTTGAAATATCAGACTTTGTTGTCTGCTAACTATTGGAATGTTGCTTCATACTCCTCTACCATCACCTCATGGCTCTTTTAGGCATACAAGTCCTATACATCTTCTCCTCGAACTTTCTCCAGATATCAATGGTGTCTTATGTTTCTTCCAACACCAACTGCTTCCGCCAAATTGCGACAACTACTAACAATATATAACTACCTACTGTGGTTTCTTAATCCATCATCTTTCAAATCCCGCTCAATGTCCTTCAAACCCCAATAAGATGTGGGTTGTGGTCCATTCCCACGTGTAGCTTCGTTTACTTCGATCATCTAGACTTCCATCTGTTCAAAAGCTTTCATTATTGTTTAAAACTTCTGAGAACACGTCTCTCCCTTACACGAGTTCAATCTACCTCTAGATTAGTAACATGAAGAGAAGAACTTAATGTGACAATCATGCCATTGTACATCAAATTCTAACTTTATGTACCAACCTAGCCAATCAAAAATCCAATAAGATCCAATAAATCGCAAATGCAGTTATATATCAATCATGCAACATAAGCCCCAAAAACAAGTAGTACTTGGAGTAAAAACATCTCGAGTACTCAGGCTTAGATGCTATACACTACAAGATAGGTATATGTTACCTTATAGTCCTATGCTAAAACAACTTTTTGCCTCAGTATTTACACCAGTTGCCCCTTTGCAACGGAGTAATCCTAGGACAAAGTACTCAAAGAGTAGTTGTGGTATGGCTTGGTTTCTTATGGAACTAAACTCAATGTAGCTGGAACCTTGTACATTAGAAGTAGTAGTGTAGCTTCCGTCATTGTTTATGCCATCGCCTATTTCCTTAACACTCTATACTATACTCAGGTAAATCCCCTTTGATATGTATCATTAGGGTATTTACATACTTTTCATAGTTAAATGTCGATGATTCTCCACTATCATTAAACATCTCCTGACTTCCTCCATCGAGAACTTATGATAGGGTTCTACTTCATGGGATAAGATTATCAATGATACCATGTAGGTAACACTGCCTTAGATGCACTCCATTTGGTGTATCAACCGGTACAGAACAGTCTTGACTGGTCATACCAAGTTGAAAAGAAAATAAAATAAGGTAGATGAATATTATACCTATAGAATAGTAAATAAGAATATCTACTCCAGTTGGTTAAGGAAATGTGTATACAAGTAGGACGGTATTATTCTCAGGTGAATAACCATCATAGTTGTAGAAATATAGAGTTTATTTAAGTATGATAACTCCCTATAGTCTTACCAACCTACAAGTCTCCTAAAAGGGTTTTAATCCTAAGGTCGTTCGCTTTGATACCACCTGTAGTGACCCAGCACACCACTGCATGTTGTAGTGTACAAGTCGTTGACATAATACTCACGAAAGGACCACTTCGTAAATATTACATCCTTCAGAGTAGTACAACAGAAACATAGTCGGTCCAAGGTAACACTATAGGATTACAACACTATTCAATACAAAAACTCGAGAACCTCCTTTACAAACAGAAGTAGGTCTCGTGCAAATGAAACTCCCAAAATACTCAAGTCAAAGCACTAAGCTGGATACTAGCTCTAATTCTAACTCCTAATCCACTACTGCTGATGTCACCACGCATCCGTTGCGAAGTAGATGTTGACTCCTTCAGGCCCACCAGGTTGATTTGACTCCTTGTCAAAGATCTCACCAACATTGCTAAGGGTTCATGTCCTTTCTCTGCTGTCTCCAATAATCTAAGCAGGGGTCAACGGAGGAAAGAGTGAGCAACACGAGCGTTACTCAGCAAGTTCATATAATAGGAATCAGGTGTTTTATGCACTAGCTACCATCCATACCAAAAGGTCATGGATGAACATGCATATCTTTGTAAAACATTTTTAGGAAAAGATTTATTTTATCTTCAGAAAACTATGCCCGTCATCCATTCACAGGTGCTAGGGCCTTGAGGAGCCTCCTTTCCTGCAGCGTTCGCCGTTCCTTCCTGGAACGTGGAGTAACATGTCACATTTTTACACTCTGCAGAGGTGCGTTACTTTACCCATAAGAGATCAACGCCTTGTTGCACAACCGGGCGATCTTTCCGTCCACACTTCCTTGGTGTGGGGCCCAGTCGGTGATCCAAGCCATTCGCCGTGCTTCTCCAACAACCCCGCATGCCCACCCAATTCATGCATAGCAGAATCACCCCTGGTTCTACCCTCACGATAGATACCTAGGCATCCCCTTGCAGACCATCATAGGCACCAGAGTCCGTGGGCACTGAGGGTCCCACCCATGTGCATGTAGTCCCGCAAGATCTACAGCGTACGGCTCTGGCTGCCCGTTGACATGCGAAAGGGAGAAGATCACAGATGACTTTCCCGTCCCATTCCAAGTCTCATGGTTAACGCTTCATTTACGGCGCAAGAACACTGACGGCATTGGTTATTAAGTCCTAGATAATACTTTCCCGTGCAAATGGAACCTCCACCAACCACATCATTCCATGGTTCCATCTGCCAGCCAACAATATATATATATATATATAATAGCAATTCACATCATTTGAAAATATGTTTTCCTTTTTCATGCAATGATAAACCATAATATTTTGCATTTACTTTGATAAACATAATCAAGTAGGACATGAGCAAGAGTGAACTTGCCTTGGATAGAAATAGCAGTTCAAACCCTTCGGGGTTCTAGGGTTTGCGGTAAAACCCCGAGTTCTGAAAAATAGCAAGGTAATCCCGATAAGGACTACAGAAAACTCTGGCAAGATGCTATTATGCATAATAATGAAATGCATCGCAAATACCCCAAGGACATCCCAAGCTTAAGTAAATTTAGTCTTGCGCACTAGTTCGATAATATCGAATTAACTCGACTTAAGATTGTTTTATCACCTTTAGGTGATGTTATTAATACTTAACTTGATTATGAGTTGGGTCTAGTGTTTATTTAGAATGTGATGCCTTCATGTCTTTGAGTGTGTATCACTTTTATTTAATTGATGGAGTATTTTTATGTATGAAGAGCAATTACCTATAAGTTTATATTTTACTTAGGTATCACACTTAAAAGGAAATAAGTGAAGTAACATCATTTTATGTTTTAATTTCTTAGTTTCATAATTTTGTTTTGAATGAAGAAATAGAGATTTAAACAAATTATTAAAGATAGTAATAATAAGTGATCAAATTTTATTAAGTAAAGATTTCAATTTTAGATTATGTAAATATCCGTTTATAACTATTTTCCCTATGAAAAATATCATTTTAATTAACCATTTAATGCACACAATGTAGGGCATGAAATGATTATAACATATTTTCAAATTTGAAATTTAAACATGTGAAGCCTTTTAAATGAAGTTGAAATGCATCCAAAATAGCATTTCAAATAAATTCCATATTTAAAATGATAATTAAATTGTTGTTTCAATTTTAGATTGATTTAAATTGTAATTAATCACCCATTCAAATGATATAGATAGATAGATTTTATTTTTCTTAACATTTTCGTATATTGTTTGTATTTTTTACAACTTGGTGATCTTATTTTAAATATGTTATAAATCAAAGATAAAATACTTAATATTGCATAATAATATATTTAGATCTTTTAGAATTGTATTAGGTATTTTAACTACTTTAAAATATTACATTTCTAATTATATTGATTAAATATAATTTTTAGAATTTTCTTATTAATTTTTATTTATAAAAGTACCAAATTGCCCCTGGTCAACCCTGGTTGAACCAGGTCTAAACCCGAGCCGGACTCGGGTCAATCCATCGACCCGAGCCACACGCTCACCTCCTCTCGTTCCCCTCGTTCCCGTGCTCCTCTCGCCACCGCCGTCGCGGCCGATTCCGGCGAGCTCCGGCGAGCTCCGCCGCCGTGCTTGGGGCGCAAACGAGAGCTCTCGTTCCGCTCCACCTTCTCCCTGCTTCGATTTGTTTTTCTTCGCTCTGTGCGGCCGTGCGCAACCCAAACCCTAGAGTTAGGGTTCGGTGACGGCGCCGCTCCGCCGTGCTCTCCCTCGCCTTCCAGCCTCCTCGTGCTCACATGGTAGGTGCAGAGCACCACTCTCTGTGGCGCCTTGGTGGTGGTGGTGCTTGGCTTCCACCATTGGCCCCCTCCAGAGGTTGCGCGGGCACTGCCCCGCCGCCTCGGAGCTACGGCCGTGGTCGCTGGTAAGCTCCCTTCGCTCTCTCTCTTCCCCTTCTCTCCCCTGGCCGATGTGCCATGCTCTGTGATGTTAAGTATGTGGTGATTTTAGGTTTTCCATTGCCAGGTGTTGTGCTGCCTTGTGGCTCCTGTTGTGTTCACTGGATGATGCTATAATGCTTCTGTAATTTTTTACTGAAGATGATTTAGCTGGTTGCTTTGGCGGTGGTGATGAACTGCTGGTTCTGTCCTTCGACAGGTTCAGTTAACTGTTTTTGACAGTGCAATTTGAGTGTGCTACTCTGAACCATGTGGTCAGAGATGTGCCTCTGCTGAAATCTGTGGCTGTATAGCTCTAATTGGTTCTGTGCATGTGTAACAAGCTCTATTTGCCCTGTTTTAGTTAATCTAGTTTCTTGAGCTAAATGATGTTGCTTTGCTTGCTGTGATGTCTCATTTGAGTTACACAGAAGCAATTTCATGTGTTTAGCTTAGGCAAAATAAATTATACTAAGCAGTGGTGCATTTGGTGCATGTGTGTGTGTTGTGGTGCTCCTCCCCTATGTGGGTTTTGTTCCCAGCAACCAAGTACTGGCCTTGTGCTGCCTATATGTGTAAACCATGCTATTAGCATGTTGTGCCTTTGCTAAATATTGGAGAACTTGCCCCTGCCTATGATGCACAGGCTGAGGCCTTTTGTAAATAAGAACAGATGTTATGCTTGCTTCTTATTTTTAATTCCCTGTGAAGATTTTGCATAGCACTTCTATGCCTAGCTGAGGGAAAAATACACCACCCTACTCCATGTGTAACCAGCAGTTCATTTTGCTAGAGAAATAGAGCGTCAACCTCTTATCAGGTGTGGTGGTGGTGTTGTTGTTTGCTTGTGGCTTTTCTGGCTTCCTTGGTCAAAAGATCTTGTGTCTCCTTCTCGTCACCTTGCTGGCCTGCTCCTCCAGCTCCAGCTGCTCCCTTCCAGCTCCTGACCTTCTCCTTGCTCCTGCTTGGCCTTGAGCTTCGACTCCATCTTGCTCTTGCTTTTGGCAAAGGATCAATAGTGAAACCAATGGATCTGTGATGTTTTGATGAACAGATAGTGGTTGATGTGCTGTGTGCTGAGGAGTTGAGAGGTGCGTGTGTGAGAGCTGAGGTGGTAAAATGGATGTGCTCCTCTGGCTGCTACGGCTGCCTCTTGCTCTTATCCCTACCGTGGGAGTGTAATGGCTGTGCAATTGACAGCCAATCTGTGTGTGGTGATTGTGCTGCCTGGTTAGTTGCTTCCCAGGTTCTGTGAACTGAGTTTCGGCTGGTTGGTATTATCCCATGGTTGCATTCTTTTTTACCTGCCAAGTGGATTTCTTTTGCAATCCAGCCAATGAGGTTGCACTGAGGCATAAACTTGTGTGTTTTGAACAGATACTACACTTAGTCCCTTAATTACACTCAATGATGTTAATAGCAAAGTATTTCTTTGCTAGACTGAGAGTTGAACTAATCCTAACCCCTCTTTGTATTTGTTTTCCTTTGTTTTTGCTTTTCTTTTGTTTTGCAGGAACAACTATGGAATGAAGATCAAGAAGAAGAAATACAAGACATTTAGTTTAGGAAATAATTGTAATCTTTTCCTTTTTGTATTTCATTATGTTGTAACAAAATTTGTAAAGACATTGTATTATTGTATTCAATCAATAAAATGATTTGTTTGTCTATACAAGAATTCATAAGTTGTAATACTTATTGCAAAGATTTTGAATTATTCAAATCTCCATTAATTCATTTACATAATTATTGTTTTAGTTTCTTAAATGTTTGAATTTGAATTTACTTTACAAATTCAATTATTTGAATATTTAATTTGAATTCAAATTCTTTCTACAAGCTAATTCCTAAATGTCATGTAATTTTTTTTATCAAATTTACCTAAGATGATCTAAAGCTTAAATCATAATAATGATCAAACTTCGATCACTCCAGGGTTTTAATTTGCGAAAATTTATTCGGGATTTTCGAATGCATGCATGCAGCTGCACAAATTCATATTTCTACCCTTCGTAAACTCCGAAATGCTGGGATATTACATACGCCGAGGTTGCGTCTGCCGCCGAGACATCGACGATGTCCCAGCTCCGCCGCCAGCCTCCCGTGGCCTCGGCAGGTGCGCCCCAGCCGCGTCCTCCTCAAGACTCTAGATGGGTGCGTCACGGCATCAGCTCCCGTAGGCGACCCAGCCCCGTCCGCAGCTCCCGGTGGCCGCGTCCAATGCGAGCGCCGCATGGGGTAGGCCGCCCCGCCAACCTCTCCATCAGGGGAGCTTCGTTGGGGGTGTCTTCGTCGCCTCCGGTGTTCCAGCCTCCGGTGCTCCAGCCCCTGCAGCGGCCTTCGCACAGTTTGGGCCACTAGCGTACATGCCACCAATGCTCCAACAAATGCCACTCCAGCCACCGACGTTGACTCCGTTCATCAATCCCGGTACCCGACTTTCCAGCAGCAGGTTCAGCCGCTTCCGGTTGCAACTAGTCAGGCCGTTCCTCGTGTGAAGCGGAAGAAGAACAGGAACCAGCAGGGCAATCAGCACATGCAGCCTACGCCGGGTGTGCAGCCGTTGATGCGGCCTGCTATGTTTCAGCAGCCTTGGTTACAGCAACAATTTGCTCAGTCTTCGGTTGCTCCTCCGGAGGGTGGTTTTCAGGGTCTGCAAGGGGTTGTAACGCCTCCCATCTCGGTGCGCTGGCTGCTCCGCCGTGGTTGACTCTAGTGTGGCAGCATCATATGCAGTGGAGTCAACGGCGTTACAGCAGCCTGAGCCAGTGACAGGGGCAAAAGTAAATCAAAGAAGGCTCTAAGTGTTTCAAGTGCTCGTCAGATTCTCACATTAACAAAAGCTTGTCCGATAAAGCATTACTGTTTAGTTTGTGATAACGCCGCTCATCCCACCTCCAGGTGCCCCACGTTGCAGCTGCCCAGACCCTCGGTTTTCACTTCGGGCTTTGGCAAGGAGGAGACGATGTTTCTGCAGTTTCCTGACAGTGTTTACAAGCCACATCTGATTCCATCATGCTCGCCGACAGCACTGGTTACGATTGAGGGGACTCGGTACCGCGACTGCTATTCAGAACTTGTTGGGCAAGATGTGTGATGACGTGAAACACACGTTCGTTGGGAGACCCCAAGAGGAAGGTATGATGTAGTCAGCAGCAAGTTTTCCCTCAGAAAGAAACCAAGGTTATCGAACCAGTAGGAGCAGCAACTCTTCAGAAGGTTGTCAACGGCGCCAGAAAAATAGCTGTCGCAGGGAGTCTGGACTGTTGACGTGGAATCTGCACACAACACAATCAAACTACTTTGCCCCAACGAAACAGTGAGGTTGTCAATCTCACTGGCTTGCTGAAAACAAAGGATTAAACGTATGGTGTGGAAAATGAGTATTAAATTGCAGAGAATGAAAAAGGAACAGTTTGCAGTTTGTGGTTGTTTAATCAGTGTAAAAGAATGGACCGGGGTCCACAGTTCACTAGTGGTGTCTCTCCATAAAAGATAACTAACATGTTGGGTGAACAAATTACAGCTGGGCAATTGACGAATAGTGAGCGCATGACAATGCATATACATGACATGTTGACTACTATGATATTTAATTGGGCATTACGACATAATACATAGATCGTTATCCAACAGCATCTATGACTAATAATCCACCGCCGGGTTGTCATCCGAGTCCCCCGTTGGTATTAAGTTGCAAGCAACGGATAATTGCATTAAGTAAAGTGCGTAATGTAAACAAACACATATGCCGTGGACATAGCATCGTTAGGTTATCCCTAGTGGCAACAGCACATCCACAACCTTAGAACTTTCTGTCACTGTCCCAGGTTAAACGGAGACATGAACCCACTATCTAGCATAAATACTCTCTCTTGGAGTTACAAGCATCTACTTGGCCAAAGCATCTACGAGTAACGGAAAGCATGCAAGATCTTAAATAACATATAAGATAGATTGATAATCAACTTGACATAATATTCAATATTCATCGGATCCCAGCAAACACAACATGTAGCATTACAATAATATGATCTTGATCATGTAGGGCAGCTCACAAGATCTAAACATGATGGCACAAAGTGGAGAGACAACCATCTAGCTACTGCTATGGACCCGTAGTCCAAGGATGAACTACTCACGCATCACTCCGGAGGCAGGCATGGCGATGTAGAAGCCTCCGGTGACGATTCCCCTCTCCGGCAGGGTGCCGGGAAGAGGTTCTGAACCCTCCCGAGCTAGGGTTGACGACGGCGGCGTCTCTGGAACTTTTCGTGGATATTTGCTCAGGTACTTAGGGTTTTCGCGTCGGGGGGAATAAGTAGGCGAAAGGGCGGCGGCTGCGGACCCCCGAGGGGCCCACACCACCCAGGGCGCGGCAGAGGGGGGCCCGCGCCCTGGTGCGTGTGGCCTCCTGGTGGCCCTCCTCTGCTGCTCCTTCGCTCCGTCAGGCTGTTCTGGAAAAATAGGCACCCCCGTGTAGTTTCGTCCAATTCCGAGAATATTTCCAGACTAGCTTTTCTGGAATACAAAAACAGCAGAAAACAGGAACTGGCACTTCGGCATCTTGTTAATAGGTTAGTCCCAAAAAATGTATAAAAGTGATATAAAGTAGATGCAAAACATGTAGCAATTGGTATAAAACAAGCATGGAACATCAAAAATTATAGATACGTTTGAGACGTATCAGCATCCCCAAGCTTAGTTCCTACTCGTCCTCGAGTAGGTAAACGATAAAAACAAAATAATTTTTGAGGTGACATGCTACTATCATAATCTTGATCATATAATATTGCAAGGCACATGTAAATGAATGAAGTGATCCAAGTCAATGGTCTATAATTTGCTACCAAATAGATAATGAGTAAACAATGAATCACACAAGCTAAACGTTTTCATGAATAGTACTTTCGAGACAAGCATCAAACAGTTTTGCATAAGTGTTAACTCATAAAGCAATAGTTTCTAAAAAAGGTATTTAATCAACACAAAGGAAGAATTTAGTTTCAGCATTTGCTTCAACTTTCAACATATTTATCTCATGGATATTGTCAACACAAAGTAGTATAACAAGTCCAATACATTGCATATAACGCATGTTGTAACAAAGTTGACACTAGTGTTTGCTTGTGGAAGACAGAAAGAATAGGAAAACTGACTCAACATAAAAGTAAAAGAAAGGCCCTTCGCAGAGGGAAGCAGGGATTAAATCATGTGCTAGAGCTTTTAGGTTTTTGAAAGCATATAGAGATTGCATAAAATATTTGATACTCCTCCCAACCTTGCTAACACAAGCCATGGCTAACCGAATCCTCGGGTGCCTTCCATCAATCACATACCATGGAGGAGTATCTATTTTTGAGAGGTGTTTGTTAATTGTCAACGAATGGTAGCGGGTGAGAACAGTATTCTACCTGTCGAACGGACTTTTAAGAGCGGCTCCCATGAAGGACGTTATTTCTACCAGCAAGGCAGATCATCCCTCTTTCTCTTTGGTTTACACACATTCAGGTATTTCACTGTTTGTCATTGCTTACTGATGAATCAGGGCAAAAGTGTGAAGAGAATTAATTGGTTAAAGTTGTAATTAATTGGGACTGGGCACCCCGTTGCCAGCTCTTTTTGCAAGTTATTGGATAAGCGGATGTATATGCCACTAGTCCAGGTGTAAAAGTCCACTCGACAAATAGAATAAAGAATAACCACACTAATTCCTCATGAGCTAGTAAACATTGACACAAAAAGGGAATAATAACATTTTGAATAATTTAAAGGTAGCACATGAAAAATTTACTTGGAGTGGCAAGGAAATACCACATATAGGTAGTTATGGTGGACACAAATGGCATGGATTTTGGCTCAAGGATTTGGATGCACGAGAAGCATTCCCTCTCAGTACAGAGTTTAGGCTAGCAAGGTTATGTAAGCAAACAAGAATATCAACCCGTACACCAAGTTTTATATGACAAACATATTGCAAACGTTATAAGACTTCATACCGTCTTCCTTGTTAACCAAACCCTGTTATTAGAAAATATCTAGACCTTAGAGGTACCACCGATGCAAACCAAATTTTCAACAAGCTTTACGGTAGTTCTTCACTAATAGGCTTAACTCATGTGATGCACAATTTAATCATGATCTACTTGTTAACTCAAAACAATTGACAAGCATCAAGTTATCCATTTTAGTGATCTACAAGATTAAGCAAGTTTTTCCTTATACCAATTACCACATGCAACATTTTCTGAACCAACCAAACACCAATCAATTTATTTCATCAACTCTCCAAACAAATATAAGTGAAGCAAGAGAGTACTTTCTACAAAAGAAAGCTAATAGCTCTGACAAGAGATACATGAAAACAAGAGCTAAAAGCTGAACAGCGCTAGATATGAATACTCAACAAATATAAGTGAAGAATAGGAGTATTCTCATGAAAAAGCGGAGCGTGTCTCTCTCCCAATCAAGAATGCTAGGGTCCAGTCAAGCTTTATTGAAAATAAAATGCAATACTGAAAATAAAAGCACACAGACGCTCCAAGAAAAGCACATATGATGTGAAAGAATTAAAATATAGTTTCACTAGAGATGACCTGATAATTTTGACGATGAAGAAGGGGATGCCTTGGGCATCCCCAAGCTTAGACGCTTGAGTCTTCTTGAAATATGCTGGGGAGATCCATGGGAGCCTCCCCAAGCTTAAGCTCTTCACTCTTCTTGATCCTATTATATCATCCTTCTCTCTTGACCCTTGAAAACTTCCGTCACACCAAACTCAAAGTAGATCTCATTAGAGGGTTAGTGCATAATCAAAAATTCACATGTTCTAAAGACGCAATATGATTTGTTACTTTAAACATTAGCTACAGCCACTGATGTTATGTGAAGCTCTTCCACCCAAAAAAGAATTTCACTCAACACTAGTAAAAGAGAGAATGCGAAAAATAAAAAGGCATAATCTGTCTAAAACAGAACAGTCCGCAAAGACGAATTTTTTCGAGGCACTTACGACGCTCAGATCGAGAAACTCTGAACTAATGAAAGTTTCAGACATTCATAAAGATTACGCACAAAAATTTTCAGATTTAATTAACAATCTGGTGATTTTAGGAATTTCGTACAGTGAACAGCAAAAATCTGTTTCTGCGCAGCAATCAAAATTAAGCATCATCTTATCATTAGAGGCTACTCTTGGCACAACAATGCGAGAAAATAAAGATACAAAGGAGTTGCTACAGAAGTAAACAAACCCTTGACTCAATAAAAGAAAAATTGCAGAAAAATAAAATGGGTTGCCTCCCATAAGCGCTTTTCTTTAACGCCTTTTAGCTAGGCACAAAGCATGCATCAAGTATTACCAAGTGAAGAAGCATCAACATTGTAATTTGTTCGAACAATAGAATCATAAGGTGGCTTAATCTTCTTCCTAGGAAAGTGTTCCATACCTTTCTTGAGAGGAAATTGATATTTTATATTCCCTTCTTTCATATCAATAATAGCACCTACAGTCCTAAGAAAAGGTCTTCCCAACACAATAGGGCATGATGGATTGCACTCAATATCCAAGACAATAAAATCAACGGGGACATAATTGTTGTTAACCATGATAAGAACATCATCAATTCTTCCCAAAGGTTTTTTAATAGTAGAATCAACAAGGTGAACATCCAAGTAACAATTTTCCAAAGGTGCTAAATCAAGCATATCATATAATCTTTTAGGCATAACAGAAATACTAGCACCAAGGTCACACAAAGCATTGCAATCAAAGTCATTCAATTTCAATTTAATGATGGGCTCCCAACCATCTTCTAACTTCCTAGGGATAGAAGCTTCATGTTTAATTTCTCTTCCCTAACTTGTATGAGAGCATTAGTAATATGTTTAGTAAAAGCCATGTTTATAGCACTAGCATTAGGACTTCTAGCTAGCTTTTGCAAGAACTTAATTACTTCAGAAATATTGCAACCATCAAAATCAAAGTCATTATCATCAAAAGTAATGGAATTATTCTCTTCCTTATTGCTAGAAATTTCAGCATCTTTATCAAGGACAGTTTCAGAGTTATCAGGCAATTTAGGACATTTTGCAATAGAAGTGGAAACATTACCAACACCAACTATCTTGCCATTAATGGTAGGAGGTTTGTTAACACTTGAGTTTGAAGCTTTTCAGAAGTAGTAATAGTATAAACTCTAGCAATATTTTCTTTCTAGCAATTTCATCCTCTCTTTCCCATCTAGCATGCAATTCAGCTAACATCCTCACATTGTTATCAATTTTAACTTGTATAGCATTGAGAGTTTTGCTCTCTTTAACATCATGAGGCATGTTCTTTAGTTTCAATAAGTCAACATCAAGAGCAAGACTATCAACTTTAGAGGAAAGCACATCAATTTTCCCAAATTTCTCCTCAACAGTTTTATTGAAAGCAGTTTGTGTACTAATAAAATCCTTAAGCATAACTTCAAGATCAGGGGTACACTCTTATTATTGTTGTAGGAGTTACTATAGGAATTTCCATAACCATTGCCACTATTAGAAGGATAGGGCCTATAATTGCTATTACCAAAATTATTCCTATAAGCATTGTTGTTGAAATTATTATTTTTAATGAAGTTCACATCAACATGCTCTTCTTGAGCAACCAAAGAAGCTAAAGGAACATTATTTGGATCAACATGTGTTTGACCATTTGCAAGCATAGACATAATAGTATCAATTTTGGCACTCAAGGAGGAGGTTTCCTCAACAGAATTTACCTTCTTACCTGTTGGAGCTCTCTCGGTGTGCCACTCAGAATAATTAATCATCATATCATCAAGAAGCTTTGTTGCAGCACCCAAAGTGATGGACATAAAGGTACCTCCAGCGGCCGAATCCAATAAATTCCTCGAAGAAAAATTTAATCCTGCATAGAAGGTTTGGATGATCATCCAAGTAGTCAGTCCATGAGTGGGACAATTTTTAACCAATGATTTCATTCTCTCCCATGCTTGAGCAACATGTTCATTATCAAATTGCTTAAAATTCATTATGCTACTTCTCAAAGAAATAATCTTAGCAGGAGGATAATATTTTCCAATAAAAGCATCTTTGCATTTAGTCCATGAATCAATACTATTTCTAGGCAAAGATAGCAACCATTCTTTAGCACGTCCTCTCAAGGAGAAAGGAAAAAGTTTCAGTTTAATAATATCACCATCTACTTCCTTGAGCTTTTGCATTTCACAAAGTTCAACAAAGTTATTAAGGTGAACAGCAGCATCATCAGTACTAACACCAGAAAATTGCTCTTTCATAACAAGATTTAAAAGTGCAGGTTTAATTTCATAAAATTCTGCTGAAGCAGCAGGTGGAGCAATAGGTGTGCATATGAAATCATTGTTGTTCGTGCTAGTGAAATCACACAACTTAGTGTTCTCAGGAGTACTCATTTTAGCAGAAATAAAAACAGTACAGAAAATAACTTGAAAGTAAACTAGATGCAAGTAACTAATTTTTTTGTGTTTTTGATAATTGAAAGCAAACAAGATAAAATAAAATAAACTAAGCAAGACAAAAACAAAGTAAAGAGATTGGAAGCGTGAAACTCCCCTTGCAGAAGACTGCTGTCTCCCCGGCAACGGCGCCAGAAAAATAGCTTGATGACGTGAAACACACGTTCGTTGGGAGACCCCAAGAGGAAGGTATGATGTAGTCAGCAGCAAGTTTTCCCTCAGAAAGAAACCAAGGTTATCGAACCAGTAGGAGCAGCAACTCTTCAGAAGGTTGTCAACGGCGCCAGAAAAATAGCTGTCGCAGGGAGTCTGGACTGTTGACGTGGAATCTGCACACAACACAATCAAACTACTTTGCCCCAACGAAACAGTGAGGTTGTCAATCTCACTGGCTTGCTGAAAACAAAGGATTAAACGTATGGTGTGGAAAATGAGTATTAAATTGCAGAGAATGAAAAAGGAACAGTTTGCAGTTTGTGGTTGTTTAATCAGTGTAAAAGAATGGACCGGGGTCCACAGTTCACTAGTGGTGTCTCTCCATAAAAGATAACTAACATGTTGGGTGAACAAATTACAGCTGGGCAATTGACGAATAGTGAGCGCATGACAATGCATATACATGACATGTTGACTACTATGATATTTAATTGGGCATTACGACATAATACATAGACGTTATCCAACAGCATCTATGACTAATAATCCACCGCCGGGTTGTCATCCGAGTCCCCCGTTGGTATTAAGTTGCAAGCAACGGATAATTGCATTAAGTAAAGTGCGTAATGTAAACAAACACATATGCCGTGGACATAGCATCGTTAGGTTATCCCTAGTGGCAACAGCACATCCACAACCTTAGAACTTTCTGTCACTGTCCCAGGTTAAACGGAGACATGAACCCACTATCTAGCATAAATACTCTCTCTTGGAGTTACAAGCATCTACTTGGCCAAAGCATCTACGAGTAACGGAAAGCATGCAAGATCTTAAATAACATATAAGATAGATTGATAATCAACTTGACATAATATTCAATATTCATCGGATCCCAGCAAACACAACATGTAGCATTACAATAATATGATCTTGATCATGTAGGGCAGCTCACAAGATCTAAACATGATGGCACAAAGTGGAGAGACAACCATCTAGCTACTGCTATGGACCCGTAGTCCAAGGATGAACTACTCACGCATCACTCCGGAGGCAGGCATGGCGATGTAGAAGCCTCCGGTGACGATTCCCCTCTCCGGCAGGGTGCCGGGAAGAGGTTCTGAACCCTCCCGAGCTAGGGTTGACGACGGCGGCGTCTCTGGAACTTTTCGTGGATATTTGCTCAGGTACTTAGGGTTTTCGCGTCGGGGGGAATAAGTAGGCGAAAGGGCGGCGGCTGGCCCCCGAGGGGCCCACACCACCCAGGCGCGGCAGAGGGGGCCCGCCCTAGGTGCGTGTGGCCTCCTGGTGGCCCTCCTCGCTGCTCCTTCGCTCCGTCAGGCGTGTTCTGGAAAAATAGGCACCCCCGTGTAGTTTCGTCCAATTCCGAGAATATTTCCAGACTAGCTTTTCTGGAATACAAAAACAGCAGAAAACAGGAACTGGCACTTCGGCATCTTGTTAATAGGTTAGTCCCAAAAAATGTATAAAAGTGATATAAAGTAGATGCAAAACATGTAGCAATTGTATAAAACAAGCATGGAACATCAAAAATTATAGATACGTTTGAGACGTAT